>CAXKWD010000009.1:58180793-58921693 GCA_964059195.1 Ectobius pallidus
ATAATGCTTATCCATTGTTCTCCCAAATCACCCTCATAATTGTTTAGACAGGCTCCCCTGCTCTCGATAATATGAGAAGCCTCGCATATTTTCCTGCGGATTTTGTCGGCCTCTACCTTTAGAATCTTGAATTGTCCTATGTTATGTCCTTCCCTAATTAGATGTTGGCTTAACCCAGTATTGCGTTTTTTACATCCCTTTCATGTGATATACATTTTACATAGAGTTTTAATTGAGTTTTTAGTGGAAAGTTTGGACCAAGCATTTTATATTTTATTATGGAAATAATAATAATGTATTTCACAAAATTTTCAGCTTTCAGGAAATAAAGTTGCATTGTATTTTCCTAATTCTGGTACAAATGAGAATTGTTATTATTTATTTTACAATGTCAGGTAAATATTATACGCTAGAAAGATTAAGTAGGCCTACTTTTAGGGTTGCCATACATCGTGAATAAACAGAAATGTCCCTTTTTTTTTACATCTTGTCCTGGTTTCCCAAGAAGTCTGTTGAGACATCAAATGCCCTGCTTTAATTTAAAACAAGTTTCCATATAGGTCAAGAAACTGAACCTAATATTCCTCATTGGTATTTCGTAACTTAGCATAATACCACTATTTATTAACATGGTTATATATTTGAAGTAATACTCCTCCATTCTCAAAAGTATACTTCTCAGTATAATTTAGTTCACTGTTGAAGTTGAACAATAGTTCACCATCTTTATGGTGTTGCTATATTATGCAAATTTGTGAAAGTTCTCCTTGTTGGTTTTTTAAGATACTAGAACCAAACATAAAGTGCTCCTTCAGCGATGGATACAAAAGAACATGGCTTTATAAAAAAGAGGTAATGAAGATGGGGAAGCATTCTGCAAACTTTTTCCTGCTATTTTTGAACTGAGTGTAGTGGAAAATATGTTACTCATCACAATCAGACTAAGAAACACAAAACAAATACTCAAGGTTAGGGTGAGACCTTTACTTTAGGACTCACGAGTTTTCTTTTGTGTGTGTGTGTGTAAAACTGAACACAAATGGGAAAACACTAACAGCTGCGGCTAAGTTGAAAACAGTATGGGCATACAGAGCTTTACAACACCATTTATTTAAATCATTTGATTGCATGACTAAGTTATGTTTGGTTACATATTCTGATTATCTTATTTCTAATAAATAAATTTAAAAAATAAAAACAAACAAAGTTGGCCTACTGCAAGAAAAAAACTACAGCAATAATAACCAAACACAGTCTTGGTCATTCTACGAGTATAAGGGCAATTCCATTTGTCACGGAATCACCTTTGGACCATCTTCAACTATACAATTCTTTATATTTCCAAGAATATAATGAATGTAATGAACACTGTGTGTAACGTTACACATGTATACCAAGGATATTATGTCATACTGAATTACAAGATAGCACACAGCAAGTATTAATAAATTTCATTTTTCCTTTTGAGGGTGAATATTATAGCGTAAATTTAATGAATTTTATCCACCTTATACACTCAAAAAACTTATGTAACTTATACCATCCAACTAATGTTTTGGGATTGCTTCGAAAAAATTTTCTATATTTTTGCACACGTTTTTTATTTTCTATCTTATTGTAGCTAGACTTCTAAAATATATGCGTTAAACAGGTTAAAACATATTACATTAAATTGGATTCACAAGTAACATTTGTTCAAAAATGTACAACATTAATTTAGACTTACCAATAAAATATTAAAATTCAGTCTTATGTATTTGTCATGTATAATAAAACTTTTTTATTAAAAACCCATGCAAAATGGAACAGTCATAGAATAAAACAACATATAAAGCTAGATTTTACCTATTACCTGTAATTATAGCAGTCTTTTGTTTATGTATAAAAATATAGAGGAAATTTCCTATTTGTATCAAATAGGCGTCGTAATTTCTGTATGTAGGTACTATTCAACCATAAGTACAATATTAGATGTAACACCTGTATGCTGATTCTATTCAGCCAAAAGTAAATTAATGTTCATTAATGCTTGCTAGTGTATTATGCTTTTGATCCAGATAAAAATATAATATGCTGTGTATGTTATTAAGTGCTTTTTTCCGCTGCAATCCCAATATGCTGATGTGGTTATATGTTACATGAAGAGAAGTGATGATGCATTTCGGCAAAACAGATTTGCCATCTTCAGATCCTTGAGTTTGTGGATCGAAACTACACTGTTACAGTGTCTATTGTGTACACTATATGATACAAATATTTGATACAAATAGGAAATTTCCTCTATATTTTTATACATAAACAAAAGACTGCTATAATTACAGGTAATAGGTAAAATCTAGCTTTATATGTTGTTTTATTCTATGACTGTTCCATTTTGCATGGGTTTTTAATAAAAAAGTTTTATTATACATGACAAATACATAAGACTGAATTTTAATATTTTATTGGTAAGTCTAAATTAATGTTGTACATTTTTGAACAAATGTTACTTGTGAATCCAATTTAATGTAATATGTAAAATGTCAAAAACTTTTAATTTCAATGTTTTAGCTATCTGTAATATGTTTTAACCTGTTTAACGCATATATTTTAGAAGTCTAGCTACAATAAGATAGAAAATAAAAAACGTGTGCAAAAATATAGAACGTTCTTTCGAAGCAATCCCAAAACATTAGTTGGATGGTATAAGTTACATAAGTTTTTTGAGGGTATAAGGTGGATAAAATTCATTAAATTTACGCTATACAGCAAGTAAATAAATATGCAATAATATGTCAAGGATTCACCTGGTCAATCTTAGTATGATGGCATCAGTGATAATATATCTGTCATTTAGAGGAAAGAATTTTAAAAACTTATTCTTCATTAACAAGTATATGATCCAAGGAACACAATGCGAAAAAGGAACTTCAATCTTAAACTCAGGTATAAAGTTCTGTAGCAACATTTAGAAAGCTGTCATGTCACGGAATCACTGTCATGGAATCACAATCTATCCCAGACCACTAACGCACATAACTTATAAATAACTAAAACATTTAAGATTAACTCAAACCAGGGAAATCTTCCACCTGTGCATAGGCACCATCTATGAGGGTGCTCTGGGCTGAAGAACCCAACAAAGTGATTTAATGGGACCTCTGCACTTGTTGGATTCTTCTGCACTACAATACATTTTCTTGTTGATAGAATTTAAAGATCTACACTTTATCCTTCTGTAGTATCAAACTACTGCTTGTTTACCCTACTTCCAAAGTTCTAACCATGGGTAAATTATATTCACAACCATTAGATACACAGTGTAGCTGTAAACTGAATTGATTATCGAATGAAATTAATTACAAAATACTGATTATTTTATCAGTATCTTAGTTCCTAGCAATGCATACTGGTAGTACTGTTTTCTAAATATACACAAACACAGGTAAATGTTCAACTGCCTGACTGCCAACTGGACAAGTCCAAATTGAAAGGGTGAATGATTGTTTATTCATCTCCCACCTTTCAAAGGTGTTCCCTTCACCCGCAGCATATATTCATGCTGTTGAGAAAGTTTTTAACTAATTATTAAATGTCAACGTTGCTGAACTATGGAATACATTTCCCATAAAACATTATAGTCCTGATTCCTGAACAGTTTGTAAGCGTAATATTCACTCTACTTTCAGAATAAATCTTAACGTCTAATAAAATGATGATGTATGCATAAGTCACTGCCTGCAGAGTCTCCGAGCTGATTAGAATATAAAGAAAAGAGGATGCACCTTTATGACTTTTGTAGGAGGTGGTAAAGAAAATTAGATAAATATTTTATACTCACTCGCTCACTCACTCACTCACTCACTCACTCACTCACTCACTCACTCACTCACTCACTCACTCACTTACTCACTCAGTCAATGGCAATATAAAATTCCTTAGCAAGCTAAAGGAATATTATCAATTTTATGGAACCCAAAGGTTCATTGCTACACTTACCTGAGCCTGCCATTCAACCCTATTCTATGCAAACTCCATCCAACCATCCCTCTCAAATCCTACTTCTCTTAAATCTATCCTAATATTGTCTTCCCATCTACGTCTAGGTCTTCTAAGTGGCCTTTTCCCTTCGGGTCTCCCAGTCATTTTTTAGATATGTCTTTCCTCTCCCTTGCATGCAACTTGTCCAGCCCATTTCATCCTCCGTGATGTAATTACCCTTGCTATATCCGGTGACGAGTAAAGGTTAGGAAGCTCGATGTTATGCAGTTTTCTCCAGTCCCCATTTTCATCTCTCTTAGGCCCAAATATTTTCCTAAGCACCCTGTTTTCAAATACTCTCAGATTATATTCTTCCTGAAAAGTAAGCGACCATGTCTCACATCCGTATAATACAACCGGCAAGATAATTCTCTTATAAATTTTTATTTTTTATACTGGTTACAAAAATTTGAATACCATCATAAAATTTTAAACAATGATGAAGATTTGTTATGTTTGTACTTCAAGACTCCCAAAATATGCTATTAAATATTAACAACCTAATATAATGAAATGAAAACAATGAAAAACACTCCCAGAAGTAGTGTTATGACTAACTGCTAAAACCCAAGTTTGTATTGTATAAACACACACACACACATATATAGGATTTCCCAACATTGATGCAATTACTTGACCTCGGCCTCACTGGAAATGCATCTTCTTAGAAGTATCAACTCCACATGAACTGCATTGCACAAGGATTCTGAGACATTTAATTCTGCCTAGTCTGCACAATGGTATGTAATATCGAGCCATGCATATTCATTGTGTTAAATTTTTGTAGTAAACAGTTGTAATCAGAATATTGATTTTATACGGAAATTTCCAGGAGTGCAGGTGCCTAATAAATACATTATATATACAGAATGGTAAAAAAGTTTAAACAGTCAGGGTCAATGTTAGATGGAAAGAAATAAAAAAATAAAATAAAAACTCTTTTGAGGAAACATTGGATGAGATAGGGGCTGCCTTATCTAGCACTTCAAACTGGTGTGTCAGTATCATCTGCTCACAAAGCTGTAAACCAAAAAAAAAAAAAAAAACAAAAAACAAAAAAACAAAAAAAATTAAAACAATAAAAAAATTGTAAGACCGTTGAGTGGCCAATAACATGTTCGTCAGGTGCCAAGCTTGTCTAGAAGCAGGCAGACATCATTTGGAACATATGGAACATCTATTGTAAAGAAAGTCGGCCGCAGTGGTCTAGAGGTAGCGTGCTTCATCTAGATCGGAAAGGTCGTGGGATCAAACCCAGCTGCGGTTGATGGATTTTTCAGGACGTAAAAATCCTGGACACGGAGTCCTCCGGGAGGGACTTTAAGCTGGGGGGGCCCGTGTCATAGATTTATAGCATGTAAAAGAACTCCATGACTATATTAGAGCCTCTGGACACAATTTCTCGGCCACGTCAACGTAATACCTTAGTTTCTGGAGGGGGATTGAGAGGCGATGGGCTTACCACCTGTCACTCTGCCCTCTTTCGGTAAATAAGCATAACAAAATTTGTATAGGTAATGAAACCTCCACTTGGAGGCCCTATGCCCCACCATAGGGGTTACAGGAACAAGTCAGTCAGTGAAATGTGCTTTGAATTTTTCCTGGTGCTGGTAATATATGATATTTTCCCGGGCTACTAACCAGGTGGTGAATTGGATTAATTCCGACGTCGGAATTAATCCAATTCACCACCTGGTTAGTAGCCCGGGAAAATATCATATATAAGTCAGTCAGTCATTGTAAAGAAAGGTAAGCTTAATATGTTCAAATTATTATATAACTTTGGCACAAATTAAGGGAGAAATGCTAAGCCGTACAATGCATTATGCTAATATGGTAAAAGTGCCGTGGGAGATACGGGCAGTCTGTTGCATTATAAATAGAAAACCCTGTATAAAGGCAAGGTTTGTATGAGATTAAAGAACAACTCAAAGAGCTTTTTTGCACTCCTTAGCTAGTAAGTGTTACTTACGTAAGTTGACATTCCCACACAATCGTGTTGCTAAGGGCGTTGCGATGAGGTTAAATTACTTACGGTCCAAGCGCCACGTCATAATTCATTACGATACACTTCATAATACAAGCCTTTATGGACACGGCCCCCAGGACAAATATTCGGTTGCCATAAACAATAACAAATGCGAATCCCTTTCTGAAATAAGCACCATTCTTCAAGACTGTATATAGATATTATTTTCAGGTAATATCACAATTAATATAATTAAATTGATATAAATAGTCATCGTGCAAAAAATAGCATGCAACACACGGGCCGTAAAGGCATTTACGGGTCTCAAAAACTTAAAAACCCTTGGCTGCGCCTCGGGTTTTCAATCTGTTTCCTCGACCCGTAAATGTGCCTTACGGCACTTGTATCGCAATATACTAATACAGCATATTTCACAAACATTCAACATGAGCACCATTTGTCACATTGCACACATCTATCCAACAGTTGAATTCCTCCCAAAGTTGGTCAGCATATCAGGAGTGATGGACTCAATAGCAGCAATAATCCTTCTCAAATCTGGCAAGTCCTTAGGTAGCAGTAAAAATTCTACATAGACATGGTTCATCACATACACCCACAAAAAGAAGTCACATGGTGTGAAATCGGTAGTGTTGTTGGAACTTCTTTTTACATAAGAAATTCAGTTCTTGGTAAGAAGAGCCAGTAATTATTCTAATATATCTCTTCTGTAGTAGCAAAATATAAATTACATGACCCCACAATATAAATATATATTTATATGTATGTATATATATATATTAGAATATCAGTAAATAAGGAGGAAAAACAGAAAAAAATAAAACTCCATGGCTCTGCATCCCTGAAGGGACTAGGCCTACCATCTGACTGCTGTGTCATCTACCATAGGCTGCTGGCAGGATTGGGGGGCATGTGGTCAGCATGCCGACACCCATGGCCATTAATGATGGTCTCCATGACCGGAGAAATACATAGAAGCAAAGAATAAAAATCAAGGGTAGGCCTACTTTGTTTTCCTATCAGCATGTTTCAGGAGCGATTCATCCTGACTCTTTGTGTAAAATAAAAGCTGATGTGATTTTACAATGAAAATAAAGATGTATGTTATGTTAGATGTGAAACATGTAGGCCTATGTATGTTAGTTGTATGTGATTCATGTGATTATGGATTAGAAATATTTGTTTAAAATCAGTCCCTTTAACAGTAGGATCATCATACCTAATTTTATTTCTTTTACGTACAGAATCAGATCAGAATGATACAAATGTAAATGACACATAAAAATATGTTATTATATGGAACAACATATGAAGAAAATTGTACATGACTTTGTGAGAGAACACTACACTGTTTATATTTCTGAATGGTATTCCAAATCACTGCTTTTAACTTTTATATAAAACATTAATACTAACTGATGAACATCTCATAAAAAGGTTATAAAAACTTTGCAGTAAGTTGACACAAAAATATAAGCTTAAACCTAATATCAATAGTATATACACCATCCTCCAGTCTGCAGTATTTCCTTGTTATGTTAAAATATAGGAAATTGTAATCTTCCCTTATGTACACAGAAATAGTAGAAATAATTTCACAGAGTCCTTAAATTGATACAGTTCATATATGCAGGCCTACTTGTACCTGTACATTAATATTATTACAGTGAAAAGTGTGATAATTTAGATCTGTCCCTTAACAATTGTCGAAGCTTAAAAAATTAACACAAAGTAAGACTAGCAATTATAACTAGGCTTCACATATTGGTCATGAAACCAGGTAGAAGATTTATTAGTCAGTATTGCATGGTAGTATTTTTATTGAATGACTGCTTGAGCACAAGCTCTAACAGACATTCAGCAACAACACTACAAAGCAATACTGACTGATGAATCTTCTACCTAGTTTTGTGACCAAAATGCAAAGCCTACATGTAACGTATAAGAACAACCTAAATAAAATTTACACATCTTTAAGACTCACAATGTGTATTCTAAGTCTCTTTTTCTAATGTAGTAGTTTATGAGTACCTTAATAAAAGTACAGAAAACTCTGCAAACAAAAAACCATAATGAATTTCAACAATCTATTTAACTGTATGTGGTAGCCTACTGTAGTGAAATAATCCCTTGTGATACTGATTACGAAATAAAAAATGTACAAAAATTAATTTTTCTAACCTAATATGTTAGGAACTTAAACTGAATGTCTCATCATACAATTAAAACATATTTAGAATCATTGAGTTTGACTTTCTAAATATACATTTTATGAATAAATGACAGAATTTATCTTTTCCTATGAGCTGATGGTTATCCATCATTTCTTTACATTTCTGTCTTTTTTTTGCAAAGAGAACATTAATATGCCAAACAATTACACATGAAATAATCAGTGCCTTAATTTGCACACCTCTGTTAAATGACCAAAATCAGAAATTAAACTCTGTAATAATGGTATTGAGATGATTTGCACATTGCCAAACATAAGATTGTTAAATTTATGTTTTACCTTACGACACTTTCTTTCACATTCACACAAATCAAGAACTACATTCAAAACAATAAATTATGTTTCAGGTATTTTATATAATATAATACGCTATATTATATATTTGTACATGTCCAAGATCGAGGCACAAAGAAATCCCAAAATGGATCCTGAAAAAAGAAACAGATTAGATATTTTATTGTGTAAAATTGAGGGTACTCTTATAATCTAGAGTAGGGCCGCCCAAACTTTTCTAACATGTAGGGCCACTAATTAACATAAGTGATTGGTCGCAGGCCATATGTACAGTTTAACAAAATTATATAAATTTAATATTTTAAGGAATGTCAAAGTGGCAAAATTGGGTTTCCCTAATGCTTTTAAGTATATTTTATTGGATACAGTGTATTGGCCAGTTTTGAAGAGCTTTGTGTTATAATTATAAAAGTGCATTCAAAATTCCGTTTAAGACATTTAAATGTTCGTTCATGTCAACTAAGAATGCTTAGCAGGATAACTAGTTGCAATCATTTAACAATTCACACCTGTGTTCTTTCTCTTCTAGAGCAGAGCAAAAATCTAGCTAACGTTTGACCACAACTTCGCCACCTTATTTCTGCATGGTAAATTACATCACCATATTCGCTATCCACTTAATCTAGAAAAGTCTTTAAACTATGGTGGGTTAAGGCCCTACTTCGGATGAAATTAATTAGTTTTGTACCGGTCACACTTTCCCCCGTAAGTTTCGACTTTTTTCTTTATCAGCTCTGCCAATCCAACGTTAACTCCCACCATGTTGGGTGCACCATCTGTAGCTACATTGCACAATCTCTCCTATCCACTCTATCCACAGTTTTACATCCTCATGAAATAAGTCACTACCTTTCGTGGTTCCATGCATACTTCTCACCCATATAAGTTCTTCTGTAAGTCCATATCAACCATACCCCTAACAAACACCAGTAACTGTGCAGTATTTATCACATCAGTCACCAGTCATTACACTTAATAGAAAAACACTCAAACATCTTCCCCTTCTCAATCAGTTGATCCCTAACACTAGTAGCTAGTTCTTCCACACATCTAGCTGAAAGTGTTTCTTGACAGAGAGAAAGATTTGAACAAATCTGATTTTTCGGGACACAGAGTTTTAGCAACAGTCATGAGCAGGGCCCGGATTCTGATGACCTAAAATTGTTTGAAAAATGACCTATAAAATGACCCTAAATTTTAAAGAAAATGACTTAATAGTTATAAAAAATTACCTAAAAACTGATATTTTTTTTATAAAAAAATGATTATTGTACACACAAAGTTATAGACTAGTTTGTACATAATTGTAAAAACCGTAAATAACTGTAATGTTGTGAATGTTGTGAATGTTCTTTTTTCACGGAAATTTATGCTGGCACTGAGGCACTGGCGAGTCATAATTCGGTATTTCCTTTTTTGGTCTGCTGGATTATATTGTTGTTTAATTGAAGGTAAACAGTAGTTTGCACTCTCAAATCCAAGCAGGTGGCAGACTCTGGTGCCAAGTCAATCTATTAACAATAGTAATATAATACAAAATGTTTGCGTTTCTTTGATTCTCATTTCCAACTGAGACATGTCAACACTTTAACGCCAAATTTTTCCTTCTTGCATTAAACAAACAACACTTCAAAAACAGCACTGCTAGCGACGAAAGAAATGTTAATACACTCAATGTAAATACATGAAAATGACTAATAAAGGAAGCAAATGACACGAAAATGACAAAATAATGACCTAAAATTGAAATAAATGCCCTAAAAATATAAAATTGCTTAAAATGACAAATGACCTAATAAAAATGTATTTCTATAATATAGAGGCAATGATTAGGATTTATCTACAAGTTGGCAATGTCTATGCAGCATCAATAAAAAAATGACATGTCATTAGAATCCGGGCCCTGGTCATGAGACACTTTCTACAACTTCTTCTTCAGCGACTGGGTTATGCATGCTCAGCAATAAATTTTGAAACCTCGTAACTTGCTTTTGTAACCATTAGTAATTGCTGTTGAATCATCGTGTCACACATTTCTTCTCCCTACTCAACACGCTTATGGCTATTGGATTTATCCAAGTCGGAAGAATGTTTCGAGTGGTATTGTGTTTTTAATATTATATTTCTTCATTACTGCAATCAGGCAGCCTTGTCAGGCCCGATATGGCTTGATCTATGGTAGAGGGACATAATTGTACACTTCTTATACAATATTTTAAATTTATTTCTCTCCTCAGAGCACAATCAAAACTAAAAGATTCACACAAAGTACTTTCAGCAAGTGGTGATGTATTTTTAGGGGGAAAAAAACTTATTTAAAAATTTTATTTCATAGTTCACAGTTATTAACACTTATGGTCCAAGCGCTGTAATGTTACATCACAGGCTGTCCAAATATTCAAACTTGGTAACATTAAATTGGTCCATTTTCCACAGTCTGTGATCAATGTGAATATAATAATTTTACTCTAATGACTGTAATATGGTTATAACATCCCTCTTAGTTGATTTAAACACCATTTCCTGTTGGTATAATGTATATACCTTTATCGTTTTAATGCCACAAAGTATTTTACTGAAGGGTGATTTTTTGTGTTATTAGTGATCATTTGTGATGTTGTTCAACCAAATACCAGTAGTAAAAGTTGAACTTGAAAAATTACAGGTTTACATTAAAAAATCCGGCAATTAAAAATTCAGTCCAGATTTTGGTATGCCACTGTTTTCTCTGTGTTGCTTGCACCTGCTAACAGGCAATCCTCCTCATTTTGTCATTTATTTGCTGCAGTAGAGCCCCATTATAGATTCAGCAAAGAAAAGAGGTGGCAGAAAAAGAAAAATCACAGAGAAAGTGCAACAAAAATTATGGTGGTGTGTGTGATAAAATCCAGCACCCCTTTGGTCGGGAGCTTGCTGGATTTTTGGATGTTAACCTACATTACCCCCACCCATCCCAGAAAAAACCTTATTAAAAATATTAATGACTGTACATCTCACCACTTTTTTAATATACAAACAGTTATCTGGTGAACACATTGAAAAGTGAATACAGGTAATTGAAGGACACACTGTAAGGATTATTTCTGCATTTAATTTAATTAAATATTTACATCTAAACACGAGTTGTGAAAGTGAAGGCATTATTTTAATTCAATAAATACTGTGGATTATAATGAGCTGAAATTTGAACAGGAAAGATAGGGAAGATCCTATCTACAACATTCAATTAAAGAAGCCTAGTTTAGTAGTCAAGCTGCCACACAAACTGACATCAGAATTATTCACTCCTTCCCCTTGATACTAATATTAGTACATGAAGAAATTCTGGTTTACTTACCAATACTTGTGGACAGTTGATACGAGCGTACCACTCAAACCCATAAAGACACAAAAGAACACCGATTCCAGATGCTATGATAAGCCAAACAAAGATGTTCCCACCAGGTGTGCAATCCTTTGTTAAGAAAACCAGGCTAACTGAAACAGGACGAAAACAGAAAAATAATTATTTTCCTTTCTATACACATTATATAAAAAGTAAAGTAAAGTGATCCCTATACAGGCTTGAAACACTTTCAGAACTTGTGGCTCCCAAAGTTTTAGATATTCAGCAAGTGAAGATGATAAGGTTGTCAGCCTACCTATCAGTGTTGTACCCCTAGGATTACTTCCTGGTTATCACTAATGATGTAAATATTGTATTTAATTTATAATTGACTGTGGAACTATAAATTTTTGTATACAGTAGAATTTGGTTAATTTGATATTGGATAACTCGAAATGTTCTATAATTTGAATAAATATTCATTCCCCTAAAAATTCTTTTATAAATGTACGTTAAACAATTGCAATTAATTCAAATTATTTTAGCTTAATTTGGAAAAATTGAAGCCAGAATTTGTCTCACATAAATTTTGTAAGGATTCCAAGAATTTGAAGCTTCAATGAATTCCCCAAGAATTCTCCATTTTGCTGTAGAACTCTAGTCACTGGCAGGTAGTACTGTAAAGTATTTTTAACCACCATTATCTCTAACTACAACACGCGAAGGAAAAATGATTTGGATAAACCACAACTTCACTTAAGTACAAATATAAAAAGTCACTGCTATCAACAGATAATTTTTTTAAATAAAATTCCATTAAAGATAAGAAATCTTGGAAAAAAACAACTGTACAATATTCTATCTATTTGGTTCAAAAGCAAAGCGATATACACCGTAGAAGAATTTTTAGAGAGTAATATACCAGAAAATATTATGGATATAAATTTGTATTCTTAGCTTTTTTGTTATTATATAAAACTATCCAAAAACTGACGAAGCCTATTGTACAAATATATTGTATTTAAAGGTGAATAAAGATTTGATTTGATTTGATTTGAGTGCTGAATAGATGACCACTTTTGTTCAGTGGAATGTGATGTTTATCCTCTGTGCTACAGGGTCAGTAGACTTGGTGGGACTCAACACTTTTGTGAAAATTTTAGTGACCTTTCCATTCTCAAAGTCTTAATGCATTGAAAATGTCAAAGTGTGCGCATACACTAGTTTAACGCTTGTGAAAAAAGTGATGGTGTTAAAAGAGGTGGAGAGAGGGGTAATGAAAAAGTCAAGTCACAAAAAAATTAGGCATCTTACCTAACCCTTTATCAATGTACTTTAAAAAAAAAAAAAAAAAAAAAGACAAAAACATGGAGAGCTGGATTGCACAAAATGGAAGAAATATGAAATGTATGAGAGGCGGTGAATTTCCTATGTTGACAAGTGCATTTTAGTATGAAAAAAATGGTTTCATTTAACATCATAATAACAGTGTGGCAGCCATTAAGGTAAGATGCATTACACTCCATTTGGGTAATATCCCATGTTTGTTCATTGTTAAAGAACTTTGCTAACTGATTGTGTTTCAGACCTCAAGATTGTAGTATATGAAGATTACCATAGGCTACCTCACAAAAAAAGAGACATTCAACAAACAACAAATGCCTTAGATCAGCGTTTCTCAACCTATGGTCCGCTATGGTTCAAATGGTCCTCAGACATAATTAAAAAATATCATAAAGCAAGTGGAAAGTAAAGAAGTAAAATTTGTTCACATATTTCGTTATGATGACCTATACTTAATACCCCAAATATTAAGAACATAGGCCTTCTTTTAAAAATGGGATGTAAAATTAGGGGGCCGTAAAATTTTTTAGACATTTTAGAGGTCCACGGGTTCGAAAAGGTTGAGAAACACTGCCTTAGATGAATGATTTCTTCACCATTCTGACGTTATTTGCATTTGTCCTAACACAGCTCACAGGTTCAATTCCCGATGAGGTTGGTGGGATTTTTTCATTGGCCTAATCCTTCTGGTGGCACTACAACCCTAGGGTCGACTCAGCCTCTAACAGAAATGAGTACCAGGAATATTCGTAGGAGTAAAAAGCAGCCAGTGCATAGGGCTGACAACCTTACCACCTTCGTATGCCGAATGTCTCAATCTGGGAGTCTCAATCTCCCGGAACCTTATGGATCTCCATGGCCCATACAGGGATCACTTTACTTTTTACCTAATACAGTGCAAACCAAAGATGATGCCACTGTACTTGTACCTTGCATAGAATATAGCAATCATCAGGCACAGGGCAATTGTACCCTGTGACAATTTTCAGCTCTTGTCGATGATTCAAATAATGGAATGAAAAAAGAATTTCAGTATTTCCCTCACCTTTCTACAGAAAGATGCTGAAAATACTGTCCCTATCTTTTATTTGCCTTAACACTGATGTTTTTGAAATCTCAACTTCCTGAGTGGACTTTTAGGACTTCCCCTAATTCTCTCATGAGTATCATCATTTTAGCAGGTCGGAGATCTCTTAAGACAATTTTTTCTTACTTAAAACTGTTTCAGTTTGTTGCCACTTTCTAAATGGTTTTACTTTTATAACATAAGATTTTGAAGGAACTTTGCTTTCAAGATAACATCTTTGAAACTTGAGAATACATTTTTTCAGAAGATATAATTATTTCAACAATGAAAATGTGCTGTTCAATGGAAAATTTCACCATTACAGACAAAAGAAATTAAATTTTTACAAACACTGCTGTTCCTTGCCAGCATCAGACCGATGAAAAGTCCTGGCAGAATGTGAAGGTGCCACATTTGGTTTGCAATGTAAATGCATAGAAAATTGTAAGCTTACCTCCGAATCCAGCAAATGCAATGAACAGCATTGGGTAGCAAAATCCAAGAACAAGAGCAAGAATGTACTCATGGAAAATAGCTGATACAAAGAAGACCACAACTGTTGCAACCCAGCGGTTTCCAGGCTTCATTACTTCATTTAGATCTTTGTACACGTATGTGTATAACCAGTCGTGTACTACAATATTCCATAATCGGTAGTATGCTGAATGTGACTTAGCATTCCACCAGTCCTAAAAATAAATTGACCAGGTTAAACAGTGATGAGTGAAGAAACTGTTTACAGCTACAAAATTCTTTTAAAAAACCCATAACACGTGATACAGTAAGAAGACAAATATATTTCATACTTCAATTAAACCCTGTGCTTTGCAATTTCATGTGCAAATATGATATAGGATTCTGATATCATACCATGACTGTTTGGAGACTTTTGTTCAACTCTCTAATAACAATTCTTCAAATGGTAATGCTAAACTTTTAGCTTTCAGTATTTAAATTCATGCTAAATTAAACTGGAAATATCCTGTCAATCATGTACTTAGAAAACATCCGAATATAAGCAATCATAAAGTGAAATCATCAGTGAATTCTAAGCTTAGAATCGATAACAATTTTAACAGAAGAGCTAATATCCATGAATGACAATAATGACATTTTACTTAAAACAATAGTTTATTAATCTTATGTCTAAACTTTTATACAGTATTTTAGATGACAAATTTCTACATCAGTAGCAGTGAAAAAGTTGATATTGACACGGCTTGTTTCATGTACTGTATATGAATAATGGCTGAATAAGATTCTACTCTATTCTGTGGCATTTAGCTTTGTGTTTATTAATTTTGTTATTTATTTATTTGTTGTGGTACATACATTATTGAATGATGACACTGACTTCTGTTTACGTACAAAATATATGGTTTCCTTCTCCAGCTTAGGTATGATTTTTCGCATTACACACCTTGAAAAACTACATAAAGAAATTATATTTCTATGACAATATTCATTTCTCTGATCCTCTTTTCTTTTACTTTCCACAAATATGAACCTAAGCTTTCAACACCTGATCAATTATAATTCTCAATATTTTAGCTAACACAATTTCATTACTAAAATGTAGACATTCTTCTTTCATGCAACCATTATCACACCATTATCTACATAGGAGACATTAACTTTCTCTGTTTCCATCCCTTAAACCCTTTAGTTGGAGCAAATTTCCAATCTGAACCATGCTATACCATTCGAGCAATTTTATCACAAATAAGACAAATAAGATTCTTAGCCCCAGAGGGTTTTAATTTCCATATACAGGGTGCGGCATTTAAAGTTTCCCATTTTCAATACCATGTAACATATTTATTTAACAAAGAAATAAGATACATTGAACATTTTTAAATGTCCTACAGTCTTGGATTTACAATTCTGGTCTTACTTTATTAATATGATTTCCTTGAGGTGTCCTCTATTAACTTTAACACATTGCTGCAATCTCCCTCGTACACTGGCCATTACGCGGTGCGTAACATTTGCAATTTCCTGCTGAATTGCATTTTTAAGACTGATAATGTCAGGGAGGGCATGTTCAAAAACTTACTTCAGATAGTCCCACAGAAAACAAATTTGTTGCAGTTAGGTCAGGAGATTTGGAGGCCCATTGGATATCACCAAACTGGAAAGAATTCGGGCGGGGAAAGCAACATGAAGGGTATCCATTGAAAGATGGTCAGTATGTGCTACAAAACCATCCTGTTGAAACCACAATCTCTCAATATCCAAGATACAATGTGTAAATTCTGGTAGGAAGAAAGTTTGCAGCATGTGATTGTAACGTTCAGAGTTGACAGTCACCGAAGAACCATTATCACTCTCAAAAAAATAAGGGTAAATAATACCCTGTGCTGCAGTGGCACACCACACCACGACCTTAGGACTGTGAAGTGGGCGCTTGTGGATTATGCATGGATTTGCAGGAAATTGCAAATGTTATGCAAGACACCATCCAATGTGTAATGGCCAGTGTACGAGAAAGATTGCAGCAATGTGTTGAAGTTAATAGAGGACACCTCAAGGAAATCATATTAATAAAGTAAGACCAGAATTGTAAATCCAAGACTGCAAGCCATTTAAAAATGCTCAATGTAGCTTATTTCTTTGTTAAATAAATGTGTTACACGGTTTTGAAAATGGGAAACGATAAATGCCGCACCCTGAAATATTTTAGTGAAGATTTGTCATTCTTACAACTAAATTTATTTAGTTTTTCTATATCATTACAACTGTGTCTAATTGCACTTATTATTTATACGTTCTTCCCTTTTCAATTATCCCTTTTAAGGTAGAAGCCCAATTCACTTTAAAGTTAGTTTCCATAAATCTGTAACAGGCCTTAATCAATTCATTTACCTCCATTTTTTAAATCCTAAGCCAGTTTTTCACAATTCTTGTCATAACATCATCTACTACTACATCTACCAAGTTCCAACATTGCTTTTTTAAATGCTAAAATTTATAATCCAATAGCTCCCAACTGTTTTTATAGAGTCCCCAGATCTCAGTCCCATAAAACATACTAGACTCGACCAAGGAACTGAAAATAACGGAATCAGGCTACTTAGAGCTTTCATTTGCATGTTTGGCATTTTAGTCAGACACATGTTTATTATTTAGCTTGGAAGTAAGGGATGAAATACTGCAATATTATGAGAGAGATTATCTACAAATTAAATAAATACTGTACCTTGTAGAACATGCGATCTGCGAACTGTAGCATCTCGGCAAATGCATTCATCCATGAATGAAGCAAACAGTAGAATGCACATAGGAATGACAGAGTGCCAGGCATCATACTGTCAAACATCCCTTTTGCAAAAATTTGAGCTAAGGATTTTTGTGAACCTTGTTTCCCAAAGTCCTGGTATATGGGTATCAAGAACCGTTCAAAAACAAAAGCCAGATAAAATACTACACCGATAACTTCCACAAAACACCATACCACATATTTCCATCGGATTTCCTTAGTTCTATAGGAAGAAAAAATAACAGAATATTATGTACATTATGAACATTATATACATTTGAGTAGCCTATATACTGTACAGACTGATCAATTAATTATATCCAGTTATTCATTGCACGGCCAGACGGCTTCAAAGGAATAAACCATTAAGTCAGTGTTTCTTTATGTTAATTGATCTGATTAAATCGGTCTTGGTTTCTGCTTTCCAAAACAAAAGCAACGTTACAATAATCTCTCAATGTTATCATTGACCTTAGTTCTTCCCTCACTTTAATCAATTCACACGTGTTATTATTTACTGTAACTAGATCTTGCAACCTTGCAAGAGTGGAATTGACGAGTAGCTGTCACAGCCATCGCAAGACATACTTAAATTTTGATTGGCTGGGGTACTGTAACTAGCTGATTGGTACAGTGTAAAAAAAAAAAGAGCATGAGTTGAGCTGTCAGCAAACTTTTCCTCCTAACAAAAGGAAGCCGCCTGGCCATGCAATGAATAACTGGACTATACATGAAATAAGATGTACCAAACAACTAATAACTAAACAAAAAAATTAATTCATCCTAAAGTTCAAAGAAGTAATCACAGCTGAACCATGTGTATGGAACCATGTGCTTTCTTCTGTCAAAGAGTTACAAAGTTTTTGGATAAATACCATGGTAGATTGATGCCTACTAAAGAAGAAGACAACAAGTTACTGGTACCGGTAAGTCCTGGTATATAAAATTATTTATATTTCAATAATAAACAACAGCAACAGCTAAGAGAGTACAAAGCCTATTCTTGGCAGTGCAGTTGCAGCCACTTCTTCTAACTCAATGCTGTATCTCAATAAATGAAAACTGCTTTATACACTGTAATACACTGCTTACAGGGTGTTTCACGAAGTTTTACTGGCAGTAACAGAGCATGTTCCTGACGTTATTTGGAATTACTTTTCCTAATAAAAGTTTTACCTATCTCAAATAATTACGGAGTAATGTAAATATTTATGAACATCTCGGTGTGAACAGAGCTCAACGTACGTTGCGCGCATGCCCACATTTGATTGGCATCCAGAGCCATCCTCCTAAGCTAGATAGTTGACTATCGTCCATTGTAGAGTAGCAGATGACTGAATTCTGCAACAATAATAAAGAACAGTCCTGATAAATTACGGAATGCGACATGCACCGTTCATACCCGCGCGTCAAAGTGCTTGGACGTAAAGGGAGGCATCTTTGAAAATCTGATGGCAAAGTGAGATAAAAGGTGAAATGTATGTTAAGTATGTGAATTAAACCCATTTTGTTTGTTACTTTCAATTTCTGTGCCGATTTATTGCCGAATTTATTGCTATTTTCTCACGAATGTTGAAACTTCAAACGCTTATAACAACGTAAATACACGTCAGATCACATTTTTGAATTTGCATTTTTTGTTCAAAATATCCTCAAGAATGTATTCAGAAAGTGACAGTAAAACTTCGTGAAACACCTTATATACAATATGCTTTTAAAATCCCAAAATTACAATTTTTAGCTCACTACAGGGTGCGAATGAAGCTTCATCGTGAGGAGGAGGGAAACATTTTAACATTAACAATACTATCAAACACAACATAGACCTATAATAACCACTGTCTGCCTTTAATACAACGATGCTTTAACCTAAATATACAGTGTTACAAACATTCGCATTCAAAAAAAGCTTTGGAATAATACTGCCTTCTCGATACATAATCATAACTGATGTATTTTATTCTTCATCCTTCACTGTTGGGACAGCTTGTCTGTGGAATTCCTTACCTGAGAATACAAAAAGCTGCCAAACACTCAGAACGTTCCAGATCAAGTTAGTTAACCATTTGACCACCAACTATTAACATTTATGTTACTAAACCACTTTCATGTTAAAAAATATTTTCTTTTTGTAATGTCTCGTTTATTTTATTTTTTCTTTCTTCCTATCACCAGCATCATTTTCATCATCATCATCACCATCATCAATATCATCATCATCATCACCATCATCAATATCATCATCATCATCATTTAATAGTTATACTTATAAATAATGGTATTGCAGACTATAAGCTGAGTGAAGGGATATAAAACATTGCTTCACTCTGCTTATAGCCCTAGGAAACCATTATTAGTAATCAGCGTCGAGAAAGCCTCAATTCTTATGTAGTTATCATTAACATAATTTACATTTATGTAATATAATCATATGTTTTGCTTATTTATTCTTAATTAGACTATTTGATAATGTTTGAATGTATCCACCACTGGTTAGTGGAAGAGAAGGCCTTAAGGCCTTAACTACACCAGACGGGAAATATAAATAAATAATTAATTGTTGGAAATTCAGCATGCGCTACCATTGTTTGTCGCTTGGTGTGCTCTTATAATGTAGCAAACATCGTTAAGATGCAGCCATGTTTACTGGTAGTTCGATGCAATAGCCAATAATCATTAATATCTTTTACAGAGAGGGGGAAAATAATTTTCCCTGGCATGGGATAAAATTTCTATCATATGCCTCGGTAATAGTTTTTTTATTTGGGGAATTCCCCCTTCCTCCCCGTTAATTCGCACACTGGTTAAATGCCACCTTAATAACATCATTCATACCATTAAGAAATATACTTGCCGTGGATAGTTATCCTTGTAAACAATGGTAGGAACAAACAAGAAGTAAAGGTACTTGGAGAATCCAGGACACGGACTTGCATCTTTTTCATCACCTGACTGATGAGGCTTGTATGCAAGAGCCCTTGGAACATTACTTCGCACAAATGCATATGTCTTCATCATCAATCTAACCTGAAATCACAATATCAGACAGATACAGTAACAAATTTTCTACCTAAACCTGCTCAGAAAGATGCTCATAGTCTGGATGAGACCACTATCAAAATATTATCTTTTGAAGAGGTGATACACTAGTTTTCAAGGGAGTCACATCATGCTGACTAAGGTATATGGCTATGACTGTCATGACTGGCAGGAGGGGAAGATGGCTTGTCTCTTTTAATTTAACTCCCACCTCTGAATGCCCTTCCCCTCACATGCATTTCACCAGTGTCAAGAAGAAAACATTTTATTGTACAGTTATTTTACAGTAAAAAAATTAATAAATTTTATTGCTTCAATACAGCTTGGAACTGGGTACCAGTACTCATGTTTAAGGCCAGGGAAAATTATTTCTAGATGAAATTATTAATTATCTTTTAACATTTATTACAACACTCATTAGTACCAATTTAGTTATTTGAAATTAGCTTGGTGGAGCACTTTTAACTCCATAGCAGTCATCTGACACTCATATTGCCAACGTTGCAGTAAGGAAATGTTTTATGTGCACACTGTACATTTTATTGTATATTCCTCTATTATGACGTGTCCGATATCATTTTTGTAAGATCAAGTGGATGAAACAAACAATAAACACTGTACTACCAAATCATGCAAAAACACCTTTCTAATTGCATCATAGGCAATATGGAAGTCAGTTGCTGATTGGAAGTACTCCACCATGGTAAATTCAAATTAAAAAATTACTAATGAGTGTCATAACAACTCATAATTTTTTTTCAAATACCGGTAGTTAATCAATCAGTCTCATAACATCTCTACAAAACGGACAACATTCAAAATTTTTACATTTATATATTGTAAAACTACAAGAGCGTTTAGAGGTGACAGTACTGATGTATATAGAAGGAGAAGTAAGGATAATGAAAGATTTATGACTTGCTGTCAATGTTATAAACTGCACTTGACATATAAAAGTTGTTACTTACACACAAGATGTTACTGAGGAATGTTATAAATCACAAACTTCTTAACCCTTTCACTACTACAGCCATAAATATGTACGATACAATTTTTTATTGTCATTCAGCCATTACAGCAATATACAAGTAGAAAATTACAACAAATAATCAGTGTGCATCACTGCTGGCTGTGCTATTAACGCATATACAATTTAATATATATAGACAAAAAAGATTCTCCACGAGAGTGATTCAAAGTGTGTCAGCATATAGTGTCATCTGCTGTGTACATTCTGACACCATCAGTTCTGTTCTCTGTCTTGAACTGCTATCTGTAGCTAAATATTTCTGGTAATATATCGCAACATCCATTGAAATGCATTACAACTTTGCTGTGTTGTGACGACATGGTGGCTACCCCAAAGTTGCGTAAATCAGTCTAACCTTCAAGAAATATATGCTCTTGTTTTGGAGGAAACTGACAAATTATTTGCAATTGTTTATCCATTTATGTTTACAAAATAAATTTGCAAATTGATTCAGCACCACCAGTTCGCACAGTGAATAATAATTTTGTTAGCAGTGAAAAGGTTAAGCAGGGAGTGAAGGGAGCTTATTATATGCAATATAAAAGCCTGCTTGTCTTAGAAGGCAATCAGCTGATATTAACTTCATTTTTTATGAGTCCTAACTACCGGAGAAACAGTGGTAAACAAACACTGGGTATCTCAAACAAGGAATGAATTTTGCTTTAAAACTGTAAACTATGCCTACCTATTTTTTTCCTCCATTTCCTGATAACTGTCTCCATATCTACAACAAGTTGTTTCAATCAAACAGAATTAGGAACTTCCTGATTTTGTTCCCCATTCCCTCACCACTCTATACATTTGCTGTTGCTTTCTTCTCTTTACCATGTTATAACTTTGTCATGGTGATTTTCTGTTGGCCCTAGAAGTTTTTCTACCACTTCACTTAACAGAGGTTTAATAAAGAAAGAAATATAAAGATAATTTAAATGGAAAGACGAAGCTTTCAAAGTGAACAGAATTTGGATATATATGTGATAGAAGCTACTACAAAGACAGCAAGAAGCAGGGAAACGTGGACCATGAGGGAACTAACCAGGGTATAAATAATGGATGGAGCTGCCAGAGAATTCACTTTGGCACCAGAAAGCGGCTTGAACACATCGCCTATACTTCCGAAGAGACCCATCACAGCCATGGACAAAACGTCAGGTCGTATTAACCTGAGACCATGGCTCAGCAGCCTGGAAGATTTTAACCAACTAAAAGAAATAATACTTCAAGTATGCTACATTAAAAATTATAGTAATATTTATTAGTTTCAGTCAGAGAATGACTTACAACTAATTTAATTTCCCCAGACATTATAAGTTTAACTCCAAACTACCTCCAGTTCACCATATTCTGATGAAGGCCATTGAACTAAGGAACTAAGGATGACTGAAAGCCTGAATTTAATAATTCTGACACTGCTGATAACCCATGTAGCCACAATGATTCATATATGTATATATCATTGCCCCCAGAGGAATGTTTCTTGAAAATAATTGTAATTTCATACCTGTTCCAGTAGAAGAACACTTGATGATGCAGGTGGTATGAAAGTTTCCATAACCTTCATCGCAGGAAGAATGAGCAATAATACTTCATACAAAATGAAAGCAGTCAACCAGCCATAGTCCCAGCATTTCCTTCCTAATGCTGAAAATGAAGAAAATATTGTATATAACAACAACTTAACTGGCTTCACACAGCTTCATATCTGTATGTTCAAATTGTTTGTATAGGTACTGGTACAGTATATAAGAATGTATGTTGAATAAATATAGGTCTGAAAATAAATGTCAAGAAAACAGATTACCTGATTGTTGGAGCAGATAGACAAGATATGGATGTACCTGGTCTGGGATTTTAAATGCTATTGCTGAAAGTATCCTCACTTATGGAGGAGAAAGATAAGCTTTGACGTAAAGACAAAAACAAATGTTAAATGCAGTAGAGCTTTGTCGTAGGAGTTGTCATGTATCTAGAATACAAATCCCCTATAAAATAATAAGGGAAAGAATGGAACAAGAAGAAACGCTAGTGGAAAGGCTTGAAAAGAAGACGCTGCAATGAAATGGACACATCCAGAGGATGTCAGAAGATAGCAAGCCCAAGCAGATCCTGTCATGGAGCCATATGGAAGAAGAAATAGGCAGAGACCTCAGTGACACAAAATGTTCAAAAATGTCCATCCTGTGAACTTGAACATATTACAACTGCACAAGTGTAACTGAAACAGACTTGTGCTTGTTTGAAGGAATATCATAATACCAGAAAGATTCTAATCAGCCTCTTGCTTCCCTTATTTGTAACTACAGTAGAACTTCAATTAACTATCACACACAGGACCGGAGCTGTGATGGATAATCAAAGTCAGTTAAGCAAGATGGAGCAATTTTCCACAAAAATCACCTTGTTTTTCAAATTTAAAAATTAGTGTGTAAAGAAATCTTTCTATAGTAATTATATACAGTACTGGTACACCAGGTATATCAAACTGAGAGTTTCCGAGGCCATATAGGTCACATTGTTTTGCCATGAAGGCCATACACAGGAACTAATTGAAAATTATTACAGGATATTTTTATTATAAAAAACTGAAACATAAAATGAGCATAACAATTATTTAATGGATAGCCAGATTCATGAATGGTAACAAAGTAGCTTAACAAAGGAAAAGGAAAGAAAACTTTAAATGGCAACTTAGACTTGTATGTAACAGCAACAATAATGTATTCTAAAAAAATTACAACAGTTCAAAATGAATATTTATTTAAGACAATTTTTAGTGTTTTGTCCTGAGGCGTGACACTTCTTTTTCATGACAATTTTTGGTATGTCTGGTTGAAATGTCTGTGCAATTCCGACTTTGGTCGGAGATGACAAGTGTTGATCAGTCAGCCTTGATCTCTGAGAAGTTTTTGTTGATTTCATGAAGCAAATTAACTGTACATACATACAGGTAGAACCAAACATTGCCACAATGTTTAATTTATTATTTATTTATTTTATTTTAGGGAGTTCATTATACTTTTACAAAAACCTGAAAGGCATACTGGTCAAGTAGGTCCATGCAATTGCTTGTAGAACCAACTTTATCTTTGATCTCAGTTATATAATTTACTGTTATTGTAATGATATCAAGCTATTATTAATAACTAAAGGTTACAACCTACAAAATGCTTCATAATTTTATTACTTTAATCGTTTTGGGTCACTGAAAGAGAAATGATACTGTAATCTGCTAACTGCAGAAAGGCAACTAGTCCTCAAAATTCACAAATTCACTTTTAAGCACAAATCAGTTCTAAATGGGTAGACATGCTGTTTTCTGCTGAAAGGGAGTGTCTGTCATCATATTTATAGGTATGAATTTTGCTTTGAAAAACCTGAGTTTGGAAATAACATGTCAAAACATTTTTTTTGTCATTCCTGTAAAATCAGGATTTGTGGACTTGTTGCCTTTCTGCAGTTAGCAGTTCGTATGTGTATGGCAGAATAGCACAATTATAATCCACTATCCACTATCCTCATAAGTTACTATTCCTAAGAAAACAAAAAAAGATGAATGCAGTTGGCACTTCTAATAAAGAATGTATGGTTGTATTACACCTTAAGACCACCCGCCTGGTCTTGAAGTTAGCTGGCTCACCAGGCCAGGGTTCAATCCCCGATATCTCCTCAGATTTTTCTGAGGTAGGGAGGTCTGGAACAGAGTGCATTCAGCTTTTTGATTCAAATTGAGGAGCTATTTGATTAAGAAGCAATGGCTGCTGTCATGGAAACCATCAATAACGGCCATGGGTGTCAGCATACTGACCACTAGCTCCCAATCCTGCTATCTATCAATGGTAGATGGCCCAGTGGTCGGATGATAGGTCTGATCCCTTGAGGGATGCAGCACCATGGAGTTAGTTATTACACCTTAAAAAGGATACAAAATAATATAATGAAAAACTGAAGAAATTTGTAAAGATGGACAGACGTTCGGCAAAGCTGGCACCAATGAGAAGTGAGAATTTATGTATTGTGACTATGATCAATTCTTAAGGACTATCGGTAATCTGCACTCTGAAAAATCTGAAACCAGTACCCCTCAGTTCAACAGGAACAATATTCAGTGGTTGCATGAATACATATATATATAGGCCTACCTTAAATATTGCAATACAATAACAGTGGAGAACTGGTCTCGAAATCACTAAATTAGTGTGCCTCACAATAATGATGATGTAAATGTCTTTCTCTGAGGTAGACAACTAAAGAGTACCAGTCATAGAAGAGTACGGTAATTCCATCCGGTGCTATGAATCAAACTTTGGCTAGCTCAGTTGGTAGAGCACTTTAACAGAAAACCAATGGTCAGGGGTTGGAATCCCAGTGCAAGAGGAATTTTTCTCCTATATAAAATGTTCTTCTGCTTTCAATTTTAAATGTCGTGTATAAAATAATTCCACCTATTCCCTTGTATAAAATGTTTTGGTTAAAATAGCAGCTCATAGCTTTGTCAAATCTAAAATTTATACTTGTCAATATTGTAAAACATAATTAAAAATTATAGCTGTCAATTTTCTGGTTATTTGGACCAAATGAAATAACATGAAAATTGACAGCTATAATTTTTAATTATGTTTTACAATATTGACAAGTATAAATTTTAGATTTGACAAAGCTATGAGCTGATATTTTAACCAAAACATTTTATACGAGGGAGGAAATAGGTGGAATTATCTTATACACGACATACAAATCCCTCGTAGGATAATACAACATGAAATTTATCAATTCAATTTTAAAATTTTCTTCTGATATTTCATTGTTCTTTGTGAAGCACACTTGTTGAATTGTGTTACTAATATTAAATATGGTGAACATAATTATGATCTCTTTCTCTCTCTCTCTCTCTCTCTCTCTAATCCTATGCCCCCATGTTGGGGCGAAGGGCCTCCAAGTGGAGGTTTCTTTACCTATGTGAATTTCAGTACACTTAATTTCCTAGAGGGAGCAGAGGGACAGGTGGTAAGCCCATCACCTCTCAACCCCCCTCCAGAAACTAAGATATTACTTGGACGTGAAAGGGCCGATAAATTTTGTCCAGAGGCTCTAATTTAGGCTTGGAGTTCTTTTACGTGCCGTAAATTTATGACACGGGACCCCCAGCTTAAAGTCCCTCCTGGAGGACTCCGTGCCCAGGATTTTTACGTCCTGAAAAACCCATCGACTGCGGCCGGGTTTGATCCTGAGACCTTCGGATCTAGAGGCAGGCACGCTACCTCCAGACCACCGCAGCCGACTGAACAAATGATAAATTATATAATTTCTATAACTTCATTCATTTGAGACAAAACATCTATTAAAGAAAATTAGTTTTGTTATAAAAGGGGGCTTTACTGTATTACATTCTGCCATTGAAATGATGACAACATTAGAAGTAAGTGGTGTGATATTAATCAACTACTAAACTAATATGTTATTGAAAGAAACACAGACTCTTTCTGATGCCCTTTTGTTGCATTCTTCTGTCAAACTTCTCGAACTGGATGCTTTTGTGTGTTTATGAATTTGACAAGGAAGAATATGTGTCTTGGACTTGCATCTGGGAGGTCCGAAGTTCAAACCCCATGGCTGATTAATTTGGGTTTCTTCATGGTTTCCTCAGTTGTAAAGGCAAATACCATATTGGAAATTTACTTACCATGAATCATTATTTCATCATTTATCATACCCATTGAAGATATATATCAATTGAGGTTAACAAAGTCCTAACACATGAACAATAACAAGCAGATGCACATCAATAGTTATATGGCCTATTCTGGTATATCTACAGAACCTGAACTCCTGATATGACCTCAGTGTTCAAGGCAGTTAAAATAAAGCTTAGTAAAAAAAAAAAGGAAGAAATGCTGTGTACCAGCCATATCAATACTTAAATTCATTAAAAAAATTACATACACATGCACAGGTATCATGAATTCAGGTCCTATACTTATTTTGTCATATAAAAATTCAAGGGGGGGGGGGAGTTTTCATATCTTTTCAGGAAAAAGTACTTACTGTGTGGAACCCATTTCTTTCGCTGATGCGCCCACAAGTTAAAACAAGAAAAAAGTAGTATGACTGAAGCCATCATCCCAAACCAGATGAAGATCACTGTACCAATACCTTGGAAATTCCACCAAATTAAATTAAGCCCCAAGTTTGATCTGCAAAGAAAGATTTCATATTAAGGAATAAACTGTGGCAATGACTGAAGATCATTAGCTGAGCTAAAATATTTTAATGCTGTGCTGACTTAGTTGTTTATATTGTTAGCCTTGCAATATAAGAGATCTAGGAGGCTATGGAAAACGTCGAAGAGGGTAATTTTTAATTATGCAAAATAACCTTCAAACTACTTCGAATCGAGAAATTACTCATATAAAAGAGTATGCTCAATATTACTTTAGAGTAATTGTTCCAGAACAGTTACTTTCTTTTAATTCATATGGCTTCATATGGCTCCATGTTTGGCAAATGTAAGAATTTGCATTATGCACAAAAATGAAATTACTAAGTATATGCATATTTAATCATTTTTTCTCAAATACTTTCCATACTAAACAAATAGTTTCAGTAGAATATGAAATGTCAATAACAACAAAGTAAGACTTTGATTAATTGTAATTGGTACATGTACTAGTAAAATCCTAAATTAATATTAGGCTTACATATGGAGCTGTTTCCTTAGAGTGCAGCAAAATGGAGATATTGAGAAAGCTATTCATAGACAGGAAATTATTAATAATGAATAAAAATGAAGCACATAAGAAGTTGTGATAAATAATTAATATGGCATTGTTAAGAAAAAAGGGAAATTCTCTTTATAACAAACAAAAAATGGTTAGCTAAAATCGACAAAAGTAGCACTATGAATTAGGGTTGCAGTTAAGTTAATATTAATACCTAGCTTTGTTTCTTGTGTGTTTAATCTTTCTGAAGTGTTTTTTTAATTAAATGTATTATATGTTATAGCGACTTTCACCTTTCTGTAAATGAAATGACTCTGAGGTAATGCAGATATGTAATCAGGAGTGGACCGCTCTTGTAGCTGATGGGGGAAGGATTTCCCCAAATATGAGGATATTTACAGACAATTGTGATGCTATAGCTGAAGTTATGACCCTCTTACATTACCTCTAATAGGTTTCGAAATGGGCTAAGTCAACAGTTGACACTGGAACAAATTTCAATACATTCCCTACTATCCTGTGAATGGCGCGAGGCATGCGTAGTGGCTCATATCGGCAACTTAGATATTTTAGTCAGTCTGCTTTTTTTTCCCCTGTCTGTACATGATGATGAAATAAATAAATAAAATATAAACATCTAAAGCTGCGTCTCCATTGATATACATTTAACACCAACATGTCAATATTAACAGGTTGATATTGACATGTATATTGCAATTTTGCGTTCCAATTAACTTGACATGCAAACCCAGCATGTTGCACTTAACATTTTCAGATGTTAATTTGTTTTCCGGAGAAAATGGACAACATGTCAAATCAATTGACTAGTCTGTCAATATCGGCTTTGTTTCGGGAATTTCCGGGAAACGAAAAGCGATCGCCAGCTTAATCGGCTTTGGTTCAGGAATTTCCGGGTAAACAACAAGCAGTCGACAGCTTCCTCAGTATTCCCGGCATCAATTTTGTATTATGTGAGTATTTGGTATATCAGTGTTCTCAATAGTATTGCATCTACTTTTAAAATGATTTTTTCTGGCATACTCCATTGTTGAAAAAT
This sequence comes from Ectobius pallidus, assembly GCA_964059195.1. Classification (NCBI taxonomy): domain Eukaryota; kingdom Metazoa; phylum Arthropoda; class Insecta; order Blattodea; family Ectobiidae; genus Ectobius; species Ectobius pallidus. Next base: position 58,210,167 of record CAXKWD010000009.1, read on the forward strand.
GTGATAGTTATTTTGAACAGATCAAGACATCTGTACAAAACTAGTATTTAAGAAAGTCATAGACAGTTAACAAGAAGATAATAACGAGTATACAAAACTACTCTCATTTTGTAATGTTGGCTGCCCTCTTCAGAGGAGTTTTCTTTTTGAATGTTATTCATTTCTGTTCGTAACCGCGCCAACACATGTTAACCTATAACATTGTAGTGGAGACACTTGTTATTTGGCAAACCACTTGACTTGTATACATCAACAAGTTGATGATAAACATTCAACATATGTTAACTGCAACATGTTGGTGTTAAATGTATATCAATGGAGATGCAGCTTAATATAATATTTGAACTCATGTTTCCTTGTACAATCAAAGTCATCTATTAAAAAGACAGTATTCAATTGTGAAATTAAACATTGGAGGTTGCCTTCCTTGTTTACCATGTCTTTAAAAAAAATAAAAAATAAATAAATAAATAAAAAATAAAAAATACATTGAATGATTTGGATGAAACTCACACGGGAATTTTTGGGCTAGGTAACTCGAATCTGAGGTATTTTTTTCCCCCTTGGGCTTTTATAGTTTTACTTATCAATTGTTTTAATTGTTTATGCATGATGTGGGTAAGGTTCATTGAGTATGTGGTACATTTCAATAATTTCATTTTGAATCTGTACATCCATACAAACCAAAAGATTTGTTCTATTCATGTAATTTTATACATTTATTATGCTATACTAAACTAAACTCCATGGTGCTACATCCCTGAAGGGACTTGGCCTACCACCCGATCGCTGCATCATATACCGCAGGCAGATGCCAGGATTGGGGGGCATGTGGTAAGCATGCCGACACCCACGGCCGTTAATGGTGGTTTTCATGACCAGAGCCGCTACTTCTCTATCAAGTAGCTCCTCAATTTGAATCACGAAGCTGAGTGCACCCCTACCAGACCTCCCAATCTAAGAAAAATCCTAGGTACCAGTGATCGAACCCGGGCCGACGGATCTGTAGTCAGTGACGCTAACCACAAGAACACGCCAGCGGTCATATAAAACGATTTAATTAGGAATAAAATTATGTAATTCATGAAATTTATGTAAAAATGATGTTAGTATTAATAAATATGTTTTAATTATTTATCTGTTAAATAAAACATCTAGCAATTGAGTAAATAATTGCAGGTGAAGCCATGGGCACCTGCTACTCAATAAATAAATATAGTTGTTTCAATGAAACAAACAATCAAATCCTTTCAGCTTTCATGGCCATCAGAACAACAGAAAAGCATAAAGATTTCTACAATAACCACGTGACAGTAACCATAATATCTGTTATAGAAAACATACTTACTTTCCACCAACTATTAGGTCTTGAACTGCTGTATTCATAAAAAGAATAATTAAAATGACTATGAAGATATTGTAGATAGTTTGTATGTGTTTCACTTCAAATAAATCTGTGAGGAGTGAATTTCGTGCCATGAACTGCTTTTCTGAAAGGCCACTTTTATTTGGTTTCCTGTAAAATAAATATGAAGTTGTAAAATTATTTTCTTAAAGAAGTAATGCATTATCATAGATAATGTAATGAGTTCTTCTGAAATTATTGATTTCCTGTAACTTAAAATTAAAATTTTCTAAATAATTTGATGTCATTGAATCACATTGTATAACTATTCAAATTGCACTTACACCCTATTTCTGTATTTTTCTCCATCATCAACCAGAATATAACGTCTCTTTTCGGAGATAGCAGACTGTTCCATTTCTTCTACAACTTTGCCAATCATCTCAGTTAACTTCTCTTCAACTTCTTCCATAAGACTGGACTGCATTTGCTGTATAAGAATAGATCAGACACTTGTTAATCTTCTCTGTATTATCTTTTGAGATAAAATCCTTGAAACAATAACAATAACACTGATATATAAATATTATTAATTTCTAATATTGCTTATGTAATAATTAGGGACCGGATTCTTAGGTTTTTACCTATTTTTTTCCTTACTTCCAAAACAAAAAGCGCTCATACACTTTTCCGAATCATGTCCAAAGGATTCACCCACATTAATTCTGTGGCACCTAAAAATACCTAAATAGGGTATAAAAACCTAAATATACCTCAACGGGATATAAAACCTAAAATATCTAATTTAGGCTACTTTTTTTTTCTCTTTTTGTTTGTTAGTTGAGAAATCGATATTTTGCGGAGATACAATTTTTGTCGGGTTGAAATTAATACCACCAGCGTTTTGTTCAACCCATTGTCGTCTAGGATGGACAGTATCAAGAGAGGAAGTGTAAGAGTACCGGCGTATTCCTTTTAAAATATTCGTACGAACAACCATTGTTGCCATGTATGAACAAGGATATAGATATCTGTGTTTTAAAGCGCTTGTTTGTCTTTAGTACTTCCCTGTTATTAATACTGAGTGGTCACACTGTGAGTTTTAAGAAGACGTGTTAATTATGCCAAAACAATTGAAATCGAGTTTATTACGGCAGTGGATTGGCGACGACCTGAATTTCTTCTTCTTTTTCTTCTTCTGAGGTTATTTTATGACGTTGCACTCCGCGGGTTTCTACGTCTGCTCAGTATATGCTGTATATGACAGACGTTGTCATTCAATACAACTCACAGTTGAGAATCTTGAAAGGTATTCAGTGATATACTGTAACCAGGAAATGTGAGGCAATCTTATTTTCACTGCATCTTTTGACTGTTTATGCTTTCTTTCTTCAATTGTGTAATATTGTCCTAAAGCAAGTTTACACAAATTTAAGTCAATTTTGTTAAGTTAAACTTTACAAGTATTATGTATTGAATCCAATGTAGCACATTCAAATTCATTAAACCAATTATTCTACCCGAAAACTATATTTTGGACAAAAAACCTAAAAAAAATTATTTCACCTAATGGAAAACCTAAAACAGTGTTTTTAAAAACCTAAAAATCCGGTCCCTAGTAATAATATACAGGGTTTGTCCAAAAAGTAATGTCAGTGAGTCAATTAGAAGATATTTATTGATCCGATCGGTACAATAAATTAAGAGATTTCAAAATAGATTCCTCCTGAGTTGATACAATGCTTCCAGCAAGATTTCCATGCATCAAAGGCTTCACGGTAGGCCTTTTCCAGAATGTCCTTTAGAGCCTTGGTGCAAGCCTCTTTGACTTGTCAACTGTCCCGATATGATGTCCTTTCGTGGAGTAACCATCAATGCCAAATTCTATGTGGAAGTGCTCAAGAGACTCAAATGAACACATCTGGACCAACATTGTGGACAATTGGAAACTTCACAATGACAACACACCAGCCCACACTGCCTTCTTCATGACCTGCTGACCAGGCCGACTCAAAGGTGCCAACGATTCCGCCCTAAAGTCCTAATATGGCTCCCCCAACTTCTTGTTCCCATGCTTGAAAACTTCCATGAAAGGACATCATTTCAGGACAGTTGACAAAGTCAGAGAGGCTTGCACCAAGGCTCTAAAGGACATTCCGGAAAAGGCCTACCATGATGCCTTTGATGCCTTGAAATCTCGCTGGAAGTGATGTATCGACACAGGAGGAGCCTATTTGAAATATTTTAATGTATTGTACCGATTGGATCAATAAATATCTTCTAATTGACTCAATGACTTTACTTTTCGGGCAAACCCTGTATAACATAATCACATCTGTAATAGACCTATAAATACAGTAAAACATATTGTAACAGTAAAAAAACCAAGGCACCTCTTAAAAGAAAATATGAGCACAACATTTAATTCTATAGAAAACTGGCCAAATGACAAGTAATGAATGTGTGATAAATATGCACAATTATGATTTTAGAATTTCTGTCTGAAGCTTATAATATTTTCATCAAATATTTACAATTGCTATCTTCTGATTCTATTCACCCCACTCTTACTCATTTCTCTATAATTTGCTTCTGATCTCACTTTTTACTCATTTTCTACTTTTCCTTTCTTTCTTTCTCTCTCTCTCTTACACACACACAATCCCCACATACTCCCCTCTCAGTGTATTGTTATCTCTCGTTTCCACTCTATTTCTTCCTCTCTCTGTTTCATTCACTCACTCTAAACTCCCTCTCAGTCTACTTTTATCTCTTTTTCCTCTCTTTCTCTCTCTATTCACATCTATATTATGTCTCCTCTCATCTCTCACATCATCGGCTGAAAAATATGTGTGTTCTTCCAGTGGGTCATGATTAATAGCTTGTTAAATAAGATATGCTAAGTAATTACCTAATCAATCCTCATACACAGTAATTATGTTCATTAGCTAGCATGTGTTCCACTGTAATCTAATATCATCTTCCAACTTGGTGTGTTATCTGATATATAAGTAGAGTATCAACAGATAACATTGGATTTGTAAGTGATGCCATATGGATCCTTGTCATATCAGATTGGGATTACCTTTGCAGTTTTAGGACAAATTATTTGCTGTAAAAATCATGCTTAACCAGCCACTGAAAAATTAACGGCTAGAAGGAAGGAAGATAAAAATATATATTATAGAAAAAAGAATGCACAGAAAAAACTGGGACCAGAAGTAATCCGGATCATCGAAAATCTGGGTAATCGAGGAATTAGGCAATATCGTTTACATATTTGGGGGTACGCCATAGCGTTAGTGGTTGAGTTGCTGTGCTACAAACCAGAAGGTCGTGGGCTCAATCCCTGATGAGGTCGGAGTTTTTCAATTGGCCTAATCCTTCTGGTGGCACTATGGCCTTGGGGTCAACTCAGCCTCCAAAAGAAATGAGTACCAGGAGCAAACCTGGGGGTAAAGGCAGTCGGTACGTAAGGCTGACAACCTTACGATCTTCACGGTCCAAATGTCTAAAATCTGGAAGCGTCAACCTTCTGGAACCCTCTGGGCCTCCATGGCCTGTATAGGGAACACTTATTTTTTATTTACATATTTACATACCATACAAACAACCATTTTCTTCCGTTTTGATATCATTCACACACAAAACTAACAATACAATATTATAGAGTATGATGTTTACTTGAATAGCAAAAGTAGGACACTGTGACTGGTCGAGCTGGGGTTAACTGACTGCGACGTCCCCAGCCTTCTTTAACCTAACACCCCCACAAAGGATGTAGGTTTTACAACAGCAATAAATCACTACAAACCGCGTGATGGGTAGACCCCTTGCAGCTCTGTCAAAACAGGTGACAGGTGACAGGTGACCTACTTCAAACACAATGCGTGTACTGTACTGTATCCCATGAGATGGTGATCTTCAGTACCGGTGCAGTCCGAAAAAAAAAAATCTGAATGAAAAAGCAATCCTGATAAACTGGAGATCCGGACCAATGAGGGCTAGATGAATCTACTATATACAGAAAGTAATGGAAAGAGATAAGAGGATGAAAAAGAAAAACAGAATGAGGAAGACAAAGTAGGGACAAATTAAGAAAGAAAATGAAAGGAAAATCAGTAAATAAAGAAAAAAATAAACATAAGCAGAAAAAATGAAGAAAGGAAGAAATAAAGAAAGTAAAGTGAAATTATTTATTCCTGGCAGTGGAGAAACACGTTTCAGGGGAAGGGCCTTCAGAGGTGGGAGTTGAATTCAAGTCATCTTCCCCTCCCACAAGTCATGACAGGCGTAGCCGTATACTTAGTCAGCATGATGTGTCTGTCTTGAAGACTGGTGACTGAATGAATCACCGCCCCTTCAAACAACAATATTTTGATATAGACTCTTCCTTGCTATTGCGCATTTCTCTGCGCACTGCCAGCTAGAAGTAATAGTACTGTAGGAAAAGTGAAAGAAAGATAAGGAAAAAATTCCTTAACTTGAACAAAGGTTCAAAAAAGTGATTCAAGAAAGATGAAAAAGAAAGTAAGAAATAAACAAAAGTGAAAGAAAGAATGAATGAAAGAAAAGAACAAAGAGAAAAAGTAAGAGAAAATGAGGAAAAATTAGGGAACTCAAAATGTAAATGAATGATTAAAATAAATTACACAAACTGTAATGACAGAAATGAAGGTAGAAACAAGTACAAACCTGTATATTTTGACGGATATTTTGAAATGTCATCTGTCTAATGGTAGCTGTGTCCAGTTCTTCTGGTGTAGATGCTGAAAGAGTATAGAATAAGCACAATAGCTTATTAGTAGAAACAATGCTAAATATTAAATCTACATTGACACTGCAATGCTAACAAACCATAATCTCTGCACATTATCTGAGAAAGCAAACTGAACTGAAGAAAAACACGCAGAAGAAAACTAGTACTACTGACCACTGAACAAACAGCAGCCATGACCTTACTTGTGTGTGGACTCACAACCATAGTGTATGTTTAATTTAGCAGGGAATATTAAGTTAAGGTAGTGGTCACCCATCCAATTTTTTCCCAGCTAGAGTTTCTTAACTTGAACAAAGATCATTACAGCAGTTTGACCCTTTGTCCATAGGAGATGGTTGGTGTTATGGTTATTTAAGACAGGCATATATTAGGCCTGTGGCCGTCGCTGGTGTCCATATGAGATAACCCAAAAATATCAGGCATTTACTGGAGTTCATGAACTTTGTTATATTTGACATGTTCCCATTATCTTAAAGATGTAAAAAATGGCTTTGATTACTGGTTACCTAAAACTCTGTACACTCTGACACATCTTTCTCCATCAAAGTTCTGAGATTTCAGCAAGCCAAAACTACCTAAACATGCATCGTGAATAACACAACATTGAGTGAGCTTATGACAAATGAATGCACACTTCCACAACTCAATGTTCTTTTTTATTTATTTATTTATTTATTTTTTTAGTTTTTCTTTTAACTTTGCCATTAATATCAAATTAATATCGATTTCAGTCAGCTGTGATCTGAACTCCAGACCTTCAGTGTGATGATTGAGCATGTTAACCATTGCACTAGTAGAGCATTTTTAAGGGATGACCGAAGTGTTCATTTAGCCCAGTGATCTTCAACCCATGACCCGGGGCCGCATGCGGCCAGTGGCTTAATTTTTGGTGGTCCATAAACATTACTACTTTTAACTACAGTGCAAATATTGACAATTAAGTGACAAAGAAACAATGTCAGGTCTCACATTAAATTCAAAAATGTTATTTTGCTGTGTGTTATTCATTAACATTGCAAAGTGGAAGACAAAATATAAAACACTTTTATTTAATGTTAAGTAATCCCAATAGATATTGTAATATAATTGATATATTTGTACCGGTATTCTGTACAAGTATCATGTAAATAATTAATCCAAATATCGATGTGGACTGCTAGTCTTTCACCAATAAGAAAATTATCTTTTAGTAAACAAAAAAGTTAAAGATCACTGATTTAGATATTTTGACCAAAAAATGAGAATTTATTATAAACATTGGTCAGTTTTTAAAACGTTTCATTTTTATGGGCAAAATATTTTGAAAACAAAAATATAAACAATATAAAAAATCTATCAGAAAAATGTAAAGCAAACACCAAAGAATCTCCCATAAAAAATGCAGATTCATATTTGAATATCTAATGGAGATGGATTTCAATTTTGATTTCAAAAAATAAATTTAATCAATTAATATTTCAAAACCAAATGTGTTATTAAAATAAAATTTTAAACTTAATTTCGGTTTACATTTTAATGAAGTGTGCAAAATTTCAAGTTTCTAGGACAAGAAGTTTAGAAAACTGCTCTCATCCCTTAACTATATATCATCCGGTATGTCTCAAATGTATATACAGTAGAACTCTAATTATCCAACTATCCAGATTGTCAATTATCCGGATCACTTTGAGGCCATATTCAAGTGGTTTTTGCAGCAGCAAGCATTCAGGAACCCTATTTCAGGGCTGATTATTGTTTGCGAAAAAGCAAAACTTACCACAGACAAAATCAACAGTTTGTCAGAAAAATAACTGACTCTGAACTATATGTTGAAGATGTGACACGTAAGTACAGTACTGTACAGTTTAGTTTTTTTTTTTTCTTAAGAAATTGTTTTTTCAATGATCTGGATATTTGAATATTCAGATCGGATCCAGTCCCAATTAATCCAGATAATTGAAGTTCTACTGTAAGTATATAGGGTCGGCTCTAGGTATTTTGGCGCCTTAGGAAAGAAATAATATCGGCACCCCCCTAAATTGACACCTCAGTCAATATATTTTTTATAATTTCATTAAACATGGAATTTCACGTTCTCTAGCCTGGGATTGGTTAAATATAATTGATTTGAATTGGCCTAAGTTGAGAAAGGCTTGAATTTATGAAGACTTGATAATATTTTACAATAAGAAACAAGAAACTGTATTATAGATATTTTTTTTTAGGAGGCAGGAGCTGAAAAAATCATAAAGGTACTTTTCTTTCTTTTTAAAAAAAATTAATGTTTCTAACAATTTGACACCCTTTGCGACTTTCGAGTTCGCATATATGGACGAGTTGGCCCTGTAAATATGCATATATATATATATATATATATATATATATATATATATATATATATATATATATATATATTACATTGAATATAAAAGGAAGTGTTTATCTGTTTGTCTGGGCTCAATGCCCAGCCAAATCTAGGACACGCAGAGATCTGGACGAATGTACCTCAAAACCGGATTTTAAATTTTAGCATTCTTTCGCAAATTATGAGCGAAAAATGGCAGAAAATGTGATTATTTCGCTATAGAAGCACCTGTTTTCGGTAAAATAGTTCAATGTAAAATAGATTGTAGGTGGCCTTGCTCTGCAGCCATAACAACCGGGAAAGAAGTGCATTGCTGAAATAGATTTTTGTTCAACATAAAGCATCAAATGTTGATCTCTTCGATTTTGTTTGTTGCTTGATTAATTTGTTTATAATGTTATGGGACGCAGATAACTGATATGTTTCTTTCTTTTTTTTTACATAGGTGAACAGAAGGGGAATAATGAATGTAAGAGTAAATGGGAAAACATTGAACGATTTGTCAGAACTCATATGTGGCATTTTTCTAGGGGGGGGGGGGTTCAAGGAATTGAAATCTGAGGTAGTTTTTTCCCAAGGCGGCGCTCTCTAATCGTGCTGCTTAATTTTTATTAATCTTTTGTTTAAGAATGATTCGCGTGTAAGTTTTAATAAATATATTTTAATTATTTTGCTCTTAAATTATTTTAAAAAATCTAGCAATTGAATTAACAATCGCAGGCGAACTGCGAAGCCGCGGGAACTTGCTAGTACATTTTATTTATTTATTTATTTACTTATGATAGAAACACAACGATTTTCTTTCAAGATACAAAATCGAACAAAAATTAATTGTTAGCCCCCAGATGAGCAAAGCTCGTGAAATATATATACGTGTCGTGTGTATATATATTGAATATATGGACAAATTCAGTGTAACCGAACTAACTACTGATAAAACAAAAGGAGGCTTTATGCCGACATAAATATTCTATCATATAGCTAACAGAAAAAGGGTCAGATTCGTATATTTTATGACAGAAATCCATTGGCCTTGACAGAGAATGACCTATAGTATAGATAATGAAATGACACAATCTCTGTTAGGATACGAATGTGCGATCGAAGACTAAGAAACCAAGCGTTTATGTTTGTTGACAAAAATATATATAACAAAACACTCTAATGTTTAGCCATACAGGCAATCCAATTGGCACGTCTTGAAGTGCTGTTATGCTTGTTAAGGGGTAGAGTAATCCTTTTAAGAATAGATATTAAAAACAATTTTGTCAAACTTTACAACTTAAATTCTAGCGATTTCATTGTTTCAGTATGCTGTACTATATAGATTTATACCTATCCTTTCAAGTAAATTATTGCAAGAAGGGGGTTTACAATGGAAAAGGACTATATTGAAATGTATGATCATTCGGTTGGTTAGCCCAATGTAAACATGGTACTGTACCAACAAGAATATACAGTGTCTGTAATAGTAACTGTAAGTGAAATATATGAAGGACAACTGATATAACGAAGTACCAGATGGAGTTAATAGGCCAAATTTAAGGAACTATTAAGTTTTAAACCATGGTTTCTAGAGAAAGTTTGATAAGCGTACGTGAAGAAATAAGTGGGATAGAACATTAACAGAAGGAATTTACAACAAATCCCTCACGTCAACAATAAGGACCATTCCTTTATTTTTGTCAAAACATTTGAAGCCGTACAAATATGAAGTCAAAAACTTTCAAAGTTTAATTTCAAGAAAAAAAAGTGTGCGTGGAACGCCACGCGAGAGAAGTGAAACTTGTTTTAATTTAATTTTTTCAATTTTTTATTATTGGATTTTTTCAAATTTGCATTATTGGACTTTTTAATATTGGGTTTTTGGACTTTTAAAATTTGGATTTTGGATTTTTAATTTTGGATCTTTGAATTTTTTTAAATTTTCGATCTTTGAATTTTTTTTGGATTTTTAAATTTTTTATTTTTTTATTTTGAAATTTTAGAGTTTATTAGATTTTTTAATTTTTTTTTAATCTTTGAATTTTGGATTTTTAAATTTTGGATTATCGATTTTTTTAATTTTGGATTTTTAGATTTTTTCAATTTTGGATTTTCAATTTTTTATTTTTTTATTTTTTATTTTTTTATTTTGGATCTTTGAATTTTTTAATTTTGGAATTTTAAATTTTGGATTATCGATTTTTTTAATTTTGGATTTTCAATTTTTTAGTTTTTGATTTTTTTTTTCATTTTTTTATTTTTTTTTTTTTGGATCTTTGAATTTTTTAATTTTGGAATTTTAGATTTTTTAAATTTTGATTCTTTGAATTTTTTTCCCCATCACCTTCTATCGCTAGTTTCCCCTTTGAGTATTTTATTTTGTCCTTTAAATCGTATAGCAGTTGATTACTCCTAATCATTGAATTGATTCTTTTCTGTGCAGTCCGTTCCATCACATCTCACTAATTTCGTGACGGTTTTGAGTGTGACACTAATTTCGTGATGATTTTTGAGCGTGACACAAGTTCTGGATTTACCCCTACCGTGGCTAAAGAAGTTTCACTTCAAAAATTGAACTTTTGGAATTTTCCCATTGGTTATAGGCCAAAATGCAAGTTTCTAGCTTATCTGGAAATGAGTCAACATCAATGTTATTAAGTGGATGATCTAAAATTCTAGATTGTCGTAGATATGAATGACGTCACGGATATAGAGCCAGTTTTTACATAGTACTTATGGGGCAGGTAGGAACGCCAAATTCTACATGATTACGGCTGTTGAATGTGCCAATATTCCTGCCAAATTTTACGAGTCCTATAGGCGTGTCAAAATAATAATTTATTATTTTAATCTAGATATAAAATAATATTTTAACTGTAGGATGGAAAATCTGCAATATTTTTCTGAATTATGGTGACATCCTAGCAGCTTATCAGATTCGTCTACTATTCCCATGTAACTCAGTGGCGGTTTCTCCTATAGTGCTGCAGTGCTACAGCACACAGCTTGTTTTCCGCTCGTCGTATAATGTTATTTTCAAACGCTATACTATATTTTCTTTTACTTAGATTTTGAACTTGGCGCGTCCACGCGAGGAATCCTTAGCTGTTACGTTGGAGAATGGAAGTCGGTAATGTGAATATTATCTTTTCCGCCTCGTGAATGCATCTGGTAAGCAGCTCATCATTCGTAGGGTGTGACGTCATGCTTACGCTTGACTTTGTGACGTGTAAGCTGGTTTTAACGTGAAGAACGGGCTGCGGTTGACTTGCATTCACAAGATTTTGAGGTTTCTTCACGTCTCACTGGCGCGCTGTGATCTCGCTGACACAAAACGACACTTGCGACATCTGCTAGAATATAGATGAAACTGTAATTCTGGTTTTAGCCACTAAAAGCATTATTCATGGAGCTGTTCCACTACTCGAGCTTATAATTAAAACAATTTGGTAGGAACATTCTCCGAAATAACAACGCTTCTCAGGATTATAATCACCAATCCTATGACCACAGCAGAACCAGAAAGATGCTTTTCTACCCTAAAGAGGATAAAGACATTCCTGAGAAAAAGATAGTTGCAAACATGGATGGATTCAACACGAAAGTCATCTATAACTTCTGTAGTAAGAAGGAACGTCGCATGGACTTCACTCTGAGACAGTATTTTATCAGGGCCCGGATTTTAATGACATGTCATCTTTTTATTGATTCTGCATAGACATTGCCAACTTGTAAATAAATCCTAATCATGGCCTCTAGATTATAGAAATGCGTTTTTTAGGTCATTTTTATCATTTTATGCAATTTTATATTTTTAGGGCATTTATTTCAATTTTAGGTCATTATTTTGTCATTTTCGTGTCATTTGCTTCCTTATTTAGTCATTTTCATGTATTTTCATTGAGTGTATTAACTTTTTTTCGTCGCTAGCGGCGGTGTCTTTGAAGTGTTGTTTGTTTAATGGAAGAAGGAAAAATTCGGCGTTAATGTGTTGACATGTCTCAGCCAGAAGTGAGAATAAAAAAAACGCCAAAATTTTGTATTATATTACTATTGTTATTAGATTGACTTGGCACCAGAGTCTGCCACCTGCTTGGATCTGAGAGTGCAAAGTACAACAATATAATCCGGCAGACCACAATAGGATGTGCCGAATTTTGACTCACCAGTGCCTCAGTGCCAGTATAAATTTCCGTGAGAAAAGAACATTCACAACATTACAGTTTTTACAATTATGCACAAACTAGTAACTAGTAACTAGTAACTAGTATAACTTTGTGTGAACAATAATATTTTTTTACAAATAAAATGTCAGTTTTTAGGTCATTTTTTATAATTATTAAGTCATTTTCTTTAAAATTTAGGGTCATTTTATAGGTAATTTTTCAAACAATTTTAGGTCATCAGAATCTGGGCCCTGGTAATTATGTAAGTAAGCCTACTAATTTATTAAATATTTTAAGTTTGCTGTATGAAATGATATTTGCAGCACACTCTCGTTTTGAGCCACGAGCCGCTACTGATGTAACTGATAATCATGTCACAAGCTTACACAAGAAAATGCTGGGATAATGTACGTTGTTACTGATAGACTACTGATATCAAGAATACAAACGTTTCGCGCAATAATTATAGGGGTTGTACTGCAAGGGAACTGTGGTATCGGATAACGCCATAGAGGACGACTTATCGAACACCTGGATAGGGTAACCGTTTGGATTTAGGCTACAGATAATATGAATGGACCTTCACCCTTACTCGAGAAAATTATCCGTCATCCAGGTTAGAATCGGATGTATTCATGAATCATGACAATAGTCAAACCTCCAGGTTTTTGTTCGAGTCACGTAGCTTCTGCGCTTGGCCAAGCAATAGTAAACAAAAGACAGGTTAATTATAAACATGTCATAGGCCTTTTGAGAAGGCATCAATTATTACAGATCGACCATTCAGGATAACGTAATTTGCTAACCACACCGTTCTGGGAGGATATAACACTGTATATTCTTCCGCTCTGGGTACACTGTAAAAAATAACTTTTCAGAGATCGCTTTTAAAATTTCCACATGATTTAAATAAGTGTTTTTTTTTTATTATTATTTTTTTTTTATTTATTTTTTTTATTACTTTTCTGTTGATTTATTTAGTAGATTAAGTTTGTGAAGAATGAAATACCCTATAAGGCCCGGGCGACTTGGGTCGCTTAAATCCTAAAAGGGAGAGGTAAAACTACGATAAAGAGAGAAAGAAAGAAAGAATGAAATAACCTATATTATTTGTTGTAAGATAAGGGTTTTTAAATGGAATACTAGGTACAGCCTAAACTTGGTCATCAGTATATCTTGACTTTTTCACACACACACAATATATGGTCATTCTGGTAAAAATAGCCATATACTACATTGCTGAAAGGATGCTTTATAGGCAGGTAGAATTAATTAATTAATTACTATCCCGACCCATTTCCAAGTAACTAATACTTCTATTTTCACCAAGTTCACACATGCAATGGTTTATTCGAACTTCAAAACAGCTTCATCTCAAAACTTAGTGACTTCTGCCAGACGATATTATAAGGCTATATTAGCTGTAGTAAAAATGTTTGTCAGTATTTTGTAATAGATCTAAAAGTACTGCAGCCTAAAATTAGTTTGGATAGGTCAGTTAGATGGGCAATCCCTTCATCTCTCTAGTACCGGCAAACAAATTCATGATTTTAAATATAAGTAATTGAAAACGGGCAAAAACAGCATTTAAAAAGCTAACAAATCTAAATAACCTTGAAATGATTAACTTTAAATTACTATTGAAATTATAAAATGATAGGCCTCATTATCTCTCTAGGAGTACAAATTAAAATCATAGACATCCAATAGCATTTAAAATAACAATATATATATATATATATAAAGGAATCGTAACCAAGTTCTTACGCAGAATTTCACTAGTGTTTGATCAGCATATTCAATTTGGTAAAAGATAGATTCAATTATGCCGCGCCAGCGAAGCTCCGCCGTTTTGTTAGGTTAGGAACGTTTAAGTTAGTTTAGGAGCAATATACTGAACAGAGCGAGATTTATTATGTCTCACATTGAATCTCTTCTGCGACGAAACCCAAAACCCCACCTTCCCAGGCGGGTCCCATTAGAGAGTTGGTGGGAGAAGCCTAGTGCGCGGCATAAAACTATTTCTTCCCCTTAAATTCAGTATACAGGTGAAAAATACTACCTAACTTCAAAATATCTTGGCATGTTGGACCCTCTGATACAGACTACGACTTCTTTCACTACAGCGTTTTCTTCAGTGCATACTATTGACAAAGATTAACATAATCGTCAAATTGTAAGATACACTTAAACTGTTTTGTAGAATTGACAGGTTAGGTTAGAGTGCAATGTAGCAATAAACGTTAACTTTTGAATGTTCTTTATTTACTAAATGCACTATCCTTGCTAGAATTCCTATTATCTCTACAATTCTTTCTTTGCCATTTAGGTAGTTTTCTACAAATCTGCTCATAACGCTGGTGATTTTAAACACGGGTTATTTTGTCAATTGGAAACTCACGAAAGTAGACTTTTTAGCTCATGTGGAACTGCACTAAAATGTCAACTTTCCGGTTTTGCTTATTTATCTTTTTTTATCCATCGCGTTCTTATTACCAGTGCTGTAGTCTCAAAATTTATTTCGGGGACATTTTTGTGGAAATCATTTTTAACTGGATTTTTTGAGTGCATAACAGCAATTAATACGAGACATTGTTAATAAAATTATTTAATTTAAACTTATATAAACAATGAAAATTCTACTCTAAAAAGATTCTCAACAACGGCGATAAAAAATAAAAAAATAAGTACATCACTGACTTTAAATGTAGTAATGCACTTAAACCCACAATTTGGAATATAATTAGGCATATCAGGTTAGATATGGAATTCTGAGATTTCAAAAGATGACATACATCTTATCGAATACATTTATTCACAAGGACCTATAATAAAAAATAAAAATAATAGATTGAAAATTACACCACTGTGATTCGAAGATAAAATCGTCATGTTTTGATTCCGGCTATGTAATATAAAAACCCTCGTCAGAACTTCATTTAATGGGTCACCATAACCTTTCTACACAGGCTACTCTGACATTGGTCTCTCGAGTCATGGCAGAATTGTCAGTTGTCAAATAAGCAAGCAAATAAGTAAATACATAAACAAATTTAAAAAATCACACTCAAAGCAGAAGATGTACTCAATAAAACAGAAGATATTATGATAACGAGTAAGGTTACGCTGAAGGTAAACGGCATGTACCCTCGAGTACACCACTGCTTATTACTGTAATTATCGTATTTTATTTTGGTGTTGTATCTTCAAATCAGTAATCGTGGACAGACTACCCCTTCCTCCCCCCTCTAAAATGTTCACAAAGTTTATTAATAAGTAGTAGCATTTATCAAATAATTTTACCTGTACTTTTGATGCCATCTTTTTCCAACAGACGTATACTGGAGGGAATTCCGTCTCCTCGTTCATATCCGTTCCGTCGTGGTCCGTCCATTGTCACTTGTTCACTGTAAAATCATTTGCGCAAGTAACGATTCACAGACATGGACCTCGTGTCTTGTACTCCTTCAGTTTAAGCCGAGTGCATGTGCACTTCCCCAACCACAGAGTCACGTGATCAATGATACCATAGAGAGAGGACGCGCGAATAACAGCTGATATATCCTGCCTTGTCAATTAAGACGTAAAGTTTTTAACTAGTTGTTATTTCTAATTGAAACAAATTAGAGTTAAAATTACGAACAAACAAAGAAAAACTTGTCTCGATTTACTGTAAGACGATAGTATTGTATTTTTTGTACTTTCCTCCCTTGGGCATCGATCTAACGTACTTTCGAAGTAACTACTGTATTATTCATGCATGTACTGGCAGGCCCGACGAGAGGGAGGACCAGCCGGGGCTGCAGCCCCGGGGCCCGGGCCCCTTTTGGGGCCGACCAGGTTATATTTTTTACTTTCTAAATTTACTCTAAAATAAAATTGGTTATAAGCCAATAAACAGCTGAAGTTATGTTTTATGTGTTTATTTTATCTGCATTACCCTGTCGTATAACGATGGCTCGGAATTAATCAGTTAACTTGAAACGGATTATTCTTGAAGAAAAATTGCTATTTTTAAAAAGTAGAAGCAGAAATCCTTTTGGACTCAACAGTAGGCCTCACTAACGTTCGGCATTTAAAATCCTAATTTTCAAAAGATTAAACTCATACATACAGATAAAATTGTTCCTGATTAGAATATTTTAATGTATTTTTCCGTTTTGTGCCCGGCATCAGAAAACCGATTTGGTCCAAAATCGTCCCATGGGCAAGATCAAGATGATGTGGAATTTATGACACGTAAACTTGTAGATGCATTTGAGAAAGCTGGACTGAGAATAAATTTTGAAAAGACAAAGAATATGGTCGTAGGAGGACCTGGAGAAAACCTTAAAATAAATGATCAGGTAATTCAACAAGTTGATGATTTCAAATATCTTGGATCTATTATTGACAAATCTGGCACATGTGAAAAAGATATAACAAATAGAATTAATCTTGCAAGAAAGGCAATTAAATCGTTAAATGGATTTTTTGGAACAGAAATTTGACAAGAAAAACAAAATTGAATATAATAAGGACAATAGTAGAAAGCACTTTAACCTACGGGGGAGAAAGTTGGACTATAAATGAAAAAATGCGCAGAAAGATATTGGCGACTGAAATGGATAGCTTAAGAATATCAAGAATTCAACATATTAGGAATGATTATATAAGAATGGAAATGGATGCAGAAGAGACGGTCATTGATAGACTAGAAGCAAGAACTCTAAAATGGTATGGGCACATAAAGAGAATGGAGGAAAGATGGCCAAGTAATGTTATTAATTGGACAACTCCTGGAAGAAGAAAGAGGGGAAGGGCACGTCTTGCCTGGATAGATGGAGTAGGCCTAGATAAAGCCATGCAGAGGAGAGGTATGGAGGAAGGACAGAACTTTTGGGAGAAATGCAACAGGAACAAAAGGCAACCACTGAAAAGTGGAAAGCCTGTAAAAGTAAGTAAGTAAGAAAATTGTCTTTTTATACAGAAATATAGAAAATGCCTAATAAGTGTTGTGTTCCTGTTAAATTTCCCGAAAATGAATCCAGGCATCTTAAATGGATATATGCAATTAACAGAGAAAATTTCATGCCTTCAGATAACTCATGGTAAGTAAACACACGTTAATGATAAATATTTGTCAGTATTTTGTTAAAACCATACGTTGGTAGTAATTGTGATTTATAGCTTGTGGAGGGTATTTATTTACATTACTGCTAATGAATTGCTTACTAAACGTATTATTACAATATTTAAATAGGGTACAGCCTGTGCATTTAGACGTGAGCACTTGCATGCGCCACAGAGATAGGGCGGGACGGAAGGGGAGTGTGTTGCTAGTATGGATCACGTGAGACTGATACCACTGCGCATTGTGTTTACAGTGCTCTCGTCTAAATGCACGGACAGTACTCTATTAATAATAAATATTTATGTTTTAGATAGGCCTATATAACAATATTAATAATATAAAGTCTCTGCCACGTATATCAGAAGCATGTGAAATATGGCTTATTAACTCCAGCTGGCACTTTGTTATACCCGTTTACCTGATTTTATTAAGTGCCAGAATGGTGCTTTATGAGATTATGTGGGGGACGGGAAAATCTCTGGCCGTCCGTCCGCGTGATAACTGAAATACGCTTTATCGGATTTTCGTGAAACTTGGTATACGCATTTATAACGTCCATGGAAAGAAGCCTTTTCATATTGAATCAATCGGTTGATCGGTACCGGAGTAGGCCTAACGCCCAATTTAGTGCCTATTTTATGGTAATATGTTAGAAAGAATTTATCAAATGCAAATCAGTTCTCATGACATGTTGTTTTACAGTGTTTTTGGAAATTGCAATATATATAGCTTTGACAAATAACACCACCCACATATTCCTTCACATATGCTTATCAAACTAGACCTTTGTTCTTCCATAAGCCCTGCTTAACGAATCGATCTGGACTTAACACGGAAATCGATTTAAATAACAACTTATTTTCTGCATATCATAATTGCAATTATCACTTATTAAACAAAAGCATGCTGGCACTTTGTTACATCAGTTTACGTGATTTTATTATTATTATTATTATTATTATTATTATTATTATTATTATTATCATTATTATTTTCCCAATTTACGTCAATGTACAACATAACTCAAAACTGCACAAAGTACAAGCTACCGCCAAGGGTCAAGAACACGTTATCTACAATAAATTACTAGGTCACATTAATTAAAGACTTGTTGGTGCGGATTTAATGTGTTTACACTTTCTTAGAAGAATTTAACTCTCTCGAATTGAGTGGACAGTACCGGTACATTTGAACTGTGTAAGTGCAAGTGTACCAAACAGAGATAATGTGATGTAATAAAGGATTCAGTGACTTGTGTTTCTGAAGTACGAGGGAATAGTACAAACAAATGATTACAAAGTAATCATTCAGATAGCAGACTTCAACTGGTAGGGCAATCTGTGTTTTCATCCTGGTCATCCACACTTGCAAAGGGTCGACCTGGGTGGCACAAGTTTTGTGCCCAAGGTCGCGGGTTCGTTCCCGGCCCAGGACGGCGGCATTTATGTGTGCATAAATGTGGCAGGCCCAGGTCAGTAGATTTACAGGCATGTAAAATAACTCCAGCGAGACAAAATTCTGTCGATGGTCACAGGCCTAAGTTGCAGTAAACCGCCGTCGTAAAATAGCCACAAACCAACCAATCCAATTGCAAACGCCGGATTTGAATTTACTTTCCACCTACTCCGAAAGTTAGGCGGAGTGCCAAGTTGAAAACTCAAGTTCGATTCCCGCTTAGGACAACTTTCTCTCTATATGATATACAGTAATACAATTTTCTTCGGTGAGATAAAACTTAAAACTTCCCGATGAAATAGTATGTGTGGCTTATCATTTAGAACTCAGAATTCAATACAGACTTCATAAAAATACAATTATATACACAGCGCAACAAATCTTGGATTTCTTTCTTACTGGTAGTTTTATCTCTCCCTTTTTTTTTAGGAATTACGCACCCATATACAGGGCAACTATCTGTCGGTGGGTTATCTATTGATCACACATACATACTTTTTTGAACAGACAAAGTCAATGGAGCGCCTCTCCAGGTGAGGGATCGGCTCTATGCCGGGGCCACCTCCGAGACAACATGAACACATAGGATGAGACACAACATTCTCACACATTCAATCTAAACAAGGTGAGGATGGGATGAAGATGATAATAATATCCGGGGACCACAAGGGCTTAAAGTTACCTGACATTTGTCTCATAGGTGAGGAAAACCTCCACTTAGGTAACTTGTCAGACCAGGACCCGGGCTCGCTGCGAGAGAAGAGCTAATGCATCTTCTGAGCCAGAGCAGTGGACTTTTCTCAAGAAGCTAATTACAAAATTATAATTTTATACTGAGAATTTTCATTGGATCAGTGCTTGACAATGCTTGCCATTGGGCCAGAGATTTGCAGATTCAAACTCAGC
Organism: Ectobius pallidus; assembly: GCA_964059195.1. Lineage (NCBI taxonomy): Eukaryota > Metazoa > Arthropoda > Insecta > Blattodea > Ectobiidae > Ectobius > Ectobius pallidus. The sequence goes on from CAXKWD010000009.1 coordinate 58,230,261, forward strand.
TGACACCATATGGAATTTCCTTCTTTTTAACTGCCAAGGGACTGAAAAAGTGCACAGATTATATAAGTGGTGACTCCTTCCCCGGACAATGATTCTCTCAACAAGTATAAAAATAAAAGAAAGATATCTATAACTCAAATGAAATAGAAGTAGGAACTGGAATTTTGAGAATCAGCCATTGTCATTTCAATATCAAGAATAAAGATCTGGGATAATTTAGTACAGAATGAAACAAGTATTTTTGTGTGAAAATTTTAGAACTAAAATGAGAAAGAACATTTTAAAACTAGATTTTTTCTGGGCCCACCTGTACCATGCCCAGCTGAACAAAAACTTAAGACTGGTGGTGAATTAGTGTAAGTCAGCGTTTCTCAATCTTTTTGAACCCGAGGACCTCTAAAATGTCTAAAAAAAACTTACGGACCCCTAATTTTACATCCAATTTTTAAAAGAAGGCCTATATTCTTAATATTTGGGGTTTTAATTATAGATCATTATAACGAAATATGTGAAAAATTTTACTTCTTTACTTTCCACTAGCTTTATATTTTTTAATTATGACTGCGGACCATCTGCACCATCTTCGTGGACCACCAGTGTTTGTCTAAGCTATGGTTTATGGAATTTAAAAAGAGTTCAAATCCAAGTCTCTTGAAATGAGACAGTGGATCACGGAAAAAGTGAACGATGCTTATGTTCTTGGAAACAACCTGGCAACTTAAAATCATTACTCAAGGAGAAGACACTTAAATTTCCAATGGCCATGTATTATAACAAACTTATAAAAACTACATTTAAAGAAAAACAAATTTGCTGCTTAATTATAATTGCAAGGAAGAAGACACAAAAACTCAAACTTAAGAAAATTATATGTTAAGTATTTAAAAACTCGTCAACATTTAACTTGCGGTTAAGGTCAAATAAGAAAAAGAAACTAATGACTGGCTTGCAATGACAAGTTACTACATATTTAAACAATCTGGTGTGAAACACATACTTCCTCTATCCTTAATATTCTGGCATAGAGTACATGGCTGTATTGCATTAGCGAGCATTCAGTTGTCTCAGCCTCATTCAAAGTCGCATTATTCGTGAGGATCTGGATGTTGGCATGCCATATTTTTTCCTGAATTTAATTTGTCATAGCATTGATTTAAACAAGAATTGAATGTTTCTGATTACTTATAGGGTACTTTATACGCCATATATTGTCACTTTACTGCCATAAGATCGTACTTGCATTTCTGCCAGAAAGTGGAATATGCAACATACAAAATTTTGGTTCTGGAACAATTGGAAAAAATAACATACAACCATATGGAATATACATCTACATTGAGAGTGTTTTCCATCATACAACCTTTTGGTTCAAGATATTTTGCATATGTTTGAAGTGAATGAGCACATAAACTCATTTTCAGTGGAAACTCAACATACGACCTTCTGGCAGTAAAGTGACAATATTTTTATTTTTAGGTAATTTTCACAGTTTATGTCATATTCTGCCTTTGTATGTAATGGTAATAGGTCAACGACAAATGTAACAAAGTTAGGAATTACAGCAATTCATTGTTACGTAGATGATGAAAGTTAACACTGAACTATGGAATGGATATGCACTTGAATCTAATGCGCAACCCAATTTTGAATGCTGCAATGGACAAAAGAGATCCACATTAGATTCTTGTAAATATGGTAATTATTTTGAGACACGAAAAGTAAAGCCATTACTGCAAATGATAATTGAAGAGGGATTTATTACTGTGAAGAGTTATTCTGATTATAAACAGGATTTTATAACACCTGCATTCGAGAGAGGTCTTCTGATACTTTACAGTTCCAATTTCTGTCTAGGATTGAGAGTTCTAGAAGCCACTTTCAACTGGGAAAATGTACATAAAAGTTTAACATATGAGGAGTGTCAGTCCAAAATGTGATTAGTTCACCTTTGATCGTAATGTAGTTTGAAGCAGATTTCCACTCTCTGAGGTGTTCTGTATGATATTACAAAAAAAAAAAAATTGTTTCAAATTGTGGCCTTTCACTGCTTAAATTGAGCTTGAAATATGGGTTTCAATTCAAAACATGAACAGTCCAGCGCTCAGTTCAGAACAAAATGTGATATGTCTATCTATTAGACATGACCACACGTGAAACAGATGATGCAGTAAACTTTGTATCACAATTGAACTATTTTATTTTGAAAACGAAGCATCATATCTTGAAGTAATTGCTTCTTTCAAATGGCGAGTGTCTAACTTCAGAACACATGACTAACATTTACTAAGAAGATCACAGACCACAATAAAATCCATAGAATATAGAAAAAATGTAGCCGGCTACCAAAGAGCATGAAAAAAGAGATACTACAGAGGTGTGGGGCATTCATTTTTGCCTGCATGACTGGCATGCTTAAACATGCTTTCATTATAATTTTGTAACAAAACAAGATAAGTCCATTACTTTCAAAACATACAACAATAAAAGATGTAAACAGAAAGAATGCTTTGGTACTCCCAGTACATTGAACTCTATGTTTATTACTTATTTCAATCATATAATTTCCGAATTCATTAACAACTCTTTCCATTATGTAATTAACGGCCGTAGGAATCTGCACGCTGGTCACATCCTTTCAAAATCATGTCACAATAAAGTCAAATATGGAGATGGATGACACATTGCCTGAATGGAGACTAAACGCTGTGCTACATATTATACTAACTTATATTATATTGTTATAATAATTTCTAGTTGCCGCTTTAGTCATTTTAACAAGAATGAGATAAATGTGTATGTCATGTGATTAAAAAGTTGAAAAGGGTAGAAATTGGGTATTATAGAACATTGTGAAAATGTATAGCCTAACTAATAGGGCCCAGATTTGTATGTGATATCAAAACACGAACTATGTACATAAAAATGTAATAATAACAGGGGAAAATGTAATAAAATATGTAACAGCGTTTCTCAACCTATGGTCCGCGGATCACTGGTGGTCCGCGAAGATGGTGCAGGTAGTCCGCAGACATAATTAATTAAAAAATATCATAAAGCAAGTGGAAAGTAAAGAAGTAAAAACTTTTCACATAAAATGGACACTAGATGTCAAAGTTTTTAAAATCTTCGAAAATACAGGTCATATTGCAAGTTTCCTTACTTATGCAGTTACGAACCACAGTTTTAAACCCCTGATGCACTGACGTCTATGGTTCCCTCTTTCATTCAAAATCCTAAAAAATAAGACTTTGTCGAAATTTGTTATTAGAGGCGCCATGCAGTTTTCAACAACCTATCTTTGTGAGAAGGGATTTTCATCGCTCCTTTAACTAAAAACAAAATACAGAAACCGACTTAATGTATCTGCTGAATTTTGACTAGTATTGAGCCAAATATCCAGGAACTCTGCAAGAGGCGACAAGCTCAACCGTCTCATTAAAATTGAGTAATAACATAATTCCTAATTATATTATCAAATTGGTAATACATATTAAAGTCTGTTCAAAATATGTTTAATTCCAATTCAATAATTGTATATCCGTTGAATTAAAAAAAAAAAAGGAATTTTGTTATAACAACCTATGATTAATAACCCAAATATTAAGAATATAGGCCTACATATAGCCTACTTTTAAAAATGGAATGTAAAATTAGGGGTCTGTAAATTTTTTTAGACATTTTAGAGGTCCTCGGGTTCAAAAAGGTTGAGAAACGCTGATATGTAATAATCACAAAATATGTGGTTTAAAATGAGAATTTTTAATGAAATAGATATACGAAAATGTTCACACAAGCTTCTTCATGCTACCTCTAATTTTGATAGTGAGTGCAACTTATATGATTTACCAAATTAAAGCCGTAGTAAAAATGCTTCAGATATGCACTAAGTTTGTGGAGAAATATGTAAGTTATTGTAGTGAAATCTTTTCTCCTCGTGCTCTGAAAACTAATTTTTTAAACCCATTTATCCCATTTGAGTTAGGAGTACCTTTTTAGAAGACACACGAAGTTTATTTGTGAGCAATGCCCTATATAAATGTTGATCAAGCTGTGACTTTATGAAACACCCTATAGTTTTGTTACATTCTTAAAACATTACTATTTTCCAGTCCATTGTAAAACATTTGTCAATATTCGACCACTGCTTAGTTTTGACGCAAGGCTAGATGCAACTGGAGATATTTTTAAAAAATTCACTTCATGTACAGATTGTGCAATTTCAGCTTTAACACATCCTAGAAAAACTCATTTGTATCGTGCAAATAATGGTATTTTTGCTTACTTGAAACCTGACTGTAACTCTTCCTAGTTAGCTGGTTTCAATTAGTAGTATAAAGACCAATACACTTGGCTGGCCCGAGTTCTAAGAAACAATAAATGCTAATGTATAGACCTATAGCTGAGGAACCCAGAACCACCGTATTTTGCATTTGTATTGGAATTCACAAAGTTAGAAGAATTATCATCCCTACCTTTGGCAACTGAAATGTTTTCTTTATGAAAGAGAATTAGCTAATTATTTTATTAGTCACTGAAAAATAAAACAAAATTAAATAAAATTTTTATTTTATATGATTTCCTAGATTTTATGTATAAAAATGTTACAATCATTACATAATATGTAAAATATGTAATATTACTATGAATATGTAAAAATATGTAAAATGAAACCCAACCATAATCATATCAGAAGCTCTAATAGCCGACATTTTTCATTTTTAGTAGTGTACAAGTTAGGGAACAGAATATGTAATGACATAAGAATCCGGGCTCTGCTGAACGAGAATAGCTCCAATTCATCAAAAACTAATTAAGTGGGTAGGAATAAGCCTAATGGATTTAATAAGCTACCAGCATTTAAAACATTGATCTGCTCTGTTAATGAAAAACAAAATTTTATCAGAATTTATTTTCAGTTGGTTAGTTAACATCTTAATACTGATTTAATTACATTATATTCTGTTTTTTGTTATAAATTTATGTTATTCAAAGAAGTTTATACTACATGTATTATGGATTAAATTATTAAGTTTAACCCACTTCATAATTTTGTAATTGGAAACGTGGATCATGTGAACACTGCCAGATTTCTATGAAGCGGTAGAATAATATCATGTGGCGTTGTTTTGGTGTGCAGTTGCCTTCCACCGAATATATTAAAATATTAAAAGGCTGTTTTCCTGCATGAACTCTTTATGGACAATGAGAAAAAAGATTATTTGTAGAAAATGCAAAAGCTATGATGATTGTTCAAGTTTTTCTCAATAAGGACTATGTGGAATTTCATAAATTGACACTACATAATCACTCTTTAATCAAAAAAATACATTCATCTGAGTATATCATAGAGAAAGAGTAACTGAGTGATCAAGGAAAGATTAATGCTTTATTAATTGTTTAAAGTTAATTTTTTTAAGATTGCTAAGATTAATGTCTGTTTGGTGATGTTCATAAAAATAAAGGAGATTATATAGCTGATTGGGTTTTTTTAAAAATATTTCTCCATGAAAAATGGCTAAATACAATGTTAAATTGTTCTTCAAAACCTGTAGAATCCATATGACGTATGCATTTTTTGGTATAGGAAAATAAGGAAAATCATGAAGAAGTTAATATAAAACTAACCTAAAATGGTGATGTGAAATGATGCATACTCGAGTAATTCATGTGGCAATAAAACAGTGGTGTCAACCTGATAGCAGTGATCTCGGTTAGTCAGTTGCTATCGCTACTGTCCTTAACTTCATTATTACTTGGGGATGGACCTAACCTAACCCTTCACTGATGTCTGGAATTAAAAAAGCACTCGAAGGCAGACAAATAATGCTGTTGGCAGCCTCATGCGGGTAGGACCAATGAGATGACATGGGAATGTTGGTGAACAATCTATGAACCATGTAACTATATGGAGAAGCTCTCAAAGAAACCAAAGTACCAGCTATAGTAAACCCAAAACAAAGTCGATAAAATTCTAGAGTCCTATTCAAACTGAAAGTGTCCCATATTTTTTCTAAGCACATATGAACCATCATATCATATCATTTTTTTATACCATATCATGATCCATCAAAGTTTCATGATCTTCATTTCAGGACGAGACCAGCTATAACAGTGGTCTTCACCCCACGGCCCATGACTTAATTTTTGGCGGCTAGCAAACAAATACTAATTCTAATGACAATGCTTAAATGCCTTGACGGACTGCAAGCAAACACTAGTTTTAGCCTACAATGCTTAAGTTGTTTAAGATCTGACAGCCTGCAAGCAGACACTAGTTTTAACTAAAAGTAAAAAAAGTATTCTTTGATGATTATTCTGTGTCAGGTCTCACGTTAAATTCAAGAATGTTACTGAGCTTTGTGTTATTCATTGATAGGACAAGGCATTTAATGACCACAAAATAGTGAAAAAATGCAAAATAAAAATGCATTTATGACCTAAAACAGTGGTTCCCAAAGTGGGGTCCGCGGGTGTTTCAGGAGGTCCACAGGCGGTTTAAGAAGAAATAGGATATCCCGTAATGTTGAAGTGCTTAACTGTGTTCCCCGCTACTTTATCTTTGTGAAACAGCATTCTCCCACCTCACGTACTTGAAATCAAAGTTGAGAAATAAACATGAAGTTGAAAGTGACTTAATATTGAAATTATCAGACATTAAACCTAACATTGCAGAGCTAATTAATCAAAAGCAGCTTCACTGTTCACATTAAGGAGTAAACTCTGTTACCATTGATATTATTATTTTGTCTACTGAATTTAATACATTTGAATCAAAGTATTTATTTAGTTTTTTTATTTCAAAACCAAGAAATTTTTCCAAGGGGTCCTCGGACTGAAAAGTTTGGGAACCACTGACCTAAAACAAATGAAAAATTTAAAAAAGACCAAAAAAATTTATTATTATTACTTATAATTAGTTTTTTAAGTAACGAATTGCTAAAAGCAATTGAATGAATGATAGTGTGTTATATATGAATTTGCAATATAAAACACACTTATTTTGTTACTAAATAACAAAATAAGTAATTAAATTATATACAATAAATACTCTACTATAAATACTATAAATATATTATAAAAACTACTTGGACACCCTTAAAGAAAAATAAATTCTTTCTGAACTGGCATACCCATTAAATTGCCCCTAGAAAATATGTGCCATTTAAAAATTAGGGAAATTTTTTTATTGCTACAGACAAACTCTATGGTATTGACAATAAACCTGAATTAAAATGAATTAAGCACAATTGGCGGAGATTCTCAAAAACGAATGTTGTCTGAAAGTAACAATTTCTAAGTGTGAAAGTAACGATTTGTACGTGGAAAAGTTCCTCTTTACCTCCACTGAAACATGACCTAAAAATGCCGGAAATGCCCTAAAATTTGCCAAAAAATTACCTATCTCTTGAAAAAGATGAGAAATACAAAAACAAATTTCCCTTATTTAATCAATTATTTCATGATACAAATTTATATATATTCGAGCTATCTTTTAACCTTCATGTAAAAAAGATGCAAAATCATCAAATGCCCTGCTCTATTCATTAACAATGCAAAGTGGAACACAAAATATAAATCACACACACGTATAATGTTAAGCAATCCCTATAGTGACTGTAATATGATATACTGTATTTGTGTGACGTAAGTATCATGTCATTAATAAATCGATAAATTACTGTGCAGCCTGCTAGTCTTTCACCAAAGAGAAAATGGCCCATTTGTTAAAAATGGGTTGAAGACCACTGTACTAAAATGTGGCTGTTAAAACAACTATCATGTCATGGCACTGCTGATTTATTAATTTAGTACTCTTTTTGTGGTCAACCGGCTAGCAAGCTTGATATTAGATCCAAGAACAATGAATTCATACTGGCTAAGGGCTTGCATTTTTTACATAAGATCTTTTATATTAAATTTTTTTGTGGCTAAAAAACTTGAAACTGGAATGGAAAGATAGAATCAGATTGAAAACTGGAATGTTCATCCCAAAGATTACTCAGTAAAATATCATAAGTGGACATATTACATGTATACATAATATGGAGCAAATTCAGGTTTAGTAAAAGAAAAAAATTAGAAACACTTTTTTTTATTTCAAATCTGACTTTTGCATGAATTCTAACACATTGTACTGTAAAGTCATAGCGCAGCATTAAAAATAAATTAAGTCGATTCCATCAATATTTTTGTGAACTTCAATATGTATCTGCCAAGATAACAATTCAGACAATAAGTGCAAACTTCTTATCTTACTTGAAGAATTAAGAGTACAATCAAATCCAATTATAGCCTGAGTGCAGCTATTAACTTAATTCTTCTAAATGGTTACAAATAATTGTTACAGTATATTATTTTTGCAGAAAAACTAAAATTATAATTTTTGCCAAGAAATTCAAAATAATATATTATAAAAACAGTCATTTAATTTACTGTTCATTATATTTTCAAAGATAGATTAATTTGGCTCATTAGATTTTCTTTACGAAATTTCCATACACTATTTTCTGAGATTTTATTTTAAAATTTGTATTGCATAATTTTAACAAACACAGATATTGCACAATCTTCAGTCTTCAATTCAAAACAGAGGGCTCTCAATTTATTGATTTTGGTCACAATAATTGTGATTAGGCCTTCATTATTTATTAGAAAATTATGCTATTGTATTATTTAGAAGTAATGGAATGTTGGTTGGACTAATATTAGATAGTAATAACTGAGCATAAAAAGAACACAACCATTAATAAAATAACATGAAAATAAACATACTAAGTTAAGAAGGGATTTACTGAAAATTAAGGGCCTGCAGTATATCCTCCAGATAAAGTCTGGTTAAATTTATCGGCCACATTTCACATTTTTTCCAGAAATTTGATTAGAAACATGTATTGTGATTTCTCTTTAAATATAATGTGGAAAAATAATTTGGCTACTTGATGGGTAGAGTATGAAATAAACCACTAATTAGCAGATAGTCAGACCAAAATGGCAGTCCATGGGAGCTGTTGCTACCTGATTTCCAACTTTGACTTGGAAGATTTTAAAACATACAACAATACAGTTTTAGACCCATATTTGAATGATAAAGAATTGCACAATTGAATAATGTACTTAAATGAGGTGCTCAAATGTTATTTCCTGCTGTAAAGCTTAAAAAAATAAATATAAGTATATTATGATTGAGGTGTGACATCCAAACTAGAAGCCAGACAACAGAACCGATCTCGTGCTTTACAGTACCAGGGTCCGAAATTTTACTAACAATGTTAATGTTACAAAATGTTACTGCTGTCTTCCAGAGAGCTATCTCATAGTTAGCACCTGATGGTAGTACCAAGAGAAAATATTTACCTTTCGGACAGAGTAATTGGAAGATCAACTAAAGTAAAAGTAGATTAGATACTACAAATTTTTGTAATAATAAGGTACAAAATGAGACTAATTCAAAATTGAGGAATACTATTTTTCTGTATTTATTAAGAATACAGAAAGGAGAAGATAAATATTACATAAACAGGAAGGAATGAAGGTTCTTGAGAAAACATATTGCTCTATCACGAATATGTAGTTAATGAAATACTTATCTGAATTACTACTGAAATCAGAGAAAGCAATTGCTGTAATTTTTAAAACTAATGTAGTGAATTAATAACTGAAATTTTGCTGCAGAAGTATTACGTGCTGCCAAGTTTTCTTAGATACTTATTCTTCGACAATTTATTCTGTATATTAATTTTCTGAATTCACTTCCGAGAATAGTTTTACATATTATAGTATAGCATTTTATGGTATCAGATCTATAAAAGTGGTTAATTGAATTATTTAAATGAAGAATTTAAATTTAAAACAAACATTAATGTTCATCTTTAGCAATATTATACCAAGTGCTACATGTGGTACAGAAATTACATTATAAATTCCCTTTAAGTGAATCATGTCAGTTTTAATGTTCATGAATAATATCTAGCTATCATAAATATTGTAAAAAACTATGAATGATACGATGTGTTCAAGTACCCAAACAGGGGAGCTTCTTTAACAGAGTTCTGTCTTGAATGACAAATCAATAATATTCACAGTCGTTTGAATTTCCATATTCATAGCTATTGTAAAAAAACATACAACAGCTGTAATTTGTACCATACAACAGAAAACATGTAAAGAAAGAAAGAAATAAAGAAAAAAAAGACTACACAACATCTTCAATGCACCTTACGATCTTTTAAGAACATGTTTCTATCGAAGGTCATAGGGTAAAGTATACTTTACTACATTAAGGGAATTTTTAAAAGTATCTACTTATATGCAACCAACATAATAAGAAAATTACTGTCGATAATATCTTGATTAAAAAGTTTATTTTGCTTATAAAAGAAATTCTATATTTTAATTTCATTTAGGTGGGTGATAAACATATAGCTATTATGATAGTTATATGCCCTACATTTCTGTTTGCTGAATCCCCTTATTAGCATTACCAACTTGACTGACAATTGCAGAGTTTGTCCTTAACTCAATTGCAAAGGAATTCTACTACACAAAGAACCAAGAGAGTGCAGTTGACATTAAACAGGCTATTAAATTTTGGGATTTTCTTCCTTTTTTTCTTTTCTTACTGATTACAGCTGTTCAACCTGGAGATTTATTTTCTCACAGACTTCATAAACTTTAATTTTGAACCAAACAAAATGTATTGTAGAAAACAAAAGATAAGAATTAGTGTAAGCTAAAAGAAAAAGAAACTGTGGCACACCACAATGACTACATAAAAACTAATTTACAACAAAGAAACTCTCTTTAATGGTCTGTTCATGAATGAATCTCGCAAAATTTCTTTTTCATCCTATTTGTATCACAATGACATGAATCGATTTGATAGTATAATAGTTCATTGTTCTAGGAATTTACTTTTTAAAGCACATTTATTCACTCTTGCTCTTGGTATCGTCCTTGTAATGAAGGAACACAATGCTGAAGAGGAATACGCCAGCCATCATGCTGAACGCACTCACATAGTATGGATACGCACTTGGAATGAAGCGCTCATATTCCGTGTGCTGTAGAGGTCTAACAGAGACCTAAAAATAAATAAAACAATTAATCAGTCTCATCTTTCCTTGTATTAAGCCAATAAATGATCAAGCAAAATAAAAAGGACCATAAAATTAAGGTTTCCTATAGTTCGCACAGAAAAAGTGGCATCTTTTCAATGTCTGGTATAAAATAACATATAAATTTATAGAAAATAAATGTTTTCTGCTGTGAAATGATTATTCACAGGTAAATGTAGATGTTCTTGAAATCAGTGGACAAAATGTTGGGACATTAGGCATGGAGATCAGTTTTATATAGCTTGATGTAGGAGGACCACCTAAGAATTACACAGGCTCACAGGAAACCTGAGAGAACAATGGACTGAGGTGTTGGAATCAGAGGATCCATAGATGTTAATTGCAAAAAACAAAAGAGCTCAGAATAGAATAAGCACTAAACAACATTTATTAGAATAAAAAACACACGTATTAACTGAAACTTTATACAAAACCAGCATGTGTCGCCACAAGGTAGTGATGCACTTTGTGTGTCTGTATCACTGGTTGTAGAATATGTAACAGTCTGAAAGCTTCAGTATTTATGAATTAGGTGTTAATAAATCGCTGCCCTAATTCAATACTATTGTGAGTCCCACGCAAAAGTTGGCTGATGACGTGGGTTTCTGCGTCGCGGCAGGCACAGCTCCAACTCCCGAGCGATTGGGTGAAATATCTACGCAAATAAAGCCGCGATCGGTGTAATGATTCAGGTTCTCATATTTACAGTTAAAATTACAACGAAAATAACCACATACATCACAAGAGATGCTGGAAATGTTCTCCACTTGCATCCACACAATACTGGCACCTTTTTAGGAAATTTTCTGTCACACACATAAGTTTAGCTTCCGAGATAGAGTTAATTTCTCTTGTGATATTGTCTTCAAGTTCTTGTAATATATGGGATTTTGACCTATACACTTTATTTTTCAAGTTTCCCCATAAATAATATTCACATACTGTTAGAAGAGCTTAAAGATAATATGAACAGTGTAAATATACATGTTGTCATGAGAACTGATTTGCATTTGATAAATTCTTTCCAATATATTACCATAAAATAGGCACTAAATTGGGCATTACTCCAGTACCGGTCAACCGATGTGCACCAATATCACTAGGCTTCTTCCCATGGATGTTATAAATACGTATACCAAGTTTCATGAAAATCCGATACAGCGCATTTGAGTTATCGTGCGTACAGACACATGGACATACAGACTTTTTCCCATCTCCCACACAATCTCATAATGCAATTTTCTTAACGTGCCCCTCAGTATAACAATAACCCTCATATAACAATATGATTTGCTAGGGCCTGCAAACATTTTTACACGGAGGTTTCATTGTATAAGAATAATATGCAATGTGTATGTGGTGCACTGGCGTGGTCTTGTGGTTAGCGTTGCTGACTACAGATCCGTCAGCCTGGGTTTGATCCCCGATACCTCCTCGGATTTTTTGAGGTAAGGAGGTCTGGTAGGGGTGCACTCAGCCTCGAGATTCAAATTGAGGAGCTACTTGATAGAGAAGTAGCGGCTCCGGTCATGGAAACCACCATTAACGGCCATGGGTGTCAGCATGCTGATCACATGCCCCCAATCCTGCCATCTGCCTATGGTAGATGATGCAGCAGTCGGGTGGTAGGCCTTGTCTCTTCAGGGATGTAGCACCCCGGAGTTTAAGTATGTGGTGCACTAGTAAATTTAATGTTCTTGAATTCTAAGAATAGTGTATCGTGGTGGAATTGTAAAATACTAGGAGGTGCCCGTGGCTTCGCCCACGATAATTAATTGAAAAATTAAAAATTAATAGCATAATAATTATTTAAGCATTATATTTATTAACACTTGCACGCGAATCATTCTTAAACTAAACCATTAATACTTAATGAAACAGCTAAAATTCCGGCTTCAGAGTACATTCCACGATTACAAATCGCCACCTGGGAAAACGATCTCAGATTTGATTATGCAGTTCCAAAGATAACTGTGAACCACTGCCTTCTAAACTGTATAATTCTCGTGCGTAATTCTCGAGACGGTGGTGGATAATACGTATCGTTTCTCCACTGTTTGTTGACTGATGAATATGATGTGAATTTTATTTGATAAATTCAGTGTTAATAAATTTCATTTTTCTTTCCGTTTGTGGTAATATTTGTTAATATGAAAAGACTCGTCCACCTGACCACAAACCACAATAGACCAAAGTTCAATGGATGCAACGTCACTACGCCCTATAGTATTATAATATTAATTTGGATTTATGCACATATACAAACCTATATAATGTCCTCCTATATGAATTTATAGAATCTTATAAAGTATTCAATATCTTGTCAGGTTTGAAGTTTCACTATTGTCATAAAATATTTGTTTGGATATAAAATTATGTAGTCATATAAAATACACTTACTTTTAGATAGCAATATGCTATATGTATCTAATTAAAACTTAACCATTAAAAACATATATACACTGATGCTGTGCACTGTAGGTTAATTTAAAAGCACACCGTTGTCATATTGTAACAAGGGCTCGTCGGGGTTCAAAATGAGAACACCGAGTTTATAATTGAAGGATGGAGGTTTCTTTATTTTCTACAACAATTGTCAATACAGCCAGAAAACTCCAGACTATTCGCCAGTTCACTGTCCTGTTCAGTGCTCACTCTCACTGTGCTCAGTCCTAATTACAGCACTGTTCCAGTCCAATCCAGATCATCCCACGTCGCGCCGGTCAACTCCACAGTCCTCGCTGCCGCTGTACGATCCACCCGTCGCGCAGAGTTCCCCGGGACGGCACTGCCTCAGCCCAGATCAGCTCACCAGCTATTCCGTTCACCCTTCCCTCCGGTCACTAGTTCCCCGTTGACTAGCTCTTCCGCTCTCGGGTCCCTCCGGTCACTGGCTCCTCAGCTTCCCAAGACATACTCACTTGAGGCCGCGCTGATCAGTCCTCCCCGTCCAGCTCACCCTCTGACGCTGACGCTCGCCGCTACTCACGGACTGCCTCTCTGACTGTTCCCTCGTTGACCCTCTGACTCTTCACAGACTGTCTCTCCTCTGATGTACTGACTCTTCACACTGAACTCTCTTCATTCACTGACTGTCTCTCTCAACTCCGATTCACTGACTGTCTCTCTCAACTCCGATTCACTGACTGACTCGGCTCGGCTGCTCGCACTCCTTATATAGCCTTAACGAAAGTTCCAGAGTTGAGGTCTGGAAAGCTCTCCGCCCGCGCATGGTCTAGAATGTCCGTGCGGTGCGCCGTCAAGCCCTTAGCACGTGGCTCCACCTCTGGCCCCTCCCACGAGCGCGCGCCGTCACTCACCGCGCCGTGCCAGGGAGTAGGCCGCACCCGTTGGCGTGCGGCTCCAATAGCCGTAATTAATTAGTTTCATTTTTCCAGTGGTATAGTTGATATATGGTAGTTTTGTAGATTCCGCCTATATACCACTAAAATATAAACAATAAGCTGAAGTTAATGAGAAAATGATAAATATATAATGAATACTATGAAATACTATGGGTTTATTAAGTTATTATAAAGTAAGTAAAATTAATACATCAATAAAATCTAAAATATTAAAATACCATTGAGCTCAATGAATATTAGTCAAATTTAGAGAAAAAATTGTTTTTCTCTTAGTAAAACAATATTAAAAAATATAAAGATAATCTAGTCAATTGTTGGGTTAAAATATGGTTAGATTAAAATATAATCATATTAGAATTAAACATTCAAATAATTGTCATAAAATTTGCAAATGACTTGTTGACATATAAGTTCCGTCACATAAGCAAGTTAATCCTTTATACAATCCTCTTTTGCTCCCCTCCTCCTGTATAAGGCGCAATTATCACTATTACAAGAAATAATCTGATAATGTCTTTCAAAACAAATGCAACATAAATAATTCCTCTTCCTAGTTAGGTTAGTGTAAATTTTGGATGAAGTACACTTGCTTCTTGCTTCTTTCTTCTTAGGTAATATGGTTATTGTTACTATAAATGTCAAAGTTGATTTAGTCAGTAAAAGATTAATTAGAGTCTGCTTAACAATTCTTCTTCTTGAAATAATAGTAATACTTCACTACATTAAAATACTACAAGATCTACTATTATTTCAAGAAGAAGAATTGTTAAGCAGACTCTAATTAATCTTTTACTGACTAAATCAACTTTGACATTTATAGTAACAATAACCATATTACCTAAGAAGAAAGAAGCAAGAAGCAAGTGTACTTCATCCAAAATTTACACTAACCTAACTAGGAAGAGGAATTATTTATGTTGCATTTGTTTTGAAAGACATTATCAGATTATTTCTTGTAATAGTGATAATTGCGCCTTATACAGGAGGAGGGGAGCAAAAGAGGATTGTATAAAGGATTAACTTGCTTATGTGACAGAACTTATATGTCAACAAGTCATTTGCAAATTTTATGACAATTATTTGAATGTTTAATTCTAATATGATTATATTTTAATCTAACCATATTTTAACCCAACAATTGACTAGATTATCTTTATATTTTTAATATTGTTTTACTAAGAGAAAAACAATTTTTTCTCTAAATTTGACTAATATTCATTGAGCTCAATGGTATTTTAATATTTTAGATTTAATTGATGTATTAATTTTACTTACTTTATAATAACTTAATAAACCCATAGTATTTCATAGTATTCATTATATATTTATCATTTTCTCATTAACTTCAGCTTATTGTTTATATTTTAGTGGTATATAGGCGGAATCTACAAAACTACCATATATCCAATAGCCGTGCTGCGGTCTCGCCCACTGGCGCTCGTCTGCCGCCCATCCACTAGGGGAGCGCGATCCTTCTAGACTCCGTCGTTCTAGTTCTTTCTGGCTTACTCCTCCTTCTATCAGGCTCTAGGCTTTTCTGGGCTTTGTCACAATATGTTAAAATATGTACAATTATGCCGGAGAATATCTCAGCAATAGTCATTACACTTGAATACATGTAGATTAAAATAAGACAGTCTGTTGTCTATTTGATGAACACAGTAAAATTCTTCTGTAACCTTCTCAGCAAAGTCGTATAAAATTGTATTTTGAGTGCATTGAAGTTAGTATTTAAATAATTGTAAAAATAGTTGAATTGGAGGCGGCTTGTGAATGTGTTCCGTTCCATCAATTGGGCTGTTGGCTTCTGTTTATAAGGAGATGTGCATTTCGATCAAAAGATCATCTTCAGTCCTATAATTATATATAAAGATTTAGTATGATGTTATAGATTAAAGTCATTTATATTTAACTATTGTATGATATAATTTTGACTCACCTGATTGTAATTTCCGATGTGTGGAAGGCTTGAGTACAAATGTCATACTGAAGCTATTATGTTTCGTTTGTGATGGGGTAACGTTCTGAGTATAGTTCATATAGTTCGTTGTGTTCTATTGTGTTTTCGTTTATAATTTTATGTCTGTGTCTGTATATTTCGAAATTTTCTAATGTGTTTAGTTTACGGCTTTTATTTTGTTTATGTAAAACTTTAAGTGTTTTGTTAATAGGTTGTAAATCGTGGTTGTTATTGATAAGGTGTTTGGCAAATGCTGATCTGTTTCTATTGTATTTAAAATCCTTGACGTGTTCTTGGAATCTTTGTTTGAAAGTCCTGCCCGTTTGCCCTATGTAAACCTGATTACAATTTCCACATTCTAGTTGATATACACCGCTATTTAGATAATTATCTTCTTTATTTCTGCTTACATCGTATAATAAGTGTTTTAAGTTATTATTGGTTTTATATGCTATTTTTATGTTTTGTTGTTGCAATGGCTTTACTATTTTATGTATTTTTCTATCTGTATAATTAAAAATGGCATATTTTTTGTTTCCTTCCTTGTTTTGTTTTATTGGAGTTAGTAACGAAGTAGGATTCTTTGTTTTTTGTAGTTTATTCTTTTTCTTTCTAATAATTTTATGAATTAGTGATTCTTTATAGCCATTGTTATTAGCTATTTGTAGAATTGTTTTTAGTTCCTTATTATAATCCTGTTTAGTCATGGGGATGCTGATTAGTCTGTGTACCATATGGTTAAAGGCTGCCATTTTGTGGGTATTTGGGTGGTTTGATTTATTATTTATTATATTATCGGTGTAAGTGTCTTTCCTGTATATATTGAATTGTAGTGCGTTGTGAACCCTTTTTATATTAAGATCCAAGAAATTTATACTGTTATTTGTTTCCTTTTCTATAGTGAATTCTAAATTTTTGTGTACTTTATTGAAGTCGTCAAGTATATTGTTAATTTTGTCTTCTTCACATATTAGCAGTATATCATCGACGTATCTGTAGTATGTTTTGATTTTATGATTGGCGATGATTTTTTCTATGTATTCTTTTTCTACGTGTTGTAGGAATGTTTCAGATAAGATTCCTGACAATGGTGATCCCATGGCCAAGCCATCTTCTTGTTTATATATTTTGTCGTCAAATTTAAAGTAGTTTTGTTTCAAAATAATGTCAAGCATTGAGGTTATTTGTCCTGTCACTGTGTCACTATCACCGTTATTGGATAATGTTTGCTGTATGATACTGACAGTTTCATGTAAGGGTATGTTAGTGTACAAGTTCTTTATATCTAGTGATATGAGTCTATCATTTTTATTAAGTTTCATATCTTTTATTTTGTTAACCAAATCTAGTGTGTTTTTTATATTGAATTTATTCTCAAGTGTTAATCTTTGTTGTAGTATTTTACTTATTATTTTGGAAATTTTATATGAAGGTGCATTAACAAAGTTAACAATTGGTCTGATTGGTTTATCATTTTTATGGATTTTTAACTGAGATCGAAGTATTGGTATTCTAGGCTTCATGTTGATAGCATATTTTCTTTCATTATCAGTAAGAATAAAGTCAGAATTTCTTATAACTTTTTTGATCTCTGTTTGGTATTTGGGTCATTCCATGTCAAGTGAACCAATTTTTTGTCAATTTTGAACATGACCATCTCCGATTTTAGTCATACTTGGTTGTCATGAAGTACCACCTGAGATATGTTAAAGTGCAAAATATCAGATTTTTATGTGTTGTAGTTTTCCAGTTATACCCTTCTGAAATATGGAAAAAAACCAAATTTTCTGCATAAGTGCAATCACAAAATGACGCATAAATCAAGCTGGAATTGACATAGATGAGTGGGAAAAGTATCAAAATGTAGCTTATATTATGAGCTTTAATTTGATACGTCACACGAGTACTTTCGAAAAAAAATATTTTCAAGGTTACCCAAAAAAAATTTGAAAACTGAATTTTTCAAAAACCTATATTTTGAAAATTTTGAAACAATTCTCATAGAAACATACATATTTCAGCATCATGTCCTACAAGTTTTGATAAGGGATCGCAATGGGATCATATTTTTTTACATTTATAACAAATACTATGCACGCTGGGTAAGAATATATGGCACCGTAATCTTGCACTTAATTCTAAAATTTCATTACAATCAAAAAGAAAAACTTACAGAAAACATGTTACCTTCCCTTCTTCAATGACAAAAACGTGAATTTATTGTCTACAGTAATTTTCTAGAGCCATGGTTGCCGCATCCATCTCTTCCTTCGAGAGGTAATAACTACGGCCAGTGGGACATGTAGGTTGCACAAGGGTGAGGATCTGAGAGAGAGGCACAGTCAGTTTATTTGGACAGTCACTTTTGAAAGTAAATGATGGAGAAGGACCTGCAGGGTGCAGAAACATCAGTTCCACTATCTGTGCTGTCTCATTTTTGTCCACAACTACACCAAGCCACCAATGATTGTTGTTCTCACATGTAACATATCCTTTTACTTCTGCTAGCTTCAGCCTCTGTTGCACACGTGGTCCTAACACTGAAAAAGTGGATGACTGTTCACTTCTTGAAAATACCTTTGTCAACAACACTTTATCTGACAATGGGATGAAACTGTGGAACTTCTGTGTGCCTGGTATTGCTTTTGTAGACAGAAATCAGTCTGCAAGTATTTTTTCCTCTTTGTTGTATTGTGCTTCATTGAAGAAGAAGAACTGCATGGAGTCGATGTTTTCCTCACTCCATGTAAACAGCTGTGCTGGTGTCATGATTTGATGCTCGTATGGCCGCTGTAGGCTTGCCTTTCCTGCAAGTCTTTTCACAGTACCACCCAGACCGTCACATACTCCTTTCCCATGGGCTGTTGCATAGAAATGCCACTCTGCCTCAATTCCAAAATCATGAACATGGTGGCATAAGTTTGAAAAGTTTTTTCTGTTTTTAAATTGCGCAGCTGCACCATCTGAGAAGTAGTAAATTTTTTTCAAATCTCTAATTACTTCCAACTTCAAATGAGAGATAAGCCTTTTCTGGAATAAATGAACAGCAGTGGTGTCATGCTGTAGACATTCAGAGATACATACAATACTTTTGTAGTGTATATTATGATCATTGTAGTAGACTGCTATAGGAAAAATAGTTGCTTGATCATTGTTCCAATGAAAAGACTGGGCTTCATCCTGTAGTACAAACGAATAATTTTCTGCAAAGTCCATACATACCACAGCTTCATTTACTCCAATATTCTGCTTCAAGTGATTATAATATTCTGCCTGTCTTCTTGCAATAAAAGAATGTCTCTTCAAAATCAACAACTGTTCACACAAAGTTTCTATAAACTCATCTGCAGTTTTGATGAAGGTTACTAAATTACATCTGTCAACAGAAACCCACTGCTTGTATGTAATGTTGTCCACCAGTTCATTATCTAGCAGCAACTGTAACTCATCTTTCAAATTATCTACACCTGGACATGAAGGACATTCATTAAGGTGGCATGCTGTGCCTGGCTCTTCACACATTAACTTCGCTAAACAGGAATTATAATTACTTATATCTGTGCCATCATTCAGTGTAATTTGTTTGGATTTCAACACTTGTAGCATTAATTTAACATTCTGATGCACTGTACAAACGCATACTGTGTGGGTACCACTTCCTCCAGCCAAGACGCAATGTTTAGGTCGTAAATCAGCAAATTTCGAAAATCCAATCTTATCAGTAGGATTTTTGTTTTTGAACAGCTCGTACACTTCCTTCAAGTTGCCCATCACTAGCCTCTTCTGTACATGAATTCTACTACTGTCACCCGTTTTCACAGAAACAAAATCTTTTTTTCCAGGCATAAGACGGCTGACATCATCACTGTTGTAGAACCCTATTACCTTCTCAATCACAGATTCATTTAAAACCTTTCCTGGTTTAGGATTTGGTGTTGCCAGAATACCCTTCGCTTTCACCAATGCTTTAGCTTTTCTTGCCATTCTGTTGCTAACCTGAAATTCATTTTGTATTTCACTGCATGACCAGCTTTTAGGTAGTACTGTTAAAATTTGCAATTTTTCACTAACACTTATATTTTCTTCTTGAAACTTTTCTTTTAGCTGACAAATGACTTAACATGATTCTGATTTATGGTCAACAGTTTTCTCTGTATTTGTACTTGCTGCTGTTAGTACCTTTTCTGTCAAACATTTTTTTATTTTACTGTATTTTTTATCACAGTATGATTTCATTTGCAACTTCCTCTTAGCAACATGTGACTCCTCTAGAGAGCTTAGAGACTTATTAAGGTACTCTAAGGTAACATCTAAAGCTACAAATGATTCATCAACATTAGTAGGCCTAGTGGTATTGGCTACTGGTACTAAACAGTCATCTGTTGTATCTGTAACCTGTTTCTGCTTTGATAGTTCTTTCCTACAACTGTCACAAATTTTCATACCTACCACAATGGTGTCAAACATGTCACACATCCAGTCAGTAACAGGCCTCACACTTCTTTTCACACCCTGATGTCTGTCTTTCTTGAAAGGGTTGCAGCAGAAAATCTTTGCTGTTTCACTTACTTTTTCAGCCATACTGGGGAAATACACAATGCCTATTTTAATCACTGAACCCACTACTTTACATGCAGCAATACAGTCTTTGTACAGCCTTTGAAGAAAGGAAGCACACTGCATGAGAGTCAAGGCACAACTGAAGCCAGGTCCAACAGGTTACAACTTGCATTCCCTGGCTGACTCACATGCTTGCAGACTGTGTTTACTCATACCAATTTGACCACTTGCACAAGTTGGTATATGCATGTTGGTAAACAACTCCCTGGACAAAGGAATGGATTTTAGAATTAAGTGCAATATTCCTGTGTCATATATTCTTACCCAGCGTGCATAGTATTTGTTATAAATGTAAAAAAATATGATCCCATTGCGATCCCTTATCAAAACTTGTAGGACATGATGCTGAAATATGTATGTTTCTATGAGAATTGTTTCAAAATTTTCAAAATATAGGTTTTTGAAAAATTCAGTTTTCAAATTTTTTTTGGGTAACCTTGAAAATATTTTTTTTCGAAAGTAGTCGTGTGACGTATCAAATTAAAGCTCATAATATAAGCTACATTTTGATACTTTTCCCACTCATCTATGTCAATTCCAGCTTGATTTATGCGTCATTTTGTGATTGCACTTATGCAGAAAATTTGGTTTTTTTCCATATTTCAGAAGGGTATAACTGGAAAACTACAACACATAAAAATCTGATATTTTGTACTTCAACATATCTCAGGTGGTACTTCATGACAACCAAGTATGACTAAAATCGGAGGTGGTCACGTTTTTCCATTGGTTCACTTGACATGGAATGACCCATTTATCAGTGGGATCTTTTTCAATGAGCTTTATGTTATTAGTTTGAATAAATTCTAGAGTTTTATTTTTATATTCATTATTATTCATTAATACGATGGCATTACCTTTGTCGGCTTTGACATGTTTTATGTCATTAACTTGTAGTTTTTTATTCAAGCCTTTTAATGTTTTTAGATATAATTGTGTTTCAATACTCTTATCATTTTTGTCGGTTAAGGTTCTCTTAATTTGTGTAGTTACTTGTTCTCTAGTAGATTGCTGTTTCGCTTGGTCGATATTGGCTATAGCTGTATCAGTATCTATAACTATTGATTTGGTTTGCTCTTTTACATTGTCTGTAAAATTATGTTTATAGCCTAGTTCTAGCAGATCTTCTTCCGGTTTGGTGAGCGGAGTTTTTGTGAGGTTGATAACCCTAGGATGAAATATTCTATTTTCATGTTTGTCTTCTGTGTGTAGTTTATGATTTGAGTGTATTATTTTCTTCTGTTCTAATTTCTGGATTTTCTTGTTTTGTGTTTGGTATTTTTGTTCTATTCTACAAATAGCTAATAACAATGGCTATAAAGAATCACTAATTCATAAAATTATTAGAAAGAAAAAGAATAAACTACAAAAAACAAAGAATCCTACTTCGTTACTAACTCCAATAAAACAAAACAAGGAAGGAAACAAAAAATATGCCATTTTCAATTATACAGATAGAAAAATACATAAAATAGTAAAGCCATTGCGACAACAAAACATAAAAATAGCATAAAAAACCAATAATAACTTAAAACACTTATTATACGATGTAAGCAGAAATAAAGAAGATAATTATCTAAATAGCGGTGTATATCAACTAGAATGTGGAAATTGTAATCAGGTTTACATAGGGCAAACGGGCAGGACTTTCAAACAAAGATTCCAAGAACACGTCAAGGATTTTAAATACAATAGAAACAGATCAGCATTTGCCAAACACCTTATCAATAACAACCACGATTTACAACCTATTAACAAAACACTTAAAGTTTTACATAAACAAAATAAAAGCCGTAAACTAAACACATTAGAAAATTTCGAAATATACAGACACAGACATAAAATTATAAACGAAAACACAATAGAACACAACGAACTATATGAACTATACTCAGAACGTTACCCCATCACGAACGAAACATAATAGCTTCAGTATGACATTTGTACTCAAGCCTTCCACACATCGGAAATTACAATCAGGTGAGTCAAAATTATATCATACAATAGTTAAATATAAATGACTTTAATCAATAACATCATACTAAATCTTTATATATAATTATAGGACTGAAGATGATCTTATGATCGAAATGCGCATCTCCTTATAAACAGAAGCCAACAGCCCAATTGATGCAACGGAACACATTCACAAGCCGCCTCCAATTCAACTATTTTTACAATTATTTAAATACTAACTTCAATGCACTCAAAATACAATTTTATACGACTTTGCTGAGAAGGTTACAGAAGAATTTTACTGTGTTCATCAAATAGACAACAGACTGTCTTATTTTAATCTACATGTATTCAAGTGTATTTTTATCTTTTAATGAATGACTATTGCTGAGATATTCTCCGGCATAATTGTACATATTTTAACATATGACAACGGTGTGCTTTTAAATTAACTTACAGTGCACAGCATCAGTGTATATATGTTTTTAATGGTTAAGTTTTAATTAGATACATATAGCATATTGCTATCTAAAAGTAAGTGTATTTTATATGACTACATAATTTTATATCCAAACAAATATTTTATGACAATAGTGAAACTTCAAACCTAACAAGATATTGAATACTTTATAAGATTCTATATATTCATATAGGAGGACATTATATAGGTTTGTATATGTGCATAAATCCAAATTAATATTATAATACTATAGGGCGTAGTGACGTTGCATCTATTGAACTTTGGTCTATTGTGGTTTGTGGTCAGGTGGACGAGTCTTTTCATATTAACAAATTCAGTGTAATTTTCAGAAATTACATAATTTTTGAAGGGAAGGAATAGTTTGTTTGGAATTTTTATTATCAGCGATATTTCAAGAGTTAAACCATCAATATTTTACAGCTGGTGCCCCCGGCTTCGCCCGCCATTATTAATTGACTCCAGGATTTTAAAGAAATTTACACTGGTAGATTATTAAAAATGTTTGTGGTTCAGAGCTATGAAAATTGTAAGTAAAAATAAAATTAGAATATTTGTTCATTGTGTTCATTTCACTTAGGCCTTATATAATAAAGAAACGGTTTTCCTAAGTTTGTAGTCGTCATGAAAGTTTTGACTGCGAGAGACGAACATCGCCGAGTATACCCCATGTCTCACGAAGCGGGCGAGCGAGCAAGCACGCTATTTAGGGCCGTTGAATTGTATAAGAGTAGATTCACTGTTTAAACATGCTCAATGCTCAAACTAAGGTATAAGAATTCACAAGCTAGGACAAGAAAACTTCCTAACACCCAGTTCCAACATAAAATGCAATATTACATTTAGTTTAACATAACCAGGTTATGTGATTGCTCCATAAATGGAACTGCATACAGCATATCCTTACAGCAGAAAATAAAATAGGTGGTGCCTAGGAACATACTTTTCAAACAGGTCTTATTCATTTGCATGTTGCCCACACTAAAGTTGAAGAAAGCCCTACATAATATCAGCACTTTAGAATTAAAATTTATTATTTTAACGGAGGACTTCACTTTTGTATCAGGTATTAGAAAATGCTGATAAGAGGGATCCCACATCAGTTATCTTTAAGATAAGCATGGTTTCCTTCCAAATGGCCTGTAGCATCACAAAATCCTTTATGATGAAGTGAGGTTTCACCCGAAGGTCCCATAACACATATCTCAATCTTTTTATCAATTTTTGTTAATCTCATAAGCAACAGCCAATGCAGTAAACATATTTTTCTAGGAGAAGAAAACCATTTATTACAGTAAGTAAAAGTAATAAATGAAGCTGCTTGATTTTTTGCAAGCTGCCAATGAGACATAGCTTATCAACTCAATGTTACACAATAATTGTTAAGTACTGTATTTACCCGAACATAAGCCGCCCTTGCTTTTTAACACCACAATAAAGGAAACAATTAAGTTAACTGCACAGTGAAATAATAAACTGCCACATTTTTGTATCTTAAAATGACATCTCTCTTAGATGAAATACCCCTTAATTCAAGAAAAGAAAGATCAAAGTACTTAAAATATGGAATTACAATTTTATTTCATCAAGCTGTAAATGAAAACGATGGAGTACAAAATACTTAATCAGTAATGAACACTTAACATGACTCATCAATGTTAAATTACGAGCATTTTCAATGTTAAAATGATTATTAGGCCTATATTAACAGTGGTGTACCAAGGGGGGGGGGGGCGAATGGGGCAGCCGTATCGGGCGCCGTAAAGGGGGGGGCGCCAAAATTGAAAAACATCTTTTTTTAGTTTAAGAAAAAATAATTTCTCTCAGGCAAAATATACAGTTTTGGTGGTCAAATTTTCTTTATTACTTTGTTAAATACTGGAGTAATATTATTTAGAAATGAAATAAACGTTTCATTTTAAACTATTTATAGATAATACGAAATAGGTCGTGGGCTTCGAGCAGACAGGAAAAGTTTACAGCGTACGGGCGAAAGAAAGACTAAGTCATTTAGCAATGTTATCAATTGAACGTGATGTGGCTGCTACTATAGACTTCAAGTCTATTATAAATAAGTTTACATCCATCAAGGCTAGGAAGGCACATTTTTAAATTTTTGTTATATGACTCTTAAACATCTTTTCTCTTTATTTTTTTTTTCAAACAAACTAACCTTATAAATACAAGTAAGAATCAGCTTGAAAAATTTTATGTCATAACCGGGATTTGAACACGGGTCTTCGGCTTAACGCGCCGATGCTCTACCATTGAGCTACCATGACAACATGCCAGTCTGACATCAAATTCCTCAACTGATTCAGAAGACAAGGCAAACCACGGGAGGTTTCTTTCCGTCGAGAACACACATCCAAATGGCGTCCTACCCTTGTAGGTACTTTGAAGCCTAGTTAATATCCCACATTAATATCCCAGACATGGATTTAATGTCTATTTCCTTTCCTTCCACTTAATTAATAACCTTATAAAACTTACAGTTTTATTTCATTCATATTTTTCTCTTTATAATGTGTTAAAGTAACATACTACTTATTAAAAATAAATAATTGTGAACATTAAAATGTGTTTAAAATAAACTCATTGAACCTTGAACCTTTTAGTGTTAGGGGCCGACTTACCATCTAGTTAGCCCCAGGCACCAAGTAGCCTTGGTACACATCTTGTGCGGATTCAAGATAATTCTGAGTGGAGGAAATCAATTTGGCTGTGGTTTTGTTGTTATGGCTGCTTGGAAATAGGAGACATCAGTCGCCTATGTTCTGCACAATTTTTACCATTATTGAAAAAAACACTCATATGCAACTGAACCCCCAGTCATACTTTGCCTGACTTAGTCTAAGGAAAAAAGTGTGGGTTATATTCAGGTAAATGCAGTATAAGGAGTGCATAAATATAAACGGTTTCACAATGTTATTCTAAACAGAAGATAACATTATTTATTTGTATAAATGCAATGATTCAAAAATGATATTGAATCAACAATGATGATTTCAGCTAGAGACTTTGTTTTTTTCTTTAGTGATCCCTAGGTTTTGCAATTGTGCTACTGAGCTATGTTTTTTTCTTTAGTGATCCCTAGGTTTTGCAATTGTGCTACTGAGCTATATATTGTAGCTTGGGATCCAAACAGAAGACCATGAACTGAAAAATGGCAATGGCAATGGAATTTTTCTTTGAGAAATGATAAGCAGCCTTCGTAGTTTTTTTTTTTTTTTTTTGGCTATGCCAACATTTGCAGCTTGATCAGTAGCATTGTATTCATAGCAAATGGTTGTATCAAGAATATAAGCTGTTTTAGCCCCTTTTTTGATTGCTACGATGTCTATGAAGCAAACCAGATTCTGAGCAATCTATAGCATGTACTTCCTCTAGGTATTCATATCCCTTATTGGACAGAAGGCAGAACAGTGAATGTTTTACTCAATAATGTCTTTGATTAGCAAGAAGGGTAATATGCAATGAAAAGACTGAAATAAAATTTGACCTATTATGGTAAAACCAGTCCAGTAAACAAGGGGTTTAATAAAAATAGTGGCAAAACAACTGCTGTGGACACGAAATAAGATGTAGTTAATGGTTGTCACTTTTATTGCCTGTTAGTTTATGTCAGACCTACCTCACAGTAAATGGACTCAAAGCTCATGCACAGTGGCATGAAGAAGTTAGTCTTCTGTGAGTTATCACTCTAAGCTGTTGTGTTTTGCTATGTTTACAAAACAAGAATAGTGAAAATGGCTGAAAATTAAATGTCCCTTGGTCACACAGCAAGATAATGTCACAAAAGTCTTGTTGAGGCATGTGAGGACTATCATACAGGACTGTGGCAAGGAGAGTTAGAGGGTTAGAGGGGCACAACCGCTTGCGAGATCATCCAAGAGTCAGTGAAGAGGAAGTGTAGGCTATTTTTACACTGTTAAGATACCGATCTACATCAGATTGTACATGAGTTAGCCCAAGAAATGGGAATATCACATATGACTGTGCTGCATATTTAAAGAATCGCCTGAAAATGAGAAAAATTGCATTGTGGTGGGTTTCCTACCATTTTACAAAGGTGCGGCAATGGCTATGATATTACGCTGCTCAAACTCACTTGTAGCGTTACAGTTGATAGAGATGCTTTCTTATGCCGAATTATTACACTTCATGAGACATGGGTCAGATCGTATAAACCTCTACTTAAGCACCAATCCAATGAGTGGCAATGGGTCACCACGTAAAACAAAAGTTTGTCACACCCCTACAAACATGAAAGTTAAATGATGTTTCTTGCATACGAATGTGATTGAATCATCCTAACAAATACTGTCCTGCAAAGACAGAATGTTGATATGTGGTATTTCTGTCATTTTTGGAACACAATCTGAGACCAGCAATGCGAAGGAAGTGCTTTGAACCACAGAGCAGTGGCAGAGCTGTTATAGGAATAACATTAAAGCATAAAGTATTTATTGATGGAAAAGAGTAATTGAGATATGAAACATGGAAAATTGAGGGGAGAGAAATCAGAATAAAAATCTTTATATTTTTAAAAATAATGAAATGGAAAGAGCAATTTTTACAAAAGAATTTGGAATTCACGTTACAAACAAATGCTTTAAAAATGCCAACTTCTTATATTTTCCAGGAATAATTTTAAAGCTAAAAGAATTTCGAAGTAATTTAATTTATTTTTAATTAAACTCATTTGAAGTCAGTGTGAACAGTACAAGCACCTTTATAAGCTATCTTGAATGCTTATAAACTTTGCTACAATTATGTAAGACCAGTTGTGTTCTTATGTAAGACAAAGCCATAGAAGTGCTGACCTATACAGTAACGAGCACAAAAAAAGCTATTATCATTCAGATATAGGATGCCAAAAAAATAAACCCATGATAAAAGGTTATGCTAATGATGCCTCTACCAGCCCATGATATACAACACAGTAAACTACCAATTTTCAGATTAGATTATAGATTACAGGATATAGGTTACAGTATTTCATAATTTTAAAATGTAACAATTTCCCTAGCTTTTCCTCTATTAAATACATTAATATTTAAAGTTTAATTCAAACTTTTATATTGAAAAATTAATCATTTGGAGAAAGAAAATAAAAACAGTTTTAAATATGGCTTAAAATATACAATAAACATGATTATTCATCATCCCAAATCTGAAATAAATAATACTTCTTTCAAAAGTAAAATTAAAGATATCTTTACTAATTTAATTCCACTGTGTATATAGTTATTTGAATTACATTTGTAATTATTTCTGCAACTACTATATAATGAGTTTTAATTCCTTTTGATATATTTGCTGAAACTTATATTATTATATCCAAAATTTTTTAAGTCCTATTTCTCCCATACCATAAGCCAGTGATGGCCACTCACTGTAAGTGTTGTTATTATTCCTCCCCCACAACACTAAATTGTAAATACTTTTCTTTATAATCTACTAGTTCCAATCTCCCAGTCACGTTTTGCTTTATGCTTAGCGTTGCCACCTGTCCCGAATTTGGCGGGACATCCCGCATTTTAAGAACATTTTGAGCGTCCCGAATTATGCCTAAGAGGGACGCATTATATATATTTTTTATTATTTCGCTTGACTTTTCTTTTCTAATGTTGGTGTTACTGTTACATAACCTATTCTGTTTTGGCTTTATAATGAATATATAACATCTTTCTCTTATTAATAAATTGTTCCATGTACAAATATAGGAATGAAGGTCGGCGATATGCATATATTCGATAAGTGTCCCTCCTTAGCCTTAACAAAAGGTGGCAACCCTATTTATGCTAAATAGACTGAATGTCCTGACATAATGGTATATACCCATCTTGCTGTAACTGGTACTTATTATAAATCACCGAACACGAGTCCTACTCACATGGGGTTAATTTATATTTTCATGCCACATATTTTTTTTGGCAATAGTTCCTTTTGTAGTGTTTCTTTTCATTTTTTCATTTTTTTAGTGCACAGTAGTGACGGTCGAATCCAGAAATTTCGAATTTTGAATCTAAAAAAATCGATTCCCGATTCTCGAATCCTAAATGTTCTTTTTGCCTAAGTTTAATTGAAACAAAAACATCACCAAACCAATTTCTGCCATTCTGAAAGAAATTGTGAAGCGTTTAATGTAATTAACATTAATCTTTAAAATGGTTATGTATAAAAAGCAAGCAATAATTTTTCAAAAGCTAATTATAATTGACCTAATTTTTAACACAGCTGTAATTATATTAGGCCTATTCATGAACATGAATTAAAACACATATAACTTGTAAAGTTAGGCCTTATGCAAGTTTTTGTGTAAAAAGAAGAGCATTTTCACCCCCAGTCAGGGTCGAGGCAGTTTCTTTTTTTATCGGCAGTGCTAAATAGTCGCTCACTAAAAACTATTGCTGGAGGTATGCACAACTATTTAGTAGCGACTTTTCCATAGTTTAAATCTGTAAATAACAATTTAGCAAAGACACAACCACAGAACACATATGCAACACAGGCATTCTTGGGCTATTAACTCGTGATCCGAAGGGGAATCACCGTAAGAGAGCACCAAAAATTTGCACCTATTCGCTTCAGCTCGGGCACTTCCGTCAATTCTCGGTTCCAAATCTTTTCTGGAAATTCGGTAGATTCGAGATTCGGCTTCGACACATCACTTAAAGAAAATATCAGTGGATCCACACTAAATTGGTCTCTTAACACATTCTGGACCATAGGCATTTAAGCTGCAGGATAAACATCATATCGGTGAAACCAGGATTCTAAAAACTATAAGGGACCCTTTAAGGAGAAAAATAAATGAAGCATGTAACATCATTAATAATAAGGGAATATGCCTCAACAACTATGAAGGCGATTTAGGTGATGAGTGGCTGGGTGTTATCAAAAGGCTGACTAAGGGGAAATCCACGGTAAAATTTCCATTGCCCAATAGTTTTTGAATGAAGAGAACACATATGATATACCGAGAGAATGGATTAACGAACATTATAGGAACACCAAGTTTCTCAACAACAACAAACAACAACAACAACAACAACATGTTCAACAGACAAGTTTTGGATGAACACGGTTTTCCGAATACACCCCTGTTTAACCGCAACGACATCTACGAGCAAGAGGAGGTGTTAAATACACCACAACTTTCTTCTAATATTTCATTCGTCTGATGAAGGCCTGGGGGGTTCAGGCTGAAACATTACGTAGTTAATGTGTGTGTTTTTATCCACTGCCAAGTAAATTATTTTTTGTTTATTCTTTATGAATTTTATAATAAGTTATTTTTGTTACCGATTTCCGAGGTTAAGCTCCAGATTGATTCATTAAGCAGGGCTTACGAAAGGACAAAGGTCTAGTTTGATAAGCATATGTAAAGGAATACGTTGGGATAGTGTTATTTGCACAGCTAACTGTATTGCAACTTCCAAAGCCATATATGAACACTGTAAAACAATATGTCATGAGAACTGATTTGCATTTGTTAATTTTTATTACCATAAAATAGGCACTAAAATGGGCATTACTCAGATATCGGTCAACTGATTTGGTCAAATATGAATAGGTTTCTTCCCACGGACGTTATAAATGTGTATACCAAATTTCATGAAAATCCAATAAAGCATATTTGAGGTATCACGCGTACAGACACATGGACAGCAGACAGACATTTTTCCGTCCACCACACAATCTCATAAAGTACCAGTCTGGCATTTAATAACCACAATTTGTGAATACATCACTCATAAAAACTAGGTATGTCTATCATATGTGGAGGTGCAGAAGGTTTAGTAGCACATTATAAATGAAGTCATTATGCTCCTTTGCATGACCCAGTAATGTGAAGAGATATTATTTTACTGGACAGGAAGAATACCTACCATATTTTTTGGACTATAAGACTCACTTTTTTTGCCTTATGAACAGAGCCTTGAAAGATGGGTGCGTCTAATGGTCGGAAGTAAACTAAAAAAATAATTACGGTCAATATTGCCGGCAATAACATAATCATAAACCAAGTGTTGTGACGACAGGTTAACTGCAAATTGTGGCACAGACTGTACATCAGTTTACTACTCACAGTCGTAAATTAGGGTAGTGGGAAGCCAGGTATAACGTGAAAAAAAGAGATTTTTTTTTAAATATGCAAAAGGAGTTGTCTTCATGGGGTGGTCTAAGGTAATGACCTCTAAACCGCCTGACATTGAGCACTGAAAGTGATTTGCATTGTTTCCATTGTAGAAAGTCATGATTTGTGTATGCAATGAAGAATGTAAACATTTAGTTTAAAATCACATTAGTTTTCCCCTTAAAATTTCATCTAAAAATCAAGGTGCGTCTCATGGTGCGGAGCGTCTTATAATCCGAAAAATACGGTACTTTAGACATAAATATGGTCAAGACGGTAAATTTGGTTTTGTGATAAAACATCTGACCAATAAGCAAATAGGAATGCAGATTTAAAGAATTGATGAAGATACAAAGATAATCTTACCTGTGTTGTGCTGTATAGGCGAGTCCACCCCACACGATTGTAATCCACCTTGAATTGATAAACACCATAAACATCTGGTATTTTAAAGACTGCTTCATACTTTC
Source organism: Ectobius pallidus (assembly GCA_964059195.1). Lineage (NCBI taxonomy): Eukaryota > Metazoa > Arthropoda > Insecta > Blattodea > Ectobiidae > Ectobius > Ectobius pallidus. The sequence continues at coordinate 58,262,370 of CAXKWD010000009.1, forward strand.
CACCAGGCTTTCTTTTCAGTGTTGTTCGTACAAATGGATCAATTCGAACAAATTCCAATTGTACATCATCTGCATCATAAGGGACCCATATCCCTTTCTGCAGCTTTTCTATCTCAATCGTGTACACCTAGAGAAACACAATACTTGCAATGAAAATTCAAACAACTGGTTTCAGCAATTTCTTAAAAAATTATAAAACTTAAATGAAAATAAATATATATATTACTGCCAAAATTCACTAATTATTACTAATAATTAAATTTTAAAAACTGTAAATGAATTTTTCTTAAAAGAAAATTCACATTTACGAATCTCTAACTAAAATTAACTTAACACATGAAACTGCTTCGTGCATAAAAATAGTTTACAGAGTATACTTAGGTCTTTAATTCTTAAAAGTGCAAAAGTCATCTAATGCAGGCCAACTAGGAAGACTGATTGAAACTGAGAACATTAAATCTGATCAATTAATGTTTAATAACACAGTGTGCTTCACGTACAAGTTGGCAAATCATATGGGTTTCTGCATCATGGCAGCCACAGCTCTAACTCCCAAGCAATCGGGTGAAATATCTACTCAAAGTTGCTAATGGTGGAATGATTCAGGTTCTCACAATTATAGTTAACACTTTCCACACCATGCCATTTTTCAGCGTTATGACCCTGTGAAAAGGAAGTTTTCCATTTTTGTGATTTAAAAAAATATAAATATACAATATCCGGGGTGCGCGGGCAAAGAGAGTTAAGTCCACTTTCTTGTTAATGAGAATTTGAGTGACTTAACACACTATACCAGCCCAACATAGCTTTAGAGATGGATGAACCCATGAGGCACACATCCATAACTACCGTACAATTTTGAATATGACTTGAATAACACAAATGTAGAGAACATTTTTATCTATAACTCTATGGACATATCTCAATTTTACTTTCTCGCATATACGTAGTATAGAGAAAGTATTGTGATCGTGACAAAAAATCGAAGTCGAGATAACACCGGGAGAGCATGTTTCATGAAGCCTAGAAACCGAAAAAAGTATTTTTGGAATGACGTCTGTCCGTCTGTCCGTCTGTCCGTCTGTGGACAAACACAGCGGGTAAACGGTTCATTGTATTTACTTCATTTTTTGAATTAAGGACTTTTTCGAAATTTTGTCGAACCGCCCAGAAATTTAGTTTTATAACTGAAATATTAAGGGGACTTTTCATGAAAACTTTAAAAAAAAAATTTATTTGTGAAAAAATGGCTCTAACGATTTTAATAAAAATTTAAAATTGGAAACTCTTATCTATGACTAATAAAATGGCTATATCCGTATTTCTGCAAAAATGACTTAAGGGGTACTTTACTCATATCCATTTTCAATTTTTCTAGATTATATCCATTACAGTAGGCGATACATGAAAACCTACCACAGTAAAGTTGTAGAGAAATTTAAAATGAACATTTTTTGTTTAACACATTTCTTTGTACATGTAGTAGATATCAAGATAAAAACGAAATAAGGACAGCTTAAATGCGAATTTCAGAACATAAATGTCAATTTAAATATGAATGACATTATGTTGCCCCTAGTAACAAGAAAACTATAGGCCTAATGTACTTATTGTTGTGAAATGCAATCAGTTTAGCTCAGTCGAAATGAACACATCAAAACCAATTACAGCGAGGTGGTATAGGCAAACAGGGAAGTGGTCCTGAGTTCAAATCAAACCTCGTGGCCGCCCAAATTGACTTGGGTTCCGAGTTTGTAGGACTTGCTTATTTTCTATAACTCATCGCCGCTATGTCACTGGATATTATAATCGTTTAAACTGAATACCGCATAAAAAGACATCACTAAACAATAGAAACATGACGCGAATTAGTTGTTAATATAGACCAGCGTTTCTCAACCTATGGTCCGCAGACATAATTCATTTAAAACTATCATAAAGCAAGTGGGAAGTAAAGAAGTAGAAATTTTTCACATAAAATGGACACTAGATGTCAAAGTTTTTAAAATTTTCGAAAATACAGGTCATATTGCAAGTTTTCTTACTTTTGCAGTTAAGGACCACAGTTTTAAACCCCTGATGCACTGCACAGTCTAAAAAATAAGACTTCGTCGGAATTTTGTTATTAGAGGCGCCATGCAGTTTTCAACAACCTATCTTTGTGAGAAGGGATTTTCATCGCTCGTTTAACTGAAAACATAATACAGAAACCGACTTAATGTATCTGCTGATCTTCGACTAAATTTGACTAATAATGAGCCAAATATCCAGGAACTCTGCAAGAGGTGACAAGCTCAACCGTCTCATTAAAAGTGAGTAATAGCATAATTCCTAATTATATTATCAAATTGGTAATACATATTAAAGTCTGTTCCAAATATAATTTTACTGTCAATAGTTTCATTCCAATTCAATAACTGTGTTTCCGTCGGATTAAAAAAAAAAAAAGTATTTCGTTATAACGACCTATATTTTAATACCCCAAATATTAAGAATATAGGCCTACATATAGCCTACTTTTAACACTGTTATGTAAAATTAGGGGTCCGTAAAGTTTTTTAAACATTTTAGAGGTCCTCGGGTTCAAAAAGGTTAAGAAACGCTGGTATAGACTAATGGTTCACGCAAACATACTAAACACGTGATATGACCTACATGCAGTTAAAGCGTGCAATATAACCTAAGTAGTAGTAGTAGTAGTAGTAGTGGCGAAATTCAAAGATAAGTCGCCCCTTAAGCTCCCCCATTCGATATTCACATTTGCACGGACTGTGTGATGTATTTTGTTTCTGAGCGAAGCAGAGTGACCAACTGCCCTTGTATATTGTCGCAAGTGTCTTGTATCCACCTCAACATATAGCTAAATAATGCATAACACTAACCACATAGTTAAGTGCTCGAAGCGGAGGCGGCAGCCGTAGCGAAGCGCCCTTGCATTTTCGAATAATGTACGATACACTCTTTGTAGGTTTCGAAAATGTGGCATATTATATCTCCCGCAAGGTTTGTCAGCCAGCCACCTCTCGTCTAGCGGTAAGACGTCACACCTCCAACGTCCAATCACGAGTTTCTTCATAATACTAAAATTTAATTGTCTTTTTAATTTAATTTTTTCTGTGCTAGCCTTTAACACGTATATGTGAGAAAGTTTGTGCAACGTACTTTTGCACCATTTATTTTAGGATGGTGCCCGCGCACCCCGGATATGTCCCATGAAGATTGAAACTTCCTCTTTCCAGAAATGATATTCTTTTTTGTATTCACTCTCATATAAATATTTCACAGGCAGATAAATGGAGGTTGTTTTGAGGATTTCTTTCTTTTTCTAAATAATTTTTTTTAAGTTTAGAGGGTGAAAGACCTATTGCAAAAGTACTATAACTAAAATTACTGAAATAATACATAATATAGAATGCCGACAACTTTTTGGTTGCATATTGTCTAGTAATTAACATGTGTGTGATATTCTTTGAAGCATTCTGGCATAAACACTCCAATGTTACACACTTTGCATCATCTTGACTTCGTTCTCACTTTTTGTCCAGAGTCTTTCTTTCCTTTGTCTGCACACATATTGTCTTCGTCAGTAGATACATCCTGATATGATCCAGAAGAACCAGAATAAACATTTTGATCAACAGGAGAAAAGCCTAAAAACAGACTTCATCAGATTTGGACATCTTCACGAAAGCTAGCCTAGCTTGTTATTGATGATGATATAATCGCAGTGGGCTGATATAAATTCAATAGAAAGGTCAATATAAATTCGATAGAAAAGTCGATACAAAATGATACAAGAATCAAAAAAGTGTATGAAGCACATTCTGTTGGGAAGTACATAAACTAAGCTTCATGCTTATCTGTTCAAAGCGTGTATTACTCCACGTATTCTCCCACTGCTGAGCATGGGAACACACAGGGCCGTAGCTAGGCGGTGGCTAGGTGGGCGACTGCCAAGGGCGCAGGTATGAAGGGCGCAAAATTAACCATGAAAAATCCCGTCTTTTTTATGCTGGTGCAATTTATCAAGCAATATAAATTCCACGTCAGTGGAAGAAATCTTTCAGGTTATTAAAAATTAATGCACGTGAACTATCTAGACCTATAGTATTATGCCGATTGTTTACAAGCAAAAAGCAGTCATTCAACGTCCTTTAATTAACACGATTCATATTGACAGAGTAAAACATAAATCATGAACAGTATGGAAAGATATAACGACAATGAAAATTAATATGTACGTTATTATTGTGATGAAAGTGGTTCAACTCAATCCCTTTCCAGCTGATTGTCGTCCTCAGTGCTACTACTGTCGGCAGGATTGATTACAAAGCGATCAACAATGGCATCGCTCATACTGTTACATGCTAAATGCAAAAATGACTGACCAACTATATTATTACAACAGAAAAAGCCGAATGCACAGATCTCAATTCCTTTTGTTATTACTATTTTATTATAAATTAAGTGTGAACTAAAATTTCTTATTTTAAAAATGTTTAGTTTTTTTAATCACACAATGTATTAATGTACATTAAAATTAATTTCTGTAACTTTACATTGAATAATATGCGTTGTGATCCGCGGCCGATGCACGCTCTGCCAGCTGGCAGTACACATGCTGTTTGTTTTGATCAAGTTCTCTTCTAAGGCCGGCGCTGATATTATAGTCGCTGCTATTATTTTTAATTATATTATACTGTATTATTATTAGGGCCCGGATTCTGATGACCTAAAATTGTTTGAAAAATGACCTATAAAATGACCCCAAAATTTAAAGAAAATTACTTAATAATCATAAAGAATGACCTAAAAACTGATATTTTATTTATAAAAAATTATTGTACACACAAAATTATAGAATAATTTGTACATAATTGTTAAAACCTTAAATTCAGAGAGGATGTTGTAGGTCTAAAAAACTTTGATTTTTGCTGTGAATATTCTTTCCTTACGGAAATTTATACTGGCACTGAGGCACTGGCGAGTCAAACTTCGGCATTTCCTTTTGCGGTCTGCCGGATTATATTGTTTATTGAGGGTAAACAGTAGTTTGCACTCTCAAATACAAGCAGGTGGCAGACTCTGGTGCCAAGTCAATCTAATAACAACAGTAATGTAATACAACATTTTGGTGTTCCTTTGATTCTCGTTTCCGACTGAGACATGACAACACTTCAACATAGAGTGTGTCTTTCTTGCATTAAACAAACACTTCAAAGACAGCACCGCTGGGGACGAAATAAATGCCCTAAAAATATAAAATTGCATACAATGTCAAAAAATGACCTAATAAAAATGTATTTCTATAATCTAGAGACTATGATTATGATTTATCTACAAATTGGCAATGTCTATGCAGCATCAATAAAAAAGATGACATGTCATTAGAATCCGGGCTCTGATTATTATTGTATTTTTTAACTAAGCGATTTTTAAATTAAACAGTGAAACAATATTAATGTTTGTGTTGTTTCGTCTCTTGTTGATGTTGGCGTTGCTTCTGTTGTATAGGTAAGAATGATTTCAGTAAAAAAATGTGCCAACTAAAACTACCATGACCTTCATAGCTTAGTTTACATTATTAGTTTTGATCTATTAGGCAGTGGTTTTTTAAAGAAGTGGGACCATAAAAAACCTTCTGCAAGCGAATTTAAGAAAATCAGTTTTACAGAAATTTAAAAAAATTGTTCAATTGGAGGGCGCAGATTTGTCAAACTCGCCAAGGGCGCAGAAGGACCTTGCTACGGCCCTGGGAACACATGCAATATAAGGGATACAGTCTTGGTACACGTGGGAATAAAATGCAGAACGTATCGTGTACGGGCATGGTGTGGAAACTGTTAAAATTATAATTAAAATAATCACCTCATCACAAGAGATCTTGGAAATATCCTCCTTTTGCATCCACATAACACTAGCATCTTTTTAGGAAATTTTCTTACACATGCATAATTCAGCTTCTGAGATAAGAGTTAATTTCTCTTGTGATAGTGTCTTTAAATTCTTCTAATGTATGGGGGTTTTACTTATACACTTTATTTTTCAAGTTCAAGTTTGGATGAAATACCTACATAACTGAAACTGCTAACTTTGTAATGAATCATGTCAAACTGAAAGAAAATTCCCAGTGTTATGTGGATGCACGAGGAGATTTCCAACATATCTTGTGATGAGGTACATGGTTATTTTCATTGTAATTGTGAGAACCTGAATCATTACACCATTAGTGGCTATATTTGCAGATATTTCATTCGATCGCTCGGGGGTTAGAACTGTGACAGCCGCAACACAGAAACCTGTATGATTGGCCAACTCATACATGAAACACACTGTACAGTACAAAACTATCACTTGTCACAAAATTAATTTCTGCTTAAAATGCATTTCACTGGTCTTGTCCTCAAGGTACTAGATGGAGGCAAGAATCCTAAAACAACCTTCATTCAGTATTTAATAACTTCAACAAATGAAAACAGATCCTCTGTTCTTATACAGAAGACTAATTTAACATTAATAATCATTTATAATTTGATGACTCTAAATATTAAGTCTCTTGTTTTCAACTTACTGTTTTTTGTAGTTTGGTCACAGTAAGACTAAACAGTTAATCAGCCTTAAATAAAGTACTAAAAATGAAAAATATTTTCTTTGAACAACATAATAAATTAAGCATTACTAACATTAAACATTTTGAATAACAACACTAATTTTTAAGGCCTTTTCAGTTCTCAGTCTGTTTCAAAGATTTGAATGCACTAAACTAACGGAAGAAACATTTTTTCCACACTTGTTGAAGATGCTTGAACAGTCAGGAGTTGGTCTATAATTGGGAATACATTAGGACAAACTTTTTCAATAGCACATTTCAGTTTTTCCAGTAATAAAAATAGCAGGAATAAAAATATAAAAAAATAGTGAGTTTTTAACAAACAAAAACATTTGGTTTGAACCAGCCAACTCTGGAATATAGGCTATTCATTCACAAAGTTACTACAGTTGAATCTCCATATAACAAAGATCGATACGATAAACTCACATAAAGTGTTATTTTTCTATGGTCCCGGCAAATTTCTATCTTAATAACATTTCATTAGCACCCATTTATGACTATTGCGTATTCTGAAGTAAAACTGTTATTCCAAACCAGTAGCTTAGCCCTGCAGTTAGTAGCAGGTAGCAGATTAGTGTCCTTCCTAGCTAGTATTAATATAATACCATTCTTTTCAGCCATTTGTTGTTATCTACGAGGCGTGGACCTGTCAGCTGTGTTTGGAAATTCCAAAAGAGAAATTTGTCAGTAGAAATTAGAAAAGAAGGTTACCGATCAGTATAATTAACTTGCCTTAGTGTGCTTACAAAAACAGTCAAACATTTCACTTGCTAATTTTACACACAAAGAATGCACAGTTAAAGTGCTGAGCAAATGACTAAGTTAAGTGGCAACTCTATTCTGTCTCTTTATTCCTTCTTTCCACGCTTCATGAGACTGAACTTACAGGTGATGTTAGACCACTAACCAGAAGCCAGTCGTCAAAATTATTTTGCCGAGTGGGGGGGAAAAGTTAATATGGCATCTGCGCAATAAAAGTTAATAAGTTGTGAAACAAAATTAATGGTAAAGAAAAGCAAAAAAAAAAAATCTGATGTGAAAGTCACATAACTTACTCTACCCAAATAAAAGTTAGCAGTATTCACATATCCTTGTACAGAATCGCAGGACACAATTTTACGCTAAATACCTCTTCTTTCAATGATGCAACTAAAAGCGCAGGCTATATCACAAAAAAAAAAAAGCAAACAAACAAACAAACAAACAAAAACAACAAAAAAACAAGTGACTGGAGATGTTTATTGAACTTTCCGCCATAAAGAATAATTTCCAAAATTTATTGAATATTTCCCTCAGATACTTCTTTACTCTATGCATGGCCACCAATACATCTTTCTCACTTCACATTCTTATATAGAATAAGAGGGCATGAAAGAGCGTGTATTCAGTTGTTCATCACGCAAGACAAACTTTCTACAAACAGTAGGTGAATAGTGGGTGGCTTGTAACTACCCTTCAGAGAATTTTATCGAAAAAAAGTTTCAAATAAAAGTTTTAGCTCTCAGTAAAAGGAACACATGTGCAAATTTTAAAGGTAATCGTTAGAGCCGTTTTCGATAAAATCGTGAAAAACGAAAATTTCTTCATGTAAAGTCCCCTTAAAAATAAGATAAACTTATCGCCAATCCTCGGCTCATATTTTCAGAAGGTACCTGACCCAAATACGAAATTTTGTTTTCATACGATTTTCCGTTTTGGAGCTAGCCTGTTCACAGACTTTCCACACACACACACACACACACACACACAGACAGACACACACACACTGACACACAGACATGTTTCCAAAAATAGCATTTTTGGATTCAGGGAGCCTCAAAACATGTATTTATGTCAAAAACTCAACTTCGAATTTGGGGGTCGAAAACAATACTTCTTCTACCTATGGTACGGGCAGAGGAAGTAAAAATACTACTGACTGAAACTTGAGATGGAGGTTTAACATACGTAACTTCACTTAATTCAAGCACTGACCTGAACATGTTTCGAGCAATCCTTCATGACTCATCATCAGCTATACTCCATCTGTCTGTTGTGTATTGGCAGCAACTCCTGGTGGTTGTTTAATGAATTTCCTGATGAGATCCATCTCCGTGGGTATTTTGAAATCCATGAGTTGGTCCTGATTTTTGTAAATATAAATCTTTTCCCAAACTGTGAGCTGTTTGTGTCCTTGGACACATTTTAGAAGTTCCGGTTCCACATTTATTTCATGGTCTTTCTCCCATATATGTGCAGCTATTGCTGATTTATCAGTTTGTCCATACTTTATATGTCTAAAGAACACTCTTTTTGAAATTTGGAGATTAGGTCTAAAGAACACTTGAGACATATAAAGTATGGACAAACTGATAAATCAGCAATAGCTGCACATGTATGGGAGAAAGACCATGAAATAAATGTGGAACCGGAACTTCTAAAATGTGTCCAAGGACACAAACAACTCAAAGTTTGGGAAAAGATTTATATTTACAAAAATTAGGACCAACTCATGAATTTCGAAATACCCGCAGAGATGGATCTCATCAGGAAATTCATTAAACAACCACCAGGAGTTGCTGCCAATACACAACAGACAGATGGAGTATAGCTGATGATGAGTCATGAAGGATTGCTCGAAACATGTTCAGGTCAGTGCTTGAATTAAGTGAAGTTACGTATTAAACAACATACTTATTTTTATCACTCAACTTCACTTATTAAATAGATAATTACCCATAACGCGAAATTCCCGCATGAATTATCGTATATTGAAGTTACGTATGTTAAACCTCCATCTCAAGTTTCAATTAATTATAACTCACTATATAAACTTCCTGAAAATTCTAGGATTACTAAGGATTCAACTCTGATAGTAGAAGAAGACAGCAAAGAAAATCTAGAGATTAAAACATTCATAGAAGTCAACAGAATTTATCAATGGCTACAAAGTAACTCTCTATTCATCAATGCTAATAAAACAATGTGCATGATATTCTCCAATAAACTGATAAATGAACAAATGAACCTAATGATAAATGGTGACAGGATCGAAGAAATCCAAGTAGTAAAATACCTAGGAATAAACATCGATTCAAAATTAAACTGGGGAGAACAAACCAATTCTATATGCAATAAATTAAACTCTGTTATATTTATACTCACTCTAATGTCCAGATATGCTGACACATCATTACTTTTAACAATATATCATAGTTTATTTGAAAGTTATATTAGATATGGTATCACTGTTTGGGGTAATTCATCAGAATACAATAATGACAGAATAAGAAAACTACAAAAAAAAGCAATTAGAGTCATAGCACAAATAAAACAAACAGAATCATGCAGGGAACACTTTAGAAAATTAGGTATACTCACATACACATCAATATATATCTACAAGACCATAATGAGTTTAATAAAGAAACAAGGAAATATTGTAACAAATAAAGACATTCATTCACACAACACAAGACAAAAGAAGGACTATAGAATAGAAACACATAATCTAAAAGGTTTTGAGAAAAGTCCAAATTATGCAGGAATAAAACTATGGTCCAAGCTGCCTAACTCGCTTAAATTAATACAACAACAGAAATGCTTTAAAAACAAGCTCAAGCAATTCCTATTAGAGAAAGCATACTATACTATAAAAGAATACACTGATGAGTAACATAGTTGAGTAGCGTCATTATTTAGCAATAAGACAATCTGTATAGGAATAAGATAAGATAATTTGTGTAGTACTAAAATAAGTTAAGCCATAAGATAAGTCATATAGTTATAAGATAAAATTTGCAACTTAAATGTTAGTAAACTCAGTAGAATTATTGTAGAATAGACTAGATTTAATTATTGACAAGTCCTATATCATGTAACAATGGAAATTGTAACCAAATGATCAATGGGATGCTAATAAACTAAACTAAACTAAACTGCTTTTCACTAAGTAAACACAGAGCAGTACAATAATTTACTTCAGTGTTAATGTTTAAACATTTCTGAATTAAATAAATTCTTCGGTTATGTAAGTACATTGGTTTTAGTATTCTGCATGCAATTTTATTAAGATGCCCATTGATATAACAATAACCCTTATAATATGACAATATGATTTGAAAGGGCCTGCAAATATTATTATAAGGAGGTTTCTCTGTACTTTTGGTTATTATTGGTATATCTCATGACTAGGGACATGCAAAACATGTGTTTATTATTTGGTCAAAAGCGGTGTTATTTTTTCCCAAAAGTGGTGGTGTTTTTTTCTGAAAAGCAGTGTTATTTCTCCCATAAGTAGAGTTATTTTTTCCCAAACATAGTGTTATTTTTTTACCAAAATCGGTGTTATCTTCAATTAAATTTTACTTACTGTTGAGTTAAAGAATGATTTCGAAGACAAGCCACTTATTAACCTATTTTATCATATCCTTATTAATATACACACATAAATACAAAGAAGTCAATTAACCATACAGCACTTTAATGTTTACCTATATCAACATGTTTATATCAGTCATATACACAATATAATACATAAAAAAAATTTTAAGTACAAACCTGGGCACAATATCGATACACTAGCTTACATGAACAAAAATCAAAAGTAAAATGCTAGAAATCAAGCACACAAGCAAGTATTATTGTAATACCTTAAGTTATTTAACTTTCAAATTAAAAAATAACCATTGTAGCCAAATTTTTTTCTTGTACGTTCTCATGTCTGTTCTAGGAGGATTACTGTATTTAAAACTACAGTGAGCTCCCGATTATCAGTATTAATTGAGACCATGACATGCACAAATAATTGGGGGGGGGGGGGAATCTAAATGTTGGAATTACATGGGTGCGAGATTTTGAATTTCCCGCACTTTCTCGCCATATTGTGCATATGACGAAATTAAGTGTGTGAAAGGAGAAATTTATAATGAAGTCCAGGAAATATGAAATATAGTGCAGGAAACTCGAAATAAGTGTGTGGGAATTTGCTTAGGAATGCATCAAAATGTAAAAAATCACTGTTTTAATTTAAATAATGTAAAAATTTGCATGTTTAATGGAGAAACGTTAAAATTTGCAAATAAAATCAAGTTATCGCAATTGCAAATTATGCATGTCCCTACTCATGACTCATGAGTAATAAACTTACCATGAGGAAAATTTATTTTTACTATTCATAAGATAATTATTATTATATCACATACCACTTTCTCCATAATAGTATATGCCTGTGGTGGCTCTTTCTCTCCAGGACGATGATGAGAAACAGATTTCACTCTGAGAACTCCATGTTCCTTGAACACCCACTGACTGAGGGCTATAGCGACTTGCTGGTTTCCAGAAACATCGTATTTCTTACCGCCCTGAAAGGAAAGGAAAAAAAATACCACATTAGTTAAAAGCAAAAAAGTTTGTAACCACAAAGTAACTGCCAAAGAAATAACAATATGTGCAATATATGTTTCAGACATTCGTCCTCTTTCACTCAATTAACACTGGTTTCATGACCGCTTTAAACGAAACACTGAGCAACGAACTAAAACCCTACAATTAACTCTCACCTAATGGAACAAAATAAGTATTTGCCCCAAAATCCAAAGTCAACACATCACCTGTAATTTTAATTCTATGGCACCTTGTTCTTATAATTCATAATATTAAGGAAAAACTTATCCTTTTCACTTCATTCAATTCATTGCTGCTGTCAAGGGAAAGGGGGTGAATTTGCTAACTTCTACAGACAGTTGCACAGATTTTTTATTTTCCATGCAGACATTTTTCTGAAACACATGGAAAGCCTAATTACATGGTTCGCCTTGAATATGATTCCTGCCTGACAGAAGACGAAAGAGCCCAAATAGATAACACATCGACTGAAATTATCAGTTACAGTGAAATTGAAGTAGCTCATCATACTGCTATAGATACATCATGGATCATGTGACAGATAACACATCGACTGAAATTATCAGTTACAGTGAAATTGAAGTAGCTCATCATACTGCTATAGATACATCATGGACCATGTGACTAAAAACAAACCTGCCACAGAAATAATAGAGTACCGGTATACAGCCTACATATGCATGCTGAAAACTAGATTTGTTTCCTCAAAATTCAAATAAGCAAGGATGATCTTAATTCATATAAAGGTAGTGACACTAGTCAAAGCCGATACAGCAAATTCCTGATTACCTGTGTTTGCTGGGATTGTGACATACATAAATAATTGAAAAAAACAAAAACAAAAAAAAAATCAATCGAATATTGATCTTTTCACTGCTAACTTATTATTTACTGTGCAATTTGGTGCTGAATTAATTTGCGAATTTGTTTGTAATCGTAAATGGACAAATAGCATAGCATGTAATTCTTCAAGTTCAGAGTGATTTACGTAACCCTGGGGTACTCTGCGTGTCGTAACGACACAACAGATTTAACATAGTTTCAATGGATGGTGCAATACATTGTACTAAATATTTAGCTACAGAGAGCAGCAGAGGATACAGAACAGGGAAATATGGTATCAGGAAGTGGACAACAGATGACACTATAAGCTGACTTGCTAGGAATCCACTCACTAAAAATATCTTTCGTCTATTGGCATGCAAAGTGGTGCATTGGATATATCCGACAATAGCATGTGCATGTTGATGGACATATATGGCCGTAGCTGTGAAAGGGTTAATTTAGCTTCAAGCAATGTTGTTATGGGCTACACATATAATCTAATATTTGCAATGTTGGTAATCAACCTACTTACCAAAGCTTTCTGCACAGGAGAAGTGAATGCCTCATCAGAAAAGAAGTAGAGAGAGCCGGAAAAGATTACTCGAGCATTATTTCTAGCTTGCAGGGCAGCAATCAAGAGTGTATTTCGCCCAACTGCATGTGGATACTGAAATAAACAAATCAATCCAGCTTTACTAAGTAGTCATTCCAACAAGAAAAAGTACAACATATATAAGGAGGATAAGACACTGATTCTAAGATTCTAATTTCATAATTCCGTTTATTTTTATTTCAGCCATTTGCAGCAATCTTTAAAGATCCGTTTGAATTTTCTCTGTTCTGAAAACCATGTTGTTGTACAGCAAACAGAGGGACTAGTAATTCAAGATGTTTGATGTATTGTTCAACAAATGACCTACATACCATAACTGCATTAAATCTCTAGATTGCTACTGGTATATGATACAATTTGGGTAATAACGATGAGAAACAGAATAACTTTAAACAGAAACCAAAAATAAGTAAAGCGAATGACTTGAATTATTCTCTCGTCTACCGTCTATATATATGTACTGTATTTTACGGACCATAAGTCGCATCTTGATTTTAGGATGGAAATTTAAAGGATAAGAGATTTAATGTGATTATAAATGAAAAATTTTAAAGGGAATAATATACTTCATTGCATAAACAAATTATAACCTTGCACTGATGTACAGTCAGTGCCAAAATTTGTAACTATCTTATCATTTATAACACCTTATAACTATGGTATTCCGGCAATATTTACCATAATTTTAATTTTTTTAGTGTACCGGTATTTCAGACAATTAGATGTACCCAACTTTCAAGGCTCTGTTTTTAAGATAAAAAGTGCATCTTATGGCCCGTAAAGTACGGTATATATATAGTAGAAGTCCATTTATCTGAAAACCAACTAACCCGATCACTTTCAGGCCACATTCAAATTGTTTTTGCAGCAGCAAGCATTGAGAAACCCTCTTTCAGGGACCATTATTTGCAAAAAAGCAAAACTTTTAGCTGTCAAAATTCACAGTTTGTCAGCAAAACAACTGACTCTGACCGATATGTTCTAGATATGACACTTTACTGTACAGTACTGTACGATTTAGTTTTAACTTTAAAGAAATTACCATTTTTTATATAATTTATCAAATTAACTTATCCGGATATTTGATTATCTAGATCAGGTCCAGTCTCAATCCGGATAGTTGGAGTTCTACTGTGGGTATGTATATATATATAAAGCGTATGCACGAACAAACGTCTATGTTACATTTCCTAAATACTGAGAAAAACAGCATTGAAGGGGACTGTTGTCCGTGGCACAGGGCTACGAGGTAAGAAGTGACATAGACGTTTGTTCTGTAATCCAACACATTATGCGCACGCTTGCTCACTCGCACATAATGAATGCAGAAGTTGTATTTGTTAGTTCTTTCCTTCACCTATTAGGTTCCTCCAGGTAAAAACATTTCATTAAATAAAGGGTCTGTTCATCATAGGATAATTTATAATATTCTAGGAAATTTGAAAGTTTTTGTTCAGCACTCAATTCTTTGCAGCCAGATCTCTTACATTTACAATCAAAATTGTCTGTTGGTTTCTTACGTTCTTCTACATTCTAACCTCTTTTACTGATGTATGCTTTTCCAATGTCCCTTAATCGTTTTCGCTTTACATCTATCCACTCACTGGGATCACTTTTCCTCTTCTTGCTTCTGTTTTTCGTCAACTTACGTACAACGCTTGATGAAAACTGTACACTATAATCACACTTATTATCTGACTGCATGACCACTTTGTCTTCAAGATTCTTAATAAACTTAGTAATATACAGAAGAAAACACCACATTATGTATTCAATCGTAACATTGTTGTTGCGCTCACGTGGGAAGCAGTGTAACATAGACGTTTGTTCCATGACTTTTAAAACTAATTTCACATCACAATTTCCAGAATACTGAAGCCATCTGGTGAGATAGGCTCAAACTACCTGCAAATACAGATCAAGGACACATCATAGGTGTTTGTTCCTTGAATATCTCGATTTTCACAAAATTGTAACATAAACATTTGTCCGCGCATATCTTCATACATATATATACCTAGGTATGTATGGAACTTGTACATAATGAAAATGCATCAACAATGTTTTTCTTTCATTTTACCAAATTCCAAGTTACTCTGATTATTTGGAATTTTTGTGTTTTTTTCTTTAGAATATGTTATTTAAAATATGTTTTATACATTTTTAATTGTCATAAATCCATTTCACAAAGCATCTGTACAACAAAATAAAATAGTTTGTGGTTATCAGTTGGGCAAAGGGAATGTAATAAAAAAGCAGTGAATCCAAAAACAAAGATGTTTCGAATTTGTGATCTGTGGTTTTCTTCATGCCTATATTTTGAGCTCAGACACGCACAAATTTCTTTAGGCTTCTTAGGTAGCTCTCCTGTACAATTTCAACAGACTCTTCACTAAATGAAGGCCTCCAGGAATGTTTCGCTTCCAATAAATTGCCGGTTTCCTTAAGCTGGCAATCCCAGTGGCAAATGTTGTTTTCATGCATGCCTCTTCATTGTACTCACGATAATATTGAAGCTGAACAAGTGCCAAGGAATCAAATATTAAATTTTACAAGCTAAAAGATCCACTGATGTTTCCTTTACACCATCCCCATCAAGACTGATGGAATGGTGTGATTTCCTTCACCGGCACTTGATTATCTGCACGAGCAACGTAAGTGTTCACTTTGCCATACTTCCGAAACTTTATGTGTTACTCTTCAAAGCAAAGTAAGAATCATCCTGTGTTTGTTTTCTTATAGATATTATACAATCCTGAAATCCCACAATATTTTATTATGGATGCACTGTACACCAATGTAATATAGATACAGTATGTCTCATTCGTTGGTGTTCCTATAGTTTATGCAGGTTAGTCTTTAAAGATAGTTCTGCAACAAAAATTAAATTCTATGTATGCTTCTGACGTTATGTACAGTAAAACCACCTTTTTACACATTTCAAGGGTACTGATGCAAAACAAAAGTGTAAATGACAGGAAAGTGTAAAAGCTGTAATACTGCACACTTTAATACGTGAAAATAAACATAGGTACCTATGTACACTTACATTACCTATCAAAAATATGGTGCACAATATATAATATTTTCCTTGTAACATCACACATATTAAATGAATAAATAACTTCTCTGACTCTTCAATAGATTTAGATGGTATTCAAAGTTGAGACAGAGTGCAGGCTCTTTTGCCAAGTAAACGTGTTCCAACATGTGAATCAATACAACATAGAACTTTCTACTTTTCTTGCAAAGAAATGCATTTTTTATTGTTTCTGTTCAACTCCATGATACCATAAAAAATCATGCAACACAAAAAACACTGGTGTTGCTTCAATGAGTTAAAAGCTATATTATGAATAACTACAATATAATAAAATGCAGTAAATCTCAACCGCATAAAAGAAACCAGTTTCACCTGGACTAACACAAATAGCAACTGACACCACGTCTAAAAGAGTTGGCAACATAGCAGAAAATTAGGTTAAGTGAAAGCAGTTCTTCATCGAAAACCAATGCTGCCAACGAGGAAAATATGTAAATGGCAGGAAATACAAGTTCTTAAGTTCTTAATGGCAGGAACACTATGTATTGTCAATATAGGATAAACAACGGGACAAGTGAAAATTGATGTAAATGACAGGAATGTAAAAAGGGGGTTTTACTGTATATAGTTACCTCCTTGATAGCTTCATCAGGAACATAAGAATAGGCTGAACTGTGCGCAGACAGAATCTGCAGAACTAGTGGGTTTTCTCTATCTGCTACAAGACCAGTGCCTTGATACAGGAGAGGTGGAGTTGGTTTAGGACCCGTAATCACAGGGGCATCAATCAGATTTGATGGATCTGCTACTATAAGGGTGTGCTGAAACACATACAACCAATACAGCTCAATTAAAAGATTTTTCTTTTTATTCATAAGAATTTCATTCTTTTAACCTTATTTCAATTTTGTTCTATACAGCAATAATTAAATACAATTAAGTTAGAAGTACAACATTGTGGAAAAAATTCATTTTATATTTATGTTATTTTGAATCGTAAACTTGTTTAACGGAATTCTCTCCAACTATGTAAACTTCCATTTTATGGGCTAAGCTGTAAATAAAAGATATTGGCCCTTAATTATATTTAAGTGCAAAGAAAAAGGTGTCAGTCCTAGTTTGTCTGCAAAAGTCTTCTTTAGCCCCAGTTTTTCAGAAAAAGTCCTCATTAGCCTCTTTTAGGTCCTTTAGTCTGATTTAGCCCATTTTAGGTTCTATAAGATTCCTGTGTTTGGAAGCAAGGGGCATGAAATGGAAAAGTATGTTAAAATGTTCTAATTAGGAAGATGGGGGAAAAATATGTTAAAACCTTTAAATCCGGGCCCTAGTTATAACACTTACTCAGGATATCACCAGATGTCACTGTCATTCTCTTCCCTGTCGTACAAATAAGTATGAGACTTCCTTTGTTTTATCCACTGTAGAAACTAACTTAGAATTACTCCTACTTCTACTGTTTTCTTGTATCTATTAATTATTTTGAGAATCAAAATAACATAAATAAATAATTTGATCAACCGCAAATGTAAGCTAACACAACAGTCTCATTTAAAACATTACTCACAGCCTTCTTTTCTCTCCATGCCTTAAACCCCTTTAGCTCCTTTTTATACTGAACATGTGGTTTTCAGGCTACTGACATTTACATGCATCACCACAAAAAAATCATATAAAAATATGAGAGATTTAAGTGCAATGCTTTATGTAATATGTGAGAATTATTTGCCTCTTGAGTTTCCTACAGAACTTCAAGAGGGATATCTTTTTCTTTAGAAATAAAATCAGGTAAACTGATATAACAAAGTGCCAGAATGTTTTTTTTAATCAGTGATAACTGCAATTATGATAGGCCCATGCAATAAAGAAGTTATTTATGTAATAGATCTCAGAGTTGAATTTAAAAAACAAAATGGGCTGGCAATAATAATATTAATGATGCAATAGGCCTATGACTTGCTAAAATGTTTGTTTCAAGTTTAAAGCAGCCTTATAGGTTAAGAATGAATAAAAGTCAATCTGAAATCTATCTATCAGGAATTACATTAGGTGGTCGGGTGGTAGGCCAAGTCCCTCTAGGGATGTAGCGCCACGGAGTTTAGTTTAGTTACTCCTACTTCTACTGTTTTCTTGTATCTATTAATTATTTTGAGAATCAAAATAACATAAATAAATAATTTGATCAACCGCAAATGTAAGCTAACACAACAGTCTCATTTAAAACATTACTCACAGCCTTCTTTTCTCTCCATGCCTTAAACCCCTTTAGCTCCTTTTTATACTGAACATGTGGTTTTCAGGCTACTGACATTTACATGCATCACCACAAAAAAATCATATAAAAATATGAGAGATTTAAGTGCAATGCTTTATGTAATATGTGAGAATTATTTGCCTCTTGAGTTTCCTACAGAACTTCAAGAGGGATATCTTTTTCTTTAGAAATAAAATCAGGTAAACTGATATAACAAAGTGCCAGAATGTTTTTTTTAATCAGTGATAACTGCAATTATGATAGGCCCATGCAGGAAAGAAGTTGTTTATGTAATAGATCTCAGAGTTAAATTTAAAAAACAAAATGGGCTGGCAATAATGATATTAATGATGCAATAGGCCTATGACTTGCTAAAATGTTTGTTTCAAGTTTAAAGCAGCCTTATAGGTTAAGAATGAATAAAATTCAATCTGAAATCTATCTATCAGGAATTACATTAGGTGGTCGGGTGGTAGGCCAAGTCCCTCTAGGGATGTAGCGCCAGGGAGTTTAGTTTAGTTTAGTTTATATTGCTGCACAGGAACAAAGAAGAAAAAAAAAATACTCACATTAAAATATAATGTAGATATCAGTAACATACTTAGGTCTATCAGAAGAATGAACAATATTATATCAGTTTTAAATCTTTTATTTACAATTATTTACACCGATGTCAGCCGCAGTGGTCTAGAGGTAGCGTGCCCGCCTCTAGATCTGCAGGTCGTGGGATCAAAAGCAGCCGCGGTCGATGGGTTTTTCAGGACGTAAAAATCCTGGGCACAGAGTCCTCCGGGAGGGACTTTAAGCTGGGGGGCCCGTGTCGTAGATTTATGGCACGTAAAAGAACTCAAAGCCTAAATTTGAGCCTCTGGACAAAATTTCTCGGCCCTTTCACATCAAAGTAATACCTTAGTTTTCTGAGGGGGGTTGAGAGGCGATGGGCTTACTCATGTCCCTGCCCTCTCTCGAAAAATAAGCGTAAGAAAATTCATATATAGGTAATAGAAAACTCCACTTGGAGGCCCCTTTGCCTCAACATAGGGGCTGTAGGGTTCCAGACAGACAGACAGACTTACACTGACATCGATACAAAGAAATGAATAGGCGGGCTAACAATATCAAGAAACGATTGGCAATTTGTTATGTTATGTTTAATGTATCGTGGGCCAAGTGTCATATATCCATTACAAAATTTGATATACTCGTTATTTCGGTACCGGTCATCTGATTTGGTCCAAATTCAAATGCGTATACCAAGTTTCATGAAAATCCGATAAAGCATATTTGAGTTATTGTCCTTTCTAATATACTACCATAAAAATAGTCACTAAATTGGGCATTACTCCAGTACCGGTCAACCGATTTGGTCTAATATCAATAGGCTTCTTGCCATGAATGTTATAAATGCATATACCAAGTTTCATGAAAATCTGATAAAGCGTATTTGAGTTATCGCATGTACAGACACACGGACAGACAGACATTTTCCCATCCCCACACACAATCTCATAAAGTACCATTCTGGCACTTAATAAATGATGATTCATTCCTTTACACAATTTTTTCTGGTTTTAATGGGTTATCATACAGTGTTGTGTCTTCAACAAAACGTTGCCAACCACAAAGGTCCTAATTCTGCTATAATTCAGAACAGTAAGAAATAACCAAAAGTTTTCAATTACACAAAAGCACAAGTGAATTGAAATTTTCTGTCTGTCGATAATGATTTCAATAAAATACAAACCTTGCCCAAATCATTAACATCGTAGTTCAGATGATCTATCACAGAAGCACCTTCTTCATCAACTTCAAAACCAACTTCTGAAGCCAATTCTCGCAGAACATCTCCAGAGTTTGAGCTTCCAGCCACAAGCACATTACCTACAAAAGAAACATTTTTAACAAAAGTGAAGTATTATAATTATTTCTTTGACAATATGAATCTTAAACAGTGAAGTAACGACAATCAATTTACTGTATTTTCTGAGTTGACTTTCACACACACACACTGTTGCTTTACTTATCAAATTTTTAGTATGACATTTGTAAGGACTTTTGTCCCCATTTTCAACTACACTGCGAGATTTTTCTTAGCAAAGGCCTGATGAATACCTGGTGGATTCAGCAGTTGGCAGTGTTGCTGAAGGTGGGAGTCAGTGGCATGCCATCCAAGGAGCAAGGTAAGCAATGATTTTCCTAGCTCATTACACCAAAGGAAGTAAAGTTAATAACTTTAATTGTTCTAAATTCTTAAAAGTTTTATTTGCGAGAAGAGAATTATCTCATTATTCATTAATAAAGCTTGACGAAATGAAATGTGGACTATACAGCTGGCTGATTTTGTGTATTTCTGCAAACCCTCTGAAAGAAGGTCGGAAGTTTTTAAATTGCAGGCTGGCAGGCTTGCTCACTTAACATGCTCCAAGCCATGAGTGTGTTGGACAGCTGTTAAAAATATTATGTTAAATGTATTCTTGTGTGCTCTATTTATATACTACTAGAATGTGCCCGCGGCTTCGCCTGCAATAATTATTTCAAAAATTAAAAATTAAGAACATAATAATTAAATCACTATAAAGAGTGTTAATGAATAACACCGAAGTATTTTACCTGTGTATAGAGGGGACATAGAGAAGCAACTTTTATTAGGTCATTTTTGCTCTATGACGTAAAATGTGTATGCTACAGGGCATTAAAGTCCTTAAAATTTGGTGCTCATAACTCAATAATTGAGCGAAAAGGGTTAAAATTTTCATTAAATTGACTTCATGCCTTCTTAGCGATCGATAAAAACCTGATTCTTAATAATTCATCAACGGCTATACCATAATTTAGAATTTTCATAATCTGCAAAATTTACTGACTAATCACATGATTGCCTGCCACTGCATTATGTTTTTATTCCTAATTCCAGACCTAACAAAAATGTTTCGTTTGTCTTTTTTTTCCCTCAGAGTTGTAAGATATCAATAGTCATTTTTTACAATTTTCCCGACCACTACACAATATTCACTGTTCCTTTGTTTCCCATCATTTCAAGTATTAGAAGTCAGTGGCGTGCATATCCTTGGGAGATTTTATGTTATAACAGGAAAAATTGAATCCATAGAGCAAAAATCTCCTAATGAAAGTTGCTTGTCTATGTTCCCTCTATACACAGGTAAAATATTTCGGTGTTATTCATTAACACCCTGTATTTATTAACACCTAAATCACATGGACTACATACCATGATTAGATAGCGTCGCCTGATAAAAGCGACCTCAGATTCGAGTTCCTTGGCCCAGAAAACCCCTCTACAGTGAGTTTCGTCCAAATCGAACAATATTTGACCATATTTAGGCCTATATTGATTATCCCTCTTCCGTGTAGGTTGAAAACTTCGCGTGTCAACAGGCCTTGACATTCTAAACAAATGAATCGTCCAGGATGGACTTACAAAATCAAGCGATCGAGTTCCCTGGCCCAGAAAATCCCTGCATAGTTGAGTTCTGTCTAAACCGATCAATGTCTGTCCATTTAGGCATATAGGTTATTCATTATCCCTCTTCCGTCTATGTTCAAGATTTCAGATATCTGCATGCCTTGGCATTATAAACAAATGAATTTACCAGCGTAGGCTTACAACATTCAAGCGATTGCGATGTTTTTATTTCTAAGGTATGAAAAAAAAAGCCAAAGGCAACTGTAACTGATTTAACATTGAAATGTATTACTGAAAACTGATGCTTCGAAAATGCAAGTTTTCTGCCCGTTTTTCACTTATAATTCATGAATGAAAGCGAAAATTAAAATTCCGGCTTCGAGGTGCATTTTCCGACCATTCAGTTCACCTATGTTTAAAATTTCAAATCTCTGCATTCAGTAGATTTTGCTGGGCATCGCAGACAGACAGAAAGACAAACACTTCCTTTTATTAATATAGATAACAACAATCATGAATGTTAATGCTGCTGGTTTACTGGAAAATAATATGTAACCAATGTATAATTGAGTTTTGTGCTGCTTGATGGGAAGAAACTACAGAATGTAAGGCTGCTAGCCCATTGTGTTGGATGAGTCTGGTTGCTCACCAATTGAGTCTGAGGAGTATGTGTAGATGTAAAATTGAAAAGCTTTTAAAGCATGGATTTGGTTTCACAGGCTTTTCTGTAAATAATAATAATTTCTTATTGTTTCTGCTCAACTATTGTGTTAATTAACAGAACACTAGGTAGGCCTACTGTATAGACAAAATTGTGGATTAGAAAATTTAATTTTGGACAGTATACCAAAACAAAGTGCAATATTGTTGTGTTTAATATTCTGTACATAATGTTGCCAATTGTTTTAATACCAGCGTAATGCAGTTAGCCAATTAGTAATGGCACAGGAGAGTTGATTTAAGCTTTGAATAAATTTGGTCTGTAAAAATTTATATTACTGCTCACCTAAAATTACACCACATGCCACTGGTGGGGGCAATAGGATTCTAATCCACTTTCCTGGTCATTTTATACCCATGTGCTGGCACAAAGAAGCCAAGATCCTTTCTCGCTATCAAGACTGGTAAAATAAATAGTCTAACTTAAATAAAAATAAAAACTTATTTTTCATGACTGAAACCTAAAAAAGTTCAATACCTCCTCCATCAATGAACTCTGTTATTGTTTCAACACTAAGTGATCCACCAAATTCTTCAACAGATGGAGCAAAAATGATAAGGTGTTCATACAGGAACTCTCCATACTTCGAAAGAACAAGGCTTGCATCATCAGCTGACTTGAACGTTAGTGTGTAGCCTCTCTCTGAAAGTAATAAATTGTAAAATTATATTATAATTTTTATGTGTGAAACAGTTCATTATAATATTTTACAACGTGGGTAATGAACATGACACTATATATCTTATACAGGGACATTCTTTCACAGTGCCTCATGGCACGGGCATCAGCACATTCCATAGCTCAAGCTACAACAGCCGATACATGGCATGTTTATTCAGCGGTGTTTATCCGGCTGGCAGAGCTGAGTGTATTGTTAGATGTAGATGTAGATGTAGTTATCTCGTTCTGTAGATCCTGTGTTGAGTGGGACTCAAGGATATAGAACACGTCAGATTACAATATATAGGTACAAGGAAGTAATAAATAATGATATATAATATACTACACTATAAACTTATTCAAACTGGAAATACTCATCCATATTGTAGAAGGTGTGAGTCATTAAAAATTTCTTGAGAGATCCTTTGAAGGATTTGCTTTTTCTTGGAATACATAATAATTTATGTTATTGTTATTGTTATGCTATTACTCTACGAGGCTCTCAGTACAGGGATTGTCTGTGTACTGTGAAGTCCAGTCCGTAACTCTGTGATATTTCAGTAACTCTCTTCAGTGTGGTACTGTGTTCTGTGTTTTATTGTGCATGTAATGCCCAGAGTATGATATTCTTCGCGGTACTATAAGACATCTTTGGTGGGAGAATCACCAGTAAGAGCTTGTGCCCTCCACATAGGAACGCTGTCCAGACTTAATGTGCGATTTTTATCTGTGAGGTACCCTAAAAAAACAGAGTGTATGCAAGCAATCCTCACACATTAGATGAACTGAAACAGAGCATAAGGCATGAAATAGAGTCCATCAGTACAGAAGAACTTGTGCAAGTTAATAATAATTTCGTCAGAAGATGTGAAGTATGTGTGGCAGCAAATGGGGAACATTTTCAGCATTTTCTATGAGCATGGTAAGTACAAATTCTAAGACATCTGGTCAATGCAGGGGCGCATGAAGGGTTCAAGTATTGGCCGGTGCAGCATGAGGCGTGGTACCTGCAGCCACCCGTTATGCGAGGCGCTGAGGAAAAATGCCCCTGTATTTTAAAATAATGACAGGATACTTCAGTTCATACCAAGCAGGAAGGTTTCTTCCTTTAATCCTAGAGTTAATGACACTGAAATTGTTATTACTATTATTACAGCTACAAAAAATAACAAACAATGAAAATGATCTATTTGCGACACATTTGGGAACCACTTCATAGGCCTACTACCATTATTGAATAGTTTAGAAAAATTCTCCAACTCTTTACAGTTTCCTTGTATTTTGCACATTTACAGGAGCAAACTGAAAGGGGTGCTAACGGAAGAATGTGGGCACTACCTCTTTAAAATGCTAGTCAATTCACCCATCATAAGTTATGTTTCATCACAATTCGCTTTAACGATATTAAAATATTACATTGATTTAGTTTTAGATTTAAAGACAAGTTCACCAACTCAATTTTCGGGTCTAGTCAGCAACTCTGCTACCTTCCGCATGAAGTCGCTCCACCTGGTATGCGGGCCCTGGCTTGGGCATCAATGCTCCCAATGGCTGCTGACAATCTCATTGGTTCTTTTCGAACAGACTTATCCATTGCTGCCAATAGTTTTACATAAGCATTTAGTTATATTATGGTTATGCCCCCGTTACTGTACTTATATTAAGTACTTAAGTACTTAAAGCTCCCAGTGAAGAGGGTCTGGGAGAAACTTGGAGAGGAAAGCCCCCAATATAGAAAAACAAGAAGCGGATCCAGGGCAGACATTAACTTTCTGTGTCCAGTACAAATCCTCGATTAGCGATTAAACCACCAAGACCACGTTTCACCGCTAGGTTTCCAGCATTGAATATTGTCTGCATGACCTAACACCCTCTTCCAGCCCGACAATAGAACATCATCCAGAGCAAGCAGATTGTGATTTCACAGCTGTTCACAGAACAATTTTAGGTTAATTCTGTGTCCACTTTCTAATGATTTTACTTACATCTAGAATCTTCGTACAAATGTAAGATGGTTATAGCTATATGGAAGCTATAGGTTCTAAAGAATAATACAGCATCAAATTTGGCTGTTTTCAGTGTTTAGCCCTATAAAACAAAAATATCACAGGGAGCAGTGATCGAACATCCCACAATTTTCCTTGTAATTTCACAGATTTATAATGGCAAACTCTACACCCTCGGTGAAATGGAAAAATCTGCTACACCTTGGCTCTCACTCCACTCTCTGCTGTGCGTTGCCATAGCGACGGCTCGTTTCCCCTACATGCTCGCTGCTCAAGGCCGCCTGTACCCCTCTGTACTGCATGTTATACTCCACTATGTGCTATTAATTGTAATTAAAGTGAAATCACCCTTGCACCAAAACGGATATTTTCAGAGCCAACATAATATTTTATGATTATAATAAATGACCCTTGCACCATAACTGTTTTTTCTTATAGGCCTAGTAAAGCTCTCTAAACCTAAAAGGATGAATTTTCTTCCCGAGCAGTAGTGGGAAAGCTCAAGAAAATACTCAAGGACTCTGACATCAGCAAAAGCACCAAAATTGGAATTATTCAAACCATGGTAGCCTATTTCCAGTGGTATTATATGGCTGTGAAAGTTGGACTCTAAAGAAACAAGATAGGAAGAAAATAGACAGTTTTGAATTATGGACCTGGAGAAGATTATTAAGAATTTCATGGACAGAAAGAAGAACAAACGCATCAGTAATTAAAGAAATAAACCCAAAATACTCACTCGAGGCAATGGCTATGAAGTTAAAATTATCATATTTTGGACACATCATGAGAAGAAACGACTCGCTTGAAAAAGACTTGATGTTAGGACACATGGAAGGGACAAGAAGAAGAGGCAGAAAAAGAACAAGATGGCTGAAAGGAATACAAGTCATCATGGACCGGAATTGGAAGGACTTGGTAACAGCCACACAAGACAGAAGGCGGTGGAGAGCTGAAGTACATAAAGCAGTGGAAAATAGAATAAGAACAAATATTTTCTAGGGATAGCAAACCCTCAATCTTGCTAGAAAATCCGTGTGGATCTCCAGGAGTCGCACGCAACTCGAAGGAATACTACTACAGTCACGTGGGGTGACTTTGAAGAAGTTTAAGCATTACATATTTTGTTACTGTTCTTACCTGTTAAGAAATACTCCTGTAAATTACTGAGTGTTGTCTTCAGACAACTTCAAACTCACTAATTCTGTAGCTGATGTTACACTGTAACTAACTGTAAAACATTAATTTCTTCAGTGCAACCATTTCCTGTCAAGAAATAAAAATGTTGAAAATGTCATGACGTTTCAAAGTCACCCCGCAGTTTCAATGTCACCCCATGCCACGGTACTAAAGCTCTCTAAACCTAAAAGGATGAATTTTCTTCCCTTCACTGCAATCACTCATGGCGTAGTGGTTAAGGGTGTTAGCAGTCCCGGGTTCGCATACCGATCATTATGAAATGTACTATTAGGAATAGGTTCCAAATAGGTAAGTAGGGTGAAGAGGAGGTGAGAGAAAAGAAAGGAGGAGGAAAAGCAAGAGAAGAAAGGTAAAATAAATTATTTAATTTTTTCTCCTTTTCACCTTCTGCCTACTAGTACTAGATAGATTTGCGTGGCATTCCTAGTAGTTCAAATTGTGCCGCTAGGTGGGTCCTGTTAGTGAGTAGGAGTGGGGAGCTAGGGTGTAGCAGATTATTTTGTTTTCCCACACACTCTAACAAACAATCTCACCTTATATTATACAACTCTGTATTTCGAAACCGACTGAACTACTCGTAATGTCCATTTTTTAAAACTCTCAGCAAAGAATTTAACCATTTGTAAGTCACCGGTACCTCCTATGTTACGGTAATGAATAAAAGCTGCAGGGATTACGTTAAGTCTAGCCCTTAAAAGGGCCTTAGATTTTTATTTTAGTGTTTTACAATTTCTAAAGCTAATGCTGATCTAAGCTACAGTATATCTGCAAATAGAGATGATTGCTTCAGAGTCAAGGGCTAGATGACTTCGGTGTAGATTGCCGGCGATAGTTTCCAGCATCTATATAAATAATTAGACCTATGTCATATTATACATATAACTCTGAATTATATAAAATGCAAATAAATCCATGCATTAATCTTAAATCCAATTATTGTTACTAACTAAATTCGACATTTCTCTGAATGAGTGGACAGCTACCGGCACCCAATTTATGTTCAATTATTTGACTCACTACAGAACAAACCTTGTAATGATTTAAAGAACATAGAATGTGTTTCCTTAATTGCAAGATTATCAAGTAGTACTAAAGTATCTCCTCCTCCATTTACAGCACAAATTAAACCTGTTAAGGCAACGAACACCGTCCACACTTTCCTACACGTCGCCATATTTTACATGCAACAAACGTCAACACGTTGTCCTCATCTTATTGGTGGGAATTTTACTCCAAGAATGAATTGACACAAGGAACGATATCAGCTGTATCCGGTCCGTTTAAATTTCCGCCATTCAATCGTCAAATGCGGCTGTCTGCTTTGTATTTTGATTGAGATATCCAAACATTAGTGAAGTGTGCATTTCACTGAAAGGTTGTGATAGAAGGCAAGATAATGAGTGAGGTGCCATGTATTACCTACATGGCACTATATATACTTTCATTTCATATACTCCAGAGTAATTCTAAAACCTCAACATTATGGAAATTGAACATAGAAGAAGGGAAAATTGTAGAAGCAAGTCAATTTCCCAGGATTGTCACTTTGCCAGGAATGACCAATGAACATGTTACTGATAGTGATCAAATATTCAACATCATAACATCTACCATTCACTACGGGAAAACCTGGACGAAACAGAGTTTGGAATACTACTGCACTGATTGTCAATCCATAAATTTTAGCACAAGTGATAAGTAAGTGAGGTTATCAGTAGTACAATAAGAGGTCAGTATGAGTTTATCTTATTCAGGAATGACATGTGTATGTTATTGATCTTATTTCAGATCAGACAGTAAACACCAAGAAAATGGGAACAACAAAACTAACATATATCAAAATGGATGGAGCTCCAAGGGCAGTTCATCTGACAGTACAAATCAAGTCAGTCGAGAGGGTGACGAGTATTTAGACTGTGGAAAATCTGTGAATTTTACATACTATGACAACTTGGTTGGAGTTGCGAATAGGCATAATCATCCACATGTACCAGAGCCACAAGTAGCAATGATATTCAAAAAGAAAGGCTCAAAGAGCACCGAGTTTGATGTTAATGCACTTGAAAGAAAATTAAAGAAAGCAAAGCGAGAGGTTTGTATTTAATCATTACAAGCATGTCTTAATTTTGTTAGGACTCAAGATTAAAATTCCTTATACATTTCCCTCCTTTGGAATTTACAGAATATATTTGCAGCTTTAATCATGAATTGTTATGTTTCTGTTTGACAGAAACCCAAGTCAGTACAACTTTACAACCAAATTGGGAATTTCTGGCGAATAAAAGGAGATGCTCAAAAGTCCATTGAGTGCTTTAGGCGAGCACTAGCTGTTTCTCCACACAATGCAGAAGTAAGACCTACTTTCACTGACATTGGTGTGTGTAATTTAATCAGTCGATGTTGCGGCATTGTTCCTAACATTTTCCTTACCTAATCACTGCTTGCAGAAGATCTGATTTTTCCTAGGTGTTTGTTGTCCTTGATTTAAGTTGTAATAATCTGTACATTTATTATTCTAATTTACTTTCATAGCATTCAATGTAAATCTGCTT
Organism: Ectobius pallidus; assembly: GCA_964059195.1. Taxonomy (NCBI): domain Eukaryota; kingdom Metazoa; phylum Arthropoda; class Insecta; order Blattodea; family Ectobiidae; genus Ectobius; species Ectobius pallidus. The sequence continues at coordinate 58,291,663 of CAXKWD010000009.1, forward strand.
CTTTTTAGTACTAGCCTATATTTTTACTTATTTATGCATATCTATTCCTTCAGTTAAATGTAGTTCTTAGCTAGATTATGGCACCTTACTTACACTGGTATCTTTGAAATTTTTTTTTTTCTGTGTAAATAGTACTTTCGGAGTTTGGCTTACGTGAGTTTTAATGACCAGAATTATTTTCTATATTTTACTTTGGAGAGGTGACACCTTCACAGCATTCAATAAACTAGTGTTTTATTTTTATTTTGAAATTGAAAACTTGATAATTTTGTATGAAAGACCACTTACACTGACACTGATGTTACTTACACTGACAAATATTGGATATGTATCATAATTATCAATTTATGATAATTATAGAATCTTAAATGATTCCAATGAACGTTTAATAGCTTTTCTTTAGCTCCTGTAATTGTTAAGAGTGAATTACAGATACCCGTAACTTTTATTTTCAATACATGTGTGTACCTCATGGTATTCATATTATATTGTATTGTTCTTATACACAAACATGTCATTTTTTTATTTCTGTGGATCCAGATTATTTAAGTTAGTTTTTGACATGTTTGCAGTAGGACTGAATTCACCGCCTTGTGGTCTAGTGTAGTTCCTGTTTTCAAAAATAATTAAAATGTTATATTATAATGAAGACTAAATAATTATGTCTATTAGCAGTAGATTTACTACAAAATAAATTATATGCAGTGATCATTGGTACCACAGACGTGTTTCTAAGGAATTTGTTTTCAATGGACCTGGCCACAGTAAGTTGAAGAAATCCGTTTTTGGATGTAGATAATTAAAGGAGACTTTTATTAATTATATGCATTAAGATGATGATAATCAGTAGAATTCCTTGAATATTTTCATATAAAACCTGCTGGTTAAATTCCCAGTTAATTCCATAGCAGATTTTTCAGAGGACCAGATATCTTCAACTCCTCTGACTTAATCATCTGAAATATGAAATTTAGTTGATTCCATGTTATATTGTGAGACCTTATTACCATAATACCAGCTTCAATTATACATGCTAGAGAGATGTTCTCTAATCATCTAGATCAGTGTTCATCTATCCATGGGTCGCAACCCAAAAGTGGGTTGCTAAACATTTTCAGTTGGGTCAGTGAGCTTTTTAGAGGAAAATACTTCTGTGACATTGGAAGACATTGCATGCATATGAGAACAGCTACAGAAGGCATTCCTGTCATACTTTACTCAGGATATAAGAATAGGGCACTAGGGAGCTGAAAATCCATTTTCAGTGGATGTGATGTATGTGTTCTGAACAATGAAATAGAGAAATTAGAAATATTTTGGTCAAACATGAGTTCAAAAAGTTAATATAAACAATTATCTTCTGAGGCAATTTCAGCATTATTAATATTTCCAACTTCTTACTTGTGTGAAAAGGGGGTTTCAACAAAGACAAACCTAAAAACAGAAACAAGAAACAGACTTGAGGTAAACGACAACTTAACGTGTGTCTTTGTTTCAACTTCTACCCATCATCATCTCTGTAATATGATTATTGTTAAGTTAATTTTTTTTTTGTGGGGGGGAGGTCTTGGAAAATTACTTACAAGTCATGTAGGTCGCAAGTGAAAAACGGTTGAAGACCACTGGTCTAGAGGACTGGCTAATCACAACCACATACCTCCAATAAGCATTCATGGAAAAGGTTATTAAGGAGTTTTAATGAAGTGAGCAGGCCATGTGATTAATATGCAAGATTAATATGGGTTCACTAATATGAGCTAATACGGGTTCACTAATATTGAGAACTAACTCACAGAAAATGCAATCCTTAAAAGGTCTCGAAAGACAGTCAAAAGAGCTATACAAAAAATGAAGAGACAAGTGAAATTCCATAGTAAAATGACCACAATAAATGCATGTAAATTTACAGAAAAAATTAGCAACAATTTTTTCAATTGGTCTAAGAATTGAATTGGTCTAAATTCAATTATGATTATTACTGGTTCTCCATTGGTCTCAGATTTTATTCCCACCAACACTTTAATAATAATTATTATATTTCCACTATTTTGACATTAACAATTTTCTTCAATGGCAATAAATTTGTTTGTATATTTCCTTAATAATATCTCTATGATTTCAGGTTCTTTTGAACTTGGCAAGGGTGTTGTTCAATTTACAATACCTGGATGATGCTATATACCTGACCAGAAGGTCTCTAGAAGTTCAACCTCCAGACAAAAATGCCTGGCAGCAATACTTCACATTGGGAGAAATATTTAAGGTAGATGAACTCACTATTTATAAGAAGAAATCTATCAGGAATATAATAAAATCGAGAGCTTTAATGTCTATGATACTGGTAATGAAAATGTGAGAAGTGTTGCTGATTGTAAATTACTCCTAAGGAATGTTTAACAAAAATGTTAGTGCATCTAACAAACAATAACAATTTCCAACATCAAAATAGTTATTCTGGGGAAGTGTTGTGGAATGCCTGTTTTTGCACATGTGAAGGTGGTGGAACCCAACAGAGGAATGGATTGTTTGTCTCGACTGTGTGACACTTATAGATTAGATTAGATTAATGAGGGGTAGTGTAAGCCCTTCGGCTTCTCAACACTGCGACCTTAATGCATCTATTGTGAATACCCTATAACTTATTCTAGCAGTCACCATTTTTCATTTAAGGTTTTTTAATATAGCCTTTAATTTGGGTGATGCCTAGTCCTGAACCCGGGGATTTTTCGTTACTGAAAAAACCCACTACCTGACCGAGAATCGAACCCGGATCGCCAGGGTGGAAGGCAAATATGCTACCTATACACCCATGGTGGTGGACGTGTGATACTTATACTATGGATCAATCTTGTTCCTCTTTCAATCCACAAATCCCTCATGTGCATTTCTACATTTTCAGGCATATGGTCATTATCAAGAAGCATCACTCCATCTGAGGCATGCCTTGGAGCTGAAGCCAGAATTTGAACCAGCTCTTGCCGCCCTCAAGGACATGGAGTCCATACCAGACACCACCATACATATTTACACGCTGTTGATTATTATTTGTCTGGTACGATTTATTTTTGTATCTTTATATCTAGGTTTAAGTCTTCCCTATTTTGATTTCTCTAATAAGAAGATATAAAACAATTGGTCCAAACTTTCCACTAAAAGTTCAATTAAAACTATAGGTAATGTATGTATATTGTAAAACTTTTTGTAGTTAGTGGTTAAAAACATAAATAAAAACGGTTAAAAACCTTACACTGCACTGTACGACTGTACGAGTTAGTTATAAGCTGGCCATCTCTTCTACAAAAGCAGGCTTTACATATTGCCTCGCAAACTAGACACCTATGCACAAAGACTAATTTTATCCAATAATAATTTTGTTGTTGTAGTACAATATGTTTCTGAAGATGTTTACTGGCAAAGGGCCAGAACCCATAAGAATCATTTGTAATTTTTCTTAGTATTGAATAAATTATTATTTTTAAAAGCCATGGAATTGTGCAGAAGTGTGGATAGATTGAAGTGTGGGAAGATTGAATTGGTTTACCTAAAGTTTAATATATTTGTTCACTTTGCAGGTTCTGGGGGTTTTGCTGGTCATACTGTCTTCGGTAGATGGGAATCTTGACTCAGACTTCTCAGAAGTGAAGACCCATCGCCATTTCAACCGTGCCATGGCTATGCGAAGTCTTAAGATGGGCATATCACCTCGAGCTCTCAGAGCCAAGCGTTATGGCGGAGCTGGAGGCAGCAGCGGCAGTTGTGGGTAAAACAGCTCCTTCATTGTAGTGCTGTTTTCCAATATTATGATGTATTATTTCTACGTACTTGAATGTTCACATAGTCACAGCATAGCGTATTGTACAAATTCATGGGTCTAGTTCAAATGAATACATGCCAAATTTAGTTATTTTATTTTTATAGCATGGAAACTTGTAATTAAATTTTAATTTATTGGACTTGGAAAGATTTCTACAGGGGAAAAGAAGGCTTTTATTGTTTGCTATATAAATAACACAACACATAATTTTATAGACTAAAGTGGAAATACTACTGAAGTAATACTGTTTGTGAATAAAATTTATATTTACCTTCTTATTCTCTGTAAAGAAATTCTTTCTGTAGTAACAATAATTGGAACATAATGCTCATTTAATGTTAATTTAAAAGCTCAAATGTCTTATTTATTACGCCATACTTGTTTATTTCAGTTTTATTTTTGTACTAGTAAATATAATAATTTATGATCCTGACACGTGAATTTTCTATTAAAATAACTTTATTGTGGATCTGGGTAGTGAAAGTGCACAACCATTCTCTCAAACATGCTTGAATCTACTTAAACACACAAAATGCGTAAAATATCTGCGTATATGATCACTTATGAATTCAGTTAATAATTTACACATCTTAAAGAAATCATTACAATAGTACAGCAATATTTTCCTTCAGATTGGTAAGAATGACTGTGCCATGTGATGACCCTGCTTAGCCAATATCCTAAATTCTTTGCAATATATCCTACATGCTTATGTATGAGAGTTAGAAATGCGCCCAGTCAGCAGAAATGTTATTAATTCTTTACCATACATCTTGACAATCTCTAATTAAATTATTTGTACTTCACTTTATGGAATGTAGGATACAACGAAGCGTGACATTTTTAAACAAAAGATTACACACAAATTTTAGAAACACTTTACAATTAGCTTTCAGAACTAAACTCACTTTTAAAAATGAAGAAACTAGTCAACAGCAACTTCCTCCTCTTTCTCTGTGTTGTTCTCTCTCTCATTTCCTTCATATATGATGATTCTGAGGTCTATACATTGTGCTCTTGAACCATATTTACCAAAATTCCCATGGTATTTTTACAAATACTATCGATTCATTTCAACACATCTTCTTATTTTGACCATTTTACATTGTACTGCCTTCTCTTTTCATATCCTTCTTGCAAGACCGGAAATCTCGTATGGTTTTTCCCTCTTGGCAAAAGAACAGATTTTGGCCCAGTCCTGTGTTCAGCACAATAAAATTATGCTATTTTCAGCGTATAGCCCATGTTGCACATTGCCTTTTAATTCATTCTGTGGTGAAACTTGCACAAATAAAACCAACAAAATTCATCATAGGTCATGCACATATATTGCAACAAAGCCAACTAATGCCACGTGTGTAACCACATTCTTAATTCAACCTTAATTAAAGAAAGAAAAAAAAAATCTGTGAAAAATGAGTTTTAGGCATAAGGCTCACTTTCATTTTGGAGACTGTTTGTGAAAGAAAATGTGTGTCAATCTAACAGTCATGGTAATACACATCTTTAACATTCTTTGATTCACTTTTCCTTTTGAATAATCTTGAAAAAAGACTTGGAATTAAAATCTAATTGCATGAACTGTCCAATTCTGATTTAAAAAATTATATTTTTTACCTGCCAAATTTAGTGTTTCCAGTTTAAACAGTACAATGGAAATTAGCCACTACTCTATAGCTATCCATAAAGGTCAAGCTAATTAAATGACAAATATAATTTAAGACATAAGATGTAATCATAGGCTTCTGCGACCTGAGAACAATAAAATCTTCTTGGCAGGCAGATACCTGGAAGCCAAGAAGATTTTATAATTTAAGACTATGTTCACAGTCCAGTAATATGATTGTCTTTGCTTCTTGCTATAACAATCATACATCATTTGTACCACCACCGTCTCGAGAATACACTGCCTGTCCTATGCTATGTTTTAACATTGAGTTCAGCATATTGCTCGGTTGTCGAATTTCTCCAGTAGAGGCGGCACCGTCCGCACCTAGATTGCTTCGCGTCTTCTGCTAATAAAATTGTTAATATAAGGTTTGTTCCCAAAGCAAATCCATGACTGCTTGAGAAACGATGTACAGTAAGTGTAAGGTATTGCCACAAGGTGCAGAAGGTGCTATCATCTGTACCGTTGCCACGTATGCAAAACTAGTCTCATACGACAGGCAGTGTATACACGAGTAATAGATTCTATTATGGTGTTTGTACATATTTCATTTGTTTAAAGCTAATTTGTTTCTAACAGTGGTTATATGGTAATGTGCCAACATTGCTTTGTTGGCATTTGTGACATCTTATCTACATGATGCAAATCAGGTGGCACAAATCAAAATGAAATACAACCCAGTGATAAGTTATTTCTTATCTAGGGTACATAGGTTTAATTTTCATGAGAAATTTTAGTAAAAATTTTGGAGGGATGATCTCAATCGAATTCAGTCCTGGTGATTTACTTTAGTTGTCTAAGAAATAATGCATTAACAAGTATAAGGTGTGACTGGGAGAACTGGTATAACACAGACAATGTGTCCAAGAGAGAACTGGAAGATTTAATTTTTATTATTAAAGACAGACATTTTTCAAAAAGTGTTATTTTTATTTCAGGGTCCTGTGATTAAGTGTGGTGAACAACATCTAATAAATATCCTCTTTGATTTTGTTGGCATACGGGAACTCTTAAAATTTCAATTTCTTGCCTAACTGCAACTTATTTCCGCAATTGACACCTTGGGGCTTGTTTCATACATACTGTCCAGATGGTACCATTTATCCGGAATTTTTTCCATGTATGAACATTTTACATATAACTGATCTCACCTGCAACTGACCAATCTGGTGGTGTATTGCCAAAAAGGACTGTAGATGCATTATAAAGATGGAATAGTACACATGCATTAAAAACGACAAACAGAATTGCATAGATTCACCCAATGCAGTTGAACCTCAGACACATATTTAACCAAAATAGTTTAATCGAAACTACCAAAAAAAATTGTTTGTTATATTATACTGTTATGTAGATTGTGTTTCAAACCACACAGGGAAGGAATTCTTTGACGGGAGAGGAAAATCTCCCACCCCCTCATCAACCTGTTTGTATGAATAGAAAGCAAGGAAAGAAATGTCCCAAGGATGAGTAACAAAATGCAAGTGTTCGGACCTTGTCTGCCTCCATTCCTTATCTATTGTAAAGGCACATGCAAACTCTGGTTCTTTTATTTGTTCACATCAATATCTACTAGTACTAGTCTGTGTGGTGGTGATAGAACATTTTTTGTGAAGTGTTCTTATTGATTTTATAGTGCATCATGTCAACAAACCGGAAATGGGCCATGATAAGTATAGAAGAAAAGTCAACAGTTAAAAGAATTAAAAATGGTGATATTTTGCATACTGCTGCATAATTACTTTAACATATGTTGATTGTTTTCATTTACTATCACCTGAAACTTCAAAAAGTGATTCTTAACCTCTAAAAATGAGATTGTAATTTTTATCCAAAATTTTGTTTATCAGAAACCACCTTCCCACCCTTTATTTTGTTAACAGAGGTTCTACTGTATATATGAAAATAAGAATTTGGGGCATACTGTTTGTGAAACTGAGAGACAAAAAAAAAATTAAATTATTGCAATATGACTACTTTTGATAACTGCACAAATGTCTAAAGGATTTTCTTAACACCAAGACACATTCATGCTTTTTTCTGTCTTCTAGCTGACTAATATAACCACATGGAGCTATATCCCATGGTTGAACAGAAAAATCTGGTGTGGTACCAGGGATCAAAGCTGGATTTCATTTTCTAGCTCCCCAAAATCACATTTCAGTTCCAAAAAGGCTTCCCACTAAGAATTTCTAATTTCATTTTTGTCTTTATTTAGAATACTTGTTTTATAATGTACTGGTCTTGCTTCAATTAATGATGGCACCGGCCATTAGAGACTGCACATCTAAAAGAATCAATTCAACTGCTCACTGTCACATGTTGCTCTGTTAAGATTTCTAGTGGGAAGACATGGCAATATGACAGTAGCCGGCTATTGTCTGGAGAGTATCAGTGCATGTTGAAGCTCTCGTAAACTCTTCATCCTATAACAGTGTGAAAGGTCGCAAAGTATGTGTGAAATTGAGCCCGAGTCTGTTTGTTTGCTGCTATAAATACACGAGTTTATGAACTTCTGATGGTGGCAGTTCTGCAAGATGCAATCTTGTTAGAATAGTACAAAATGTGCTGGAGAAATAATGGGAGAAATATGTGTTCCCAAATTAATTGCATATTACTGAAATAAGAACAGCAAATAAATAATCTGTTTCCTTGTAAAATTAAATCTTCCTTTTTTCCTTAGACACTTGGGTGTCTCACATCTTTGAAAAGGATATTCTTTTAACAAATCAGCTGTGATAGTTATGAGAGAGAGTTTATTGAATTTCAGCTGTGTGACAGTAAATACACTAACAAATAAAATAAAAAATCATAAATATTAAGAGATTTCAAGACAGATCTTGGTGGAGTGATTTCTTAAGATGAAATAATTTCTTACTAGCATTAATTTTATATTTTACTATTTTTTTATGTGGGCCACATTTAATTTTATGAATTTGTAACAATGGGCAGTTAACCCATTATTTACCTACTGCATATCTGTTTGTAGTTTATCATAACTTTATGTTGGTAAATATTTAGGGATGTCCTTCAAAAGAATACCTTGTGAACATAAAGATACTCTGCGACAGAAGTATAGCATAGGTAACAAAATGTACCAGAATGTGTATTATTAGTTATACAGAATCTGCATCTAATGCAAGTATGAAGGAGCCATGAGTGGTCTTGGTTCTGCATTTTTTAATTTAAGTTATAAACAAATCTGAGGTATGCAGGATACTGCTGAAATTGTATTCTACTGTGTTTAGCCAGTTGTTAGATAAATTCAGGTTATCCAAGCTGCCAACGATTCAAATAAAATTTACCTGAGACAGATAGATCTAATGACTGTGACTGGTTTTCTCAGGGTTCTTCCTTATGGTGAAGTTATTGTTACATTCATTCTTTACTACCTAAAATCAATTTCATAGCTTTACTGCATTGTAGCCGAATGAAGCATCCCAGCATTCAGAAACTAAGTTGTAGTAAGGGTGCAGGATAATAAGATTGCATGGCTCTAGATCCCTTTGAAGGACTAGGCCTGCCATCCGAATGCTGCGTAACCTGCCTAAGGCAGACTGCAGGATTGGGGGCATGTGGTTAGCATGCAGACTCCCACAGTCGTTACTGAAGGCTTACTGAACTGGAGTCGCACTTTTATCAAGTAGCTGCTCAGTTTGTGTCATGAGGCTGAGTGCACCACATTCCAGACCACCTTAACTCAGAAAAATCTGTGGAGTCATCGGGGATTGAACCCAGACCTGCTGATCCATAGTCAGCAACTCTAATCACTATACCAGGCAGGTGGTCAAAGAAGTGGAATTAGAGTTCTTAAATAATCTTGAACCTATCTTTTGTAAGCATGAAAATAAAAACTTAGCACTTGTTCAACTAAACAAAAATACAATATCAGGATTAAAGCAGTAAAATGAAACAATTTAATTTTAACAAGTTACTCAATCTGTATGATCATATAGAGTGAACAGTTCCAAGTACACTGCGATACTAAAGTGGAGTTGCACACTACTATCATTTTTTCCTAATTCCTACAACATGAAAATTATCAGGCCTATTTTAAGATAAATTTGGCAAATACAGTAAAACTTCTTATATCTGAAAGACAGCAGGCTGAAGAAATCTTGATTGAAGGAAAATTTGGTTCAGCATCTGAAGCTGCAGAAGGTTTAAAAAAATACTTTATTGTAAGTTGCAATAATTTTAATATTTATTTTTAAAAATAAGGTTAGCATCATTTTTCTAACACTATAATCTTACTTTTTTCTAGTTGTTTTGTGCATGAGAAGTTTTACTGTATACATTTACTTATCTTAAAATATCTTTTATGATAACAATTAAGAGTAAAATTATTAAAAAGTAACCTGCATACCTTCAATTAAGAAAGAACAGTATAAACTAATGGAAGTACTTTTTGCTTTATTAAATTTAACTTATAATTATTGTACTCAATAATACATGAACGTAGAAGCATTGGAATGTTTTCAGATCAGCAATAAAAAGTACTTTCGTGAGATTTTGTATTACAACTAACACTTAAATACATTAAAGAACTAAAAAAACTTAATACAATATTCAATTTGCATCAATGGATGATCAAGTAATGAAGATTATAATTATATATAATGCTGCCAGTAAATTGATATTTTCTCTTCGTTGTGATATTTTTTGTTTACCTTTAGAAATATTTATTTTCTTTTGTGTAATTCTACTATATCCCACAATAGTGCATTTTCATTACTCATGAACCAGTTCACATTGAGACTGTTGTGCAGTAGTGGTTCATTATATTTATGTAAAAATAAAATAGAATTTACTCAACGTACAGCAACCCATGTGTTTCATTTTAATTCTAATACTGCCTATAATGCCATGTTTTTCCAACACTTTTCCACATATATGTGTAAAAAATAAAATAACACTGCGGAGGAGTCTATGGTTTACCACCCAATGAGTTTTACTACAATATTGATACACAATAGAACCTTACTTAGCTGAACCTCAGTTAACTGAAACACTTCTTTGATATACAACTTTCATCATTAAATAAGATATCATATCAAAATTATGTATTACAGTATAAAAGTATGTTATTTAAATGCATTTGTACATCAGTACAGTGACTGTACAGAAGGGTTCTGAAAATAGCCTTCGACCATAGCCTATCCAAAATCATCTCTGTTCCCAATGGTTGCTATAAGCAGGGTTCTAACTGTATTTCTCATTTCACCTTACTCCTTAAGTTACATAATCTATCAAACTATAAGATTTGAATCTGATGTACATAGCCTTAAATTCTAACATCTTGGCCACTGCAGCCATAAAATATTCACTATTAAAATTGAAAAAACTATTTATGTTCAACATAACGGAATTTTCACAACTTGCAGATTGATTGATTGGGGGAGGGGGAGAAAGAAAGAAGAAAAGAAAAGAGGTTGCTTAAAATGTCTCCTACCACTCTTACCTCTGTATCAATTATGGATTGTTTTAAGTGCATTCATTCAGTTTTGACTTCTCTTTGTTGATTTGCAGGATTAATTTGTAATTATTAATTTGAATGAACTATTTATTACCCAAAAAATAAAATTGTCTGTTTCTCAGTTCTGCACGTTGGGCAGAAATCCCAAAATAGCACAGTTTAAAATTTTGGTCCAGACAGCCCATAATAAATCTCAATAAAACAAATCTGGAATTGCTCAGTGTAAAATTATGAAAATTAATGTATATTTCAGTACATATTTTACTTTATTCTCACTAAACAATAATGAAAGCTTATCTAAGCATATCAAATGTTGTATTCAAACCAGCTATAACTTTACTTAGAAAAAAAAAAGTTCTTTCTTAGTGAACAATTTTTAACACAATATTTATCCAAGCAGTTCAGAAATCTCGATAATTTTGTGGATCCCTAACCATTTGTTTTAGCGTATTCTGTTTTTATATTGTAAAGTGTGTGTCATACTATTTATTACATTTCAGTCTGTACATTTTGTTTACATAATACCTAATACGTTTAGATAACAAGGAACTAAGAAGTAAAATTTTTCTAAGACTTGTAAGTGCACCATTCCCTAAAAAGGAGGCTGGTACTAATGCATTTGATGTTTTAACAGGAAAGAATCTAACATAAGTGCTGTTTAGAAAAATAAGCTACAATCTCAGCCTATACTGCATGATCCAAAAAACTATATCTTTAATTATTGCACGAGTATCTAAATTTGGTACCTACTCCTGTTCCCTTATTTTATTTATACAAGAAACACTATTTATTTTGGTATCTTCAAAGTACACAATACTGAAATGATGAGTAAACAATATAAATCTTTGGTCCAAAGAGTCAGGCTTGTGGCTACAAAGTTTAAAGAAATAAGCCAGCCTACAGATGTGGTTAAATACTGTTATCTAAATTATTGTCTACACATGTTAAACATTACATTTATACAGTGGTGATATTCAGCCGGTTCACGAGAACCGGTTGTTAAATATCTTGTAGGTTCTCCGAACCGGAAGCTTCACAATGAGTGATTGCCTTTTTCCAAGATCAGATTCACGCCAATCCACAACAGTTATAATACATATATGAATTTGCTAGAACCAAAACACTCCATTTATGTTCGCTAGCGGTGGACTACCACCATAGGTAGCAGAAATTGGAAATTTTTAACCACTGGCCGACAAGGAAGGCAACCGTGCTACCAACACCTCCCGGGTGGAACTCTAATTTAATTCTTCAAAGTTTATAATTATGGGGACGTTTGGAGGAAAGATATTAGGTACCAACTAAAATAAAATAAAGTAAAACATGCAATAACTATTGAGTAGCACTGCATTTTGTAGGCCTACATGTACAGTACTTCACCCTATAAATTCAACAAGCAAAATCGAAAGCCAACTTTTCCCCGTTATCTGTATGTAGGGTTACACTTAGAACCGCAATATGTGAAATTAACTCTTCTCTATAATATTGTCGAACGTAATAGCCTATTGTCTTCAGTCTTTCCAAAGCCTGGAAAAAAAGTATTTCGGAAAATGCTGGGAAAACTGGCATTAACAGAGTAAATTTGTCGTAGGCTATATATTTGAAGGATTCATAAACAATTGCAAACGATCGCGATCGTACCGTAGGCTAAGTTAATTGAAACAAGGGAGATCATGTTACTTGTGTCAATGCTTGTATTAACCTATAGGCTAGCCTGATTTTGGTTTTGCACCGACTAAACATGATTTTTTTTAGTAATAATAGGCCTAATAATTATTATTATAATAAATATTTAAGATAATTCACAGCAAATTATTGGGTTGGCTTGAGCCCCACGGGCCCATATAAGTTGGCGCCACTGGACAAAATAGCACATTGGGCTATTTTGAATCAACATCAAATACCCTGATAGTGATGAGAATTGGTTGTTTAGTATGAGAATGAAAAGACAAAATAGCATATTAGGCTATTTTGAATCAACATCAAATACCCTGATGAGAACCGGTTGTTAAACTGTTTGAATATCACCACTGCATTTATATTAATTCATTAGACAAGAGCATCATACCTTCACAGGAAAATGCTAGCTTTAGTCGAACACTTTTAGCTCTTGGTACTTTCAGATTAAGAGCTGTTATGACTAACTGTCTATTTGGCTGTCAGACAATGTTCTGAAACACTATAAAACTGGCTAATAATAATATATCTAAACTAAACTGAAGTACCTTTAATCCATGAAGGGATACTGAATTCCTTTCATCAGACTGACTGCTTTACCTATCTCTCCTTTTGACTTTATTGATACACACTAGAGAGTTTTTGCAATGTATTTTCTGATACGATATACTCTGTCACTTGACCAAATATGGTAATGGAATGTCTTGTTCCGCAACAGAGTTTTGGCCAGCGTAATTTGATATGGTACAGTAAATTTGAAAGAGAAAATGGAGAAGTCTGCATTAAATCGCCATATTTGAGGTCTTAATGATGGTTTATTAGTGGATGAGATACTGAATCATTTTAACAGAAGAAAAATATCCAGCAATGATGCCTGGCGAATCCAAGGTTGAATTTAAAGAGTTAACTGATGAAGAATGCAGACTATTATTTCCGATTTAAGAAAATGGATCTACAGAGGCTAACAGATCCATTACATAACATACCACCAAGAATTGCAACAGAATGATGATCTAACATCACGTTAGCACAAAAATGAAATTTACATTGATCAAACATGGTTAGACTATGTGATAAGTTATGTTACATTTTACATATAATACATGTTTTGCAAAGTTTAACTGTTGAAGCAAGTTATGGGTTGTCCTCATTGCATTTATCCATTATCGCCAATGCAGCAATGAACATAGTAGGCTGAGGTTTACTATCAACATGGAGATTCTTCTGTTTTGTCAGTATTCATGCCTTACTATAAAGCTTCACACTAATCTTTCAAAAATAACGTGTCACACTATAAAATATAGCATTACAGGAAAGTGACGCATGCAAAGAGCATTAGTCACGTGATATTAGCATTTACGGTAACTTAAACTAGGCAAAAACTCTCTAATAATAGCACCCTATGGCTGTTAACGACAATTACTGACCAGTGCTGCTGTTTTTTATTCAAACAGGTCCTCGGTTACCTATTCCTGAAAGAGATGTTGCACCACAACATGTTTAGTTTAAAAGCTGAACTTCATGAACTAGCAAGGGTGAGAAACAAACTGCATTGTGAAAAAGGTCACCCCACAATGAAACTGCAAGGTATCCCAATAAATGTATTGACATTCATTTCAACATATTTTGAAATAATAAGAAACATTGTTATGAGTTACATTAATACCTTAAAATCACCTAACAATAATAAATTTGAGTAATTGCAAGATATGCAAATATTCTCTTCAGTTTCAACAGATTTCAAGAATTTACTTCACAGAATCTTACAAATAAAAAATGTGTTAATGATAGATCTGCAACCACCTCTTCCAGAATATAATGCAGATCTAATTGAAAGTCAGTACTATCATAAGAGTTTATTTACACATTCATATATTTTAAGCTAAATAATAAACATCCACCTAGGTATCTCAACACAGGCAATTTTTTTAATCTACCCTCTCTAAGCATCATTAAAAAAAATTATAATATGTATACAGGGTTTATCATAATTAATAGCACAAACCAAAACGGTTAAAAGATATGATAACAGAAGTTCCAACAAACATGGGTCCCCAGACAAGCCAGTTTGCAAAATTTATTATTGCAAATGTGTGGTTATGAGCCACCACTGATGTCCTTAGTTATGCTTCACTTGTCGTGCACTTAGAAGTGGTCCGCGATGTGCTCTTGTTTACAAAATTGAACATTGTCACAAGGTGGAGTTGTAATCAAACCATACACGACAAACAATGGGTACAGTACAAAGTCAAAGCAGTCAGATCACTCGTCTGAACAGTGTCAGATGTGCTGAACTCTACTTAGTCAAAATGGAACCATACAGCAACAGTAAAAAACTGTACGTGATTGTCAAGAATTCCTAGATGATCTGGGGGTGTTTGAAAGGATTCAAAACTCACTGCAGAGATGAGTGCAGTATTGCATCCAGGTGCAAGGACGACACACTAAACACCTCCTTTAACAGGAAGAGTGTAGCCTACAGTATTAGTAACTTGTAACATACTAAAGTAGTACTAAAGTTAAGTTAAGCTACGAGAGAATTGTGAGGCAACTTAAAATGGCAATTACACAAAAAGTCTACTTTTTACATTCATTTGTACTAATTAGGACAATGTTTCTGAATGAAGTCAGTGGTGGCTCATAACCTCACATTCGCAATAATAAACCTTGCAAATGGCTTGTTTGCAGGATCCTTTTTGCTTCTGATATCATATACTTTGAACCGTTTTGGTTTGCGCTATTAATTATGATACACTCTGTATATAAACCACACAGATATAATTTAACAATGTCATATATTTTTCTATTTTCTTACTGTATAATCAATTTAACAACTGCAATAACTACAGTTTGTATCTCTTTTCAACAGCTTATATATCTGATCACAATAGACATACTTCACATCTCTGGTTGTCTTCCGAGCTTAGACTGAAACAAATACAACTTTATGTAATTCAATATGAGTTTACAAAAAACTCTCACATGATTCTAAGTTAAACTAAGAAAAAACATCTTGAACTTAATACAGTGCCATTCATCTGCAAGGAAACTTGCAGTAGCACAAGAGAATTTTCTCCTCTATTGTGAGACAAGGCCCACAGGATTTATTTTTGAACACATTCTTCATAGAGGCATGGATTTTACACATTTTACATATCATTTACTCCAGGTCAGCTTGTGTAATTGGTTAAATTACACATCTTATTTCATCCTTCAAGTCTTGTAACTTGTGAGGGTTATTTCAGTAAATGTTACCTTTCAGATTTCCCCAAAGATAAACTTCACAACTGAGGTCAGCAGATCTATAGGACCACAAACCTCTAGTACTTACAAAGATAAGTGCTCTGCCAGAAGGCAGGTCAAAACCCGAAATGAATCCTGGGCTCTTTCAGGCAAGGATGTTATCGTGGATATTTGCCATTGCCTCTCGCGAGGACAGCACAACACCCAGTTCTAAACTCAAGAAGGAAATTTTCCACTACTGAAAAATCCTCGACCTGGCCAGGAATTGTATCTGGGGCATTAGGGTGGAAGGTAGGCACACTACCAACTCCCCCACAGTGCCGGACCTAGTATTTATGCAATCACTAATCGCACCAGAATATCCTGAACTTTAAGAACACTCTTTTTTTAATCTCCCTCAGTTTGGCACAAACTGATTACTCTGTCACTACTTTTTCATCACTTTTGAAACAAAAAGTTTTGATGGTACAGAAGAGCATTGATTATCCGAAACAATTGGGGACAGGTGTTTGGAAATCTGATTTTTCAGCTAACGGATATGAAACAGTATGATGCTATAGACTAAGTATAACCCAACACTAACACAAACTAGAAGTAAATAATAAACAAACAACATAATACAATATAAACATAAAACATCAGAATGCTATATCTATTACAGGTAGTACCATAAAGTAATTAATATTATAAAAAGGATATTCGGAAAGCCAGTTGCATAAAACTCTTTTAAATCTATTTAGTAAAACATAATGAGACTCATATGATAGTTTATTAAACATCGTAATTGCTAAAATATGTAACCAGTTTTTTTATTTTGTCAATCTAAAGGATGATTGATGTATAAGATGATTATTCCTACTGTGATGATTATGGATGTCTTTTCTAAGAGCAATAGAATCTAGATTTTTTGGTGTGTAACAAACAAAGATACACACATTTATTACTGTTCAAATTCTTTCTTTAATAAATAAAGGCTTGCAGTACGCACTGTAACTAGAGCCTGTTATTATACATTTGCCTTTTTTTAAGTCGAGACCATTTGAAATCCCTGTGCCATTTCCTCAGAGACAAACACCATAAAGCAAAATGCTATTAAAAAATGCCTACTAAGCAATGAAATGAAGAAACAATTATATTAAACATAAAAAGTTAATATATTTGGATCACATGTCTTACAAAGAACACAGAGAGCTGACAAGCCTTGATAAAGACCACGGTAGGATGGTCAAAACATTGGCAGACATCTTAAATATGACGTGGCAGAAACCCCAAAGCCAAGAAGATTTTATCGGGTCGCAGAAACCTATGATCTCATATAACACAGAGAGCTGACTACCCTAGTTTGACAAGTTCAAAATGGTCATACAAGTAGGCTTACAGTTTGGGAAAAGAAGCTTTTTCTAGGGGGGGGGGGGGGGGTGTTTCAGGGAGGGGAAACCGCCAAACCGGCTGGTCCAATGCTACAGCACTAGCAGTATCTCTACGTGGTACGAACTTGAATTTCCTGACTGGAACACTTTTGCTTTACCGATGTTTTGGTTGATTGTATTCGGATAATATTTTGCCAGGAAGATCAGGCACAAATCTTCAAATGCAATTCTAGTAATTGTTTTCTTAAAGTTACATTCTACTAAGCAATTTGCTCTTCAACACTAAATAAACAAACATATGCACAGCAATACTAAAAAAGAAAGGTCTTTGCATAGCAATAAATGCTGAATGCAAGCCATCATAAAGCCTGTCAATTAACGCTATACTGAAGTTTCCTTATAGGTTGATGGCATTGCATAAATCAGTTGACTCCATGACATTACCATCTACTTTCCTTCCCCTTTTAATAAAGGTAAGGGCATTCATATTATGGAAATTGAGAACTTTTAATCTAACACATTGTATGAAATGTGAACTTTGATTATCAATCTAGGTAGCTATAACAATAAAGTAACATCTTCCTGAGTGGATCTTTTCATATTAAAAATAGTACTTTGAAGCCCATGCCTGACCTAAACTTGGGGTTGCTGTAAGCTGTGAGAGATCCATGCCTAAGTATAGCTAAGATCGTAGTATTTAATAACACTTTACTCTAAGCTACATCTCATGCCAAAAATCTATAGTAACATCTCATGAACGTCTCTGAACACTGATCAGCAATGTCATCTACATTTTTTTTATTAGAATAAAAAACAAACACTGATAGCTGCACATTTCTGAACACTGTTGATCAGTAATGCCATTTAAATTTTTTTTCACTGGAATGAAAAACAAATACTGCTAGCTGCCACATTCCCCATTAGAGTGGCTTTTTTCACATATTCTTGGTAACTCAAGTTTGCTTGGTTTCATGAAAAAAATGCAAGATGTAATGGAAAGGGTATGTTAGGATATTTAGATGATCAATCCTTGTCAGAATGACTGTACTGTATTTCATGAAATGTTTTACTTTCTAATTATGAATAAAGTATGAATAAAAATAATAAACAATATACAAGTTTGAAGCCCATTTTCTACTGTTGGTGTACTTTTACGTCAGTAAATTTCAATTCATAGTAATTTAAATGAATATGGTACAGGATGAATTAGCGAGGATGATTCATGGTAATTATCCAATTCGGCATTTGCCTATACAACTGGGGAAACCGTGAAAAAACCCATGTCCAATTAGCCAGCCATGGGATTTGAACCTGGGACCTCCCAAAAATAATAATTATTGTACTAGATTAAAGAGGTAAAGATGAGACTAACTATAATAAAATTCAAAGATTTAACTAAACTTTCACATTTGTATTTTTTTGGGACAAAATTTATAATTTTTTTCTTTTTAATGAGAGCTGCATGCGTCTCAAAAAAAAAATTATTCTCCTGTTGTAGGGATGTACATGTGGCCCACACCTCCTGAGTCCTACTGGACCACGACTTGTTAGAAAAAGGATTTCCTTTGCAACACATACTTTTTGACCAGACAAAAACATGGAAGGACTCCCTGGATGGGTGATCAGCCCAATGCTGGGGCAACTTCCAATACAACACAAACATAGAAGACTAAACTCACCACACACACACTTATGCTGAAAAAGGCACAGATAAGATGAAGGTAATAATGATGGCCAGATGAAGTACGGGAATCTTAAGGGTGTATAGTTACCAGACATTTGTCTCACAGGTGAGGAAAAACCCTGGAAAATACCCCACTTAGAAGACTTGTCCTGACCATGCACCAAACCCAGGCATTATGACCCACAGCGGTTGATTTAACTGCAATGAAGTACGTTAACATAAACAAATTTTAGCTCACTGTCAACTAGGTTGCTACTGTTCCAATTTCCTGAGTGTTAAAATGGTGTTAATTTTCCCTCTGCCAAAAAAGCATGGCGAAACACATTCTTAGGTGACCATGACATGAGGTGACATGAATCAAAAGGAAAAGTTAAAATTTTAGCCAGAAGTTAACAAACCTGAGGTTAGTTATATTTAACTACTCTCTACGAAACTGGGCCTGAATGTGCTAGAAATACTGTGCAATAATACATTTATGCATACATGGCATACCTATAATTACACATGGCTGGGCTTCAAAGTGTTACCATCCGTTTTTCTTTTTATGAGATGAAAATTATAATTTTAAGTCAATGTTTAATACTTAAATAATTCCATGAACCCAAACCTCTGTAAAGAATACCACCGAGTCAGTTGTCCAAATCAGGCTACTCAACATCAAAATTATAGTTTATTTTGTTTGCTTTTTTATAGTGTTGTTGAATGATTATTATCTTTGATAGATAACGATAAGCTACAGAAGTTTTAATTAGAACATTATCATAGTGTAATTAAATATGCTCATATTTAATGCTGATTTAATAGTTTTATTTTAATTTTCTGACAGTGGTATGTGTCCTGCCACTTTGTGATCATTCAAATCAGAGTAAACATTCACCTGATGAGAATGTTCCTATGTTCTAGGTCAGATCAAGTTACAACAGAATACATTACACAAACCAAAACCTACCAACTCAAGAGGCTCCTAGGTAATTTTGATGGTAATTGATTTCATCTTATTGATCAAATAGCTATAATAAATATTATAAGTTTCCCCATTCTTTCAAATTATTCGCCAACAAACATAACCTGCAGTGATGATACTAGATAGATATTTCACTAAATATTCTTACTTCCTCTGCCCGTAGCCCGTATAGGTAGAGGAAGTATTGTTTTCAACCCCCAAATTCGAAGTTGAGTTTTAACATAAATACATGTTTCAAGGCCCCCTGAATACAAAAATACTATTTTTAGAAACATGTCTGTGTGTCTGTCTGTGAACAGGCTAGCTCCAAAACGGAAAATTATATGAAAACAAAATTTCTTATTAGGGTCAGGTACCTTCTGACTTTGTGAGCCGAAGATTGGTGACAAGTTTCTCTTATTTTTAAGGGGACTTTACACGAAGAAATTTTCATTTTTTGCGATTTTCTCGAAAACGGCTGTAACTATTTTCTTTAAATTTGCACATGGGTTGCTTATACTAAGAGCTAAAACTTTTATTTGAAACATTTTTCAAACAAATTCTCTGAAGGGTAGTTATAAGCCACCCACTGTTAATACACGCTCTTTGCAATACGGCCTCTTGTAACGGAAAATCGTACGAAAACAAAAATTTTGTATTGGGGTTAGGTACCTTCTGAGGCTGTGACACAAAGATTGGCGACAACCTTCTCTTATATTTTGTTTTTTGCGATTTTCTCAAAAACGGCTCTACTGATTTCCTTTAAATTTTATACATGGAGTGCTTATACCACAAGCTAAAACCTTTACCTCAAACTTTATTCAAAAAAATTCTATGAAGGGTGGTTGTAAGCTACCCACTGTTTGTAGAAACTCTGTCTTGCCTGGTGAACAACTCAATACGCGGACAACCATGGCTTCTTATTCTATATAAGCATGTGAAGTGAGAAAGATGTACTGTTGGCCATGCTTACAGTAAAGAAATATCTGAGGGGAACATTCAATAAATTTCGGATATTATTCTTAACAGTGGAAAGTTCAATAAACATTTGCAGTCGCTTGTTTTTTTTTTTTTTTTTTTTTTTTTGTTTGTCCACAGCCTGCGTTTTTAGTCGCAACATTCAAAGAAAGGGCTATAAGGTATTTATAGCATAATTAGCGTAAAATTGTGTCTTGCGATTCTGTACAAGGATATGTGAATACTGCTAACATTTATTTGGGCAGAGGAAGTTACGTGACTTTCAGATCATATTTTTTAACAGTAGTTTGAAATACAGTACTAGCAGTTAAAAAACAATTAAAATTAACATATGACATACTGTGTAACTGTAACCTTTGCCAACTGATGAATACCCTGTCTTATTTAACAAAGAGAGATCACTTTGTACTTCTCTGCTATTTTTCAAAATCTGCCTATAAATGTCATTTTATATGCATAATTCATTTATTTAAATAAAAGGCAAGATTGGTTAACTAATCAGTTTTATACAGTAAAATTAATAATCACTACAATTCAAATAATAATAATAATAATAATAAAGGGAGTAGTAACGTAGTCAATAATAATAAAATAACGTAATCAAAGAACCCATAAAAAACGCAAAATATACGTAGATTATTAGTTATTACTAGGGTTTGGATGTTTATGACATAAAAAACTGGAAAATATGATAGCAAATATGATCTCAAAAATTAATAGGCTAAATATGACCCAAAAATCCTAAATATGATCTCACAAAAGAACATATTTTCTAAAAATAAATCTTCCAATTGAAAATGTTTAATGACACTAAATTATTACATCACATTAATTCAATCAGATAATCAGTTTTTAATAATTTTACCTGTAATTTTAGTTGTAAAAGTTCTAATCTGTTAATGTTTCCAGATACCACTGCAAATGTGAACTGGAAATATTTTTAAAATACGGTATGTCTATTGGAAGTTGTTAACAACAAGGAGTAAGAGGTAATCGTGCTATTACTTGTTATTGTCCCTTCACATTTCAGTTACAGTAAAACCAAAATATTCATAACTCTTTCTTGGAAAAAATTTAAGTCAGCAATTTAGTCCACATAGCCTACTTCATAATTGGGCTCTTTTACCGAATTTATAACTGAAATGTGACTTTAAATTATAAATATGACTGAAATATGACCAAGACCATGAAAATTACCAAAATATGACTTTGTATGCAAAATAAAAATGCTCTGATTAGGATAACAAATGTCCAATTCATTTTTAATTTGTGTTTGCGGCAAGAATGGGAGTCAGGATAAAAATATGACATGTCATAAACATCCGAGCCCTAGTTATTACTTTGTTGAATAATAGTACGAAATGTACATTATATCTTCATAGATCATACTTAAACTATAAAATTATGTGTGAAGTTTTACTATAAATGAGGATGCAACTCGTTCTTAGTAATGGAGCTTACAGTAGCCTAATGTAAGATAAACTAAGAGAAATATATAGAAAGTAACTTATCCTAACCATTCCATTTCATTTGTATTTATGTATACAAGCTTTCTTTACTATTAGTACAAAAGTAATTTGAAGCATTTAGAAAATGAAAGGAAATTAAACAGATCACAGTTTGAATGAAACTTTCCATGTCTAAATATTGCAGACTCTAGTTAAGATTGAATGACTTGAGGTTTTCCTGGCGTTTGGTCTGAGTATGATGTTCTCGGATTGCTAGCCAGGTGAGTGACTGGAAGAGATTCGATGTGTCAGTCTCCTTGAAGATGGAGGAAGCGTGTTCCTCTGAAAAGTCAGAGCTCTTCCAATTTCTCACCTGGCTAGCAACCCGAGAACATTATACTTAGTTAAGGTTATTAAGCCCTTTCATTTATATACATTAAAGAAAGATGGTAATGTACTAACCATCAAGGAATGATATGATACATTATCTAATATTGATTTATTCATTTTACACAAAAATAAAATTTCTTATCCAATTTCTTTTTTCTCATTTAATACTGTTTTTTTATTCTTCCTTTATGATTATAAAATCCTATACTTATGATGGTGAGGATGTTATTTCACCAATGACAAACCCCTAGGGAATTGTTTCTGGGCTAAACTACCTCCATTTTGAAAAGTTAAGGTAAGTTATCACAAACTCTTTAAATCAGTAAATCCTTCTGTATAGTTAATATCTACTTATATGCAATGAACACAAATATTTTTTAGTTCTAATATTCATGCAAGTATGGCCAGTTATTGTGTTATCCAGCACAGTCCTCAATGACTACATGAACTTACTCGTGGATTTGCACTACATGTGTAGCACCTTCAAAGACTAAGTATAATCAATAGGCAGTTGATGAGCATGAAGTACAATATAATGTAGGCCTACTACTAAAAATTGCAGTAGTAGGTCTTTGCACTTGAAAGGGAATAAAGGTTCTTGAAATAAATTCTAAATTAAAAATCAAGTAAGTTTCATTCACAACTGCAGACTCTTTATAATATCTTACACCATATACAGAGATTTAAAAAAAGGAAATTCTTTGCACGATTTCAGAAGATGTTGAGAAGTAAATATAAGGAACCTGAACAATTAACTTCAACTCTATTAAACTTGAAATACGCTGTATTTACAACTTATATAATTTAGCCACATCAACAAACACACAGAGCATGTAAAGAGATATTCTCATCCATGCTATGGTGAAACTTCATTCCAATTAACAATAAATATTATGTTTTTAGGATTGCATGCACGTGTGTAAAAATCATGTACCTATATATAGCAGATTTACACTTTACAATAGAAATAATAGAAAAAAAATTAGTTTAATCTTCAATAATTTAATGTAGGAACCTTTATAAAGCATATAATCGGATTTGGCTTGTACGAATCAAGCTTCCATTGGCTGCCACGGGATCCTGTCATAATAAACAATATATGAATAAATGAATAAGGAAATTCACAGGACAGCATATTGTTGATCTGTCATTCAAGACAAAACTCTGTTAATGAAGCTTCAAACTATGTTAATGAAGGGTATTTTAACATGTGCTATCGTTCACAGTTTTGTTCGTAAAAATTGCACATACACTCGTTGATGGGTTTGTGGTAGTCTTAGTCCTATGTGATTCAAAAATTGAGATCCTGTACCATCACACGTGTTAGCAGGTGCCTCATCTTGGAATAAACAATATATAATATAATATAATATACGGTAAGCACACGTCTCAGCCAAACGATTAACTTGCAACTATGAGTGAATTGAGATGTGGGTCTAAATGACAAGGAGACAAAACTACCTGATTAACATTTATTTATAAGGTTATTCCCTTAATTGATAACATAATGGGAAATTTAAGACTATTATATCAATGAAAGAACAATTATTTTAGTATGAAAATCAAAAAACCATTATTAACCTCTCTTTTTATAATGTCTTCAGAACATTTCTCCTAGAATATTTTCATAGCTTATGAACTAATCTCCTTAGTGCAAAATCCCATGGTAGAACAGGGCCTACCATCTAATCCCTGCATCATCTACTGACTTCACTGACAGATGGCAGGATTAGGACCATGTGGCCAGCATGCTTACTCCCACAGCCATTATTGGTGGTTTTGTTTACCAGTTTAATTCTCATACTTTCTTAAAATTATAGTTTGCCATTGATGATCAAAGACACACAAATAAGAAGCCATGGCTCAAACAGAAGTTCTAAAAACTACTCTAATATGAAAATATTCAGGAACTAAATACAATCCAATATATGATAGCATCTAGAAGAAATTGTTCTATCCTTCAGAATACTACTGAAATAAATAATTTTCATCAGAAAACAAAATTTCTAAACTATATAGGTTCCACACTTATAACTAGGAAAGTTTAATTAAATCTGCCATGATGTACCTGATTTTTACACTTCCGTTCAAGGCCTAAAGGGCTTTCTGATAACATCAGTCTAGCTTGGAAGATATTCCTTATCTGTAAAATTAAATGATCTGCTGACAACGTGCTAGAACACAACAATGAGTACTGTATAACATTTACACAAACTCATACTCAGAGATACTGTTAAGAGGAATTATTATTTACATAATACAGTCCTCTATTATTTACTTATTTACCTTCCACTCTTGGAGCCATATATACAAATGACAGACATTGGACAGTGTTTCGTCCAAATGAATTTAGTAGGCATTTACCTTCAGAACTGGACCCAATTGGGATTGCTTGGAGTAGCTCTGAAAAAATAAACAGATTAATGATGAGCATAAGCAAATTACGTGAAAGAATATACAACCCATATAGCATACAGCAAGACCTAATTGAAGAATAGAAGGGGTGACTTTCTAACTACTAAATGTATATAGATGAGTATTAGGACAGTGTTAGAGGAGGAGCGGGGTGTGTTGAATGCAGTAAAGGTCATGATTATGGCAGTAATCACAACATACCGTACCTGAATACAATCTGTGACAGCCCTCTTTATATCTACAAGGCTTGAAGACAATGCCAGAAGGGCCTAATGACTAATATTGCAATATTCCAAAACATATGATAAACACAGAATTAATTTCCATTTATCCTTACACAATACATTTAAAATCCATAGGTCTGTCTATATATTAAGCTACTAATGGGCAAAAATAACAAGTGGAAACACTGATAAAAGTAAAAGTAAGATGGAAAACTTGTTAGTATAACTTGCATCAGTAGTAAAAGTAAGTATTATAAAATTTCTGTCAATAGCATGGCCAGCAGCAATGCTTGCTGATCCATACGTACGACTGTAGCAGTGAAAGGGTTAATAGCGATTTTTTAAGCAATTATAACATTACACGTAGCTAAGGAAAGCTGTTTTGTAAAATATGTTTATCCCTGAGGCCAAAAAACATGGTCCCTAGTTTATCACATAAACTTACTGTGACTGAGGTGCACTGGCAAATTCACCAAAATCACTCCCAGCTGCTCCAGCTTTAGCTTCTGCTTCACCACCGAGGGCTCCAGCGAGATCTGTACTTGATGCTCCTTGCTGTGGTGATGGTTGATGGGAAGGAGACGAGGTAGGAGTTCTTGCTCCTGAAGGTGGTCCAGCAATTTTTACACCTCCTGGTGGGGGTGGCAGTAGTCCTGACAACCCACCACTGGGTTTTGCCTTTGGTTTCCCTGTCACCTCACTTCCATCCTTTTTCTGAAAAGGCAAAATCAAACCAAGGCTCGAATAGACAATCCAATGAAGTAGTCATGAGATGAAGATGTTGAATATGTTTGTGTTTAAATGGCATCTACTTCGCTTTTACATATTTACTCAGTGAGTAAGATATAAGACCCACATTCTTAAATATCATATTTATCCACATAATAGGCACACTTTTATTTTTTCCAGATTCTTATAACAAAAGACTAGGGTGCATCCTTTATGCAAGGAAAAATTTTAGTGAAAAAAAACATGGATTAAAAGATGCGCCAGCTAATGATTGAAAGTATACATATCAATATTGTGGCCAAAACTAATTTTGTGTCACACATATGATGATCGATAGGTAGCACTTGCATAAAAAGATGAGAAACAGATGTTTCAACCATATACGTACATTACACTCAGATACTGTAAATTCTTCTTCAGGAGTTCTGTTATTATATTCTTCCAAAAATTTGGTACCTTTCAGTATAAAACTCGCTGCATAACACGCGAATATTTCGGTCGGTTCTTACTCATTGTCCAAACACAAGTTTATCAACAGAACTGTATACTGCAGATGTCCTAAGACCACTGCGTTTGCATTATTAATCGACAATTGCTGGGTGTATTTTGTGCATTAATAAGATCCAATCATGAATGCTGTTTCCATGCATGGTTGTTTAAAAACTTGAATTCAAAGATAAGCAGGCTGTCCAATCTTACGAATTCAGATATTACTGAAACAATTTTTTGTTGAAAAGAGTTGCAACCATTATGCAGGGTATTTTCACTTTTTATTTTTGTAAACAAAAAATTGTGATGCGTCCATTATGCGGGAGTATCTATTATGTGAATAAATATAGTACACACTTTCTAGGAGTCCATTTTATATAGATAATGAGAATGTTGCATTTATGTGTTATACTTGTGTGGGTGTGTGATTGAGAGAATGCATGAGAGTGAATGAGTATGACAGTGTGCATTGGTTTTCATTAATAATTGGTATTATTTTAAAAAATCCAATTTAAGGCCACTGATCCCAGACACAAGATTTTTCATTCTGAATGTGAGTTGCATCATGTCTGAAATATTTCTGTTCTTGCTGTGAAAGTTTAAATGGAAACACAGAATCTGTGACGTAATTTCTTAATGCAAGAAGTCTGTGACCATGTAACATTCATAGTCATGAAAGCCGTGGACAAGTCATCAGTGTGGCAATTGGTTTCAAAATCATAATGCTAGGAGAAATGATTCATTGCATTATGTCATTCAGGGTTAATACAAATAAAATAAAAATAAACCTAATAAAAGACATATTGGCATGAATGCCAGAGGTAAAATAAATGTGTACAAAATTTTAAAAATAAACTAATTTCAATTAAAATAAAATCAGGTAAACTGATGTAACAAAGTGCCAGTATGTTTTTGTTTAATCAGTTATGACTGCAATTATGATATGCAGAATATGTTTTTTTTTTAAAATTGATTTCCAAGTTAAGCTCCAGATTTATTCATTAAGCAGGGCTTACGGAAGAAGAAAGGTCTATCAGCTCGGCCACCTGGGTCATTTTAACGGTCTAGTTGGATAAGCGCATGTAAATCAATATGTTTTTTGTCATAGCTACCTGTATTTTAATTTCCAAGGCCTTATAAGATCACAGTAAAACAATAGGCTATGTTGTCAAGATAACTGATTTTCATTTTTTTTATAAATTCTTTCGAATACGTATATTACCATAAAATAGGCACTAAATTGAGCATTACTCCGAAACAGGTCAACAGATTTTATCCATTATGAATAGACGTCTTCCCATGGACATTATAAATGTGTATACCAAGTTTCATAAAAATCCGGTAAAGCGTATTTGAGTTACCGCGTCTTTAAAATATACACTAAATTGGGTTTTACTCCGGTACCGGTCTACCGATTTGGTCCAATATCAGTAGACGTCTTTCCACGTACATTATAAATGGGGATACAAAATTTCAGGAAAATCCAATAAAGCATATTTGAGTTATTGCGACTTCTTATATATTAACATAAAAACACTAAATTGGGCATTATTCCGGTACTGGCCAACCGATTTGGTCCAATATCAATAAACGTCTTCCCATGGACATTATAAATACGTATACGAAGTTTCATGAATATCCACTAAAGCGTATTTGAGTTATTGCGCCTTTAAAGTAGACACTAAATTGGGTTTTAATCCGGTACCGGTCAACAGATTAGGTTCAAATTCAATAGGGCACTTCTCATGGACGTCATAAATGGGTACACCAAGTTTCATGGAAATCCGATACAGCGTATTCTATTAGAAAGGCGCCATAATCTATTAAAATAGGCACTAAATTGGGCATTACTCCGGTACCGGTGAACCGATTTGATTCAATATCAATAGGGTTCTTCCCATGGACATTATAAATGTGTTTTCCAAGTTTCATGAAAATCCGAGACACACGGACAGACAGACAGACGGACAGACAGACAGACGGACAGACATTTTTTCGTCCATCACACAATCTCATATAGTACCATACTGGCATTTAATAAAATCAGGTAAACTGATAAAACAAAGTGCCACAATGCTTTTGTTTAATCAGTGATATTGCAATTATGATATGCATGAAATAAATTATTTTTGCGATCGATCTCAGAGTTAAGATCTAGATCGATTCATTAAGAGCTTGAGGAAGAACAAAGGTCTAAAGTTTGATGCTAACCTTAATCCATACTCGTATACACTGATATAAGAAATTCTTTAAATATGTCAACATTTCACAAAATGCACTGGCAGAGAACTCGGCTTAATGTACAGGGTGGACCGCTCGAATGTCCCTAATTTCAATTGTATGTGACGGGTGAACGATTGAAGATAGAAACTTACAACAACATTTATATGAAAGAAAAACTCAACAAGTTTTGATATCCACGTCACCACATCTCTATGTGGGCTCCAGCAGTCACTGTGACGATATCAAACCGATGAACAATTTCTTGCCAAGTACGTTGGAGTATGTCTTCTGAAATGCTCTCAATAGCCTCTATGATGCGCTCCCGAAGATCACGAAGGTCATTGACTGGGGTGGCGTAAACTTTATCTTTGACGTAGGCCCAGAGAAAGAAATAAAGTGGTGTTATCTGGAGATCTCGGGGGCCATGCGATCGGTCCTCCCCTACCAATCCAACGGCCAGGAAAAATGTTGTCCAAAGTCATACGAACTTCATTGAACCAGTGAGGAGGAGCGCCATCTTGTTGGAAAAGGATGTTAGGCTGCAATTGTTCAATTTGTGGAAAGAAGAACTGCTCCAGCATGTCAAGATATGTGGTACCACGGACAGTTTTCTCGGCGAAGAAAAATGGTCCAATGACTTTATTCTGCGACAAACTGCACCAAACATTCAACTTGGGACTGTCACGAACGTGCTCTTGTGTGGCGTGAGGATTCTGCGATCCCCAGATCCGCACATTATGCCGGTTTACCTTGCCTGATACATGGAAAGTGGCTTCATCCGAGAAGAAAATCTTGGACATGAAATCAGGATCAACGCCGAGATGGTTTAGCACCGTATTGGCAAATTCCACTCGTTTGGGCTTGTCATTCGGCTCAAGACGTTGCATTACCTGCACTTTGTATGCATACAGTTTGAGACGTTTGTGGACAATTCGTTGCAATGTGGATTTTGGTACCTGAAGTTCCCGCGAAGCTCTTCTTAATGACTTCCGTGGGCTTCGCTCATATGCGGCTTGAACATTTGCAACCATTTCGTCGGATGCTCTGCGACCACCACCATGCTTCTTTAACACAGTTCCAGTAGTTAAAAATGTATCGTACCACTTCTTTATGCTTTTAGCAGTTGGAGCATCATGGTTAAAGACTCGCTGAAACTCCCTCTGAACTCTAACAATTGATTTAAACTCCGCATACCACAAAACAGTTTGAGCTTTCATCTGCGGTGTCGCCATTTTGATAAACGATAAAATCTAAGAATGAAAACCGTATCATTGCACCATCTACCGACAGAATTCGAAACTTGTTGAGTTTTTCTTTCATATAAACGTTGTTGTAAGTTTCTATCTTCAATCGTTCACCCGTCACATACAATTGAAATTAGGGACATTCGAGCGGTCCACCCTGTACATAGGCCTAATTATTTAAATAAAATTTAAGATTTAAATAAAATTTCTTATCCAATTTCTTTTTTCTCATTTAATACTGTTTTTTTATTCTTCCTTTATGATTATAAAATCCTATACTTATGATGGTGAGGATGTTATTTCACCAATGACAAACCCCTAGGGAATTGTTTCTGGGCTAAACTACCTCCATTTTGAAAAGTTAAGGTAAGTTATCACAAACTCTTTAAATCAGTAAATCCTTCTGTATAGTTAATATCTACTTATATGCAATGAACACAAATATTTTTTAGTTCTAATATTCATGCAAGTATGGCCAGTTATTGTGTTATCCAGCACAGTCCTCAATGACTACATGAACTTACTCGTGGATTTGCACTACATGTGTAGCACCTTCAAAGACTAAGTATAATCAATAGGCAGTTGATGTTTTTATACACAGTATTCATATAGTACTCATTTCAACTTGAACAATGAAATAAACAACTGACTGCATTGAAGTCAAGGCCCTCATTGATTAGCAACGTGGCTTTGTAGTATAGTCGTGATTTCCCATTTAAAAAGAATTATTCGTTACTCCGGTACTGGTCAACTGATTTGGTCCAAAATAAATAGGCTTCTTGCCATGGACGTTATAAATTCAGATACCAAGTTTCATGAAAATACGATAAAGCATATTTGAGTTATTGCGCTTACAGACACATGGGCAGAAGGACAGACATTTTCCCATCCTCCACACAATCTCATAAGAGTATCATTCTGGCATTTAATAATCTAATGTATAAAGAGGAGTAGCTAAATTGACTTTGATTACAGCAAAATTGCATTTCGGGCTAATCCATATTCTCAGTAAATTATTTTATATTTTATTCCAATATAGAAATACAGTCGAACCTCTCGAATTTTCGATTTTTCAAAGTAAATTATATTTCCCAAACAAATCCCTATAATTACCCTATGTATTGGTCTCTTTAAGTCGAATTTCTACAACTCGAAATTTTCGATATCTCGAAGCTTAATTTATATCTTTAACACTTAACTGACTTCTATAACTCGAATACTTATTTAAAGAGTATAATAATATCCTAAAGATTCGTTGCAATATAAGATAACGAATTACTGAATACACCTCGAAGTCTAGCGCAAACTTCCTAGGTCTTGGAATTTTACAACCCCAACTAAGAATGTTGTTAGTCGGTCAGGTACTGGACGAGGATATACAATTGAATGGAAAACAAGGAAGTTGGAGCATTGACCATGGCAATTTTTACTGTCCATCTGTCACAGATGCAGTTTCAGATAGGGGTGTTTCATTGTCTAAAATTGCTAGGGTGAAAGAAAGAAAAACCTTGAAGAATCAGTAGTAGCTTTGTGTTGAACAGCGTGTTCAATTAAAACACAAGTGAGTTACAACCACTTGAGCCCGAAGTGGGGGTCTACCTTGCAGGAGCAGCATAACAAACCACAAGGTGTTTCTGGCGGTGGCTTCCGAAGTTATTGTTGCATCAGATGAAGACATAGTGAATGCAGTAAAGCATCATGAAGATTCTGATGATGGAGAGGGAGACTAAGATGTAAACGCTACGAATTTTCAATCAAGCATTCCAGGCGTTACAAATTCTAAGAATGTTTATAAATGTACAGTCATATATGAGTGTGTGTTTATGTCGTTGAACATAGTCAAAAACTTTGTGGAAGAAGCTCGAGGAAAAAAGTCACGCAGAAGAAAATTACAGACGTCCTGAATGTGGCTCCCTTATAAACAATACAGTATTTTGTTATAATTTTAATTACACTATATCATTAATTAGATTAAGAAATAATTTTTTTCTTTTATTAAGGTCAATGTTTTCATTCAAGAAAAAGTAAGACTAGTTAAGTGTAGTTTTTGGCCTACAGCAATATTCGTGTTCTCTACAACTCGAATTTTCGATAACTCAAATTTATTTTTGCATCCTCTAGTCCAGGCCTGTCCAACTTCAGAAGTACTGGGGGCCAAAATATTACGACAATTGATGCTGAGGGCCAAACACTAAAAGTTTCATTCACATAAATATAACAGTAAAGTACAGCAGACCAAATTGTTGAAATAGGATTCATTACCAGTAGGCTGAAATTAGTACTTAATGTGAGCACTGATGATTTTCAGATTGCTTCACTAAAGTATGGATGTCCACTTCTATGATAGTAACTGCCAGTCTTAATAGGTGTAACAAGGAATCATCAGTGAGACAGCTCCTATATTAATTTTTGATGAATTTCGTGTTGGAGAAAGCACTCTCACATATATAAGTGCTTCCAAACATTGAAGGAAGCTGCAAACCAAAATCTCTAAGCTGAGGAAACCTGCCCTATGGAAGTAGCTTAAAAAGTTGAGCCCTCTTTCAGACCTGGTTTGAAGAAAAGGATCAGCCCGAAGATCGCAGAGCTCCAGTTGATACATGGATGGCTGATTCTCAATATCCACATTCAAAGGGTAATTAAAAAGCAGTAGTTTGCCTTCAATATTTTCAAAGTCAGAAAATCTTTCATTGAATTCTTGAATAATAACTTCAATATTTTCACAAAACTCAGAAAAATTGCCATCTTCAATTTCTCCTGACAGCTCTTGACAACATGGAAAGTGTGTTAAATAATTTCTTGATAAAGTTGATTACAGAAATTTTAAAACCATTAACATGACCACTAACCCTGAAACACTTTGATTTTGCCCTGAAGTCTCTGGTTTAATTCATTCAAGTATTGTGTCAGGTCAGTCATGAAAGCAAGCTGCCTTAGAAAGTCTGGATCTTCAACTCGTCGAACAAGATTTTCACTATCTTTGGTAGGCCTACTGTCCTTTTAAAATACTGGAATCTCATTCCTCAGTGCATTACCTGCACTCAGCCAGAGTACATTTGCGTGGAGTGATAGATCTCTATATTGGGCTTGCAGCTCATCCAAAAATTCCCGGAAACTGCAGTGAAGTTGTGCCTTATTGGTTGTCGTATTAGAATTATCCGCGGGCCACAAAACTGTGAGAGCGGGCCGCATGCGGCCCGAGGGCCGCGGGTTGGACAGGCCTGCTCTAGTCATTCGAGATTTCGAGGTTCGACTGTAGCAGTAATTTGGTGCACACTACTGTAGTGTATATCCTGTATGTAGTGTATATACTGTAGTGTGCACCCTCAATACATAGATCAAGGAGATGTGTTACATCTGATTATCTACAAGATTATAATATGCATGTGTTAATAGTCAACTGGTAAGAACTGTTAAGATTTACAAAATAAAAGGCCCAAAATCCGATGCATTGTGTGCTTGCTGGAATATGCAACATTACACAAGAGAGCCTGAGTCTATTTAGATTTTATTTGAAATAACACTAAAATTGTATTTATTTCATGTGAGATAACACCGAAATTAATCCCAACTTATGGTACTTTTTTTTTTAATGACCCTCGCGTTAAAAACAACACATGCTTACAGTGATTTTCATGTTAATCTTGATTGTTTCTCCCTCTTTAAAGCGCAGATCCAGCTCTTGTTTTGGTTCTTCTTTCTCTTTTTCAATCTCTTCTGATTTCTTCAGCCATTTAAAGTGGTCTTGTAAAGCAACATTCAAGTCAAAACTGTCTGAACGATCTGAGAATCCAACCCCAATGAATGCTGATCGACCTATAAGAAACAGAGAAATTAAATTACATTAGTCCCCAAATAAGATCAGTTGCACTTGCACTCAATTTAGATTTCACCATCTAATAACATCATCGATACAGAATTTCAAAAATATGATTTGACTTGTTCAATGAGTATTCCATAGCAATCATACAATTAAAATCATCTAACAAGTGACTGGCAAAGATTAATGAAGAAAAGCATGCTAGGCTATGTTAATTAAATGAGTTGGTTGAGATTTAAACCCTTCAGACTTCACTTTTACTTACATTTTTGCAGAACGTATAAACATACGTGGGCTTTGCCCACATTTTCAACTGCTCTAACGATGTGCCCTCTGGTTTGGATTTTATGAGCTTCTTGATCAAGTTTTCTTCTTGTGGTATTTTCAAAATTCATTAACCTATCTTCAAAGAAGATATAAAAAATAAATAAATTAAAAAAAAAAAAAAAAAAACTTGATCAAGAAGTTCATAAAATCTACACCAGAGAGCATGTCAGTACAGTTAACTAACAGTTGAAAATGTGGGTAAAGCCCATGAAACATACGTCCTGCAAAAATGTAAGTAAAAGTAAGTCTAAAGTGTTTAAATGATAATCAACTCATTTAATTAACATAGTACATTGCTTCACTGTATAAAAGTTCCATTATGACTTTGATTTTAAAAGCATGCTACATTGGTATTTGCTCATATATACAGTGCACGCCACTGATTGTGATCACTTTGGGACGCAGTTAATATGATGATAACTGATTGATAACAGTAGCCGAAAGAATTAATCAAAGGTTATTTATTCATACATGAGATAATACACTAGACAAACAGAATTAAAGGCTAATAATTCACACATACAAGATAATACGTAACTGTGAATCATTCAACCACTCACAATAACCTGCAAACAACTATTTTCATAATCAATAAAAAGTTTTTATTGTTTCTGTTTTCCCTTTAGAGTTCATTAACCAATATTTCACACTCATAGTGTTTTTTTGGAAGATTACTGACCTGTGATGAACACAGCATAGCAAAACATCTAATGCCTGTCTGTTCAAGTCTTTTCATTTTACACTAACCATTACTGAATGTCAACAATGTGATCTTCACAAATCAAAACATCTTCACAAATCAAAAGCAACAGCTAAACTGAGGGGTGAAACATGTTTTACTACTTAAAAGAGAAAGTTTTGGAATGCCACCCTCTCGAACAGGTCGTCCTACGAGCTGGAACCACTACTCTTACTTCTTAGGCCCACTTCATGGGTAAACAATCAAATACGGCAGGTAAACTACTCTATAAATTCAGTATGTGAAGGTCTTGCAAATGTTAAGTTAATAAACACATCTGATGCCGACAGAAACTGGCATACAAGACATGGCATGCACTTCAATAGATTAGGTAAACAGGTTCTTGCCAACACAATATGTAAAGTTCTAATCGACATAAACAAAACCACAAAAGATTTAAGTATAAACACTGATGCCCTCCAAGATGAGATGAGAGCTAAACACAGTTCAAAAAACTAGATAGGCCTAGACCTATGGGTCAGTTAAAAATTTTACATAAAAATGTTCAGACCCTCCGAAATAAGGTAGATCAGGTAAATGTATTTGTAGAGGATGAAAACCTCGACTTAATGATAATGACTGAACACGGCATGACACAAAATGAACTAAATCTAAACTTCATCACAAACATGAGGGTCATGACTAGCTACAGTAGAATTAGTAAAACATGGGGAGGGGTTGCTATCCTAGCCAGACACAAATTAACTAAATATTGCACTGAAGTCAATGTTGAGGAACACTTAGTTGAGGGGAATATTGAAATAGCTGCCATAAAGGTCAATATAAAGTGCACTAAATTCATTCTGATTGGAATATATCGACCCCCAAAAGGCAATATTGACATCTTCTTTGATAACATCAGATCACTGTTGGCAAAACTACTTTTAAACGTCAATACTCAAGTAATCATGCTTGGAGACCTAAATATTAATCTTCTAATAAAAGGCGGGGAAAGGGACAGACTTCTGTACTTACTACAAGAATTCAATCTAAATTATACTATAAAAGAACCAACGAGAATAACTAGTCGGTCAAGCACATGTATTGACAATATAATCACAAACATTGATAAGGTATACTTTGATGTAAAAGTCATAACCTCCTGTTTATCCGACCATACAGCACAGTGTATCCTGTTAAATAGTATATCTAAGGCAGCGAAAAACACTCAAGAAACACAACCCATCGAAATGAGAAATGATTTTTGCGACTTCAATTTAGTTCAATTAAAAAATGCTCTATTGCTGGAAAAATGGAATGAAATAGCAAATGCTGAGACACCAGAAAATAAACTAAACATCTTTTATGATACTATGCATTATTATGTTAATCTTCATTGTCCTCCAGTTAAATGCAAAAAATATCACAACACTAACATTTTGGGAAACTGGATAACACCAGAAATCAGAAAACTTAGAACTGCGCTAACTATAGCTACCTATAAAGCAAACGAGAATAAAGACGCAGCCTACTATGAAAAGGTTAAGAAGCTTAAAAATTTCTATCAAAATAAAGTTACTACCACCAAAAAAGAACATATTAGCAATTTAATTATAAACCACGATAATATAAACAAAGTTAGCTGGAAAATCATAAACAGCCTAAGGCAAAAAACAAACAGAGACGATGAAACCCCGCAGGCAATCCAGGTGGACTCAAGAAAGGAATTGTTAACAAGCCCACCAGAAATAGCATCTGCCCTAAATGAACACTTTGTTACTATTGGAAGCAAAACCAGTAGGGCTCAAAATCCCTCAGCTGACCCACGTACAGTTACTTCTCTAAATTCACTAAAAAACTATACGAAGACAACCACTGTAATAAATAGTATGTATTTCTTCCCTACAGATGAAAATGAAATTACAAACGTCATAAAGTCCCTCAAACCAAAAAACTCTATGGGCATTGACAACTTACCCATCTCTATAATTAAATTTTGTAATTCTGAATTAGTTGCTCCCCTCGTCTCAATTATCAACTCCTGCTTTGAGCATGCTACTTTTCCCGATAAATTAAAAATTGCAAAGGTAATACCTGTCTTCAAAAAAGGAAATAAACTTGATATGAACAACTATAGACCCATATCCATTCTACCAGCAATCTCCAAAATTGTTGAACTTGTAATTTACAACAGGATCATAGGCTATTTGGATAAATATAAATTATTTCCCACTAAACAACATGGTTTTATAAAGAATAAATCTACTGTCACAGCCTTGTCAGAATTTATTGAGACTACAATCAATCATATTGACACAGGCAAATATACTGCCAGTGTTCTTTTAGACCTGACAAAAGCCTTCGATTGTGTAGATGCAAACATTTTATTGGAACAATTATCTCACATTGGAGTAAGAGGAAGGGGGTATGAATTGATTAAATCATACATGTCAAATAGGAAACAGTCAGTAACACTAGCTACTAAGGAAGGTACGACAGTCTCCAGTACGAAAGACATTACCATGGGGGTACCACTGGGTTCTATTGTGGGACCGCTTCTATTCATTCTATATATACACAACATTGAAACAATACTACCCCAGGATGACATTATATCGTATGCAGATGATACTACCTTAGTGTTTGCAAACAAGAACTTAAATGCTCTTGAATCTCACATGAATGAAGCCACAAATAAAATAGTCACTTATTTCAATAAACTAAATCTACAGGTAAATTCAAATAAAACTGAGTTGATCTCTTTCGGCTTCAACAAAAATCAGAAACTGCAACTTGTCATAAACAACTCTGAAATTAGCAATTCAAATCATATAAACTTACTTGGAATGACTCTGGACCAAACTTTCACATGGAATCAACACATAGATAAAATAGGAAACTCAGTCTCTAAAGGCTTATATATCTTAAGATATCTAAGTAAACTGGTCCCCACGTCAACAGCAAAATTAATCTATTTCACATTGATCCAATCTCACATTACTTATGGAATCGAACTATGGGGTGCCACCTCAAAAACTAACTTCCACAAAATCTTTGTACTGCAAAAAAGAGCAATACATTATTTGGCCAACTTACAAGATAGGGAAACATGTAGACAGGCTTTTAATAATCTAAAAAATATGACATTAGCTAGTCTCTATATTTATAAGGCAATAATATTTACAATTAACTTCAATTCACCCATTAAAAACAACATGATCCACGCATACAATACAAGAAACAAAGACAATTTTGCAACTATCGGTCATAAACTGAAGTTATACGAAAAGCTTCCCATCTACACAGGGACCAAATTCTTTAACTTGTTACCCAGATCTCTTAAAGAATGTCAAAACAATAAACAATTTAAAAAAAAGCTGTTTCAATATCTCCTGAATGGAGCGTACTACAGCATTGACGAATTTGTAGAAGCAAACAACCATAAATAACGTATGTTTTAGTGAAATGTGCTTTGAATTTTTCCTGGGGCAGGTAATATATGATATTTTCCCGGGCTACTAACCAGGTGGTGAATTGGATTAATTCCGACGTTTCGAAACCAAACTGAGGCTTCATTGTCATTCTCCTTGACAATGAAGCCTCAGTTTGGTTTCGAAACGTCGGAATTAATCCAATTCACCACCTGGTTAGTAGCCCGGGAAAATATCATGTATGTTTTAGTGTTTCATTGTTTTACTGTCTTTCCTTAATGCCCAATTTAAGCTAGATTAAACTGCCAAACTTAGACTAAGCATATATGTCTGTAAATGTGCTGAGTGTATGTCGTTATGAAGATGGCAGATTTTGTTGTATATAGGATGAGTGTGTGAATGTTGCATGGTATGTTAAACTTTTGTTATTGTGTTTTCAGCTTTGAAAGTACATATGTATGTTTGTAAAAACACAATTTGACAATGTTCTGAAATGTCTTGACATTATGCAGAACAGCAATAAATCTTATCTTATCTTATCTTAATACAACACGGTACAGTTGAGTTAGAAACAAAACCCTTAAAAACAAAATTTTGAATGATGTACAATAAAGCCACAAAACGGAAAATGTGATAACATAAACCGAATCTTTGATTACAATAAACAGCATTTTTTCAAAGTATCAGTATTACGGTAATCCGTACGGGCTTCATATAAGTGATAACATTACCCGTGATTACATTAAGCAGCGTTCATTGTATATATATATGACTTTAGTTCATTTTGAATTCCCTGCTTATTTTTTCTCTGTTTTCATGATATTTAGTTCAGTTTGAGAGTTGGCCTGGTCATGAAAGGTTTACTAGTGTATTACTTTAAGTAATTTTTGCATTTCCTTGTAACCATGGCACATCAAAATTATCTTCTAAATGACAGTTGTTTAATTTGTAATTTATTCTTGTATCATGCATTTTACATCCCTGGTATTACAAAATTAGTTGCCTAACACAAAGATTAACAATAATTTTAACATATTTTATTCAAAATCAAGACATACTGTAGAGTAAAACAAAACAAAAAATGAAAAAAGCAGCTAGTTGACCGGTAATGGTCCTACTAGAAAGCAAAATGATTCAGGTTCTCCTAAATAATACTAACTTCTGAAGACTGTAATACCCTAAATACAGCTATACATCTATTTAGAGTACAAAACAATCTTCTATGACATTTCTCTTGAAGATCCCATATTAGTTCTAGAGGAAAAAGAAATTTCTCCGTTGATGTTGGGATTTCCAAAATCACATTCTCAAGTTACTGATAGGGATGATACTAACCATCATTAACAGCTGATAGCATAACTCTCGTGGTTATTTTCATTGTAATTTTAACTGTAAATGTGAGAACCTGAATCATTACACCGATCGCGGCTTTATTTGCGTAGATATTTCACCCGATCGCTCGGGAGTTGGAGCTGTGCCCGCCACGACGTAGAAACCTGCATCATTGGCCAACTCTTGCGTGGGACTCGCTGTATAAACGTTACACACTCTTGTCATATATCTATGGATAGAGGAACTTTAAGCATGTGGTTACATGTGATGCTCACTCTGAAGATCCAACGTACAAGTAAAACCTCAGCAAGATCTTTAACTCAAAGAATAGGCACAATGACCTTGAAAACATAATAGCCATGAGTTCTGGAATAATAGTGCAGTCTTCACATATTTAAATTGTAATACATAGAATACGTTTTCAGTAGGAAACTAATATCGAATTAACATGTAAGAAAAATGGATATGTTTCAACGTACAAGGACATGTTAATTATAATTATAATTAAATAATTATTTAGCATTTTGAGATATCCTTCTAAATATCACTGCAATGTGTTAGGTTTCATACAAGCAAGACAGTGAAAGAATGACAAAATGAATGAGTAAGATGTGTATGATATACTTTCATACTGAACTTGACTCTTTTAGAGCAGCAGACTAAAATGCTTCCTTACTTAAGACAATTTCTACAAAAATGCTTAAAATAAAATTTATAGGTTTTAATATACCATAAGTTTTACTTATAGAATATTTTTAAAAAATTATTAACAACCTTCAATTTTACATAAAATTTATATATTAGACTAAATAAAATCCATCAATTTGCTGAGTTCTATTTTGTGGGCACCTAGAAGGGTGATTACAACACGGTTAAATCTGGTTGCCAAAACAAAATATTAATACCCACCATTATCATCTTGAATTCTTAGAACAAAGTATCTAGATGAATCTGTGACTGATTCAACAGCAACTCCTGGATATGTTTCAATAGGACATTTTGCAAACAGTTCTCCAGTATTCTTATCTTCCAGTTTCAGTATGCATTCTTTTTCCTTCGTAACCAACCGCAATCTGCCTGTCCACTGGGGTTCATTCAAATTCCAATCAGCTGCCCTGAAAGTGAATAAATATTACAGCAAGTTTTCCAGCAAGACTCATTCCAGCAGGATTATTACCCATTATGTATTGTATATATCAATTGCACTTAACTGACAGAGGCAAGATGTTTATTGTCTGTCACCAACCTATTCTAGTAGTATTTGTGGTACATTATGATTATTTGTCTGATACATACTTGAAAAATAATGCTTTCTTTATTTACATCTCAATTTCAAAGCTCTTGTCTCATACAACATTAATTTTAGAACAGTTTATGTTTATTATGTCCCCCCCCCCCCCCACAAAACTGGAGAACACAACAGTCATCGTGCCAGCTGTGGTGTTCCAAATGGCACACAGTTCGTAATGGGATGGCAATATAACATACTTTCTGGGACATTACGTTACCATATAATCTAGCTGATAAGTGTACCAACAATTTAGCTTCTCTTTTGAGAGTTCTTTTTGAGATAATGAATGCCTCTTACAAAGTACTCGTTTACTCTTCATTCCTGTGACCATGCACTATTGAAGGATCTTAAATTTAAAACTAAATTAAAATCATTGAGCTAGTAAGTACATCTCTCTCAGCTGGGTCATGGACCTGAGGTCCTGAAAACAATACACAAAGGAGCCATTCTACCCTTGCTCTCGTACGGATCACCAGTCTGGATTGAAGCCGCATCCAAAAAATATAACAAAATCAAATCTAATGGAGTACAAACACTAACAAATCTCAGAATAGCAAAAGTCTTTAGAACTACTTCCAGGAAAGCCTTGTGTGTTGTGACAGGATTGATCTGATATTTTATATTGATGTAAGAATAAATAGAAGAAAGAGTTGATCTGTAAACATCAATGAAACATAAAACAAACGGGAATAGAAGAGGAAGTGGGCCATTCTCCAGAAAAGGGCAGATTCATGTCGCATTTCATTTTCTGGTGTAAAATAAGGATTAATGGATTATGAATTATTATGATAAGTTAGATAGAAATAAGGTCTATTTGATCCCATAATCCACTTTTCAAATAAAAGTTACAATTTTCTGCATTTTAGACCATAGTATGTGAGATCTCACCTCCATGTCGTGTCCCCATGCCTGACTTGTCATTTTCATTCTTTCATAATACAACAGACTTTGATTTGCATCCCATTTTACTGTTATAACAAGAACAAACAGCTAAAAAAATGAGTCATAAATATAACTTAAAAAAATAACTAGAAAGCAAATACATAATATGTATTATATAATTTTGTAAAGACAATTTTTTGCACTAAACATGCCTGTTCCCAAGTGAGACCTCACCTCCATGAAAAAATATAAAAGTTCAATTATTCCCACAGAGATGGCACTATAGTCTTACTAGCTTCCTTCGACTCTAACTTTTGGCAGTTTTCTTATCATTTTTATAAAGCCAAGCTGTCAGTGCGCTTTTCTGTGTTGTTTTGTTTGTGTGAAAAGTCTAAATGCAAATTTGGTAATTGAACTTTCTCACCTCCAAAACCTAAACCCAACAGTAAAGTTGTACTTTTATATTTACTTTTGATTTTAATTATAATAATAAGGAATGCAGAGTTAAACTCTAAAAATGAGATTTTCTAACCTCAAATGTTCTCAAACTGTTTAACTGTTCTAGAACAAAAGGACATTATAATAAAAGAGTTACGTTATGAAATTGAATTATTGAAAGACAAAATTAATCTCCTAGAAAAAATTGAAAATCTTCAAGCTGAATGTGTAGTAAACTCAGCACAGCCACCTAATCACGTAACCTCAAATAACAAACAGAAATGTAAGGAGATGAATGCTAGTACTGCTTCAAGTAAAGAGGAAAATATTTGTGCTAAAAATCCTGGAAACAGAGACTTGTGTGAAAGTAATGTTGACGATGGATATACTGGGTGAATGTAATGTTGAATCTAACGATAAAAGTGAAGATGAGTGGACCGTTAAGTCGTCCAGGAAGAAGAGGAAAATTGAACTAAGTAATAATGGCAGTAACAAACGAAATAAAGATTACATCACAGGCTCATCAAGTAAGAAGACATTAAGCACAGTTGAAAAACTTAATTTCCTGTTTGTCTCCAGGTTAAATCCTAGTATGGAGTGTGGTGATATCTTAGAATATCTGAAGGAGTTCAAACCAGCAGAATATCAAGTTGAGAAACTCTCAACTAAATACCCTAACTACAGCTCTTTTAAAGTGGGAATTCCATATTCTATATTTGATGACATTTATTCTTCTGATTTTTGGCCATCTGGATCTTTTATAAGTAAATTTAGATTTCCTAAAAATCTTTAAATCTTTAGGAGGAAAAATCCAACCTAACGAAGAAAGGATCTGAACACGACAAACAAGAATCAGGACTGCTTACCACTGATGGTGCAAATATTTTACATAATAACATCCAATGCATTACAGGGATTGAAGAAAACAGAACAAACTTAAATGGCGATATGTACCACAGTAACAAACCTGAAGTTATTTCGACACGTAACTTCAATAACGTAAAAATAACTAAAGACCATGGTTTAAATATACTATATTGGAATGTACAAAGTATCTTGAACAAACTTGATTACATTTCAACACTACTAAATGAATACGATATCCACATATTGTTGAGCACTGGTTGAGTGCAGATGAATTGATTCTGCTCAGAATTCCAGGATATTCCTTAACGGAATATTATTGTCGACCAACTAGCAATATGCATGGGGGTTCAGCAATATATGTAAGTAATTCGCTTCGTACCAGTAAAATCAATGTTCCAAACCTAAGCACACTCTTTACATTTGAAGTTTGTTCTACGTACATACATATGCATAATATTTTATGCATTTCTTTATATCGAAAACCTGACAACACTAGGTCATGCTTTGACACGTTTTTAAATACCTAGGTAGTGCTTACAAAAATGACATGAACAAACATATAGTATTAGCTGCAGATTTTAATGTTGATTTTATTGTAAATAGTACTGAAATTAGTGACCTTTTAAATGTGTTTGATAGCTTTGGTATTTGCCTATGATTCACGAGCCTACTAGGCCTAGTAGTGACGGATTAACTGGCACTTGCATTGACAATGTAATCACTAATATACCTGTTGACAAAATTTGTTCTGCTAAGGTTGTGCCTACTATAGTGTCTGACCATAATGCCATACTGCTTCAAACCAACATAGGAAAAAATGATACTGGCAAAAATTTCAAGCCAAAATTTAAGCGCTCTTTTAATGTGTTAAGTATTTATTGTTTTATATTTTTGTTAAAGCAATTAAGTTGGACAACAATGTATGGCATAGCTGATCTCAATGAGAAAGCCAACTATTTTTTATCAGTTTTATCAGATATTGCAGATAGAGCATTTCCTTTCACTGTTTTTAAACTTGGACTTGTAGAGAGAGGTAAAGATAACAAGTGGTACACGGGTGAGTGTTTCAGGGGGAGTGATCGATATTGAAAGAACAAACAATAGAAGACAGCAGCTTAAAATAGGAACATGGAATGTTAGGACACTTAGACATGCAGAAAAACTGGAGAACTTAACACTGGAATTAAATAAATGTGGTGTGAATATAGTAGGTTTAAGTGAAGTGAGATGGACTGGACAAGGTG
Organism: Ectobius pallidus; assembly: GCA_964059195.1. NCBI lineage: Eukaryota > Metazoa > Arthropoda > Insecta > Blattodea > Ectobiidae > Ectobius > Ectobius pallidus. The sequence continues at coordinate 58,335,990 of CAXKWD010000009.1, forward strand.
AAGTGGCTTGTGGTAATTATACGATGTTCTATTCGGGTGGAAATTGTAACGAAAGAGGCGTAGCTGTAGTGGTGGAAAATAAACTAGTGAATAGTATTACAAAAGTGGAGTGTGTTAGTGATCGTATAATGTATGTAAAAATAAATGCAGATCCAGTGGATGTTTTGATAGTGCAAGTGTATATGCCAACTTCAGATCACAATGATGCAGAGGTTGATAAAATGTATGAAGACATAGGCGAAATATTGTACCAAGAAGGAAGAGATAAAGTGAATGCCATAATTATGGGAGATTTAACAGTGTCATAGGAGAAGGACAAGAGAAAAAAATTGTGGGTCCTTATGGATTAGGGAAGCGCAATGACAGAGGTAATAGGCTTGTTGACTTCTGCCAACAATATGATATGGTGATAACCAATACCTGGTTCAAGAAGAGGAAAACAAAGTTGTACACCTGGAAAAGCCCTGGGGATATTAATAGGTACCAGATTGACTACATTCTCATCAAGCAGAGATTCCGGGGCAGTGTGAAAGATGTGAAGACTCTTCCAAATGCTGACATCAACACAGACCACAATCTTCTTGTAGCAGACATAGAGACTAGGCTGAAAAGGATTAGGCGGACATGTAAGAGAAATCCAAGATGGAACTTAGAAAAACTGTGAAATGACAAGGACTCGAAGGACATAGAAAAGCTTTACGACAAGCAAAATCGACCACAAGACATAGAGATGGAAACAGAAGAACTAGTGGATAAAGATAATATAGGACCTAGCATATTGAAGAATGAAGTAGAAAAGGCCATAAAAGAAATGAAGAATAGAAAGGCCACAGGAGACGATGACATACCAGTGGACCTACTGAAGGAATTAGGAGAAAATGGGATGAGGAAACTTACCAAACTTATCAACCGAATTTATGACACTGGAGAATGGCCTCAAGATTTCCTAGAGTAACTATGATTGCACTAAAGAAGAAGAAATGTGCCAAGATGTGTAGTGATCACAGAACTATCAGCTTGCTATCTCACGTAGGAAAAATTGTGGCACGGATACTAACTAGAAGACTGGAAAGAAGAATAGAAGACGTAATAGGAGAAGACCAATTTGGTTTCCGGAAAGGAAAAGGAACTAGAGATGCAATTGGAATGCTAAGGATTATATCAGAGAGAGTTTTAGCGGTCAACAAAGAAGTGTGTGTCTGCTTTATTGATTGGCAAAAAGCTTTTGACCGAGTGAACTGGGAAAAGTTAATGGACATACTCAAAAAAATAGGCATTGACTGGAAGGACAGGAGACTAATCCGCAATTTGTACCTGGGACAAAAAGTGAAAGTGCGTCTAGAACATGGAGTGACCAACAGTATAGAAATAGGAAGAGGTGTGCGTCAAGGATGTTGTATGTCACCCATCTTGTTCAACCTTTATGGAGACTGGCTAGCAAAAGAAGCCTTAGAAGGAGTTAGGGATTTTGTGATAGGAGGATACGCTATTAACACCATCAAATATGCGGACGACCTGGTGATTCTGGCAAAGAAACAAGAAATATTGCAAGGAATGATTGACAGGCTGGTGGAAACAGGAAGAAAGTATGGAATGGAAATCAACATAGGTAAATCGAAGGTGATGAGGATATCGAAGAGAGAAGAGCCGCTTCAAATTATCATGGGAAATCAAGAATTAGAGAACGTGAACCAGTTCAAATACTTAGGAAGTGTACTGACGAAAGATGCCTATTGCACCAAGGAGATAAGATCAAGAATTGCCATGGCCAAGAAAGCATTTATGAAGAAGAGAACTCTGCTAACTAGTAGTCTGAACCTAGAGCTACGTAAAAACCTGGTGAAGTGTTATATTTGGAGTATTGCTTTGTATGGATCAGAGACATGGACTTTGAGGAAATTAGAGAAGAAATATTTAGAAAGTTTTGAAATGTGGTGCTGGAGACAGATAGAAAATATAAAGTGGATGGACATGGTGACAAACGAAGAGGTTCTGAGTAGAGTGGGTGAGAAGAAGTCAATCATACACACAATTCGTCAGAGGAAAGCAAACTGGGTTGGGCACATTCTCAGAAGGAACTGCTTATTACATGATGTCGTAGAAGGAAGATTGGAGGGTACAACTAGACTTGGAAGAAGAAGAATTCAGCTGTTGGACGATTTAAGGGAAAAGCGGAAATATTGGATGCTGAAGGAGGAAGCAGAGGATAGACAGTTTTGGAAAACAAAATTCGCGTACCAAGTTTGAAAACCTGCCGGAAGGCAGAATACTTACTACTACTACACGGGTGAGCTCCACAGTTTAAAAGAAAAATGTATGTTTTACTTCGAATTGTATACACAATATGGTATGACCGAACTCAAGAATACTTATAACAAGCTCCGAAATGATTACAGGAACCTGCTCAAAGTTACTAAGATAAATTACTATTCTAAAATAATAAGTGACTCAAATAATTCTTCCAAAACCACATGGTCTGTAATTTCAAATTTACTAAATAGCGATTCTAAGCACAACACAATTGATGTTGATTTGGATATTGACAAACTGAATTCCCTTTTTACCGATCAAGTTGATGAAATTGTTAATAACATAAAAGATAATGATAATCCCATAGATCTAATGTACAATAACACAAGTCAGACTAGTAGCATGTTCAGATTTACCCATGTGTCTGTTGAAAATGTTTATTCTATCATTTTAAAGCTCAGTAACAGTTCTTGTGTTGATGTTTATAACCTCAACTCTAAAATATTAAAATTAGCTGCCATGTTCATATGTGAACCTCTAACACACATTTTTAATATCTGTATTGACAATGCTTCATTTCCTGATTCTTTTAAAATAGTTAAAGTTATTCCTATTCACAAGAAAGGAAGTAAATCAGAATACTCTAATTACAGACCTATTAGTATTATTCCAATTGTGTCAAAGGCTTTCGAGATATTGCTAAATAAACAGATAATTAATTACTTCGAAGATAAACAGTCTTTTACCTTTACTTTGATATATGGGTTATTCTCCAGAAAAGGGCAGATTCGTGTCGCAGTTGATTTTCTGGTATAAAATAAGTACTTATGGATTATTAATTATTATGATAAGTTAGATTGAAATAAGGTCTATTTGATCCCATATTCCACTTTTTAAACAAAAGTTACAATTTTCTGCATTTTAGGGCACAGTATGTGAGATCTCACCTCCGTGTCATGTCCCAATGCCTGACTTGTCATTTTCATTCTTTCATAATTCAACAGGCTTTAATTTTTATTCCGTTTTAGTGTTATAACAAGAACAAACAGCTCAAAAAATGAGTCATTAATAACTGAAAATAAAATATATCATTTTGTAAAGACAATTTTTTGCACTAAACATGCTTGTCCCAAGGTGAGACCTCACCTCCGTGAAACAATATAAAAGTTCAATTATTTCCACAGATATGGCACTGTAGTCTTTCTATTTTCCTTGGACTCCAACTTTTGTCAGTTTTCTTATCATTTATATAAAGCCAAGCTGTTAGTGTGATTTTAAGTGTTGTTTTGTTTGTGTAAAAGGACTAAATTTAGAGTTGGTAATTGGACTTCCTCACCTCCGTTACCTACACCCAACGGTAAAGTTGTATGTTTTTATATTTACTTTTGCTATAAATTATAATAATAAGGAATGCTAAGTTAAACTCTAGAACTGAGATTTTCTAACCTCAAATGTTCCCAAGCTGTTTGACAAATTAGAGAAAAATCTCACCTCCGTTACCCTCACCTCCGTTACTGTTACTCTCGAGTCCTATCCATGGAGGTGTAATTAATGTTGTAATTGATGACATATTTAACTGTCTGCATTTTTTATTTTTGTTTAAAGAAGATACTGGTATAGCCTAATAGTTTATGACAATATATCATGTTTTGATTTAAAGTTTTGATTTTAAGGTGATAATCTATTTTAACATAGATAAAAATAAGTAAAAAGTTGTGTGTTAATCCATTTGTATGGTAATAAATATTGTTCATCTTCATGATAACATTTAATACGGTACAGTAAATTAATTCTAATTCTCACATAACTTCTATTATAATTACTATTTCATATAACACAATAAAAAAGAAGTTTTATAGACAGTGGAGTATACTGATAATTACTATTGATAAAAACCTAAATTCTGAATTATAACAACACTTTATTCTCCACTTACTTTCACTTTTAATTACACAGGACTAGTTTCAAGAGCATTTATTCGCTCCCATCATCGGCTGGTGGTCGACTGTTATTCTGGTTGCCATGTTGGTTTGTATATATGCATTGTTTTGTGCTGCCCTCTCGTTCCGTTTTTGTAAGTCGCACTATGTCGTCTATAGGTGGGATGAACTTTGAAATCCCACCTATAGACGACATAGTGCGACTTACAAAAACGGAACGAGAGGGCAGCACAAAACAATGCATATATACAAACCAACATGGCAACCAGAATAACAGTCGACCACCAGCCGATGATGGGAGCGAATAAATGCTCTTGAAACTAGTCCTGTGTAATTAAAAGTGAAAGTAAGTGGAGAATAAAGTGTTGTTATAATTCAGAATTTAGGTTTTTATCAATAGTAATTACTATTTCATACTATTTTCTCACCTCCATGAATGCGCCATTTTCTAACCTTATTAATTTAATGCAAAATACCACTCGGTAAGTAGGGCAAGTACCTCAGTAGTACTCTGCAGAAGGAAATATTACATAAAAAAATTACATGATCCAAAATAAAAAATAGTTTTTAAAAAAAATTCTAACATTGAAATCTGCCCTTTTCTGGAGAATGACCCATATAACATGTCTATGTCACGTAAAAAAAAGATGTAACCACCTTTGTCCACTTTCACATGGATTGGCTCTGGAGTAAATTTTCCTGGATTTGGCTGATTCTTTTATTATTGTTTCTATTTCCTCGGCTATTTTATTTATGTCGCCACTTTCAATCTTTGCCACAATTACTGGGATCTTTTGTTCATGTGACTTTATTTCACCTGGGTTGATTACTTATGGTCTCGCTTTTCTGTATATGCCTTTTATGTCCTGTATGCAGAACTAAAGATAACTCCACGGGGAGATGTTTTCTCACTATGATCCTACTATTAGTTTTTGCAGCATAGGAACTAACTTTCTTCATGTTACTGAGAAAAACATCTATAGCACTGCAGCCATTGTGACAAATATATGTTGCCTCTTTTACGTCACTTAGAAGTGAGAGTCCCTCCTCTTCTAAGTATCATATCACTGCCTTCGTTTTCCCTGAGGGGTGGTCAGTTCTGCAATTCAAGTCTCCCCCTATCGTTAGGTGCTCTGTTTTAGGTACTACAGATAGTACTGTGCTGAGGCTTTCTATAATGTCTATTGCATTCAGTTCAGGCTGAAAGTAAGCTCCTATAAATGTTCCGTGTTTAGTTTTAATTCCAAGAACATTGCTCGTTTTGTACATTATGTAGATGTAGATGTAGATGTAGATATCTCGTCCTGTAGATCCTGTGTTGAGCGGGGCTCAAGGATATAGAACACGTCATATCAAAAAAATACATGCATGTTATAACAATAATATAGGCCTACAGAAACTGTAAGCTGCCAAATTTATCCAAGCTGGACATATTCCTCCAAATTGTAGAAGGTGTGAGTTATTAAAAATTCCTTGACAGCTGTTTTGAAAGGTTTGCTCTTTCTTTGAATACATAATAATTTAATGTTGTTTGGAAGCTTGTTATATATCTGTACTGCAGAATAATAAGCACCCTTTTGAAAGAGTTTTAACGAGTTATTTGGTCATCTTAAAGGGAACCATTTTTGGGCTCAGTAAGATTGAGACACCTCGCTTTCAGCGTCCTATTGACCCCTGTTCCGCATAGCTATGTATGGCATATAAGTTTGACATTGACCAGGGTTCTGACAAGAAAGTTTCGGTTAATATTATTACATCAAAATCGATGAACAAGTCCTGTGATAAATAGCTTACTGCATTCTTCAGTCCCTCTATGTTCCATGTCATGCATTTGATTTCTGTCAGGGAATGTGCTGGCTGCTTTGGCGAATTAGTTACCAAAGTGAACTCCTGTGCGTCTGTTTCGAAAAAGATACTGTCTAATCAATATCCTCTCTGGCCAGAACTCCGGATTGTTTACCCTTTTCTGTTCATTGTATGGTACACCAACTTTGAATGCCTTGTAATGTCCTCTAGAGATGAGCTCTTCACAGTCTATGATTTCTGTTATCCTCTGTTTTTCCAGATTCTTGTTCCTTGGTCGTACTTTGGTGGGCCTTTCCCACGTAGAGCCAGGCATATATTTTCCCCGCAGTTAATTCTGCATCTACATCTGTGTGAGTTATCGTTTCTATGATTCTCGGTTGTTGTTTCTGTTTGGGTCTTCTTTTTACTACTTCTGACCAGCCAGGCTCTGAGTCTCCTTCCTCCTCCATATCTCCCACATCTTCTATTACCTCCTCCTCTGTATTATTTTGACTTGTCGAGCACTCACTTCCTCTGGTATTTTTTCTTCAGCAATTTGAAGTTCATGGGTCTTTTCTCCCACCTTCCTACATTACGAGTGTGCCTATGCTCTTGGGCTTACTATAACTGTAGGCAAAGTTTCTTGTTTCTCAGCCCCTTTCTCTGTAATCAGTTTGTTGATTATGTTCAATCTTTTGTTCATCTCCAGCCTCATGTCTTTGATTTCCTTTTGCACATTCCTTCCGGCCTTGTAAAGGGTGAAATCCTCTTCACATCCTTCACACAGCCATAGTAACTTTGACTTCCTATCTGGGGTCGATCTGAGAGTGTTAAATTGCCCTAGCTGTAGTTCCGTGCATGCTTGATGATACCAGGTCTGACATATCCCGTCACATGCCACTGCTGTGTCGTTTTCTTCGATCTTTTTATTACATATGGGACATATGCACGGCTTTTCATTGTTGACGTTCAGAGGCTCTGCTCTTTGCTCTTCTCCCGGAATCTTTGAGTGTGTTTCCTACAGACCGCTAATCTCAGAGGCCAAATCAACTGTTTCCAATATGGCGTAGTAAAACCTTGCTTCTGCGGGTGCACTTTTAGCTTGCTTCCCGAGCTCGTCCTCTGGTAATCTGTTCAAAATTATATTCGATATTGAGCTCTGAGATAAAGGATCCCTGAATAGTACACTTCTATTTCGTTACCTTCCCTTATTCCCGTGTAATCGCTTCTAGAATATCATACACACTGACCCATGTCTGATATTTTAAATTATCATCCATTTTGATACTGTATCTGTTAACTTGTAAAGTGTACTTAAAATTTTGGGTCTAGTTTCGTTCATTATGCACTTCACACCGAACTGGATATTGAGTTGCAACGGACCAATATTTGCCACAAATGACTTTCTTTGGCTGACACGAATTTGACATCTCATTGGTTTCCCATCACCAGCAGTGCTACTACATTTTTTTTACCGTAATTCAAAGCACACATTTCTCCATGATACTCACCTGCGATTCTAGGTAAGTACCGGTAGCTTATAGGTTAGGAAAAGTGATATTACGCAGGGTTCACACTCAGGTGATAAGCGATAAGCGATATATCGTGAGCGATAAACGATACGCGACACGCACGGACAGATACTTGAAATCTAAAGGGAGGCGATAAAAAAGGTTCACACTCACGCGATAGCGCAACATATCGCAAGCGATATATCTCTTGAAGTGCAGCATGCTGGTCGCCTGAGCAATTTGTTGCTTACGATATTTCGAGCAGTGAACGTGTCGGGAAGAAGACAATTCTGTAATTCATTTAGTGAAAGATCATGAGTGCATCTGGAACTATTCCATTGCCGCATATAGTAAGACATATGTGACGAGTGCCGCATGAAGGAAAATAGCAGTAGAAGTAGAAGACACAGGTAAATACATTATTTATTTATTTATTTATTGTGTAAGACAAATAAGTAATCAAATTGTTATATTATTAACTCATAATGTAAATATTTCGAAACTCTGACACAAGAAATAAGTCATTTAAGTAGTCTATACTTGGTGTGTACAATAATAATTTTTTAAAAATAAAATGTCAGTTTTTAGGTCATTTTTTTTTATAATTTCATTTTCTTTCAATTAAGGTCATTTTATAGGTCATTTTCCAAACAATTTTAGGTCATCAGAATCCGGGCCCTCATTATAATACAATTTGACATAATTAACATGGGGAGTATATTTTGCATAGCCATTGCCTGAGGAAATGCAATTTTCAGAATCCCGGAGATGTCATATATTGTCATGCTCTTCTCAGGATTGTTTATCATTCAAGAATCGCTAGCTCTATTTACTGCTTACTATTTATAATCTTTCAACAATTGACACGAAACTTAACCTGCTTAGCTAACACCTGCTTCGCGGGAAACTGCAAGCGGTGCTTGTCAAGGGAGAATCTTTCCCACTTAAAACCAATGACTCCTGCCAACTGTATCCAGTTACTTACTAATGAGTAGGGAAAGGCATTTAATGATCATAAAATAATGAAAAAATTCAAAATAGAAAAATGCATTTATTACCTAAAATAGTGAAAAAATTACCAGGAATTTTTTTTAAAGCCCAATGAATTTTCCATTATTGCTTATGCTTATTAAACTTTTAAACTTTGATATTCTTTTTTTTCCCCCCAAGCATATACAGGTATATAAAGTATTTGTTGTACTAAATGGCTGGGTATTGTAAACCGACACATCTCCAAAATTTAAAAATAAAAAAATAAAAAATTCAAAGTTAGAAAATTTCAAAAATCCAAAATTTAAAAATTCAAAGATCCAGAATTAAAAAATCCAAAATTAATAATTAAAAAAGTCCAAAAACCCAATATTAAAAAGTCTAATAATGCAAAATTGAAAAAATCCAATAATCAAACATTGAAAAAATAAAAATTAAAACAAGTTTCACTTCTGTCGCGTGGCGTTCCACGCACACTTTATTTGTTCAACAGCCAAAACAGAGTTTCTACAAACAGTGGGTGGCTTATAATTACCCTTCAGAATTTTTTTTTCAAAATAAGTTTTCAGGGTTCATTCGATAAACCTCCCTGAATTTTGATTCATGTTGAGACAGCTCTCAAGAAACAACAGCCGAGCTATGGTGCACGTTGGCAAGATTGTAGGGATGTACCCAATATTTTCTTTTTCTTCTCAATCTACGCCTGAACCAATAAGTCACTTTTTTACAACATCTTCCTCACTTGAGCTCATAATTGTAACTGAAGTAGTGAGGATTGTGTTCCACCATATTTTTATCGCCCAGGTCGCACCGATTTATCGCTCGCTGTGTGAACCTTCCTAGCAATATATCGCCGCAACATATCCCTTGCGATATATAGCTTATCGCTTATCGCCTCAGTGTGAATGCTGCCTTAGAGTTAGTGAAATGTATGGCTAGGTTTGTGGCAGTTAGGTTAGAAATATGTTGTAAATTAGAGTTTGTGACATGTAGAGCTAGGTTGGTGGCAGGTTAGGAACAGTGATATTAGTGTTGACTGCCATGAAGTATACAGCCCTGTTTCTGGATGTTATGACCTAGATGTACAACTCATTGCCAGTCGTAATTCTATCCTTCCTCCAGCCATTTTCTGATCAGAGAGTGACATTTATAGGTTAGAAAAGTGACATCTTCATTCTCATTTGTCCAGTGTTTTACACCCTTTCCAGAAAGCACTAGGCCTATATGGCTTCTATGGTTAACGAAGAACACAAGTTAAAAATCACCGTTTTAAAATTTTAAAGTGACTAAACATAGTGAGTAATGATCGAAACCATCCCCAAAATTTCATTTGAAATTCAACAAAGTGGACATGTATATAGTGGCAGAGGTGTCTAGTTTCAAGCATGGCCAAGTCAATTTTTTAAAACTTTAGAGATTTATGGCAATATGGAATCTCCTATGAACAAGGAATATGCCATGGTGATATCAAGCTTCAAAACCAGCCAAAAACCGCTTTAAAAAGCTGTTGAAAATAGCAGTTACTTTCAAAGAACTGGCCAAGTCCTAAGAGATTAGATTCAAATTCGGCCAAGTCATAGAGAAACCGTATTTAGCCAATGAGAAACTAGATATCAATCACGTGACCGCTGATCAGTGTGTGTTAGCAATATGGCTGACATTGTGTTGTAGGTGAAGCTATTTATTGGCAAATTTATTCTGTTTTTAGTGAAAACATAGTATATTCTGTGTGTACTTGGGTTTTTATTAACATATTATTATGGAGGAAAGTGGAAAAAGTCGTTCTTGGAAGCACCAAGTCCCTATATATGAGTTTCAAAATTGGCCAAGACCAACATTGAGTTTCAAAAGTGTTTTTACTCATATCTCCCAAATTAAAGCACTGATTTTCTGTAAAATGTGTTATGAAGGCTCCAGAGGAAGTAAACTAAAGTTCTGGAAGTCATCAAGAGTCAGAATTGGGGCTGAAATGTATGTATTAGTTTTTCAGCTCTCCTGAAAAAAATGTGCTGATGGACTTGGCCATCTTTGCAACTAGACACCTCATTGTATAAAGTGGCAGGGCTAGTGTTGTAACAAATTTTAACTTCTTACTGTTGCAGCTTATAACAGTTCAGTTAGTCAGCAGTTTACTGTGGGAGTATGATGTGCTTGTTGCAGTCTTATCTAAGGCTCTTTTCACACTGGGTCACTTGTGACGGTCACCCTTAGTATTGCCAATAGTAGCTACATGAAACACAATTTGCAATCGCTTTTGACAACCCAAATGGCAGGTCGACATTTCACTTCATTTATAAAATCTTCAGCATTAATCAAATCTAAACTAAAGACTGGATAACTAGTTTCGCTGAGCTCGGTTATACAACTGAATTATGTATCTACAACTTGCATGGTTGGTAATCATTAAATGCGGTGACCGTCACAAGTGACCCAGTGTGAATTCTCCCATTTAATCCAATGCTTCTTCGCTGGTGACGGTCACCATTTAAACCAAAGCATCTTTGCCGGTGACCGTCACAAGTGACCCAGTGTGAAAAGAGCCTAAATGAAATGTCTAAATAATATACATTACTTAGGCCTACTTTCTTTTCTAATAAAATAAAGCATATTGCAGAAGACTCATTTATTGAAAGAAATGCTATTGATGACCATTACGGTACTTGGTGGTTCTTCAGTTACTCTTCCTTTTCAGTCTTTGAACGAAAAGTGGAATCTTTCTGACCCATCCTTCAGTCATGATCTTGAACAAAGTGTAAAATGTGTCGAAATCTCAATATTGAACCCAAAGCCCTAGAATGGTTTGAAAATTATTTCACAGACCGCATACAGCAAGTTGAAATCAAACATTACATTAAAAATACAGAAACTCAAACTAGATCTTCACCACAAAAAACTGTAAATGGAATCCCACAGGGATCCATACTAGGGCCTTTGCTCTTCTTAATATACATAAACACATTTCCAGAAAATTTTAAAGAAGAGTCCGTCTGTTTAATGTTTGCTGACGACACCACTATTATAACTCCAACCACAATCCAACACTGGGAACAGACCTTAGAAGAAACACTACATATAGCTACAAACACCTGCACATCATTAGATCTACTCATCAACAAAGAAAAAACAATTAACATAAATTTTGCAGCCACAAAAATAGCTTTTAATACCTTAAATGAAACACCAGACATTTCAACCACAACTTCTACAAAGTTCCTGGGCATAATAATTGATCAAAATCTAAGCTGGCAACCCCACATAGAAACTCTACAAAAAAAACTATCTGTAGCCTTATACGCACTCAGAAGAATTAGAAATATAACAGATAAAAATACTGCAAAAATTGCTTATTACGCCCTTTTTGAAAGTCATCTGAGATATGGCATAATAGCTTGGGGTGCAGCATCAGAAACCATGATACTGAAGATACTCATACTACAAAAAAAGGCACTCAGAATCATTGAAACATCACATCCTCAAGAGCACTGCAAGCCACTCTTCACAACAAATAGTATTCTTACCGTGACTTCACTCTACATCCTAGAAACTTTAAAATTACTAAAACAAAATCCACCAAAAAAAAGAACAGGCTGTCACAAATATAACTTAAGAAATACCGAAACAGACTACAATCTACATCAACACAGGTTATCAAAAACTAGCAAAATACCACTAATAATGGGCACAAAACTCTATAATGTGTTGCCAAGACATCTGAAAACTATAAATAGCAATACAATTTTCATCACTAAACTTAGAAAATACCTACTTTTAAAGGCTTATTACTCCATAACAGAATTCTTCAATGACCACAATGCTATACAATAAAATCTACATAAATACAAGAAAATTCACTACAGGATAAACTAAATTATAAAAATTGACAATTCCCTAGTCTTAATGACTATGGTGAAGAAAGAGAATGGAATGGAATGGAATGGAATGAACACCAGATTAAGTAGACCTACCAACAAGGGAGAGTAAGTACAATTGGTTGTACTTTGACCATGATCGTGATGGGGCTTTTTGCAAATTATGTAAAATAGGCTACATTTAAAAAATGAAGCTTTACAAAAAAATGCAGAGTGTTCATTTCAGTATCTTTCACTAACTTTATAAAATCTACCAGAAGCAAAGGAAAACTAGAAAAGCATGCAAAGTCAAAAAAACTGCTAAAATTTAAAAACGTCAAAGCTGTTAATGCAAACATGCATTCTTTTAAGCTTGTTGCTCGTTTAAGAAATCAGGAGATTCGTCTTCTGATGTTGCTTCTTTTATCTTATTGGCCAATATCAGCAAAAGGTCACAAGGACACTTGTTGAATGCATACTGTCCATTCCTGTTTCTACCGCCAATGTAGAAAGGCCATTCGGCACCATAAATAGAGTGATGTCAAAATTAGTAAGTAGGATGGGAGAGAATACGCTTCAAGCTTGTGTGAAGGTGTCAACTGAAGGGGATGAGGAACCCACAGAAAGTTTAATTTTCGTCGTCCACAGATATGCTGTAAAAAGCTCTTGTCACATTAGTTTGCTGTACAGTAACATAAATGTAATTTATTGCATGCTATGTTATTATTTTATTAATTTTCATATTTACCAAAATTTGAAACCTTCAATCCTCTACCGCCGAGGAAAGGGGCTGTACTCAACAATAAACTTCATAATGGCTTCCTTTATTAACTAAAACTAGTTTCTTCCACTGTTGGATAAATTACAACATACAAAAAAAGTTAGGGCCTAATGCAAAATTCAAAAAATAAGAGCTAGTTATAAGCATGTGGATACTATTCAAGGAGCCAACTTTGAATATTAGAATTTAGGTGAAATAAGTTATATTGGAAAATAAACATTAATCTCAATATGTTGCAATTGACAGAAAGCAGATCTGTAGGCCTACACAACATCTACAAAATATTTGAACCCCATATTATATAAATCCAAAGCAGGAAATGTACTATCGGGGATGACTTTACATCCGCCGCTTGCGATATCCACCGTTATTATCACTGGAATGCCTATTTCTGACGACTTCCACGTCCTATATGGAAAAAACAGGGAAGCTCCATTTGCTATGAAATGTCAGAAGTAGACCAAACGTCAAAGTATATATCAATTATGGTAACTAAGATTAACTACTCTATTTATACTTAACATACATATAATTTAACAAAAGTAATGGTAATTACCTGTAGCCTCTGTTAGTTGTTCGAGGAGGTATTTTAAAGACAAAGACTTCTGATTTTACAAGTAACACACTCTCGTACGACTCCATCTTCGCTACAGTGCACTCTACAGTGGACTTCCAACATCATTAGAACTGCGTTGACAAAAGGCGAACGATGAAGGTGGGCGGATTCGCAAAATGTCCCGCTTCTCCCGCTGCAGAAACCAATCATGCTGAAGGTACAAACGATAAAGTGGGAGCACGAGGGCCCACGTAACATGTCCGGCGCAACTTTATATGAACTGTCAAGTCATCGACTAAACCAGACAGACCTACTTTAATAACTTTGAAATCTATGACGTGTTCTATATCCTTGAGTCCCTCTCAACACAGGATCTACAGAACGAGATAACTACATCTACATGGGCGAGAATATAAAGATAAAAAATTAAACATTTTCGTGTGAAGAGTTGCACGCTACGTTGAAAGCTAAAATTCCGGTAAAAAAAAAGTATGCGCATGTTGTAGGCCTATTTATTAATTGTAGTGTCTACCTCATTGAGTACCGGTCCTCTCTTCAGTGTTCAATATTGTTGCGAGCATGCTTCTACTGTAACAACAATGTTTTCGTGTTGCATCAGCTGGATTCTAAAGTTGAAACAGCTGATAAACACGTTAGTCTGATCGTGGTCGTAAATTGTGAAATAGTTTGTGCGCATTTGCATTACAATTTAAAACACTATGCATAGGTGCAGGAACTTTTTATGCTCATAGCAAATTCTTTAAAAATAAGGCAAGTAGGCCTATCTATATAACTTTGCTGTCAAGAATAAGCAACAGTCTTTTTTTTAAGGGAAAATGTGCCCCTTGATTATAATAATAATAATAATAATTTTATTGTCATTAGGCTAAAACAAGCTATAGACAAAGTCAGATAAAACACAGAATATATACAAATAAAACTCAGAATATATACAGATTATTTACAGATTTCGTCATTACAATCAATTAATAGATATGGTACACAAACATTAACCAGAAGTTAAAAACGTATTAAAATACAATTGGTCTATCACTGAAATTAAAAAATTCTTCAAGTGAGTAAAATGGATTACCCATCAACCATTCATTCAGGTTATGCTTAAACTTATTACTTTGGCAATTTGCTGTACTTGGAGAGAATTTGTTATAGCACTTAAGTCCAATAACATCATAGCTTTTCAATGTCTTAGATAGTCTTTGAAAAGGTACATCAATGTGTTTACGCTTTCTTGTATTATGAGAATGTATATCTTCTCTAAGTTGATAATTTGGAAGATTGTTAATGGTGTGTAGTACAACAGTATAGATGTAAAGATTAACAACAGTCATGACTTTAAGCTTCACAAACAATGGCTTACAATGGGCTAGTCTGTCAGCATCAGAAATGATTCTAACTGCCTTTTTTTGGAGCGAAAGTATATTATGAACATGGGAACTATTTCCCCATAGCAATAAGCCGTACAAAATTACACTCTGAAAGAAAGCATGGTATGCGGATCTAATATACCTATCTGAAACATAACTTTTTAATTTTCTCAGCAGATATATTACTCTGGATAGCCTACCCGATATATAATTAATGTGATAATACCAGGAAAGTTTACTATCTAAATAAATTCCCAAAAATTTAACACTGTCCGGTTCATTTGGCAGACAATTTTCCCTTAAACTGAATGACATGAACTGAGTTTTATTTTCATTTAAACAAAACCCATTGGCTCTAAACCATTTAGATGCTTCGCTAATAGTATTCTCTGTTATAGTTTTTAGAGAATCCATGCCCGAGCTCTTGTTTATAAAGGTTGTATCGTCTGCATACATGATTGTATGAGAATCTACATTAGATGGCAGATCATTTATCATAATCACAAACAGCAGTGGGCCGAGCACGGAACCCTGTGGCACACCACACATAACATCAGCTACATTAGATTTGCTATCGCCTATACACACAATTTGTTTTCGGTTCTTTAAGAAAGACCTAAGTATACTTAAACTGTTATTCTGAAAACCTATCAATCCTAATTTATATAAGAGTAACGCATGGTCCACACAATCGAAAGCTTTACTCAGATCACAAAAAGTGACCTGAGCAAGTTCCTTGTCCTCAAATGCCTGCAAAACCTTTTTAACAAGCGAATCGATAGCATGAATGGTGGATCTGTTTTTTCTAAACCCGAACTGCTCATTACAGAGAATCCTTTCTCGGTCTAAGAACTGACACATTTGGTCATATATAATGGTTTCTAATACTTTAGAAAAAACTGGAGTGAGAGATATGGGCCGATAACTAGATGGGGAATTTTTGTCTCCCTTCTTATACACAGGAACCACTCTGCTTAGCTTAAGTACATCGGGGAAAATACCCTGAATCAAACACTTGTTTATGGCATAAGTAAGGGGACAAGCAATGGACTCTATAACATTTTTCAATATTTTACAGGAAGTGCCATATATATCCACGCTGCTGGATGACTTTATCTTTTTTACAGTATTTACAACCACCTGCTGTGTTACTTCCGAGAACACAAAACTTTGACCAACATTCCTAGAATTCAAGTTGCAATTTTCCATCAAATTAGCAGCTGTTTCCACAGGTTTAGTGACATTATTCTGAATATCCTGAACTGATTGTATACAATAGGTATTAAATTCATCTGGTGTAACAGCAATATCTTTAGGTTTACCGTTATTAGCAACTGAGTTTATAATTTTCCAAGCCTGTTTATGTTTATTCATTGATGTCTCAATACTTTTAATGTTATGATCTTTCAGTGCTAGATTAATAGCTACTTTGTATTCATTCCTAACTTTTACAAGAGCAGATTTAGATTGTTGGGAATTAAGCTTCTTATTCAAATCATTGAACAACATAACCTTTTTTTTCAAACTAGCTAGTTGAGGAGTATACCATTGCTTATTTTTCTTACTTATTTTGCTTACATTGGGATTAACATTAACTTTACATTTTCTTTGTGGGATGGTCATATCATAAATACTGGTGAATACAGAAAAAAATTCCTGAAAAATACAATTTGCTGACAAATGTTCAATTTTAGAGAACATATCAAACCAATCATAAGCACTAAGGTGAGATCTAAAATTAGACAGCTTTATGTCATCTACTGGCCTTGTTACCACCTGTTTACTCTTGAAACATATGCTGTCATTTACATCACAATTTTCAATGGTGAGAACTACCCCATCATGGTCAGAAAAAGGACAATTAACAATGACACAGGATTGAATTGATCTTATAAAGTTTGTTATTATGTTATCGAGACAGGCCGAGCCTCTAGTAATATTAGTGTTATTGTAATCAAAATTAAATTGTCTGAGTAAGTTTTTAAATTCACGTACACTTGGTTTGTCAATTGTAACATCAAAGTCAGCATTAAAGTCCCCCCCAATTATTATCTTAAAGTTTTTCCATTATTATGATAATAATAATTTTTTGTTGTGATATTCTACAGTGCTGTAGTTTCCTCAAGCAAAAGGTGTGATCCTATACATAACTTATGTAAGAACATGTACATACAATTACATTTAAAAAAAATTTTCCCTCCATAAATTCCTAAATTTTTTCTTCATGTAGTCCTTTCAGTTCCATACATTTTTTAATTCCGATTTTTGCTTGATCTTTCTTTCCTGTTTTTTCCCACTGGTTCCCATCACATTATTTCTTTTGGGTATCTTCCATAGTTTATCCTACTTACATGCCAATTGTACCCCTTTGTCAAATTAAATTACATATAAAGTGACATAGTCACCATCCTTGATTCTGCACCATAAATACATGCTCTCTAAAACAGCTGCTTGTCGAACAGTTAACACGCTGAAAAGCAGCATTTAAGCGGAGGCCACTGCAGACAGGACTCTTCTCTCAATTAGTTCAAACTATGGCAAGTAGATGTCTCTAGTCTCTTCCAGTAAAGTTTATTTTTATATGTTTTTATGTGACTAGGTTAAAATTGTTAAGAAGGATCGTAAACCTTGTCATCCGGATATTTTGTATTCAAGAAAAAATTTGACAATTATAATATTATTTTATGTTGAACCTAATTGGAGGTGGACTCGAACACACCATGAATTAAATCATGAGCTCTTTAATTAACTTACCTACAAAATATTTTAATTTGTCTTGTGTTAATATCATAAAATTAACTTTAATTCATGTGCATACTGTACCCTGCACTCTATAAAGGTGTATTAGGAAATGAAAATCATGTCACGTCATTCTCATAACATTTAGTATGCCTCTTATAAAACTATTGATAGCTACCAGATAATCTACTATGGCTATCTACTGAGATACCGCAATGAAAATGATCTAAACACAAAACAAAAGCTAATTCTGAAATCTAAAGTACCAGTACTAGTGTTTTTTGTTGAAGTTTTATATTACTTTGTTAAAGGAGTGATATACATCTCAGCTGACCAAACTGATGTGTGTTGTGTGGTTCTTTTTGCAGGTTGCACAGATGTTGAAACTTATGCCTCGAGTTGCTCCTCAACATTGCATGGCAGGTCTTACAGTCCAGAAGCAGATCCACAACATAGCACGCCCACTCAAAAAAGAAGTTCAAGAAATCCAGATTCCTGTCCCTTGGGGACACATTGCAGGTACAAAGAAATGTACTCTATTTTGAGAGTATTATAGGAGAAAAATTCCTCTGACACTGGGACTTGAACTCAGGACCTTGGCTATTCGTGCCAATGGTCTACCAACCGAGCTAAGCCGGAGTTCAATTCACAGCGGCAGATAGAACCTCTCTCCTATGACTGATTGGGCAATGTAATGTCCAACAGAGACAATAATCTGTGGTTCATGAATGCTTTTGTGCAACAAGTTTTGGCTCTGCAACTTCAAAATATAAACAGACTCATGTAGGACTCCCACAGGGAGCTGTTTTGAGTACCACACTGTTTAACATATATATTAATGACTTACCAGAACAGATAGGAAAAACTGGAATAAAGACAGCCCTCTTTGCGGATGACCTGATCATGTGGTATTCCAAAACACCTAAAGAACTAAAAAGCTTGGAGGAATCTATCCAAAAAGCTCTAGAAGAACTAAAGAAATGGTGTGTCAACAATCTCATGAAGGTAAACATAGCAAAAACCAACTTCCAGCTATTCTCTTTGAGGAAGAAAATTGATGAAGTGAATTTGAAATATGAAGATACTAAACTCCAAAGAACAGAGAATGCTAAAAACCTAGGGGTTATTTTTGACAAAAAACTAACCTGGAGAAAACACATAGACTATGTAAGTAAGAAAGCAACCAGCAGATTCAAAATTTTGAAAAGACTAGCATGCACCAAATGGGGCAGCTCCAAAAAAACATTAAACATTACTTACAATACCGTACATACATAAAACCAGTTCTTAAATACTGCGGTGAAGCACTAATAACAACATCCAAAACTAATAAAGAAATTCTGGAATGCACACAGAATCAAGCACTACGATTAATAACTGGTGCAGTGAAAACTACCCCAGTCGAAGCATTACAAGTAATCACATCTAACAAACCAGTCATGGCAGAACTTGAAACACAAGCACTTTTAACATATGAAAAGTTAATAAGGCTCCCTAATTATGATGTATTAGATAAATATAAAGATTTCCAGCACACCCTGAAAACTCAAAATGGATTTGTACAAGAAGTTTCAAAGTTAAAAGAACAGCTACAAATACCAAGGCAGAAAGAAAATCTGTTACATATTAATAACCCAGTTAGTATCTTTCCAATACATTACAGCCTAAACTTAAAGGAAAACTTCAGCAAGAAAGACACTCCTCCAGAACAAGCAAAGGCTCTCACATTAGAAATCCTACATACAAAGTATCCTGCAGAATTCTGGACCCATATATACACAGACGGGTCTTTATCTGACCCCCAAGAAGGAGCTGGAGCAGGCGGAACTTGTCAATTCTTCTCTTTCTATAAGAAGGTTGGGATATGTACAACTAATTTTGATGGCGAAATAGATGCAATCTATACAGCCCTCCAAAATATATTCACTTGGCTACAGAACTGCAAGAATGTTGTAATACTGTCAGATTCCAGAGCTACAATTCAAGCAATAGCATCAACCTTTTGCCCAAAGATGTCAAAAATTCAAGAAATACATAGAATGATTAAGCAAATTTATAATTTAGGGAAAAACATAATCCTGCAATGGATCCCAGCCCACTGCGGGACTTTCGGGAATGAAGAGGCTGACATGTTGGCAAAGAAAGGCTCCAAAATTAAACAAACATCAAACCTAAGCTTTTCATATGAATCTGTAAAGCGGATTATTAAAAGGAAGACACATCTAAATTACCTATCAAAATTAAAAGGGAGAAACGAAAACTCTAACTGGAGAAAATTATTGGAAAACCCAAATGTAGTCCCAGATATGCCTCGAAAGTCTACTGTTGCCATGGTTAGACTCATTACAGGACATGATTGTTTAGGCAAGCATCTCCACAGAATTGGCACACTTGCGTCTCCAAATTGCGTGTTGTGTTCTCAGGAAGAGGAAATGAATATGGATCACCTGGCAAACTGTGAAGCTCTTAAAGTTCAAAAAGACATTACTTCAAAGTATTGGGAAGCAAGAGCAAAAATGACTTTGGTGTCAAGTTGTGGGCATTAGATACATACATACATACATACATGAATGCTTATATGGGTGATTCTTCAAATACGGGAAAATTTGCGTTCCGGAGTGATATTTTCCTTCAAATTCAACTTTTAAAAAATATTAAAATAAAAGTTTGTTTCTACTACTTCCACACTACAACTATCAGTTTGAAATGTCACTAACTTTATATTCTGATATTCCAAAATCGAATTTAATTCAATGAAATGTCATCCACATGCCCTGTCCCAAACCTTGGTTTTGTATATTCTAATGCATTTTTCACAAAACAAAATGTTATTTCCTTTTCAACTTTTTTCCTGTCAATGAGTATGAATGGGTGAAGAATATTAACCCCTAAAAAAAAAAAAAGGAAATAAAATTGTCACCCCACCTAATGAACATAAAGAATGTCCCAAGGGTTTTTGGTCATCCACATGGCTGAAAAGAATGGAATTTTTTCTGCAGAAATGAGAAATTTGTAAAACTGGCAACAGTGTTAGAAAGCCAACAGGGCAGCTTGTGGTTAAATTGTAAGGTTGAATTTTGCTTGCTTACAAACAGTTTGGGATTAACAAAGGACTTTGTATCATTTTCAAGGAAAACATTTTTATTCCCCGTCATTAACATGGCTTCTAGAAAGTAGGCAGAAAGTGAATATTAATTAATTTTGATTATGCACTATGATAAACCTTCCAATTCAAAGTACCTGACTGAAGTTGAGTCTACAGAGGTTTAGAAATGGCTTGCTGAGACCACTAAAACTCCTTTTTTGTCATCCACATGCCTGATTTTTGTGTCATCCACATGTCTCATGAAGGGGTATGTGGATGACTCTCAAGTCATGTAGATGATAAATGTAGGATACTATTGTGTTTGCGGTGTCTGTGACCTGTACTTAAGATCTTAAAACTGATTAAATGAATTTCTGCTTGATTCCCCCCTCCCCCAAAACCATAAAAACACAGTCTCGTTAAAATTACATTAAATCCGGAGTATGCACACAAATTTGCAAATTTGATGCAAAATCAACTGAAGTATGCTGAGAAAAATATGAAATCACATAACGAAAAGCAGATTGTTGCCAAAGTTAGTCATTAATGTGGCCTTCTGCCATCCACATGTACACGGATGTCATCCACATGGCTTTAAAAAATAGAGAAATTAAAATAAATAAAAATATAAACATTTAAGCTCTGCTGGTGTCATATTATAATCAAGTAACCCCTGTATTTTTGTGATTTTTTTGAGATTTTTTAAACAAAGTAAAAAATTTGGATTTTACACACTCCAAATTTTCCCGTATTTGAAGAATGACCCATATATCTATAGGCTACTCTATTTTGTTTTTATCATTACCAATATTGGTACTGTATGTAATATTCTTAATTTAATATTTGTTGGCCTCAGTTGTGTACAGGTAGTGTGCCCGCCTCTAGATCCAAAGGTCACAGAATCAAACCCAGTGCAGTCGATGGATTTTTCAGGATGTAAAAGTCCTGTTCATGGAGTCCTCCAGGAGGGACTTTAAGCTGCAGGAGGCCCATATCATAGATTTACAGCATGTAAAAAAACTCCAAGCCTAAATTAGAGCCTTTGGACAAAATTCCTCAGCCCATTCACATCCAAATAATCCTTAGTTTCCTATGAGGGTTGTGAGGCAATGGGCTTACCATCTGCCTCTCTGCTGTCTCTTGGAAAATTAGTGTTACCAAATTAGTCTATGTACCAAAACCTCCACTTGGAGGCCCTATGCCTCCAACTGAGGGAGCTACAAGAATGTACAAATACAAAATACAGGGGTGCCCACCCCCCCAAACTTCAAGACTCACCCCCCCCCAAACTTCACTGCTCACCCCCCCCCCAAACTTCACTGCTCACCCCCCAACCTGATTGGCTGTCGGCAAGGGCGCCCATATAATATTTTCTAGGGGGGAAATTTTTTAAATTAATTTATTTTTTGTCGCTTTAACTTTTTGGGCCACTTTGTAACATTATATTAATAATATAATAATTGCAACAATGACGTAGATAGAAAATAATTGCGGGGAGGGTCGGAAGTGCCGGGGGGGTTTGAAATCCCCCGAAAAAAAGGGTGGGGGTCCATCCCCAGAAAATTTTTAAATATTGAACTAATGAAAATCACATTTTACACTATTTTAGCACAGAAAAACTAGTTAGGAAATTTGTTTACCAGACTCTAAGACATGCCAATGTAAATAAAAAATCATTACTTAAGTGGGGATCCACCCCCGGAAAATTTTTAAATATTGAACTAATGAAAATCACAATTTACTTTATTTTAGCACTGAAAAACTAGTTAGGAAATTTGTTTACCATATTGTAAGACATGCCAATGTAAATAAGAAACCATTATCTAAGTGGGGGTCCACCCCCGGAAAATTTTTAAAAATTGAACTAATGAAAATCACATTCTACGCTATTTTAGCACTCAAAAACTAGCTAGAAAATTTGTTTCCCATACATGTCAATGTAAACAAGAAAATGTTACGTAAGTCTGGTGTTCCCGGGAAATTTTTAAATATTGAACTAATGAAAATCACATTTTATGCTATTTTAACACTGAAAAAGTAGTTAGCAAATTTGTTTACTAAACTCTAAGACATGGCAACTTAAACAAGAAATTGTTACCTAAGTTATAATACTTATTACTATTTATAAGAAAAGTTGAATAACACATGGAACAGTGGACATAATTACTCATTATTTTACGAAAAGAAAATAACTGCTATATCATATTTGACACACCAACAAATCTTGTTTAATTAAATAAATATATATTTTTTTAAATACAAATATAGAATTTTAGGTTTTGACTTTTGGGGATCCAATCCCCCTGGACTCCCCTTTTCTAATCCACTGTGGATTCTGCTTCCATGTTGTCGACTTGGTAAAACTTCTGCAAACTTTTTATGTCTCAACTGACTTTCAAATAATTGTCTTAAAAGAAAAACACCTTACTATATCATTATAATTATATAATTATTAATATACATTTTTTTCCTTTCCCCAACAGCTAACGGGGGCCTCGCCCCCTCCTACTCCGCATATGGGCGCCCATGGCTGTCGAAATTCGTCATCTTTATCTTGAAGATTCTGCTTGGGATTTACATCAATATACGGTTTCCTTTTATCTTCGCCACTGCTTTTACTTTCAGTAATCTTGTATTTTATATCTAAATTATGTTTCAGTATATACGGATGTTTCTTTCTGCAGTGATCTTGCCATTTGTCATGCCTAATAATGGCAATGCACAACAATTCTAAACACTTATATTTAAATTGCTGTTGTTTTTTTCGGCATTTTCGAGATGCCGAGATGGACTGAAACCGGTAGCCGTAACCTCAAGTTTCAAATTAAGGATGCAGCATTAGGCAGATTTTTCCACACATTCCCTCCCGTTCTTTATAAGGTGGCACGTGCAGTAAAATCACTTCCGAGAATAATATTATTCTTGCAGGCGGCATTGTACAAAGACTGTAATAACCCAGTAAGAACTAATACTCCAATAATTCCTACCAACAATGATTCAGTTCGCAGTCGCCGCTATTGGCACAGAGTGATCGATTTCGTTGGCGCTGCAGTTGTTTACATATACAAGCAAATGCGTTTCGCTAATTTATTGACTACTTACTTCTAAAGAATTAGAAGAGATCTTTTGAAGTTATAAAACTTGACCGTTTTTATTTTTAACATATAAAACATTAATTTTGCAACAATTTTCAACCCCCCCAGAAAATTCATAAATCAATGATGCAGTCTGCATCTTAACCCTCCCCTGTGGGCACCCCTGCAAAATTAATATTGGTACTATATTAATATTACTAATTACCGTACCTTTTTCGTTTATAAAGATTGACACAGATTGATTTTGGCATATAATCAATTCTAATGTGAATTCAGAAGTTGCAATCTCCAAATGAAGTAATGATTATTGTGAGATTGTATTGTATGTATTGTATTGTATTGTATGTCTATTCTAGAGTCAATGAATGCTTTAGGTGGGAAGGAGCTAACTTCGTTTTTGACCTCAGTATTGCGTTATTGAGAATATTTATATTGGTATATTGATATTTTAATCACTCTTCAATGTAGTATATTCCCTACTCTATAATCACTATTCCTTGCACCATCCATTAACTAACTCGTCTGTATCATCTCCTTAATTCTTTTTGTCTTAGCTGTTTGTGTTCTGGTTTCTCCTTTGTCTCTTTGTAGATCTTTACATTTGTTTCTTTTCTCATAAATTTGTTATTTCATTTTATATAGGCTATTTTTTTTAAATCCATGTTTTAAAATATTTTGACAGAACAGTTTGCTTCCAGTTGTAATGAAACAGTCACGAAAAACACATTCAAGTAATGCATCTGAACTCCACTGGTGTTTACATGAGTGTGATTTCAAAATAAAATTATTATTTTGTGGGTTAGCTAAAGCAGTCAAGTTGAATACTTACATTCAGGTAGCATGAATACTGGTATTCATTCCTATAACTGCCAAATTCACTGTGGACTTCTTAGGATCCTCTCACGTGCAATTGCAAATGCCTGATTGGAAATCGTTTACTTGGTACACAGTAGCCTATGTTGTAAAACAAAAATAGGAAAAGGCTTGAATGACTCCCATTGTTGAGCAGCTTCTAAAACAAAGGAAAGTTTAGTAAAATTAGGTGTGATAATGATTATTTAAATTCCAAGACGTCTTCTATAGTACTGGTAAATGAATATTTTATACATGATACGAATAAGGGTCTGGACATTTTCTGTTAAGCTGATCATGATTGTTTTGTTGTAAATCTCGTACAAATTCGGGACAATATAAATTTATTTATACCCTTGAAAGCAGTATGCTTTCAATAATATGGTACGATAGAATTAGTTATATTTTAAACCACTGAGAAGAGCAATATAGACTGGTGCTTCTACTGATTAAAGCTGCAAAGTGAAAAAAGATATATGCATTTAAGGTTCAGTGAAGAGAGAGTAATAATAATATTTGATTCTTTGCATTGTTATGTTAAAAAGGGCATTATTGTAAATTCCTATAAAATTTATTTCTTCTTTAGTGCATTCAGCTATAGTAAGTGTATATTTTGTTGTTCAGCAATGTAAGAAGTGTACAATTAAAATTGGTTCCTATTAGCCTAAACATAATTTGGATTGTATCTGGAAATCTGAGAAAGGTGGTAGTTCTGTGTATAATTTTGTGCCCGCAGCTTCGCCTGCGATAATTATTTCAAAAATTAAAAATGAAGAGCATAATGGTTAAATCATTATATTTATTAACACTTAAATCACGTGGACTACATACCACGATTAGATAGCGTCGCCTGGTAAAAGCGACCTCAGATTCGAGTTCCTTGGCCCAGAATACCCCTGTATAGTGAGTTTCGTCCAAATCGAACAATGTTTGACCATATTTAGGCCTATATTGATTATCCCTCTTCTGTGTAGGTTGAAAATTTCATATGTCTGCGGGCCTTGATATTCTAAACAAATGAATCGTCCAGGATGGACTTAACAAAAATCAAGCTATGGCCCGCGATAATTATTTCAAAAATTAAAAATTAAGAGCATAATAGTTAAATCATTATATTTATTAACACCTAAATCACGTGGACAACATACCACGATTAAATAGCATCACCTGGTAAAAGCAACCTCAGATTCGAGTTCCTTGGCCCAGAAAACCCCTGTATAGTGAGTTTCGCCCAAATAAAACAATGTTACACCATATTTAGGGCTTACAACATTCAAGCGATCGCAAAAGTTTTATTTCCAAGGTATGAGAAAAATAGCCAAAGCCAACTGTAATTGATTTGACATGAAATGTATAACTGAAAACTGATGCTTCGAAAACGCAAAAAAATTCACTTTTTCCCCCCGTTTTTCACTCATAACTCATGAATGAAAGCGAAAATTAAAATTCCGGCTTCGAGGTGCATTTTCCGACCCTTCAGTCTACCTATGTTTAAAAATTCAGATCTCTGTGTTGAGTAGATTTCACTGGGCATCGCGGACAGACAGACTGACAGAAGGAAGACAGACTGACGGAAGGAAGACAGACACTTCCTTTTATTAATATAGTTTTTTTTTTATACATATTAAATGTAAATTTGAAAAAAATAGGAAAAGGCTTGAATGACTCCCATTGTTGAGCAGCTTCTAAAACAAAGGAAAGTTTAGTAAAATTAGGTGTGATAATGATTATTTAAATTCCAAGACGTCTTCTATAGTACTGGTAAATGAATATTTTATACATGATACGAATAAGGGTCTGGACATTTTCTGTTAAGCTGATCATGATTGTTTTGTTGTAAATCTCGTACAAATTCGGGACAATATAAATTTATTTATACCCTTGAAAGCAGTATGTTCTAGTGATGTTCTAGTGATTATATAATTCGCTGTTTCAAGTTACATAACACTGATGGTATATTTTGTACTTTTTGTTTCAGGTAAATGGTGGGGCCCTCAAAACGTGAAGCCAATTCTGTGTGTTCATGGATACCAAGACAATGCTGGCACATGGGACACTCTCGCTCCATTGTTCCCTAATGACATCAGTCTACTTGCAGTAGATATGCCAGGACATGGATTATCTTCACATTTTCCAACTGGAACACCTTATCACTTCTTAGATCTTGTTTTAACTATTCGTCGCATTTCAAATCACTATGGTTGGGATAAGATCTCTCTTTTGGGCCATTCCTATGGAAGCATTCAGTCTTTTATGTATGCAGCCCTTTATCCAGAACTTGTGGACCATTACATTGCTATTGATGCAATTAAACCTCTTGCTGTAAATCCAGTTGAAGCACTTGAAAAACATGGAGAATGGATAGACAAGTTCTTAAAAATTGACTCCTTAGACACAGACAGCACACCTACGTACTCATATGATGAAGCTATAGACCGCCTTCATAAAAGCATAAATAAATGGGTATCAAGAAAAGGATGTGAAATTTTGACAAGAAGAGGTACAACAAAACAAGCTGATGGAAGATACCGCTATAATAGGGATCCACGCTTAAAAGTTGCTCTTGATTTACGATATACACATGATTTCGTAAATCAGTTAGCTGCAAGTGTCAAGTGTAAAGTTCTAGACATAGAAGCTAAAGATGGCTTGAAACGCTGGAAGCCAGAGAATAAAATGGGAGAATTCATTGAAATACTTAAGGAATCTGCTGCTTATTATGAATATCAGGTTGTAGAAGGTGCTCATCATGTACATTTGGATTATCCTGAGAGGATTGAACCGTTGATTTTGAATTTTTTGAAGAAATAAAATGTTTTTCTAGTCATAGTTGGTGGTGTAGTGCTTACAAAGCTGGCTGAAGCAAGGGTCTAGTGCCTTTTATTATCAGGTTTCATACGCATGTAAGTCTCCTCAGTATTCTTAGCTTCTTCCTTCATTTTCTCAGTTCTTACCTTGATGCACATAGTAGATTCCAATACTCAGGTCACAATCTGTTTTGACCTACATCATCTGAAATAAAATAATTCAAATATTAATGATGTTTTAAGTTGTAAAAAGAAATGGAAGAGTAAGTATTTTATTTAATTTTTAACAAACTTGTGGGCCTGCTTATTGGCCTTTGGCTGCCAGTTTGCCATGCCAGCTCTAGTTAGTCCTGAGTAGAGGTTCATGACTGTCCGCTGCCCTGGCACCTTTGGCAGTATGCGTGCTTACCAACCCGGCCGTCTGAGTTCAATTCCCAGTAAGGATTTTTTAATTTGATTCCGAAGGCTGGATTTAAGAGATGTGTTGGTGTACAGCTTCTTTTAATCACTAGACTGTGCACCAAATACACCTGGGTTCAATCCCAAATCTCTCTGCAGTGGGTATGACGTGGAGGCATATGTCACTGTTGATAGTTATACGTACATCAGATGGGGATGTTAAGCTGGCAGTCCCCTTGGTGTCTTTTGACAAGAGTAGGCTAATGCCAGCACTGGGTTTCCCCTTCACTTTTCTTCACCTTACATCATTACTCATACCCCACATTACACAAACACTACTACACACACTCATCTCTTCACACCTTACACTTCTGTCAGTTACACATCACTGTGTAATGTGGCCTGCTCAAGTGGTATATAACTTGAAAATGGGCCACACTATCACCGTCTACGCACCTCAGTGTAGACCTCAAATACGTCAGAGCAATGGGGTTGGCATTCAATACACAAACACACAGGTTCATGACTAAAATAAAGTCCTGATACAATCCAACACAAATCCAACTACTTAAAAATTTATAACATATATCCGTATGGGTGTGCAGTGCTGCAGACGATGGAGACACTGAGCTTAAAACTGGAAGGTTGTTAGTTTGATCCTAGATTAGATCATTGAGACTAAACATTTTGGTGAGTCTATGGTTCTGGGATTAACTCAGACTTCTATAGAAATGAGTACCAATGAGAAGTAACCATTAAGGTAAAATGCTATCCATAATGTGAAGTTGGTAGCACAGTATAAGTACTGATACAGTAAAGAAACTGTGTGTTAAAAGTCCTATGACAACATGTTAGCTGGACGACACTAGCACTCCATGCGGAGTGTAACTAAAACTATACATTCTCATCATATCAAATTACTTGGGAAAATACATACAAACACATCACGAAATATGTTATGTTAAGAGAGTAAAATACACAATATTTTTATTTAATGCAAATCTGAATTTTAAATTTAAGAAATAATAAAACATATATTCTAGTTAAGAACAGGTAAACAATACCTAAATAGGCTACTGTTAAGGACTGTATCTAGGCCTAGTACTTTTCCTTTAAAATCATTGCCCTTTAATATAATTTATAATTAAAATTATGATATTAAATATGTATTAATTACGTAAATTATGATATTATAGGTCTGTCACGTTTTTCATCCTGCACTTCATTGTTGAGAGTGTATTTTGGTTCTTTGCCTTATATGGCAACATACGACTTCAATTGTAGGTCTATGTAGTCTCCATTATTGCAGGATGAACTCCATTAAACAAAATAAAAAAAATCTAGAGCATTTGGAATTGAGGACACCGTCAGTACAGCAGTTTTAATTAACAAATTTTTGTAGGAATTCATAAACTGTCTGTTTTCGGCGTGTTCCAAGTATAGACAGTAATTTTCACTCAAATATTTTACATCTTTTGTTATTAGGTTTTCTTGTTGACCATTAATGACTCATTTTATACAACAGAATGAAATATAAAAATATTACATTAAAGTAAGTTGAAACATAACCACACCAGAATCACGAGTAAGCTAGTAGGCCTACAAATTACATATTACATATTTTCATTCTTACCTTTCTGGATCTTTCAAGAAAGTGAAGAAATGCAATTCAGGATTTCGTCCTTTATTATTACTGCAATTTACAGCAGAACAATAAGGTCCTTTCAAATATAGCTTGTTCCAATAAATACAACACTACTATTTATGTACATACTTCCCGGAGTAGTTACTGTAGTGTTAGTTTATGTCCACTACGATCGCTAGTAAATGCGTGCGCATGCTCGTCTGGCAGAAAAATGGATTGAGTTTCTTTACTGTATTAATATGTATACTGTGTTGGTAGTCAGTAGTTGGCAGTAGCAATTGTCCACTTGGGAGCACACTCGAGCTGTCGACATTGACATTAGGGAATCATACTGAAATTCAATTCTTTATTCATCTTCTGAATCATATTACAATGATATGGGAATCGTTGATTTCTTAAACTACTAATTCAATCTAATTACTAATTTAGGAAATTAGAAATTTACAATTTACTAGAATTTATAATAAAGCCCTCCATAGTCTGTGTACGGAACACTTCATTTTCTATATCTGTATAGTCGCCTCGCTCATAGCGTTGACGGGCGGCTCGCTTTGTTCTCATATTACAATGTTTGTTGTTACTGTAGAAGGTTTTCTCAAAAGAAACCGCTGACTGAATTCGTGTTGCCAAGGTCGGGCGGCGACTTCTTTGATGTTAACTGACAACGAAATGAGCGAGACGACTATACCCTACAATGTTTTTGGTGTTTGGTGTAGCCACTAATCTACTTTTCTATTTTCTGAATTGTAAATGTTTGCTATATTCTTTACAAAATGCAGCATGCCCTATGTTACTATCCCGGTTCATATGCACTTGCAGCACACAGTCAATATTTACACAGGAATAGCGGAGACAAGTTTAAGTATGAGTCTTGACAAAGTAAGGAGGTTTTTAAAAATCTGTATTTATAGGCCTATTCGAAAAGATAGCCCATTACTGAGAGAAGGATTTATAATCATCTGCCCTTTATCAAGGGTGACCTCAAGGATTCAAAATTCAAGGCATAACAGTTTTTTTTCCCCCTAATTATTAAGAAAACAGGATATACCACACAATTGATAATTTAAGTTTCGCACTGATGGTATTGTATAACGTGAGTGGAATCTTTAAGAATTTTCGGTACAATTTTTTGAATTTCCTATAACTGAAGGCCTAAATTTCTTAATAGATTGTAAATTTTAGCAACTAAGTTAAGCAGTAAGCCTTGAACACTCCATGTTTGGAGGAATATAATTATCTTCCACTCAAAAAGGATACACATATTACATATATGGCCTGCTTTTCCATATTAACATTTGAAACCTGATTGGTGTCTTTTTTAAGGCTTATTTTTTCACCCAATATAATTTTTCTCTTGTAAATCTTTCAAACAAAGGACTTTTCACTTGCAGTACATGCATTCATTTTTCTTAGCTTTCTGATTGAGACAGGGAAATGAATACCATCAACGGTTAACTGATATTGTTCACACAGATTGAGAAAGTAATTTTGTCCATGTTGCAGTTGTTTAAAATGAATGTTGAATTTTTCTTTATGATGGAAAGACAATAAGTTGGCCTACTGCTGTGCAGCCAAAGCCAATTGAAGATATTTTTGTTTAGTTTTATGTTTGCTTAATGTTATATTTTATTTATTGTTTTGGCCTTGATTTTGAGAAAACGTGTTAAAACACGTTTAAACTATTTGTAAACACTATAAAATTTTCCATTTCCAGTATTAAAATATATATTTTTATCATGATATTGGAATATTTTTAAAAAATTAGACCCACCTTTTTAAATTTAAATTTCCTTATCCTGTATTCCTAACCACAAATTACCTACAATCATTAGCAAAAATGTTAGTATAGCAAACTGTCACAGTGATACCAGTGGTGGCTCATAGCTAAAATTAGGGGGGATGCTGCTCCAGAAAACTTTTAGGCTTTGTTTTAAAATTGTTTAAAAGGAAACATAGATATATAAAAATAAAATTCATTCAGAAACTTGATAAAACCCTAAAAGAATAAAATCATTTTTTTTTTTTTTACTTACTTTAACATAAACTGTTACAGTTCAAGCTTGACTTATTTGTTTAAAAATGAAATCCATTTTTTTGTTTTAATTTCCGCAAAAAGATCAATAATTTTGTCCTTGATCAGCCATGGTTAAAGTTTTCTTGAAAAAATAGTATCAAGTCGTGCACTAGGCTCCTCCCACCAACTCTCTAATGGGACCCACCTGGGAAGAAAGGGTTTAGGGTGGGGAGTAATTTAAAACGGAAGCAACTAGATGGCTCTTTATTCGAACTACTACAAACACCATCTATCATGGGAATGGTGAAACTGGGAAAAAGGAAGCGAGGGGGCAACAGAGGAAGCGAGTGGGTGGAGCTTGGCTGGTGCACGACCTAATTCTATCTTTTGCCAAGTTTTCTCTTAAATAAAAGAACCGAAAAAATCAATCAAATAGAATAGCTGGAAACAAGGTAATAATCTAATTCTACACTTTATCACGTTCAAGAATATGGTACCTGGGTTTTAAGCACAACACATATGGAGGAAAAACAACACAACCTTCCACCAATACGCCACGGTCGGCATTGTGGAAGCGGCTGACCATGGCATGCACCTGCCTATGTGGGCATGCGCAGAACAGTCCAACACCATGCTGCTGGAAATGTGAAATGTACAGTTCCAAACAAAGATTTTCTTTTCTCTTTTTAATAAACTGGGGGATGGTTACTGGCATTAAGCTTAAGGATTATATATTATACAAGTATAAAGAAAGAATTAAAGAAAAAAGGACTCATTATATTAAATGTTATTGATAATATCAAGTGGAAATAGGGGGTGCTGCAGTTCCACAGTGCTTATAGACAAGCCGCCACAGTGATACTGAATGAGTTTTGTTTTATCATGGAAGCAGGCTGCTCATAGCATAAAAGAAAGGAGAACAGTCAGTCTGGATGGAACAGTGGTAAGGCACTGATTTTCTGTTCGCAAGCTCATGGCTCCCTGCCCAGATCGGCATTTATGTATGCATAAACGTAACAGTGCCATGTCTGTAGATTTACAGAAAAAAAAGAGAGAAAAATCTGGTGATGGTGACATTATAGGCCTAAGAAGTAATACACAACCACCATTTCTGTATCTGGTACCCTATGATCCCCAGGTGGGGCGAAGGGGCCTCCAAGTGGAGGTTTCATTACCTATACTAATTTTGATATGTTTATTTTCCGAGAGAGGGTAGAGGGACAGGAACCACCATTTAATGACAGTTATATTCAAAGAATAGAAGAAAGACAATTCTCTTCCCCACAGTTTAATTAATAACCATTATAAACAAACAAAAGAAGAAATTCATTATGCAGAAAGAAATTACAGGTATCTAGATGTAGATTTCTCATCCTGTGCTGAGTCAAGACTATAGGCAGATGGCAGGATGGGGGGCATGTGGTCAGCATGCCGACACCCATGGCCGATAATGGTGGTTTCCTCAGAAAAATCCGAGGAGGTACCGGGGATCGAACCCAGGCTGACGGATCTGTAGTCAGCAACGCTAACCACAAGACCACGCCGACGGTCATTCTCAGTGGACATGCCACTTCTAAATCCAAACTGAGATGATGTAAGAATGTTATTCAAATTAAGATAGTGTTGCCTATTATGCGGTTGTACATAACTTTTTGAAAAACTTTTGAAAATGAGGTGAAGAGCAATATAGACCTTTAATTTGGTGGTAGGTTTTTGTTGCCTGTTTTAAACAGGGGCTTAACAATAGCATGCTTCAGGCTTTCTGGAAATATTCCACTTTCTAATGAACAATTACATATATGACTGAGAGGTTTACTAAGTTTGATGAACAATTTTTTAATAACTTATTACACATCTCATCCCATCCAGATGAACTTTTAATTTTGAGCAACTTGATTACATTTTCAATTTCTATAGAAGAAGTCAGTTCGATCTGAAAATTATGGTTCAAACCCGTAGATTTTGTAAGTAGGTCTACTGCCTTAATGCCAATATTATTTGTAGGAATACATTTCTCTGCAGTATTTATAAAGTGACTATTAAAGGCATTTGCAATATCAGATAAATTATTTAGTTTTCTGTCTTGGTATGTTATGGACATACAATTATTGTTTCCCTTTGTTCTCCTCGTTTTGATTTTTATTATATTCCATATAGTCTTAGCTTTATTTATATATTATGGTTTGTAACACACTTAAACTTCACTTTTATAGTTTTAACCTTAGAACTACGTAGTTTCAATCACCTTTGTGATCATCATAAGCTACCTCTGAAATTTGTTTGGCAAGACTGCTCCCCCGACAACCAATCTCAGCTCCTGGATGCCGGGTGGATGTATCTTCTGCTGGTATTTCGAAATTCAGTAATTTGTGTTTTTTTTTAAATAACATTTTTTCCCCAGACTGTTAATTCTTGAGGTCTTTCTACTGATTTTAGTATTTAGTCAAGAATTAACAGTCTTGGAAAAAATTTTTATTAAAAAAGAACAAACACAAATTACTGAATTTCGAAATACCAGCAGAAGACCGTCTAATCAGAAGATACGTTCACCCACTACTAGATGGCATCCAGGAGCCGAGATTGGTCGTCGAGGGGAGCGAACCAAATTTCAAAGGTAGCTGACGATGATCACAATGGTGATTGAAACTACTTAGTTCTAAGGTAAAAGCTATAAAGTGAAGTTTAAGTGTGTTACAAACTATAATATATATCCCCAATATCAGTAGGCTACCTATACTTAACTTTATTGTTTGATTTATTAATTATTTGTGAAAAATTCCTGCTCTTTGCTACTTTAATTACTTTCTTCAGTATATTACAATACTTTTATAGTATTCCTTATGAGTTTGGTTGTTACAGGTTCTATATTTTAAATAGAGCTCTCTTTTGTTTGCACGTGATATTTTAATACCAGCAGTTTATGGTTTATTCCTTAAATTAGATAAGTTAGCAACTTTCTTTTTTGGAAAGTTGGCCTCAAAATGTCATGACACAATATTTAGAAATTCATTTAATTTACTAGCTACTTTGTCACAGCAAAACATAGATTCCCAGTTTTCATTCACAAGAACTTGTTTGAAATTTAAAATCGAAGCATCATTCATTACTCTAGTCATATTACTATGGGTATGTTTGTTAGTCGAATTTACTTTATTATTGTTCAACACTAACATTTGTGCATCATGATCTGATAACCCGATTAATACTGGTAGGCCTATACTTTAAAATTATGTTTGTTTCTTTATCCATGAATATAACTATCTATTATTTTTTGAGAGTTGTTTTTAATTCTAGTTGGAAAGTTTACTGTGAAATCTAAATTATAACTACTTAGTAAGGATATCAGTTTGATATTTTTCTCACTATTATAGTGCTTTCACATTCGCCAGAGGTTTCAAGGCCACAACTTCTCACGTCTAATATGCCCCCACTGATCAGAAGTCAGTATTCCCCTTTGCGCAGAGGAGCTGCGCTGTCGCACATACTCATACGACACCAAGGGGGAACTCCCTACTGGCTTGTCATGTGACTGGTATTGGAGGGGTATGATGTCATATGAGCGCGGTAAGAGGGGGTATCATAGGCGTGCTACGTTTGGCCTTGAAACCTCTGGCGAATGTGAAAGGACTATAATTAAATATTGAGAATGTCTACATTAAAGTCCTCATACAGTATGATATTTACGTTCTTACTAAACAGAGAACTAAGAATCCTTCATAACTGATGGTGCTCTGTAAATGGTTAGTATTATAAATATATCATTCTCAGTCTCCACTCTGGCTGAGCAACATTCAAAATCCTGTTCCTTGTAGAAAGAACTGGTGTCTATATCACTAAAATTTAAGTTTCTTTTGATAAATATACTTACACCTCCACATTTTATAGAACGTCTACAAAAGTTTGAACACAATGAAAAGTTATCAATTTTTAATTGTTCCAGCTATGTCTCTGCATAGTGGTGTTCCATTAAACAAATAACTTGAATTTTCTGCTTATTATAATTAATTGCATCCAAAATTGCTAAGTTAAATTCTTCAATTTTATTTCTAAACATCACAGGCATCAACAAATCCTAACCCAAAGTAGCCTACATTTCACTGCAAATATAGGCATTCTGTGAATCCGCTGCCGCTTATATATATATAACCTGCACTGAAGGTTCACAGAAAGTGAGTTTCAAATTGCGCGCTCTTGGAGCCAGCTGATTAGGTTTGCTTTCATTGGCCAGGACAAGCATGTAGGGCAATCAGCGGGGGAATGGAGGCATTGAAGAAGCAACAAGGTAGAACATGGCAATGTCGTATGCCACGTTGTTTCTTTCTATATTATTTTTAGCTGTATTTATAGATGAAATCGATGGTCAGACAGCTGCAGCACAATGGTATGAAACTTTACCCGCAGTTTCCATGGACTACAAAGTTCATATAGATCCCGGAAAGGAAGATTGTTATTTTCAATATGTAAATCCCGGCGCTACGTTTTATGTCAGCTTTCAAGTAAGTATATCAGCTGTGCACCGCTTATTGCCAGTATATTTCTTCAATGAAAGCTCATTTCAAGTTAATTGTAGTATGTGCATATGTAAATGTTATCTAAGATGTTGCTCTAACAGTTCTAACTCGAAAAGCATTTGAAAAGAACGCTAACGTAACATATGTTGACAGATCGCCTCCAATTGGTCATGTCATTAATACCGCAAGAATACATAAATGAATAATCGAAATTAATGTACAGAAATGGAATTTATCTACAATTGTTGGCAAGCCCAATTTTTTCTATGACATTTTCAAAATCTGCATTCTGAAATGTGTATTTTTTTTTGTGCTGTAATTATGTTGCTCTAGCATGTTAGCAGCCTTAAATTTCCATTGTCGTTTACCACATTTTCACTTATTTAGAATTATTTGTCATATTATTTATATCACATATATTATTTGGTTCAACTAATCTCTATTCCCCTCTTCCTCATGCACTAAATTACTGGCACTTTAATGTGTTGAGGGTTGCATTCATCTCAAAAAATACCCTCTACCCTGTGGAGTTGTTCAAGACACAAATTATGATACACTATCAATTAATAATTCTTATGATAAGAGCTTTGTGAATTTGAGACATGTTTAGCACATGCAAGTAATTTTTACTAGACTTTTCCAAAATCTGTCCTACTATGTGATAAAGTCAGCTGTTTCTGAGATCACTTGTGATGATCGCATTACCCAGCAATCCCAAGTTGTAAAAATGATGAGAATGGTAACTGAAGGAATCCTCATGTCCTACACTTCAGAAAACAAGTCAAGGCAGCAGTCACTAACCAACCAAAACCAAATTTGTGAATTAAATTAATTCACAGAAGGAAAACTGTAGGACTATGTTTATATTGCTGTAAAGTTAGATGATACTTGATAGACATTACACAGATATGCTAATGTTCTGCTGGTTCAAAGAAGCAGGCTAGTTGTAAAGTACCATTAATGATTATATGAAGGAAATGTATGATACACTAACATATAATACCTGTGAAAAAATAAACATTGGCAAAGAGAAATTTAAATCTAAGGTACCTTACAAGGAACATGAAAAATTTAATAAAATACCAACAGTTTAAAAAATCTGCAGTGGCTCATCGTTTATAGCATATAGGTCAATAGTGAGGCAAAATTACTGAAATAGGTTCAGAAACCACTTGATTTAACCATAGAAAGGTGTAGATAATTTATTCCACAAAAGTAGATGCCTCATTGTTACTGTACTTTTGTAAATTTCATTAGGAAGTGCATTTTCTTCCAATACTTTGTCATACAAGTCAGCACATGATACCCCATTAAAGTGTGTTTTGACAATGAGCATGCCTTCACTGTTGCAACTTTCATTAATGTAGAGTAAAATACACTGACCAATAGGAACCGCAAAAAATCAGGACATTTGAGCATTGCCAATAAAATTTTTGGGACAGCAAGGCATTTTGCCAAAAAAAAAAAAAATAATAATAATAATAATAATAATAATAAATAATAATAATAGGCCTAATAATAATAACTGTCCCGGGAAAAGTGAGATGAACTGACACTATAGTGTATACCTAAGTTATATGACTGATGTAATTTTTAAATAGTTTATAATTTTTTTATTGTAATTTTTAACCAATCATTGACAATAGCAATGATAAAAAACACTGAATGCCTAAAAATTTCATTTTTATGATACAGGTTCTGAGAGGTGGTGATGGAATGGCTGGGTTTGCAGTTAGACATCCTAATGGACAAATCGTACATCCTTACCAGTGGCGCCCAAATGCAGACTACCAGGACCAAGCTTCAACTGGTGGCTATTATAGTGTGTGCATAGATAATCAGTTTTCCAGATTTGCTGCTAAACTTGTGAATTTATATCTTACTGTAGTGCGGTAAGTACCAGTATATGGATAAGACTGAGAATTATTGCTTGAGAGGAGAGTTAGGGAGAGAAAAAAACAAACAAACAAACAAACAAACAACAACAAAAAAGGAAGAGAAAAAATAAATCTATTGCCATATTTATGCAAATCTATTAAAAAAAATACAAATTTTGACAACTTCCAATCTAGAGTATAAAATTATTCCAGTACATTCTTAACACAATGAATGGTTTATTGGCATTTTGTCTGTTTGTAAATTTGTTTGTTATGCAGTCACAAAAGTGTTGTTTGATATTCTTCCAGATCTTCGATTATTTTGGACACTAGGTCAACTATTCACAGAACTACTAATATAATGAAATTTAAGATAAACAATACAAGAAAATGTACCCAAAATGAATAAGTTTAGTTAAAACTATTATGAGGTAAAGTTTTGCGATTTCTTAAGCTACAGCCTGCTTTAGTGAACTTCAAGATGAAAGGCGTAAGAACAATTTAATGCAAATGAGAAGGAACCAATAATGTTTATTTGATTGAATTGTAATTTTGACTATAATTGGACTAAAACTATATTTTTCAGAACCCATTCTTTCATCTTAAATATCCCTCTAATATGTGTTGCTACATTTTAACATGTCCAAATACTACAATACTAGCCTACAATAGCCTGTCCTGTATTTCCTTTCAAGTAATTTGTAAAAGCAATGGTTGTAACCCTCGTTTTAGAAGAAAGAAATTAAGCAGGTATTATTGCTTTTACTTTTCTGAAAGAAAAACATGAACAACAGCTTACTTTAATGACCTGTCAGTCATACAATAACTGAGACTATAATAATATAATACAGAAGTGTTGTGCCATGCAAAACAATTAATATTTTTCCTTTGCCACACTACATTTTTAATCGATTTGACTAAAGCACATTGATAGTAAATAATGTTATTGTGTCAGAATAGCAGATTTGTAGCACTGTACAGTAGAGTATTTTGATTTTTATGCTTCTTTTTACAGATATGATCAGTGGGATAAATTCACCAAAGAGCTAGAAGATTTAAATCTCAGCGTTGGAAATTTCACAGTAAGTAAGAATTATTACTAAAGATCCTAATAATATAAAATCATTAGGCTATAAAATTTATTTTCTTGCCTCAATCTCCTGAAACCCTAAGGGCTTTCATGGCTTGTATAGGGACCATTTAACCTTTCAAACCATAGTAGGCCAAGAAAGATAAAATTTTATAACAATAATTTAATTGATTTATTGATTAAATTTATATATGAACTTATTATCTGTTATAATCTTGTATTTGTATTAAAGAATTATTAATGGAAAATATTGGTTATAGTTAAAAAAGGAATGTGTTCTAAATGATTTAGTTTGGTTTAGTTACAAACCTATCACATGTTGCAAATCACATTTAATTAATTGTGTCAGGAGATAAACAAACTCAGTACCTTTATGTAATGACGACGAGTACTATCAAGAAACTGTAATTTATATAAATATTATATTAAAGCTGTTTGAATATCACTTATTTTCCCATCTGATTCTGTAATTAAGAACAATCTCTCTATATATAAGAGGCTTTGTCCTGACTGACTGACTGACAGGAATCAACGTAGAGCCTAAACTATAACAGGTAGAGACTTGGAATTTTGACAGTACCTTCGTTTCATAATGTAGGTGCTCACTAAGAAAGGAATTTACAAAATTTTGATTTTAAATGCCAAAAATTAAATGTTTTTGAGAAAACTTAATCCCTTTTTACACAGTATTATAAAACCCCAATCACAGAACATAATATTGTTGCTAATGTATCAGATGGCTTTGGAAAAAAAAATGCAAGTTTGTCAAATAAGAGAAGGTATCAATTTATAATTCATGTTATAAATAAATATTAAAGAATGTAATCCACGAAAATAATGCAGTCAAATAACTTTTCTCTACCCTGGACATAGAGAAAACAATACGAAGTATGGTAATATGGTATATTATTATATCGCAGGTATTTGGAGAGAGAAGTATGAAAGTGATATTGCTTTCTGTTTAATTTCATCCCCAAAACAGTTTTATGGTAACATGAGAGGGAGAAATAAAATTTTCCGCCTCGGTATTACAATTTTATGTTACAGGAATTTCTGTTTCTTCTTATTTGAACCCTTGCCAGGCTTGCTGTGT
This sequence comes from Ectobius pallidus, assembly GCA_964059195.1. Classification (NCBI taxonomy): domain Eukaryota; kingdom Metazoa; phylum Arthropoda; class Insecta; order Blattodea; family Ectobiidae; genus Ectobius; species Ectobius pallidus. Next base: position 58,376,243 of record CAXKWD010000009.1, read on the forward strand.
ACAAGCGATGCGATGCAGAATTCTACATCCTCTATGAGCCATAAAAAACTATATCAAGCGTTTTCTGAGGGAATAGTTTTAGTGTAATAAGTCGTTCTTCCTATTTCAGATTATAAATACCTATATAAGGACCTAGAATTTAAAAATAAAAAATCCTTCATAAGTTCATTTCCAATTACAAAATAAAAAACCCGGGCGACGCCGGGTTTTTTAAGCTAGTTACCTTATAAATAAGTTGGTTAGTAGGTAGGCACTACATAAGTAGGCTATCGGTAATATAATAGATCTAACCTAATTTATGTGCAAAATTACTGTCCCATTCCCTATCTCTCCCTCTGTCCATTGTTTATCCTTACCAAACTTTATGGCAAATATTTTCATCAAGCTTCTCTGAAAACTGATGAGATATTATGATGCACCCCAATGGTATATTATTATTTTTTTAACAGGAATCTTTAAAAACAGTAGAACAAAACATAAATGAAATACTGCAATACCAGCATCATTCCAGAGGGAGAGAGACATGGGACTACAACCTCTTGGAAGACAACAACATCTATGTTCAGAACTGGTCAATTGCTCAGATTATTGTCATTTCTGCAACAACAGTCCTACAAGTTTATTTTGTTCGAAAACTTTTTCAAATTAAAGATTCCAGACCTAGGGCTTGAGAAGTTCCAAGTGAAACTGTCTTAAAATATGTAACAGAATTTTATGATCTGATGCTCTCTTTTGAACCTTCACTTCTGATCATGATACCTGTATTTTATTGATGCTGTAATTTCAGTTAATCTCATTTATAGCACTCCTGGCAAAAGTGCAAATAATGTGGTCTTCAGATAAGCTTATCAGCTGAAAGTTTGCTCTATTATATTTCAAGGTTGTGATAATTCCAGTATTAACATTTTTAAGAGATTCAAGATTTTACTTATTGTGATGTCAAAGCGTTTGAAACCTTTAAATTTAATTTTAGCCAGATGATCAAAACAAAACTTAATACAAAATGTTCTAGGAACACAGCTGAAGACTAATACTTTTGTGCCAAATTTTTAAATTTCAGTTTTCTATATACTTTTAAAGGATGAAAGATGAAAAATTCACAATCATGTAGTAAGTGTAAAGTATCATGAAACTTATGTCTGTAAATGAATAGTCAATGAAATGCTTGTGGAATGCTTTTATCTTTTAAAGTCTTCCCATGGCATATTGCTTTATACCCTTGTGTGATTTTTCCATTACAAGTTATGCACACCAGTTATTGTAAAAAGTACATTGTACTATTCCTGACATGATAAACCAAAATAAGTCTTCCTTTGTGCACAATTCCACACTCTCATGGCAAAATTGGTAATAAAAATACCATATAAGAATCTATAGAAACCTATCTTCATTTGAAAGAAAAAGGGAAAGAATATATTTAAAATACCAAAATAATATTTCAAGGGTTTGGTAACTATGTACAAAGTTATATTTATGCTTGTAAAGACCTCGTCAAAATATATGAACCACAGACATAGCAGTAGCCTTTACAAGAAAAGAGCACGCCATAAGGTGCTATAAAAACAAAACCATATGATATTAGAGAAAAATTGTGATTTAGCTCAAATATTTTCAGGATCAGAAGTGAAATATTACCAGTACTTTAAAAGTAAAATTCAGTGGTCCTTAAACTGGTAAAATAAATTTGTTTTCTTACATTCATATGTGTAAATTTTAAGATCTGATTTAGTGGTATAAGTATTTTGCTAATTTTTAATATTAATGAAGTCAATTCGTCAAAGGATGCACAAATTCTATTTTGAATGAAAAGTATGATTATCGTGTATGAGTGAAAATGGAAAGCAATTAGGCATTAAAATGCCAGTATTACTTTAAACGTTGAAAATGGAATCCAAGTCCATAACGTTAAACCTGATGACTTTGAAGTTTTGAGAATGCATCCCAGATGTGAATAGGCATGTAATAAAAGCTAAGTACAGTAAAATCTCTTTTTATTTAAACTTAGAGGGACTAAACTTTTGTTGCTTAAATGAGAGTTTTCCTAAAAAAAAAGGAAGTCTGCCTCAAATGAGATACAGGAATCTGCAGAGATACAGGAATATATATGTTATTTACAGTACGTTTAGATAAATTCTGTATGAAACATGATTATTCAACAGTGTGCTTCAACCCAAAGAACAATAAAACAATCTTAGTAAATCTAAGAAACCCAAAGCAGAAGTGAAATTAATCAAGCTGAATGTTTGTATACTACACCTATGAAGCTATACCAATAAAGTTTTCCTATTCTAGATGTCGATAATGAGCGAATACTAGATATAATTAGTGCAGCACCACTGACACCAGAGAGTTTAATCTAAAAAAAATGAAACAGCTGATTTGAATGAAAAGTGGTAATAACTGCACACAGTGCCACCAACAAGGTATACTGATTAGATTGCCATTGGCTATCTCATTTACAATAATACAAATAATTATGTGTTTTTATTAATTTTGAGGTTTTGAATTATTCAGGGCTTGCTTAGTTATGTAAGTAATCGCTAAATAGTCACAACAAATATAACTCTAGGTCCAGATTCCCCCAAAATAAATTCCTGATCTGTCGTTTTATTACCTATGATAACTATGCAGGGACTTCAAATTGTATTCCTTAAAAATTGGAACATTAAAAAGGGGTTTTACTGTATTTATAACAGTTTGGAGTAAAATTCAATTTAAAAACAATGAGCAACAAGAACCTCTCCTTAAAAGGGTGGACACAATTAAGGGAGTTTTTACTAACTACTTTGCTATTCTCTGTTAATTTCAAGGGAAAAAATGGAAGTAAACGAACTCATTAGGTATTTATACTAATGCTCTAGTTTCATGCATTTTTACCTGAACAGATTAGCTGTTATTAATTTCAGGGAAAGCTGATGGACATATTTCAAGGAACATACCTACAGTACATCCATGTTACTTGTCACGTATTTATTTATTTAACTTATATGGCCAACTGGCATGCTCAGTATTTATTGACCAGTAGCAAGTCACTAGGCTATCACTGCAGTAAAAAGGTCATGATCGCAACATGACGAAAATTGATTTGGGATTAACTTCTGCCGCCTAACATCAGTTGAGATCAGTGGAAGTAAAATGTATTTTGTTTTGTTGAATGGCAACCACTGCCAGAGCAATGTGTGTGGAGAGCAAAGCTACATTAATCTGAACTACTGTAGGTTTTCCATTCTTTTTAGCGTGTGCAAGAAATTAAAATTACTGTTCTCAAACCATAGAAATTATATGTATTTTTTTTTGGAAAGGCAAGTTACATGTTTCATGGCATAAAATCATAACCCCACAAGCCTTAAAGTTACAGTGAAACACTGTGTTGGACATATTAGAAGTATAAGATTTTTCCAGGCTGATTTGCCATGGTCTGCTGGAAGTAGAATACCCAAACGTTTCGTCCCCTGCTAAGGTGGACATTTTCAGTGGCATGGTCAACGTCTTCCTATTACGCTGTACAATATGAAAAATGTCCTTTAGATGAAAATATGTGTTTCTTATATTTTTTTTTTTTTTGGCTGAAAATAACGAATCTGTAATTATTTTTTGTTTACCATGCTCCATTTCCCCCAAAATCCACATTTTTGCATTTTACTTAAGGATACAGGGATACACTAACTTCTGCTGCTTTCTCTGTGAATGGGATAGCTATGACAAAAAAAAACTACATCCATAAACAGAGGCCTCCAAGGGGAAAAAAAAAATCATTCCTGGCACAAAAAACATATCACATAAACCACTCGTGAATCTGCAATATGTCTTTCTTCCACCATTGCACACTAAACTCGGTTTGATGAAAATATTTGCAAATGCTCTGGTTAGAGAAGGAGTGGCTTTCTTGCATCTCAGGAACAAATTCAAACATTTAAGTGAGGCAAAGATAAAAGAAGGGGTTTTTATTGGCCCACAAATTAAAGCAGTCTTTCATTATGTAGAGTTTGAAAATAACAAAAACTGTACGTGATGGACCATTTTGGTTTTGATATATGAATCAAGAACCTTTTGTTTATACAGAATCACATAGTTTCATATAAAGGACAGGGAAAAGTTCAAATTTGTTGTACAGTGTTATTAAAGGCCTAAGAAAGATCCAGAAATAAAACAAGAAGAACCAACCAGAGAATTCATCACCCCCACCTCCTATACAAGAGACTGCTGCCCCCATCCAATCAGGGGAGTCCCCAGCTAGTATCAATAGGGCAGCAATACTGACTGGCACATCAGACATGTATGGGACAGCCAAGACAGAAAAAATCACTACATCCATAAACAGAGGCATCCAAGGAAAAAACATCATTCCTGGCACAAAAAAACATATCACATAAACCACTTGTGAATCCGCAATGTGTCTTTCTTCCACCATTGCACACTAAACTCGGTTTGATGAAAACTTTGACTGTGCCACTGAAGATGTCCACCGCAGCAGTAGACAAAAGTCTGGGTATTTTACTTCCAGCAGACCACGGCAAATCAGCCCAGAAAAAAATCTTGTATTTATTAAGAGTATGGACTCTGACCATGAAAGTCTACGCGGATGAACACATAAATGCCATTGACCTAGGGTGGGATTAATCCCGCAATGTTGGGCATAGGAAGCCAGAGCGATACTGACTGTGCCACCCAGGCAGACTAGATTTTTATTACTCACTTTCTATAAAAGTATTCCTGAGCTAATTAAGTTTCTTTTTTGCTGTTAATTGTATTTCATATACTGAAAAAAAAAGTGCAATATTGGTAACAAAGAAAATATCTATTAGAAGTAACAAAAATAATGGAAGTAATGTCAAGTTATGTAGGATTAGAATCACTTTGGTCTCTCCTTGGTTAGCACTGCTGACTTTGACTTCAGAGAACAGGGCCTGATCCCCAGTAAAGTCTCGAATCATTCTAGATAGGGAAGTCTGAATGCCAAGGCAATCATCAATCATTAATGGCTGAGGTGCCAGCATCTACCAATGATGTCAAATGAAGGGATAGATATAGCAATAGTCAAATGGTAGACCATGTTCCTTAATGGACTGCAGCATCACTTATTATAATCACTTTCAACTTGAGTGTTACTGAAAGCAAGATTGTCATTGCTTTTATTTATTTATTTTTAAATAATTTTTAAGAAAATATTTGAGTATTCCATTAATTCAAAAGATTGCCTGCATAAATTGTTTTAACATTCCATGTTAAAAGTATTAACAGAAAAGTATTACTCTTAAGGTTAAAACAACGAACAAATAATAGCAACTCTAGATATAACTACTAGTATCTCAGTTAAAAATAAAAGTAAATTAAGAGAGATAAGGGTATTACAGGCAGTTGTATGATATGTACAACCCAAGAGTATGAGAGCGATAAATTATTGTGTTAAAGAGTCATTCTATTTTTTAAGCAGCTGTACTAAGTCATTCAGAACAGCTTTGAATATCTACACAAGCTGAAATAACATCTGTAATCAGCTTATGAAGATTAAGAGTGTTATTTTTATGTTTGATTCTGGTACTTCTGAATAGTTGATTTGGAACTATTGTTGCCAGTAAAATGGTGTTTCTATTTTCCATGATTATAATAAAGCATGCAAGGAAGCTCGTACGTGTTATGGCACTGTTATGGTATGCACGTGTATTTTATCTCATTTTTTACTTGCACTTAACCTGTTATTAAAACACTATTTTTATACTGTGAAGTTATAAAAAGTCTGAGATATAAAAATAAAAATGGTTTAAAAAGTAATATTGTTATTTTACCTCTCACTACAGAACAGTCTACCACAGTATTATGCGTATGTGTAGAGAAAGGGGAGACATTTTAAGCTGTTTTTTCCTGCAACAATGCCAGTAAGAAAGTGATATTCTTCCTGTTGCAGAGCTCATTCAGAAAGTAATGCCTCCTATTCATTTTCATTGAAACTATACTGATGCAGATCGTTTTCATTGAAACTGTACTGATGCAGAAAACATGCCAACACAGTAGATACAGCAAGATTTCAGCAACATACTGTTATTTTTTGTTCTACCATACTATAATGTGATGTAACAATATCTTAATGAGATCCATTAAAGTACAAATTTTCATAACAACACTGGTGTGATATCGATTAAAAACGAACACTAACAATCTTTAAAGCTTTGAGAGCAGCAAATAAAACTGCATAATAAACAACCTGTATTTAAGATAAAATTGATTCTGTTCGTGTTAATTTTAACATTATACTAAACTGAGTTAATTTCTTCTGTTAAAAGTCTGTTGGTTTGAAGTTATAAGACCAAGAGCAGCTTCATATTCTCCATAAGCAATTACCTGCCATCTATCGCAGAAGACGAGAACTATGAGATCTTACTAACAGTGATTGCTGAGGCCAGCCATCTCCACTTGTTAGATGATTCTACAACCTCAAAACTTAAGCATTTAATTATGGTGGAATAAAAACAGTCGTATGCAGAGTGCTTATAGGAATAATGATAATTAAGACACCCATATGCAAATTATATGCATATAATATTTCTTTTAGGCATTTTCACTGTAAATTAAAAACAAATGGCACTCAATGCAAATATTAAAAACTGAGTAAGTATAACAGGCACAAAATAAAAATGGCCAGCAGAAGTCAGCACAATAGTGTGTACTGACTGAAACTACATTACTTTCAGTCAGATGCCAATCTAATCCATAGCAGGAAAAAAATTATCACAAACTCTAAGCCTGCATTAGAGTATCTGTGAAAGACAGTTTACACACTTATTGTAAGTAGTATTGCTATCTGGCGGAAAAATGTGCAAAATATCATGGAAAAAATATATAGCTATATTTTTTCATATAAAAAATAACAATTTCTCAAAAAACAGATATCTAGGTGTCCTGAGAAAACTTTCTAAGTACATGGGAACAATATGGTCAAAACCGGGACATCTGGTTACCCTCCCATGCTTGAAAAAAACTGAATTAGCAGAAGCAAGCCACTTTCAAAGCAACAAAGAAATAGAAATCTGACATCTGGATTATTATGGTGGCAATGTTCCAACAATCCATGGGGCCTCATGTTATTGTTTTACAACTAAAAGGTAGTAGTCTTCTCGGTCTGGACTAAAAATTCGGGCTTTCAGCTTAGTCAATCTTCTTATACGAGTATTATTCAAAATCACAACCTGGCTCTCCTAATAGAATGTGCACCTCGTTATCCCTGCTGAGATGTCTGTGTCTAGATTTTATTTTATTTATTTATTTATTAAGTGGCAGTATGGTACTTTATGAGATTGTGTGTGGGGGACGGAAAAATGTCTGTCCGTCTGTCTGCCCGTGTGTCTGTACGTGCCATAACTCAAATACGCTTTATCGGATTTTCATGAAACTTGGTATACGCATTTATAATGTCCATGGGAAGAACCCTATTGATATTGAACCAAATCGGTTCACCGGTACCGGCGCCAAACTCAATTTAGTGTTTTTATTTAAAAGCGCCATAACTCAAATACGCTTTATCGGATTTTCATGAAACTTGGTATACACATTTATAATTTCCATGGGAAGACGTCTGTTGATTTTGGACCAAATCGGTTGGCCGGTACTGGAATAATGGCTATAGTGCATTTTTATGGTATAAAACAAAAGGCCCCATAACTCAAATATGCTTTATCGGATTTTCATGAAACTTGGTATAAGCATTTATAACGTCCATGGCAAGAAATCTATTAATTTTGGACCTAATTGGTTGACCGGTACCAGAGTAAAAACTAATTAAAGGTCACATGTTTTTTAATTTTTGTCTACCGGTATAATTTCACAGTTAACATTATTCCTTCACATACGCTTATCAAACAACACCATCAAACTGACTGAGTTGGCCAAATGGTAACATCTTAAACTCGTCTTCTGCAGGTCCCTGGATCGAATCCCGGAGCCGGCTGATTTGACATGGATATTTTTTATTTTTATGTGAGTGCGCGATTGTCAAGGTATCACAAATCTGTAGTTCTGCTGACGCTGGTCGATTTTAATCTGATTAGAAAAACTTATTTCTTCATATGATAATTGCAGTTATAATTGATTCAACAAAAACATACTGGCACTTTGTTATATCAGTTTACCTGATTTTATTTATTTTCAGCTGGAGAATAATTAATGTCTCCATCTCAAGGACCATCATGTCATTATTAAATTGTATTGGAAGTTATCACAGGAAAGTTATATAACATAATAATTATATAGGGAGTTTAAATTAAGACTAAACTTAGGGTCTGCCATATTTCCAAGAGTAAAAGAGAGGACACATTTGTCGATACTTATCTACACAATAACTAAATGAGGTTATTTTATAGCCCTTATTTTTCATAGAGCAAAGGAAATATAATGTGTTGGTAACAGGATTCAAATTTTCAATTATATTAATTATGTAACTGAACTAATTTAGTTTACATTTAACAAGTAATTATAATATTAAAGTACTGGTATGTTGACTCAAAAGACAAAAGAATAAAATACTATGTTTCAATACATTCAGTAAGTTTACTCTACATGCAACTGTAAGTACAAGTGGAAATACAGTTGCCTCAAGATTTTTCACTTTTAATGCACTTTGACCTTCATTGGACCAAGCGTATTTCTCTGTAGGTCTTATCTTGTTCAGCAAAGGTTTCTTACTTAAGACATAGGCATGGAATTCCTTACAAGTGAAATGCTTTTAATTATATTGAACTAGCGATATGCTCTTCTCGGCTCGTTAGGCTCGAGAACTGTTGGCTCATGTAAAAAAAAAAAGTAATTGAATTTATAGTCTGATAATGGCATCCATTCAGAAAACCCGGACATTTTTCCAAAATTAAAATTTCCACCCGGACAGAAATTATAACTCTAAAAAAGAGGACATGTCCGGGAAAAACCGGGCATATGGCAACCCTACTAAACTTCACTTATGGTATATTTTACCTCAACTAGTTTTGGTGCCATCGCTACCATTTTCATCATCAACAGGTAAAATATACCAAAACTTAAGATTAGTATTAATTTCAACTCCCTATATAATTATTATAGACCAACATGTCATTTGGAATCTGGACAAGGTTGCAGTGAACACAGCTGTATGAAAGAGACTTGCCTTTGGTGGTACAGATTTTTATGAGCACAATATAAAGACTTATTCGTGGCTGGCAAAAGTGCATAATGATGGTGACTGTGTGGAAAATAACAGCATGTAGCTGAATCTTGTGGTATGTAACTGTTTTTTGCCCTTTGCATCTGTTGTACTTTCGATGAAAATAAATAGGAGGCAATGTTTTTAGAACTACCTTCCTATTTTCATTCTCAATTTGATACGAATTGCGGAAATGCTATGTTAATTTTCAAAATAAAAATGCAAAAATATACAAATTCAAGATGTTTGAAATCGCTTCCTTAAGGGTCTAAAGATGGCTGTGCAACCAAAAGACCTATGGCTGGAATTATATAAAGGGAACTTTCAAAACATGAGCAAGGATTTTATTCAAATAACGTATTCACATATTCCTCTTTGTTTCAGTTCAGTTCGGACATTCCTGATCCCTTCCCTTGCCATCTAAACATCCATGCATATCCTTGATGGTAAGTAATCTCCTATAAGAAATTTTCACTTTTTTTCAGGGTTTTTCATGTTAATAAATATTATTAAGAAAATAGCAATCTACTAGTAAACCGATGTGAAGCTTTTGCACTTCACCACTGTTAATAGATACCCAGGAAAACTGGACCATTAGCTAAGTTTTAGTACAGAATAAATTTCATGAATGGATTGTACGTGCTTATTCAATACTAGATTAATAAGCCCATTATATGGTCTAGGAAAATAATAATTTTACCATTAAGTGAATTTTATTGATATAGCAGTAGAATTTGAAAACCAAAGTGTAAATAATGATTCAACACTGAAGTTCCAAAACAGGAATGATCAATGCGCTCGCAACACTAAAATTTACAGTATATTGTATGCAATCTATACCATCATCGCAAGATTATGTTGCACGCAGTCCATACCACGACTCTACAGGACTGCATAAAGCACAGCAAAAAACCTTAACTTTAATAAAGAATTATATTTTGACTGAACTGACTGTGTTATCAGGACGAAATTTGAGTTTAACTCTACTTAGGTCATAGGGAATGTATGGTGAATACTTCAATCTCTAGGTCAAAGAGTCTCGGAGGAGTAAGTAGGTCTTCTGATTGGTTGAATCAGGGGTGAGCTTCATTAAACATGGACTGCATGACCTGGTAGGTGACAGGAGGCTGTGTAAAGACTACCACACATAGAAAGAGAAATATAAAAATGACAAAATACTGTCCATACCAAAGGCATAAAAAATAACCTTAACCAAAATTAAAAAATAAATTTTGACCAAACCAACTGTGCCATTAGGTTGAAATTTGAGATAGACAGTTATGGAGAACGCAAGGTGAAAATTTCAGACCTTTAAATCAAAAGGTTTCAGTTGAATAATTGTAATTTATTAAGTGCCAGTATGGTACTTTATGAGACTGTATGGGGGACGGGAAAATGTCTGTACGTGTGATAACTCAAATACGCTTAATCAGATTTTAATGAAACTTGGTATACGTATTTAAAATGTTCGTGGGAATAACCCTAATCTTATTGGGCCAAATCGGTTGACCGGTACCAGAGTAAAACTCAATTTAGTGTCTATTTTAAAGGCGCGATAACTCAAATACGCTTTATCGGATTTTCATGAAACTTGGTATATGCATTTATAATGTCCATGGGAAGAAGTCTATTGATATTGGACCAAATCGGTTGGCCTGTAGCAAAATAATGCCCAATTTAGTGCCTTTTTATGGTAATATATCACAAAGGCGCAGATAACTCAAATACGCTTTATCGGATTTTCATGAAACTTGTTATACGGATTTATTATGTCCATGGGAAGAAGCCTATTGATATTGGACCGATATCGGAGTAATGCCCAATTTAGTGCCTACTTTATGGTAATATATTATAAAGAATTTAATAAATGCAGATCGGTTACACTGTTCATATACGGCTTTGGAATTTGGAATACAGTTAGCCATGACATATCCCTTCACATTTTTTTTTAATAGTCATATGTTTATTTCGTTGATCAAGTTGAATACTTTTATATACAGAAGATATATTACTGTGAAATAATTAGGCCTACATACATTAAAGTAGTGGAGTTCTTCGCCTGTGTATTTTGTGAAATGTTGACACATTTTAAGAATGTCTTATACCAGTGTATACGAGTTTGAATTAAGCTTAAGTATCAAACTTTACACCTTTGTTCTTCCCTAAGTCCTGCTTAATGAATCGATCTGCAGCTTAATTCGGAGATAGCTTACAAAAAATAAACTTATTTTCTGTATATCTTAATTGCAATTAATTTATCACCGATTAAACAAAAACATTCTGACACTTTGTTATATCAGTTTACCTGATTTTATTGTCGTATCAAATGAGTTACTCCTTGGCGTTACAAGAAGTTTATCACCACGCGAGGTACTCTATGCAGACAAATATCCTACATTATATTGCAAGCTTGGTGGTTCACTATGTTTATTAGCTCTGTAATGTAACACTGTTCTAATCATTAATGATGACTTTGCTACTCCTCGCTGCTACTCAGCTGTTCTCTCTTAATGTTTCAGTTGAGTAAGTGTACATAGATATCTTAGAGCTCACTTAATATAGTATAGTATAAGAGTCATCAAGTATAAGAGAGAAAAAAAAAAGAGAAAAAAAAAAGAGAAAAAAAAAGAGAGAGAGAGAGAGAGAGAGAGAGAGAGAAAAGAAATAAAATTAAAAACGAACACAAATAGACTAAGCCTATCCCTTATGATGCAAAACATATGTTACTGATAGAACCATTGCTTCAATTGCTTATTTCTGTTACTCGTCTTCACCACCCACTTCTGCTCCCAAATTTCCGCATTTTTGAACCCGAGTCATCTTGCATTCATTAAAAATTTCCCAATCTCTCCTCATCTTCTTTGCCTGCTAGTAATGCTGAACATGCCCGTTGCTCTTTATTCAACACCGTAAAAGATAGTGGTAGATATCTTTCCCTCCACTTTTCGAAACCCACACAGTTAGCATATGAACCAATGATTCCTCACACTTACATATGGAACAGACTATCATCCCGTTTTCACCAGTGATCTTAATCATCATGTATGAATTGCTGCTTTCCTTGCTCCAATTTTAGCAAAGATCATAATTTAAGCAAAACTATTCATACATTGCACAATTATCCGTTGCCTATCAATATTCTTCAGATGGTTCTTAGTTTTCCTCCACGCACTTCTATTTCCCTACTCATCTCTCCAAATGTAGCCCATAAAGGGCTGGCTCTATGTATTTTGGCATCCTATGCTAGAAATAATTTCAGCGCCTCATTCATTCCGTTTTTTACTATTTGATTAAAGATGGAATTTCAAATTCTCTAGCATGGTATTGGTAAATGGTTAAATAAAATTGATTTGAACTGGCATAATTAGAGAAAGGGTCGTATTTATGAATATGTTATAACTTATCTAGATTGTATGGGGATTAAATAAAAAAAATACATTTAATTTACATTAAACAAACAAGAAACTACATCACAATTTTTTTCCAGGAGGCAGGAGTTGAAAAATACTTAAAATCCTAAAGGTACTTTTCTTGCTTTAATTCTGGCAAACTCTTTGACAAGATCTTTTACGCCCATTTGAGTGGCTAACTCATTTTCAATGGAAATGGTAGCAAGACCTGGAAGTCTTTCCTGGTTCATTGAGCTATGCAGATATGTTTTAATTAGTTTTAGTTTTGAAAAAACTTATTTCTGCGCTTGCCACAGAGGTCAGTAGTATCAAGAGAACCTAAAGAGCCACACTTATTAGGGAACCCAGTTTCAAAGTTCTGGCTGTGAATGTAGTTCGGTACTTCTTCTAGTGTCTCTGGCTCTAAATGTTGCCCCCCCCCCAATGTTTCTTAAAATCTGTCCTCCTAGGTGGCTGCCTAGTTCGCCTATATGGACGAGCCAGCCCTGAGCCCATCCCTATTGTTTCTAATGCCCATGTCATATTCCCGGCTATCTTGTTGATCATTGAATGAAATCTGCATTATACAACTGCATATACACAACCACATATAGTTCTATGAAAAATTGATTTTTAGAGAAGTGGATGCTTAAACCTTTCAAACCTAAATTTGTATGGTTATTTAAGCAATCATCAAGAGAAACCATCAGTGGGCTCTAAGCTTAAATCAAGAAAAATTTAAGTAGAATAGCTGGCTTCCATAAATAATAAACTTGATATGTGGATAAAAAGCCTGACATTCCACATAAAGCATCACTCAATTAGTATTATTGTTCAAAGTGACACATTTATACATCAGTTGCAGCGAAGAGGTTAATAAAGGGAGATTTTTTTGAGTGAATGAGTTAACTAGTGCCATATAAAATGCCTTGAAATCCATTAGTCTCCTGGAGTCTACAGCATCCCATGTGAGTGCGGGATTATATATATCGGCCAGACTGGACGCACCGTGGCAGACATATGCAAGGAACATCATAGGTGTACTAGACTAATCTATCCAGACAAGTCTGCAGTAGCACAGCACAGCATAGCATAGCATCGAGCAAGATCACAGAATTCTCTATGACCAGACCAAGATCCTGGACAAGATGAACGGGTATATGGACCAGCTGGTTAAAGAGGCGATTGAAATCAGACTCAGCAGCATCACCATAAACAGAGACAAAGGCCTTCCTCTTAGCGAGGCTTGGAAACCGGCCCTCAACATCTTAAAGAAGAGACCTACATAACCTGATTCCCCACGACATCTGCCTTCTCCTTTGTCAGGCGAATTTTGAACAGATCTTTTCTGACGCTGCCATTGGCTGGATCTCACCAACTGCTCCGGCCTACATATACAGGTCCTTCTGCTTTCTCTACCAGATTCCCGGAAGATGGAGTCCGAAAGCTCGGGAGTTTAAGCCGATAAAAGCTCAAACCATTTATTATAATAATAATAAAAAAATTTCTTGGGAACCCCACACATTTTTGTGACCTCCTATACTCTCAGTTTCACCTAGTAAACATGGTCCCCTATGTGAAGGTTTCACAGTAGTAGCCAGTTTACCACATTTTATACAAAAACTAAAAAAATTTATTCCTCATTTCTTCCATTCCGACATAGGCTACACATCATTTTCAGTTTCCTCATCCGTGTCATCATAGTCATTACTCATTATTCAATAGTGTGAATGATTTTAAGTTGAAATCTCAAAAAAATTCTCACTATCATCTTCAAAATATCTATATATTTCATGTCTCATTTCACTGAATAGCAATTTCGGACAAATCTTTGAGTTTGTTCATTGTCTGATTTTTCTTGATTTTCCTCGAGCTAACTTTGGTTTAGGTTTTTTATTTTTTCTTCAGTCCCCTCATATTCAGGGAAGGAACAGCATTCTTTTTCTTCACGAGTAATTCTTTTCAACTATGCATTGTATCATTGTATTATTTCTCCACCAGGGAATTTGTGAAAAATTGCAATGTTCAGAATGATTACTGCACCCAAAAACACAATACACAGTTATAATAATATTACAATAATAAACACAACACACTGCAATACTGAAACGAAAATGAGGGAGCTGCTTGCTACAATTTAATGCTAGGCTGTTGTGTCGGGCAAGGGTGACGTCATTGCAATAAGGCGGGGAACTCCAACATAGGATTGTTACAGAATTAATCATGCTAAGACATTCTAATTTTCTGCGCACTTATTTTGAGAAGTAATATTTTCAATTAATAAAACTTGAAATTTAACTGGACAGGGCCTTAAAACAAGAGTGACCGATGTTCCCATAATTTACATCTCAGCAAATATGATTAACTCTATTAAAGGCTAAGTCGATATTGGGACAATAGTATTGCTAGGAAAATACCTGATATGATTTGAATTATTAAGCATAACCCTAGAAGTGATCTGAAATTTCTTCAACTGCTAATATTGGTAGGTGTAGGTCTATTGAATTTAATTATCCCTAACATTCCACCTTGATGAGCCAGCATGTCTTGTGTAAAGAGATCCATTTCCTACAAAGGAGTTGAGAAAATTTAAATTATGATCTTTATGTTCCCAGTTTAATGTGAACAAAGAAATGCATATTTACACCAGGTCAACATTACTAACTGCACTAAAACATGTTTCTGGTTTCCATAAAGTTCATTAATTGAAGGAACTGCTGCCACTGATACACAGCTTGCCAGTTTCCTACAGCAGCTACAGGCTGGCACAATGGGGTAGGAACAAAGGGATAGTTTAGCAAGGAAATTAGAAAATCATTTCTATTCCCTGTGAATTTTACAATAAAAACCTAGCCGTGTTAAAAGTTAAGTTAGAAATCATCCACTAAGGGCTGATTGTATAAACAGTTTGATCTTGGATCAGAGACTAAATTGATCTCAGTTCACGCTGAACTTGGAAATTTTTGTTGTATAAACGCTAATCTGAGATCAATTCGCACTGAACTAGGATCAATTTTGACTGGAGAAATTTCTCCGATCAAACTAGTTGATCTCAGTTCAAGGGGCTGTTTTCGTATTTGAGACATAAGATTAGCTCATTATAAACATAATATTAGGCCTACCTGTGTGGTTACGATAAATATAAAGAAAATACACAAAAGACAACTTCATACATTTCTAGCTATAACGTAGTTGTACGTACATTTCTAGCTATAAAGTAGTTATGCATATATAGGTTATGTTTTAGGCTCCTTATAATGCAGTGTAACATAACTCTACAGCATAACCTGTATGTTATTATTATATTGCACTATTTACTATAATACAAAAATAACCCTTGCACCACAATTGCAACTAATACGAAATTATCAATCTTCGCCATTTCATGCAGCTCCCTAATCTTAAACACAGGAATTCTCGCTTATCACCTCAATGTTCACTTGATGGCGTAGTGGTAAAACGAGTGGCTGTCATGCTAGCGGTCCCGTGCTCGAATCTCCTTGGGTTCAATTTTTTTATTGTAGGAATAGGTAGGTAGGGTAAAGGAGAAAAGAGATTGAATAGTAGAAAGGGGGAAAAATAAAAAATTTCCAAATTTTCAACGCTGCTAAACGAGAGACAGTTAGGAGATTATGGTGAAACTACTAGGAAATCTCGAGTGGGAGGATCTTAAGGGGCGACCTGTTTTTGGATTTTTCCCAAATGCTTTCTTCGTTATCTTTCTTTATGTGACCTATTAACTCTTTCAGAACTGATATTTTACATTGTAATAAGGCAGTCATGAGGTAAAAACTTCAGTGGGCCATTAAGTTTAAAATCGATAGAGAAAAGTTCAGTGGAATAGGCTACCTGGTTTCCACGAATGACAAACATAACAGATGAACAAAAATTCCTTAAGTTTTACGTCTCCGCTCTTATACAATTCATGAGACGAAGCATTTATACGTCCTTAGCCGTGCAAATGTTAAGCCTATTTATAACGCCAGGAATGAAATTACCAGAACATTTTTCATCACATTTTGCTCTTGCACGGATATTCGCATACGTCTTTTTGGTTTCTACAATATCTTTATATTTTCCCAAGACAATTTCAATTAGGAACGATCCTTTTTCTGCTTAATTTTTTATAACACATTTCGCATAACACAGTCTAAATACGGAGGAAAACAGAATAACAATGCTCTCGTCTCGCGGTACTCATCTGTTTCTGCGATGTTGCCAAGCGCTCATGTATGAACTAGGATCAAAATTGAACTTCGATTAGTTGATCTTAGATCAGTGTTATACAATACGACTCGAGCCTGAACTCAGATCATTTTCTGAACTTAGATCATAATTGATCTCCAGTCAGTGGTTTATACAATCGGCCCTAAGTATCTCTGATGAAGCCACTGTTTACCTTAGAATGCAGTCATAAATGCCAAGGTTAATAATCCAAGAGTAATATAAGAATAGTAATCACATTATTACTTCTAGATGGGAATTCTTTCACTTTGCGACTGAAGCTATAAATGCATGGTTTAATGTTAGTTCAACAAAAGTCTTCGTATATTTTGAATCCCAAGAATGAAATGGTGCAGGACCATTCGGTCATGGGGTCTGGGAGGACCACCTTAATTGCCCCACCAACAGGTTGATCCTGTGTAGAAATAATATAGAAAAAAAAAGTATGCATGGAATTCAGAGGCACATAATTAAAGTTCAAATATTTTATTTATAAAATATACAAGATCGATCTGAAAGTTTATGGATCAACAGTGATTCAATACAACTTTCAAACAAGATTAACATAAATTTATACAAAATAATATACTGAGTATTTATTGATACACTTGTTTCAATGGAATGTTTCTATGACAGCAGCAGAGTGAAAAGTTCATCTACACAATGTTTCAATGTTAAAACAATTTTCCCTCATAGTTGACAAATGCATAAATTTCCTTAGAACATACTAGAAATAATGTTATAAAAATATCATGGAAACCATATCAGATTTATAGCCTATTATCATGTACAGTATATCAGAATAAACTTTTTGTCTGTCTTTGTCAGAAAGCCTCTCTAAGTAAATAGGAAGTTATCCTTTCACAAATTGCCATCAGGTCACAGTTAAAGTTTTGTGGCTTCACGGGTAATGCGCTTCCAGCAATTCTTAGCTATGTTGCATTTATTGGGATATGGTGTGAAGGTCACAGAACTAAGGATGACCAAAAGTTTGAATTTAATAATACTGACATGGCTGTAAACACATTTAGTCTCAATACATTGTTAGTAAATGTTTCCTAATATGCCTAGACAACAAACTTTTCACTCAGCAGGAAGGTTATCTGTTCTGGAATGGGGAGTAGAAAATGTTCATGTTCTGTATAAAATATAGCTAAGTGATAGCATCAACAAGATAATTATGATATGGTTTTATCTCTTTTTATCCCTTAGAGCAATACAAAATATATTACAATTTAAATACTGTACAAAAACTTTCATCACTCATGTTTTTATTTGATGAAGACGATGGGATTATTGGGGGAGGGGGACACACAAAACTTGTTTTTTTTGTTTTGTTTTTTTACCAAAACCAATTTCTTGATAGTAAAAATTCATTAGGTATCATTTATACTGTCTAAACCTCTCTAACTTCAGACAGCTATATTTTCAAGAGCAAAATATTCATTATTAGATTAAGTAATGGTTGCTTTTAAGATATGAAATCAAGAAGATTTCAATAGATGATTTAACTTGACATTTACTTTTACTTTATGCCAACAGCATAAGGCATCTAAATATTTCATTATTAGCTTTATGAGAAATTCTTTCATAGGGTTTCAAAGAACACTGAAGTTATTTACTTAGTGTATCATCAATTATTTAACCCATATTCCATGCCTGGAGCATCAGGACCTCCCAGAGGATGTTTCATTACAAAGGATTAATTTAGCTAAGCCGTAAAGGGCAGAATGACAGATGGAAGGCCCACCAGCTCGAAGGATGTGAAATGTTCAAGGAAATTCTATCCAGAGGCTAATATTAACTTGGAATTCTTTAATGTATCAAAAATCTAGTCACATGAACTATGGTTTATAGTCCCTCCAGAAGAACTTTATGCCCAGAATTCTTTATGATGATGATTAGTGTTCTGCTTGAAGAACGAAGCCAGGGGATGGCAACTCATCCAAGGCTCTTTGAGGCAAGAGCGATAATGCAAAGATTTGCCATTGCCTCGCAGGATGGAGAAGAAGAGATAACACAATACCCAGTCCTTAATCCAGAAAGGAAATTTTTTATTACTGGAAAATCCCCAAACCAGCCGGGAATTCAACCAGGGCTACCAGGGTGGAAGGAAGCCAGGCTACCAACTCCCCCATGAGAGTGGACCAGGATTTTTACATCCTAAAAGTTGACTGACCTTCACTGGATTTAAACCCATGAACTTTGGATCCAGAGGTGGGTACGCTACCTCTGCATCACTGAGACTGACATTCTGTAGCATATAGGTGATCAAAAATCTTGGGTCTTTAGTTACTGGAGTTAGGAGGTTTTGGCTAAACATGCCACTGTTATCTAAATAATTAGTTACACTATGGAGAATGCTTCAGTAAAATCCACTGTGATTTCAATGGTAATTATAAAGGTGAAATATAGTTTAGGTGGATTCTAAAATGATAAAACTATGAAAGTTCCAATTAATCAAATAAAGATGACTTTGACATAAATAGAACATCTCAAACTTTAGATCCAATGTAACTATGACTGATCAACTATTGATTAATTATTTAAACAATCAGCCAAGAAACACATTGCACTGATCATTCACACATATTAATCTTGAAAAAAGTCCAGCTTCTTCATCTGCTCTTGATTTGTAACTGTAACAACATACTTCTGATAACACTCTGCAGTGATGATCTTTCAGAATAACAATAAAATAAAAGCAACATTCTATTTATTACATTCTCGTGCATGGGTTAATAGGTGCTAAGTCCTGTAACAATCAATGCTATGCACTGGCTATTTACACAAGTAATTGCAAGTTATGAATATGCTTATTGCATTGATAAATTTTTAGAATATAATTTGCAATTAGAATCTCTAAACTTTTCTTTGTAATGTTATCCCAAATGTTACCAGGACATCCACTTACGAGTGATATTCTAAATTCACTTATTACCAGTTGTATTCTTTATTTAAAGTGAAACAAGTCCATTTTTAACAGTACCTTGGTGCAGTGGAAATTTTTTTACATGGAATAGTTTGTATTTTCCATCAAATAGTTATTCCCTGTATCCTAAAAACAAATGGCAATAATAACACTAATAAAGTGACAAAATTAAGAATACTAATACAATACTGTAATTTGATTAAATACAAATCTTTACCTTAATGCTTTGAACTAGGTACCTGCAGATTTCATGACTGCCAACAGTTGAAAGTTACCTCATTGTAGCATTAAAAGTTTTGTTGACAGTTATTACAGACTTTTTACAATTTTAATATATATTTGTTGTTAAAATAAATAAAAGCTTCCTGTATTTACAGATTGCCAACAGGGTCAAAACAGACTGAGCAAATTATTTGAATTAATGTCAAGTAAAACTAATGTTAAAAACGATAAAATGTTTTTGCAGTTTGACAATGAATGACACGTCGTACGAAACAATTTCTTTGTGGATACTAATGATTAATATGTCACTTCAAGTTGTATAGCTGGTGCCAAAGAAGGAATATACATTCTCAAACTGCTACAGTAACAACATCTTAAAGTGTTTGTTTGCTTCCAGGCTTGAAGGAAATGTTGTGGAATATTTTCTTGAGCAACTACCATTAGGCTTATAATTTCTAAATCCTCCTGACCATACATATTCCTGAAGTATGGAACAGAACAGGTGTATATATTGATCTTTTTATTTACGTCTTCTGTCTGGCTTTTTTGTTTCTCAAATCTCACTGTGGAGTCTAAAATATAGCCTTTGATGTTATATACAGACTGAAATAGATATCACTTATCTGACTGGAGAACATGAAAGAACATCACTTAATTACTGTATGAAATGTAAAAAATCAGGTAAATTGATGTAACAAAGTGCCAATATGCTTTTGTTTCATCAGCTATAATTGCAATTGTGATATGCAGAAAATAAGTTTTTTTAAAATTGATTTCCAAAGTAAGCTCCAGATTCATTCACTAAGTAGAGCTTCAGGGAGAACAAAGGTCTAGTTTTTTAATCAGCTTTAAAACGTCCAGCATCAGCAGAACTATACAGATTTGTGATATCTTGACAATCGCACTCTCGCATAAAAATACAAAAAAGATATGTCAAATTGACCGGCTACAGGAATTGAACCAGGAACAATCAAAATGTGAATCCAAGACGTTACCATCTCAGCTACCTCACTCAATTTAACGATCTACTTTCATAAGCGTATGTGAAGGAATAATGTTATTTGTCATAGCTAACTGTATTGCAATTTCCAAAGCCGTATATGAATACTGTAAAACAATATGTTGTCATGATAACTAATTTGCATTTGATAAATGCTTTCTAATATATTACCATAAAATAGGCACAAAATAGGCACCAAATTGGGCTTTACTCCGGTACCGGTCAACCGATTTTGTCCAATATCAATAGGGTTCTTCCCATGGACGTTATAAATGCGTATACCAAGTTTCATGAAAATTCGATAAAGCGTATTTTAGTTATCGCACGTACAGACACAAGGTCAGATGGACAGACATTTTCCCTTCCCCACACAATCTCATAAAGTACCATACTGGCAATTAATAACTAGTTTTTGTGAAAAGTATCTAGTTTAAGCAATAAAAAGTAAAAGCCTTGTTACAAGCTGCTTTGCCTTATGCTTTCAGCTATTAGGCACTATGCAATGCAAGATTTATACTGTACCGATAATTCTGGATATAAAAAAAGATATGATTCTAAAAAAAGAGCAAGACCTATTCATCAGTAAAGGGAAACAGCACACGATGGAATCTACTAAACATTGTATTAAATCCACTTATAGTGCTTGGGAGCATCACTGCTACCAAACCATGGTATGCTTGATATGGTTCTTGTGAAGTACAGTGCTTAACTTTCCCTCTCTTACCATTCAGCTCAAATCGAGACACAAAAAATGCAGAATGGACCATGCTTGATATTGACATAACTACTCAGGCTAAAGTAAGGAACATGAAATTATCTGGAAACTAAGAATGGATACGTTCAGGAGAATTGAGTGACTGCAATATATGAGTATGAAAATAGCACCAGATCATTTGTTTCTGAAACATGTCTTCACTAGTGGGGTAAGTGATATAACCTGGTCAAGCTGAGAAGCAGACTTAGACAGTGTGTCACTGAAAATATAGAAGCATGAAAGTCTGAAATCACATTTGATCGCCTTTCTATTTGTTGGATCTTCAGTGATGCAAATCACCATCTGCCACTACACTGGACTATACTATACACCATGATCTTAAAAAGTTTAAAACTACTGACAAGAAAACTAAAGGTAGAAAGATAACATTTGATATGGTGGGTTACTTTGAAGCAGCAATCAAAAACCCTTCAAGTTAACTGAATTAAACGAGACAGGAATCCCTGAAATCCTTAAAGTAGTTGTTAACAGTTGAGTATTATGTTTGAGGCTTGTGTCTATATTTTTTATTTTGGAAAGACCTTAGAAGTCAACAGTTACTCAAATGGACTTGTTTCACTTTAACTCTGAATCCTTCATTTTACCACTGAAGAAGTAATAGTAACAGAATTCCATAGATGCAGCTGTGCAAAATATGGTAAAAAGAAAAAAAAATGGAAAATTTAATCTGAACAGAATCAATAGTCTTAAAGGGAGTATTTTATGTAACAAAATAAGAAATAACAATATCACTCTAATATTCAAAACTGAGAAATCCTGTTTTCACATTCAATTATTTGGCTTGTTTCTCCTTCCTTTGTGACTCAAGGAAATTGCCAGAAAGAGCCAGCAGTCTGTATCTCTGTTTGAGGTTGCGAGCTCTCACATGAGCAGAGACAATTTCAACAGTATGGTTACCAGGGAACCAGCCTCTCTCACCATCTCGGATACGTTCTCCTTGATACCACCCTGAAACAAATTTGACCCATGAGATGACGTCTTTTGCAAGAAGTGGTACACATAGCTACTTTTGAATACAGATATTATACTACATTGAACTATATACTCCACTGTACTACACTACACAACACTACTATAATATATGAAATCAACTAGAGAAATTTAGGCAACAATCAACAACATCTACGTTAATAATACAACAATACAGTTTAAAAAAGAAAAATGGATTACCTCGGAGCTCTGTTCTTCTTCTATCATCTTGATATATTCATCATATTGGACAAAATAATATATATGTGCTTTTTAGCCAGAAGTTTCTTGCCTATATTAATATTTCATTAAATATTTACATGCTATGATGTAGCATTACAAAACTATGAATTATAAAGGCACATGCAGCATGCTACATGAATGTATCAAAAAAATCCAATCTTCAAAATAAATAAGACAGAAATGTATTAAAAAATACACCATATATCTTCATATGTAAAATAAATTAAGAAACAGAGCAGTGAATGTTAATTACAGCCTCATGAAGCTTATTATTTATCTTTGTAGAATCTACTCTTTTTCAGTTTGTCACTCACAGCAGCTGTTTGTGGTTTCAGTTTTGGTCTGTTTGATTAGGTGCTGGAATTAATCCTTAAGGGTTGATTTGGTGTACAGGTTATGAGGTGGTTGTTTCCTCAAAGTCAACTGTTGAATAGGTAAAGTTAACAAACCAGAGATGGAGTAATACTGTATTGTAACTACAGTGAGTCTCAGGCAAATGGGTGCCGCCGCGCCGCGCGTTGGGTTCCCCGCAGATGACGCTCCTATCCCCGGTATGCGGCAAAGGAACTCCCCGGCAGTTGACTGACTTGTCCGTGCGTGACAATGAAAATAAATGAAATAAGTTTGAAAATAACGAAAATAGGCATCTATCTTATTACAGGAGATGCTGGAAGTGTCCTCCTCCTACATCCACACATTTTTGGCATCGTGATAGGAAATTCCGATTAATACGCATTAATTGTTCTTCTGTTATTATTGAGTTTATCTCTATCCTAATGTTTTCTTTTAGTTGTGACAACTACCGAATAACACTTTCACGTCTGTAAAACACGAGAACAATGCTCAACTGCAGGCTATGCAGGAATTGTTTACTTATCTGCGGGGCCACAGCTGGCCGCGATGCGGGTAGTGTTGAGTCATCACAAGAGAAACACGGCGCCGCGACAAGCGGCACCAATCTGTCTGAGACTCACTGTATAACTGAAGGTGGTAAGGTTTTCAAGAGTGGAAACAAAATATATCCACTTATACTATAGCACTTGTCACAAATTACACAGCATTCTCAGTCTATGTTATTATTGGCATGGATTTGAAAATCTACTGTCATATTTTTAATTTATCCTCACAACAGCAACATCACATTAATAGATATAACGCATTTCTTGAGATTTTTTTCAAATAGGTACTCCTTGTTCAGAACTTTTTCTGGAAGAATGGATGTTCTTTTTATTAAACACTCCTTAAATCCATTTTTAAATAGCTAAATCATGAACAATGACTAAGGGTTGGATTTATGAAGCTCTGCCAGGTATGGCAGCTTATCTACACCCGCTGGCAGACTCCTTGAAGTCTGCTTGCTTACGGTAACTATAAAGCCCTGCCAGCAGAGGTTCCGGCAGGGTTTCGGATTTTGGAGCGATGTGGCAACCATGTAGACACATTACGTCAAGCTAAATTGGCTGCATCACACTGACCAATATGATAGGGAAAAAGTCAGTATAAATTTTCACTAGTTTTATTTTTTAAGAATATTTATGAGGAATACTAAGAATTTTCTGAACAAAATCATCTAGTGCTACTATTATAAAAGATTATCTTAATAGTTTTAAGCATAAGAACATTGTATTATTCAAAGTGGAAGTTGGCATTTTTGGCCAATAATAATTATTATTAATTATTAAGATTTCAATATAATTTTTAAGGCAAGTATTGACTTCAATAATGCTCAATAATAAAAAATGATGATTCAATATTCTATTGTCTAGCTATGCTACAATGTTAAAAGACTAAACACACTAAAAAAAGAATGTATTTTCATTGATAAGTAGTCTTCACAGGAATGATAATACAACTCTACTGGTACAATATGTGTAGGGTAACTAGTAGGATTTGGAGGACCAGGTTTGATATAAACCAACTTAAATTAACAAGGAGAACTTGGACTGTAGGACGCTGTAATCAGGGATTTAGACTTTGATTTTTTGCAACACAATATATTCAGGAATCCTGAACTCTGAGTAATTGAAACTACAGAAACACTTAGCATAGGATGATTATAAATGCAGTCGGACACAGTTATTGATGCCAGGAGCATACACTCGCCAAGATAGTGATTGATGTGGTAAAGTGTCCCAGTAAAAAGAAGTGCAAACAACAATATCAAAATGTTCGTCTTGATTCACTGAAACGGTTTATATAACTTCTTGATGTGCTAGCACTGAAATGCACTGACTTTCTTTGTTAAGAGTACACGTGGTGGCTAGGCCATTAACACAATGGGAACATATGCACTTCGCACAGAAAATACATTATGAAGCCCGGAATCACACACACGCTGCCCAATGCCTAGGAGCGAAAGGGTGTGGATAGAAGATGAGTAAATAAGCCTACAAGCACAAGGGAGCGAGCGCAACCACACAGCTATATGCTACTGCATCTCAGGCAATACTGACTCGGCTTGGGGGGCTGATTACGCGCCACACACCGCCAGGAAGTGACGTATAACGCGGGAAGGCATGACAGCCCGCACAATCACCACAGAGGAAAATTTGAAACTTATAACTTACAGACCCTTGAGCCAACAATATGAGTACTTTATAAAAATAAGTTGTAAACCACTTACCATCCGTGATTTTCCTAAGTACGTTGACAACATCACCAATATCCAGGGAGAGTTCATCAGGCTGTCCTGAGACATAAGAGTGGACAGCTCTCACTTGGGGACAGTCCCACTCTTCATAAACTGTCTCATTTGGATTGTCAGATACTGGTGGGCTTACTGCTTCCAGCCATCTTTGCCTGTCTGATTCCAGGGGACATGAAAGAATCTAGACAGAGAATAACCAGAGCTATTATTAATAACTACAAAATATTCTGTATTAACCTCAAGAAAGACAGAAAACTGAAGGTTTCATTAATTTTATATAACTTATCTTATGAGCTCATCTTATATGTCTACACAGTATTTTAAAACATTACATATATTCTGAAGAAATACCATACTCCTTTTATTATTCCAGATTAAAAGATAGAAATTTGTGGAATTTAAAAAACAGACAAGAAAACTAGCACAGTTAATAATTTACCATGTGTAAACATTTACATAACCACTACATACATCAAAATGAACAAAACATTGTAAGGGTAACTGAAATGCTGACACACACAAGACTACATAATACACTGACAGGCAAAAAAAAAAACGATCACTTAAAGAAATTTTAAAAAATTAAGTTTAAATAAAAATTATGTAGTAGGCCTAGTGCTTGAAATAAAATTACTGCAATTGTATACGTTTTTAAGATTAAAATTTAATGACACATTTCACACTTAATTCCCCATGTTACCTCTTCACCGTGGTGAATGGTGAGCCTGAAGTTTCAGCAGCATAACGGAGGCTGCGTCCATCATCAATTAGAGCAACAGCTTTGGCAACATCTTCGGGACTGAGAGGCATTTATTTCAACTAAACTTACTGACAGAATCACTTCAATGCGAAGGGAGACAGTTTCCTTTCAGTTTGGAAGGAAATGACGCAATACAACAATGAAACACCTTGCAATTTGTATGACAAGCTAGTGCACATAATCAGATTGGAATCGCCCTATTGCAATGTTTTTTACTTCCTCTGCCCGTACCATAGGTACTATAGGTAGAGGAAGTATTGTTTTCGACCCTAAAATTCGAAGTTGAGTTTTTAGCTCTGTGTGTGTGTCTGTGTGGAAGTTTGTGAACAGGCTAGCTCTGAAACGGAGAATCGTATGAAAACAAAATTTCGTATTTGGGTCAGGTACCTTCTGAAGTTGTG
Organism: Ectobius pallidus; assembly: GCA_964059195.1. Classification (NCBI taxonomy): domain Eukaryota; kingdom Metazoa; phylum Arthropoda; class Insecta; order Blattodea; family Ectobiidae; genus Ectobius; species Ectobius pallidus. Next base: position 58,402,971 of record CAXKWD010000009.1, read on the forward strand.
ATCGAAGATTGGCGACAAATTTCTCTTATTTTTAAGGGGACTGTACATGAAGAAATTTTCGTTTTTCGCGATTTTCTCGAAAACGGCTCTAACGATTTTCTTTAAAATTTGCACACGTGTTCCTTTTACTGAGAGCTAAAATTTTTATTTGAAACTTTTTTTCGAAAAAAATTCTCTGAGGGTAGTTACAAGCCACCCACTGTTTGTAGAAATTTTGTCTTGCGTGATGAACAACTGAATACGCGCTCTTTCACAGCCTCTTATTCTATATAAGAATGTGAAGTGAGAAAGATGCATTGTTGGCCAGGTATAGAGTAAAGAAGTATCTGAGGGAAATATTCGATAAATTTCGGAAATTATTCTTTACGGCGGAATGTTCAATAAACGTCTGCAGTCACTTGTTCTTTTTTTTTTAAGTTTGTTATATAGCCTGCGCTTTTAGTCGCATCATTGAAAGAAGAGGTATTTATAGGATAATTAGCGTAAAATTGTGTCTTGCGATTCTGTAAAAGGATATGTGAATACTGCTAACTTTTATTTGGGCAGAGGAAGTTATGTGACTTTCACATCAGATTTTTTGTTTTGTTTTGTTTGGTGATAAAGTGAAGATATGAAGAAAGCAGATATGTTGTATCTACAGATAATGGTCCAATAAAAATAATAATTCATCCTCACCAACAACAATGTATGAACATCCAATCAAAATTATGTTTAATCTTAAAATTACAACAAATTTTACAGTGATCGGTTTTTTTTGCCGGTCAAAGGAAAATGGTTGTGGTAATTCCAGCAGACTCTTTATGTGCTAGTTGTATGAAAGAAAACGATTGTATATTTCCTGCAACTACTCCCGGGAGGCCATGATTGCTCAACAATGTTAGTTATCAATTTATCATTCATAACCTCATAGCTCAACAACCACATGTTGTAAAAACATAGTTCAGAAACATTTCTTCTCTCTCATGGTGTACTTAAATTTTTAGTTTGTGTATAGCTTCTTACCTTGCGTGCAATTGAAATTGGACAACAAGATGCTTCTGTTAGGTGCAGAACTGGGCAACATTGCCTTGCTTTCATTTGCTACTCGCTAAGGTGGGTCCTGCTGAAACTCCACCTGATTATCCTTTATACAGCATGAGCCATATCATGCAAGTTTACTTAACAGATTACATACATTAGTAAAGGAAATAAATAATATAAGCAAAATTCAAAACTAAACTAAGAAAATTTTCGCTATTGCATTTGTTTCTAGTTTTTTAATATGAATTTTGGAATTACACTATATTCTTTATATATTTTATCAACATTGTAATAAATTAATATACAGTGTGTCCCACGCAAGAGTTGGCCAGTGACGCGGCTTCCTGCGGCGCGGCGGGCACAGCTCCAACTCCCGAGCGATCGGGTGAAATATCTACGCTAATAATGCCGCAATGGGTGAAACGATTCAGGTTCTCACATTTACAGTTAAAACTACAATGAAAATAACCATGTTACCATGTACCTCATCACAAGAGATGTTGGAAATGTTCTCCTCTTGCATCCACACAATACTGGCACCTTTTTAGGAAATCTTCTTTCACGCGCGTGAGTTCAGCTTCCGAGACAGAGTTAATTTCTCTTGTGATAGGCCTATGTGATATTGCCTTTAAGTTCTTCTAACAGTATGTGAAAAAATAAAGTGTATAGATCAATTTCCCATACATTAGAAGAACTTAAAGACAATAGCACAAGAGAAATTAACTTTATCTCGGAAGCTGAACTAATGCGCGTGAAAGAAAATTTCCTAAAAATTTCCTAAAATGCAAGAGAAGAACATTTCCAACATCTCTTGTGATGAGGTATGTGTTTATTTTCTTTGTAATTTTAACTGTAAATGTGAGAACCTGAATCGTTACACTCATCGCGGCATTATTAGCGTAGATATTTCACCCGATCGCTCGGGAGTTGGAGCTGTGCCCGCCGCGCCGCAGGAAGCCGCGTCATTGGCCAACTCTTGCGTGGGACACACTGTATATTCCACGACACACTAATATCACATGTCAATGTTTTTAGTCTAAGAACAAAAGGCAAAAGAAAGAAATTCACGAACTGTATTGTTCCAAACAAGGAGCAGATTCAAAATTTCATTTTGGAGGGGGCACAAGTTCTCATGTTAACTGCACATCATAAAGACTGGCACAGGTTCTGTGTCTAAAGAATATTGATCTAAAATCAGTTATGTCTTGACAAGAACACAGATACTGTGATAAAATAAATTTTTACTCAAATTTTCAAATACTTCAGGAAGTATGAAAGAAAGAATCAATCATATTGTCACAATATAAGATACACATATTACAGAAGACATCAAAAGTAATTTAAGCCAAGTCTCCTCCTAAATTTTCGACAGAAGATTTCTAGAACTTATTCTATGGTAGGAGCAATATTCCTGTTAAAGTTCATTGTAACTAACCCTTCAGTCGGTTCTCTGTCATGGTGCTATGAAGATAGGTTTTGCTTGTCGCAGTACTGATAATGATCTCTCTGTGGTGCTGGTTTAATGGGCAGAATCATCCTAGTTATCTAGTTCACAACAACGATCTAATTATTATCTTTAATACTTAGTCATCCCGTCTGGGGAAGGGGGCATATGCCCCTGAGCCCCTTCTAAATCTACCACTGTTCCAATTGCTACAGATGGAAATGATGCAGATACTTTTAGGCATAAGTTTATAAATTGAACATAAGTAGATAAGATGAATATTTTATTAGTTTAATTCTGGACTTCGTTTCTAGAGCGGGACCAGGAAGACATAACATTTTGAGTTCCCATGGCAAAATTTTTGTAATTTTATACTCTATTTTATAGAAGTAAAATCAAGAATTTAAGTTTGGTATCCATAAAAGACAATATTATGTTAACAAACTAAGAACAGTATAATACTTTTAAAAGTCTTAAGTTATTGTACTTTCAGCAAGAATTGCAAAATATATTTGACTAAATTACTATACCATCATTGTCAAGTGTGTTAGGACATGTCATAACTACTCTTAACATCACAAAATATTAATCATAATATGAGGAAAGGAAACTCAACAATTCTTACCATTTCAATAGTTTTATTTTCATGGTTCTGAAGCATGGTCAGCAGCATAATATTCCGACCTCCATCAGCTGTGTACTTTATAGGAAGGTGTGACATGCCCTCTGTGCTTGTCATCTGAACAAGGTTCCTTGGACAATAATCAACTACCACATAACAATCCTCACTGTAAAAAAAGAATGCCAAGTATAATTAACTTATAGTACTTCTTTAGCAGACATAAAGGTATGTAATTCTTAATAAGTTGGTCATCATATTGCTCCTGATACGTAACTATGCTGCAGTCAGTTTAACTGTAAATACCTATTGTGTCTGTGGTCTAGTTTAAGGTTATCAGATGTCCCTATTTCCTGGGTATAGTTTCTGGAATTTATAACCTATCTATCTATGGACAAAATTTGTCCCATGATCTTCCCTAATGTCCCACGGTTTACAATTTTACACATATCCTTAACTTTAAAAATAATTTTGAAACCTAATGACCATCAGCAAAATGTCACAAGAAGGAAAATGTGTAATGAAAATATGTTTTGTAGGCCTATTAATTATTTGATCTTTTATATTAGACATAAACTGCTAGAGGACACAGAGTTTAATATGCTGTGCACTATCTAAATAGAATTTTCAAAGTTCCCCTGGATTCATTGCAAAAAAAATAAAAATAAAAATCTTGTAGGGCTACCAGTCTAGTGTCAGCATTGTGAATACAGACCTGGAGATCAGGATTATATCCCCATACCCTGCAGATTTCCTAAATAGGCTAAGTTTTTTTTTAAATTTATTTGTTTATTTATTTTTTATTTTATTTTTTAAATATTTTTTTATGTTACCATCATGACCACCAAATTACTTTGTTAGAATAAGATAGACTATAGATTGTGCCAGCAATCAAAGTAGCAGTGATTGGGAGTAACAAAATTGTCCCCGGTGAATAAATTACAAATATGTGTGCACTTTTTGTGTAAATCATTGCCTATGCAAACACTTGTATGCAATTCTAAGAGGCAGGCACATTCTTGGCTTTAATCTACGGATAAAAAGGAGCTTACATTCAAGTAAATACAGCATCTTTGTCCATGTAAAATCGTGAATTTATTGTTGTCAAGTTTCTTATTCATCCTCAAGCCGAATATCTGAAGTAGGCAGGATCTCCTTTTGAAATGAAAAATGTATTTATGAAAAATGTTTATACACACTTTCTTACCTCTTATTTTTCTTAGTAACAAAGAGTAGATCAGTGAACAGAAATAAGTGTAGAGGAACTTTGGAGAACTTTTTCCCAAATGTGAGTTTTCCTTCATCCCCTCGCCATATTAACTGTGTGAGTTCACCAGCTTTGACAAGCCACCGAGAACTCGAGATAATAGGCACAGCTTTCATTTCACGTGGGAAACCCAGCTGTCTATTTAGTATGAGGATTTCCTCCATGCGCTCCATTCGACGTGCTCCCTCATTGCACTCCTGTACAATCTGAAACAAAACGTTAAGACAAAGTGAAGGGTAATGGACATTAAACCAGAAGGGTAATGGACATTAAACCAATTGCAACTCTTTTGTGCACATCTTCTGTTACGTTGAAAGAGCATCCTATGAAACCGATTCTGAAATTCAGAGGATAAAAATGCTGTATTATTATTGCAGTTAACACCTTGTACCCATATCAAGAATATCATCATCACGTGTACTTAACACAAGGGAGGGAACCTAATAAACTAATTTTAATTTCCTGGGAATCAGAAACAATATTTTCATGATAGCTTTACTTGACAAATTTTCAGTATTTTATACCTTCAGGAAGGACATATTCAAGTCAAAAAATTGGAGAGTAACATAATGTCTAGTTATCATTTCATGACGAATTCTGAAAATCTTTCCAAGCAGCTTCAAGCACAAGCATTGACTTCAGGTTCCTCAAATTAAATTCTGGGCCCAGGTACCGAATTCAGTAGTGGGACCCCTTCCAGGTTAAAAATGTCAAAATCACTTACTTTAGAAAAAAAAAATGGCATGGATGGGTTTTAACTTATTCTAGCAGTAATAGAAACAGTTTCCATTCCACTGACGGTTAAAGATTTTTCTTCCATGGTTGCTTCTTTCAGCAGGCCTACTGCTATTCATGTTTCATATAGAATAAAAACTATGTATGTATATATTATGTTGCTGGGTTGCTGGGCTTTGTATTTTGTGATTCAAAATTAACTTATGAAGGTCCTTGTATATATGTTATGTATCATAGTTTCTTGGGATTCCTACTGGGTAAAGAAGTTTACATTATCATAGGTAATCCCACAAGAGTTGACGAGTTGGATTTATTAAGACTGTTCCATGAATAAAAACGAAAACTGATTATATAAATAATAATTACTTTCGTGCTTTATTCTTTAAAAACGAAACTAACAGCTGCAAGATCACGGCATACTATGAATCAACCATCCATGAATCGATTTGAGTTACCATGTTATGACCAGTGTTACCAATGGTGCATATAAGACTTAGTTAACTTCATTCAGATAACCTAACAGCAGAACAGAATAAAAGCACACCAACTGGCTTGCACTGAATCGAAAATGTATTTTTAATCAATGTACATTTCTATTATTTCAATTTCCAAACAAGTTATGTTGTATAAAATAATCTGATTTCGTGCTTCTTAATGACAGCGTGTGACATATTAATCAATGCACACTGATGGTTACGTGTCCAGTAACGAGCAGCATGTTTTACCCGATAAAATGGCATCCTCACGATTCCTACAAGAATATTGGTCTATACTCGAGGAATTGCTAAATGTTATTGGTCAATATCAGGTGGAATATGAGTGGAATAGTCACTGACAAATTCTCAATTTTCTTGATATTATTCATTGTAACATTTGTAGAAGCAATAAAGATAAGAATGTACTAACAATACATACACCATTAAGAACCTTACACATATATGGGAAAATATAAGAAGGTCATCTCATAAGCTCAACAGAACAACCTATCTGTTTATCAATCTAACACGCTTGTCAAGGTAATATTTCAACAGAAAAGTGTAAGGTCATGACCATGTGAAAATACTTCTATTGTTTAGTTTCCATGCAGTTTCTTCAGCACTCTCCACTTGTTATGACATTGTAATATGCAATTACCAACTTCTGTGAATAAAAGGAAATTGCAATATCAGCATAATTTTACAATTCATTTGAAGAGTTTTTTAAATATTTTTTTATATTTTGTTATTATGGAACTAGCATTTTACTGATAAATGACAGTTGATGTTGAAAACCATGATTTAAATACAAGAAGTTGTATTTTATCTCAAACTAGAGTAACCTGATGCGAAACTTTTGCATTTCCCCCTTTTACGATGAAAGTAAGAAAAACCTGAATTTATATACATAATTAGGTTCACCTTTATACAGTCATTTATAATCACATAACAAATGCTTAAAAATATATGCCAATTTCACAGAATGCACTGGCAATTAATTATTTGTATACGATTCACTGAGCATATAGGTTATATCACATCTTTAAAACTGCAGTAAAGTTATAATAAGACAGCACAGCAAAACTACCTTCAAGCCGTAAACAATCTGTCAGCGAGTGCGTTAGTACTAACACAATAAGTAAGGAGTGTTTAAAATTAAATAAAAGCTACTCACATTAAAGTTTTGTGTAGATTTAACATAAATTTTAGCTTTGAAGATGACCAAAATTTCTAGCATTTATCTTTTATTTCACTGTTATGAACTGTTCATTGAATATCATTGTGGGGATATCAAAACAAAATGTTCTGTTCAATTTTAAAATAACAGCCAAAATACTTAGGTATTATAACTCAACGGTATGCAACTAAGTTAAACCAGAGCAAAAAAAAAAAATTTTGATTGATACCTTACATGTACGTAATTACTCAGTATTTATATTAGAAAAATGTTAATTCATTTACCGGTTTGTGGCAGCTTGGCTGCTGATTGTCTTCAAGAGCCAAACAAAATACTTTGGGGCATCGAACATCAGAAAATATAATACAAATTTCATTACATTCCTTAAATAAATACAATGTTTAATGTGGAAATAGAGCATTCCCCTGTGGTGTGAAAATGCATTTCTTCCCATTGGTTTAACGTGTGGTTTATATGGAAAGATTGTATCAAGGACAAAGCCAAATTGCTGCTGCAGTAAATTACATCACATAACGTACAAAGTAGCAAGTTCCTGTAGCTCAGTGTTGTAGAGCTCTTGTCACTTATTATGGAGAGTGGGGTTTGATTTGTTTTAGGAATGATTAGTGTTCTAAAGTTTTTGACTCTGGTTGAGGCAGAAAATACTTATTTCAGTGTTCTAAGGAATAAAATGAATGACTTTTCATCCTTCATATCACATATATGTATTTAAATTTTAAACATTACGTTTGATATTCTTTACCAAAAAAAAATTCTACTATAAAATACTATGCTAAATAAATTACTATTAACAATATCTAGTACTTCTGTGTTTGTGCACGTGCATAATTACCATATGATTGGTTGATTACCAGATGATTATGCATTTATACTTGGAGAACATTAAAGTAATATGTGATTTAAAAGATGAGAGAAATAAAACAAAATCTTTAAAATACCCTAGATAAGAACTCCTGACATCACTAGTCACGTGACATACCACTCGTAAACAATAGATACAAAGACTTACTAGAATGAAATACAATACATACATATACTGTACATACATATATACATATTTTTTTTTGTCTTCTGGGAAATAAAAGATAGTAGTAGCTGAAAAATTCAATCATTTAAACAGAACATGCAAGGAAGATTCCTGAGACATTCTTCAACTTTAACTCGGAGAAGCATTCAAATTTTGTGTCAAGGGTTGTACATTCCAGAGAATTTAATATCTTTCCAGTGGATGTTACTACTAGACATTCAGGGCAATCACCAGGATTAGATCAATGATTACCAAACTTGGAACACTCTTTTAATCCATTTACTGTATGAACAAATCTTTTTTTTTATCCCCTGATTGTAACTAACCAAACTCCTTGGCACTACATCCCTGAAAGGACTAGGCCTACCACCTGACTGCTGCATCATCTACCATAGGCAGATTGCAGGATTGAGGGGTATGTGGTCAGCATGCTGACACCCACGGCCTTTGATGGTGCTTTCCGTGACAGGATCCGCTACTTCTCTATCAAGTAGATTCTCAGATTCTATCACCAGGCTGAGTGCATCCCCTCAGAAGAATCCGAGGTATCCCCTGATTCCAAACATGTAAATCTGTTTAAATGTTTTAAACTAAATTCTCTATATCCACAAATATCTGGTGTAAATCACAATTACATCAGAATCGTAATAAAACTGTAGATTTGAATAATAGACATAATGAATATTAGAAATTACATCTGGCATTCGATGATAGGAATAGTAAACATTTTAAGCAATCACACATAGCCTACTCTAATATCTATACATATAAAAGGCTATGGTAGTATGTGTATACTTATAGACTAAAAACTACGATTTATGTGCAGTTTTTTTGCAAAATGATCCATGTCGTTCGGAGAAGGTTTAAAGCTATTTGAATTCCTTGATGTGACCAGTAGAAAGAAAGTTAGGGGCCAAAATGTTTTATTTAAATCTTACACTGCATTCATCAAATGCAATTCAGTTCTCATGACAACAATATTGTTTGCAGTGTTCACATAGGGCTTTGGCAGTTTCATTTTAGGGGACAGCACATTGCAGCAGGACTGCTAATCAGAAGAATTAAATCACAGCCAGTTTGCGTTGGATTTGGAGGGCCCAATTGCGGTATATCAAAAAACAACTTTTAAACTTGGTAAACTGAAAGGGTGTGTAAAAAGTAAAAGCATCACTTAGATCATAATGTTTGCTTAACGACAAAAATAACACACTATCAATGGAAAAGAATGCTGATATTTCTGAACTAATAAATTAGAGTTAACACTATTGACATTGTAATGCTTATTGTAAGTTTCAGTACTTACATCTACCCACTTGTTTTCCACAGCAACACGGATGTAAAAATTGATAAGAGCTATTGAAACCAAAAGAAGAAATAAGTGTTTAATTATTGAAAATTAAAAATTTGGCAAAGTGAACTGTAGGTAAAAATGGTAATAATAGGTTTTGTTGCACAAATGTACATCAAACAAGGTGGCATTATTCATAATCTATTTTTAACAAAGCTGTGGGCAATTCTAAGCCAGTGAAAATTGGGACGGAAAATGTAGTTATATATTGGTGAGTCTTGCTGCAAACATGCCCTTGAAATAGGAAAACCATGCTGCAAACGGGTTGGTTTTTCTAATGCAAAAAGCTTACTTTTTGGAAAATTACTGTGCTTCCCCGGCATTTGACTGGGCATTGACAAATAATTATAAGTAGAGAGGCTATTGTTATAATTCATTTTTGTAAATCAGTACTGGAGTAAATAACTATCGGGTGTGATGCATCAAATGCGGTAGCTCTCTCTACCCTGGGCATGGACAATATCATTTTCTCACATCACATTCTGATTTAGAATAAAAGGGAATTTTGGGGAGAGCATTTTCAGTTGTTTCAGCCAACGATGGATAGCTAGTAAGCTATATCAGAAGTCTTTAAAAAAATTATGTCCACTGATACATTATTCATTGCTGTAGGCTTTGTATTAATTGAGAAATAGGGATGTTTATTGGAAGCACTTAAAAAGAGAGAAAAGTAGGATGGAACATTTTTGGTCCTATGTGCCAAATCAAAAAACAAATTTTGCTTATGTAAGATAACATAAGATTTGCAAGACAAATTCCATAGATTCGAAGTACGTATCAGCAGATAATTTTGATACAGAAGAAACCAATTTTATAATGAGTAGGCCTATCATACATAATTATTAATTAATAAATTCACAGAACACATTATGACATAATTATTAATTAATAAATTCGCAGAACACATTATCAAGAAAAGAGTCATTAAAAAATAACTTCTTAATATACTTTGAAATTTACTGAAAAAAATGCATATTTTTTAAAAGCAGTTTTGAATGATAGTGTATTTTCTGATAATACTTTTATTTCATTAGGATGACATGCAGTATAATGCATGCATAATAATCTCTTTTAAAAAGTCAATTAAGACGAAGACAAACGGAGATCAAGTCTATGTCTTACATTGAGATTATGAATTTCATCCTTCTTGATAAATTTATTTTGACTGTCAACATAGATGACCACAATTACTCACTTTATTTAAAGTAGCAAGCACCATCCTACAAGTATCATATTCATCATCTTGTGGATTAAGACGAGTGAGAACTGCATCGATAAGTAGAGGAAGCCTGGTTATCCTCTGCATTGGCAACATCAGGAATGAATGCAGGGATAGAGCTTGACACACTGGGCTGCTCTCTAACTGTGCCAGCACCTCAGAAAACTTCCCATGTTGTTCCCTAGAACAAAACAGTATACAGTGAGCAGTCTCTGATACTGCTAGGCAAGCTTCTTCAGTGACCTGAGCCAGCAAGGGTTGCTGGCACTTAGCACACCGGTCGCCGCCATGACTAGACACACACGTTCAGCAAAGTAGGCCTTCATCTAATTTCATACAGGAACATCACCCCAGATTTATTTTGTAGATATATTATTGTTAATGAAAATTATGAGTATAACGAGCATTATGACAAATTTGGTAGAGTTTACAGCTAATACAATCACATTAGTTTATATGTGTAACCCATAAAAGCAATGCCTGAAGTTAGAATAGTAATAATTTGGATTATTCAAGTTTTTTATAGTCCAAGCTGGTTTATGAGAGGAATAGCCCAGATAATCAAGAGTTTTCGGTACCGGTATTTCTATATTTATTTACTCATTCCACTCAACAATATAATTACAGAGTAAACTACAAATAAGATAAAATAAAGATAAACAATTTAATTATAAACGTACATTTGGAAATACCAACAAATACATAAACAAACTTTATATTATCTTAAAATTATTAAAATTCTGATGCACCATGTTTTCTGTCATATATTTTAACCACAAATGTGATTATGGTTCAAATAATAGCTGCTCTCTAAACAGAAATTAGCTGTGTGTTTCAATTAAGGATAATAAAATTCAATAAAGTTCCTACCTGCAATATTTTATTCATATGAAAGTAAAAGAAGTACAGTCAGCACGCAAATCCTTTATACAGTGGAATGGGTAGATACTGACCACTCTAGAACCGGTCCTGAAGTAAGCAAGTAAGTCTGCCCCACTCTAGCGCATTACTTTTATCTACTTAAAAGTGAGACAGACATACTTGTTCACTTAGAACCCGTTCTAGACCAGATACCTACTCATCCTGCTGTCTAAAACATTTGCTTGAAATAACCATAATAAATAAATGTGCACTTAAGGTGTGACAACATAACATAAAAAAAATCATGCAGTCAAAATTCATTTTTATGAAACTAAACAAAGCACACTATTTGAGAATTTTAAATACATTAAACAAAAAAAGTTTTAAGAATCTGAAAACTGATAAAAGAGAGGCTTTAAATTACAAATAATGTATCACATTATGGACCATTACTTACTTTAGTCCTCGTAATGTCCTGTCCAAGTAGATCTGGTTCGAACAATACTTTATGTAGACATTAAAATGACTGTTGGCATGCTTATAGATGACTTCACAGATACCATGTAGCAAAATATTATCTTGCCAACATTCTTCCAAGTCAGCAAGGAACCGTTCTGAGCAAGTTTTGACTGTTAACATGATAAATAAAACAAGTCAATTACATATTGATATTACGGAACTTACACAGCGAAGTGACTATAATACATTAAATTTATTACATGAGTTGACTTATACATACTTTGTTGCTTCACTTACCATTACTTTGGTGTGACATGTTTCATTTTGGTAAGTTATGTCAAGTCAATATTGATTTGAAAATGGGGATGAAGATCCCTAAAACATCATAGCAAAATAATGGTAAGTAAAGCAACAAAGTGTGTATAGTCAACTCATATAATAGATTTAATTTGTTTGTCAACTACATAATCAATTTCCACCAAGACATTTACAAAGTGTAAAAGTATGTAAAAGAAATATAAGTTTCAGTAGTTTGGCAACAGCACATGCTTCTAGCAACTGCTTTGATTTAAGTAGTTTTGACCCAGTAGGGAATCTTTTACCACAAATAATCTGAAAGAAGACAATGCTACTAAGTTCACTAGACATTTTTTTTATTAGGACAAAAACTGCCTTGTGAGTTAAAATAAACCAAAGGAACAAAAATTAGCTATCTACCAACATGGGTAAAACTCCATTTTCTTTTCTGTTTTTAATTTTAAAACACAATAAACTTGTATGACATTGTATAAAATCTTGTTACATAAACTGTGAAAAGTTGCTTTGATAATCTACAGTGGTTACTGTATTTGCCCACATAATAGATGCACTTCTTTAAGCATTGTATAACAAAAAACATAGGGTGCACCCTCTATGCAAGGAAAAAATTTTAGTGAAAAAAAAGTATTAAAAGATGCACCAGCTAACGATCGATAGTGTAAGTATCGATATAGCGCCTGCAACTAATTTACATATTGATTGTGTCGTACATATGACATATGATGATCAATAGTTAGCAGCTGCATAAACTGATTAGAAACAGATGATAACAGAAGGAAATAAGAACCAATCACGATTATTGTTTCCATGCAGTGTTGTTTAAAAAATTTAATTTAAAGATTAACTACGGCAGACCATCATCAATCTTACGACATCAGATATTATTAAAGCAATTTTTTGTTAAAAAGGAGATGTGAGTATTATGTATGGGGAATTTTTATTTTCTATTTTTAATGTAAAAAATGGGGGGTGCATCCATTATGTGGGGGCTTCCACTAAGCAAGTAAATATGGTTAGTTCACTTCCACCCTGAAAACAGATCTTGCAGTAATAACAACTATAATAAATCCAGTTTACTGATTTAATAATAAATATTTATTTAAACTGTTACTCTAAAGCAAATATTACAATAGGCCTATTTATTACAATAGGCAAAAACTGTTAGTCAGAGAATATTAGATGAATTTCTATATCTAAGCGATCTAAATTCACATTGTGATCTATATTAATAAAAGGAAGTGTCTGTCTGTCTGTCTGTCTGTCTGTCTGTCTGTCCGCGATGCCCAGCGAAATCTACTGAACGCAGAGATCTGAAATTTTAAACATAGATGGACTAAAGGGTCGGAATGTGCACCTCGAAGCCGGAATTTTAATTTTCGCTTTCGTTCGTGAGTTATGAGTGAAAAACGGGCAGAAAACGTGTATTTATTCCGTTTTCGAAGCATGAGTTTTCAGTAATACAAATCAATTACACTAGGCTTTGGCTATTTTTGTCATTCCTTCGACATAAAAGCATCGCGATTTTTTGAATGTTGTAGCTCACGCTGGTCGATTCATTTGTTTTTAATGTCAAGGCACGCAAACATAATATGAAATTTTCAACCTACACCGAAGAGGATTATTATTATTATTATTATTATTATTATTATTATTATTATTATTATTATTATTATACTGATAATCAATATTAGCCTAAATATGGTCAAACGTTGTTCGATTTGGACGAAACTCACTATACAGGGGTTTTCTGGGCCAAGGAACTCGAATCTGAGGTTGCTTTTACCAGGTGACGCTATCTAATCGTGATATGTAGTCTACATGATTTAGGTGTTAATATAATGATTTAACTATTATGCTCTTAATTTTTAATTTTTGAAATAAATATCGCCGGCGAAGCCGCGGGCACATGCTATCTTAAAATAATAAAAGGACGTGTTTGTCTGTCTGTCCACGATGCCCAGCGAAATCTACTGAACGCAGAGATCTGAAATTTTAAACATAGATGGTCTGAAAGGTGGGCGAATGCGCATCGAAGCTGGATTTTTAATTTTAGCTTTCGTTCGCGAGTTGTGAGTGAAAAACTGGCAGAAAACGTGATTTTAGCGCTGTCGAAGCATCAGATTTCAGTAATACATTTCAATGCCAAATCAATTGCAGTTGGCTTTGGCTATTTTTGTCATACCGTGGTAATAAAAGCATCGCGATTGCTAGATTGTTGTAAGCCCACGCTGGTCGATTCATTTGTTTAGAATGTCAAGGCCCGTAGACATATGAAATTTTCAACCTACACGGAAGAGGGATAGGCCTAAATATGGTCAAACATTGTTCGATTTGGACGAAACTCACTGTACAGGGGTATTCTGGGCCAAGGAAATCGAATCTGAGGTTGCTTTTACCAGGCAACGCTATCTAATCGTGGTATGTAGTCCACGTGATTTAGGTGTTAATAAATATAATGATTTAACTATTATGCTCTTAATTTTTAATTTTTGAAATAATTATCGCGGGCGAAGCCGCGGGCACATGCTAGTATTTCATATAGCGTAAGTATGGAATAGGCATATGATCTAAATTTCATGTAACAGTACATAATTACATTGATTGAAAAGTAGAGGAAGCAAGTAAATTTAGCCTTAACTTGACACTAATTGGAGCAGTAGCACATAATTTACAATATCCACAGGCTAAATCTATATGCTGTTAATATAAGTGGTATAAAATTACATTCTTCAATGCAGCATTGCTGGAACTTACCTGGAATAACATTAGAAAACAAGATTCGCCTATCGTTTTTAGATAAGATGGTTTCATCACTTAATAATTGACTAGAAATAAAATGTTTTTCAAGAACATTTAAAGAATTAATATATGATGCTTCTGATGTGATAAGTTCGAACTTTGCTTCTTGTAATTTCTTTTGATGTGGGCTGATTGTACCTGAAACAGAAATTGATACATATAGAAGTAAATTCCACGTAAAATAATATGGTACTATTCACAAATATAATTCCATCCTGTTCTGCTAAAGAAATGAGACTGTACAACTTACTTAGAATATGACTATTCACAACTTCTGGAATTTCACACCAGAGGGTTCTATGTTGGCCTTCACGTGGCTTAATCAATTCCATGGCTGTGGGGCGTGTATGTTGTTTTCGCATACCATCACCAATTTCCTCATAGCCATCAGAATCCAATTCTCCTCTTATGTCTCTCTGAAATTCAAGAGAAGTATGTCACTATCACATTTCATAATTTTTTACAATAACTTCTTAACTTTCTGTTATTCAAAAACTATTCAGAATATCTTCTTATAAGAACTGTCATAAGATTTAGTCAAGTGCTAACAGATTACAGAAAAATACTGCCGTTAAAAATGGATGAACAATATGTTTTAACTTCAAAAGCCTAACATTCTTTCAAGATATTTAAATTAGATAGTGTAACATTGATGACTGCTATTGTAAATACAGTAGGTAAGACACTAACTACAACAATTACCGGTACCATACAGAGGCTTAGACTTGAAAATATTGTTGGGGAGAGGGGCAAGAATAGGATTTATAGTAGTTAGGCTTATACATAGGTTTGATGATAAAAAGTTAAATGTTGGGCAGAAAGTATTTTGCCAAAAGACTTGGATAAATGCAGAGTTATAAAATTAAAGAGTAATGGAATAAAATTATCTTAGCTTCTGGGTATCTGCTACATCATGTCTAAGCTCTCTGCTGATGTTTTGGCCAACCTGTCGTGGTCTTTATTATGGCTATTGCCTTTATCAAGGGAGTCTACTCTTTCAAGTCTACCTGCCTACTTTATCAAGGCAGTAGCTGTCCACGACAAGATGGTCAAAATGTCGGCTGAGAGCTTACACATGATGCGACAGATATTCAGAATTAAACACGTTATCTTCAAGAGCACTCTCTACTTCATTGAATTGACTACTTACTAGTTAGCCGGCTTGGGTGGAATGTCCACCTGAAAGCCGGCTAACTAGTAAGTAGTCAATTTAATGAAGTAGAGAGTGCTCTTGAAGATAATGTGTTTAATATTATTTCACTTCATTGTGTCTTCCCATTCTAAGTGAATTTAAGATATTCAGAAGCCAAGAAGATTTTATTGTCAACTCAGGCTGCGGAAGCCTACGATTATAGAATAATGGAATGTTGCAATACTGTATAGTCCAGTCAATAAAGGTCAAAAAACACTGAATAGGGAAAAAAATAAAGTATTTTTGAACTTTAGAAGAGTTGTTGGGGGGACTGTCCTGAACAACATACCATAATGAATAGAGGAGAAAGTGTGATGACTGAGGTAGTTCACTGGTTCCGCCGCTAGGTAGCAGTTACTCTGCTTGTGAGTCGCGGGAGCAAGATTACTACGGGCGGTATAGGAAAAATTGCAAACATTATTAAACAAAATAATACATTAATCTATTTCAAAATGACTCGCCTCATCTAAATTGAATTGTTAGATACTTCTGACAATTTTCGGGCTGCTTTACACGTCTTGGAAGATCTCATCTCCAAAAATAAACATGGCCGTGTGTAACAGTAATTTCTCAGATTCCAAGAAGCTTGACCGTAACATTTCGTTCCACATCTTTCAAAAAATCGAAGATGTTCACAAGCAATGAACAATTATATAATATAGGTATGAAACAGCTAAGGGATGATTTGATCTAATATTTTATTGCCTAGAAAATAGGGTAGATGGTATGTTAGTACTCTGCCTGGGGAGTACATGACCTTGTAGTTGGTGGCAGAGCTTGAGTACCCCGGTGACCCTGAGAGCTATGCCGACGGTAGCCTAGCTACTGGTAGGGTCTCCCTTGTCGGACAGGTCAAAGGAGAGGGGTCAGACGAAGAAGTACTCCAGAAGAGGACCTCAACGGCAGTAGTGGCGGAGAAGGATATTCTTCGGTACAGCATTAACTGGCGGAGGAAGGTCCTCTAAGTGTGAATTGGCAGCAGGATTCACATAAGGTTGATGGCGGAAGAACCTCTAGCAGGTCAACGGCAGCGACACCAGGCCTAGTGAGATGGTCCACTGCGAAAGGGAAGGGTGATCTCTTTAGCCAAGGTGAAGGCAACACCCTAGGGGTATGGGACCCCGAAATCAAGTCCACCAGTCCCACTGGCAATGGGTTGGGCGTAAGGCTAACAACCTTATCTCATAAAAAGCTTCTTGTTGCGAAACCTTCACAAAATGAAAAGCTGGACGGATTTAATGGAAAACGACCTGGCAATGAAATATGGAATAACCGAATTATGATAAATGCAGCCACATGGAACGTAAGAACCATGTTAATACCAGGGAAAATGAATGAAGTTGCTAATGAAATGATAAAGGCCAGAATAAATGTTCTAGCTCTACAGGAAATTAGGTGGAATGGGCAAGGAAGGATTGACAAGAAAGATTTCACAATGTTTTATAGTGGACCAAAAACAAGAACAGGCCAAGGGGGGACTGGTTTTATTATTGACAAGGAAACGCTTAAGAGTTTTATCTGTTTTGAACCTTTTAATGAAAGAATATGTAGAATGAGATTAAGGGGCAAATTCAGAAACATATCGCTTATTACAGTTTATGCACCAACCAACGAAAGCAGTGAGGAAGAAAAAACGAGATTTTATGCCCAGTTATATAAGGAATGTGGGAAAATACCGAGATATGACACCCTGATAATCTTAGGCGATTTCAATGCACAAATCGGCATCGAAGATTTTATGAAAGATGTGGCAGGAAAGTTTACGTTACATTTGGAGACAAATGACAATGGGAAACGACTAGGCCAATTTGCAGCATCATTGAATTTAGTAATCCAAAGCACACGTTTCAGGCACAAAAGGATACACAAGGGCACTTGGAAAGTCCCAGGAGGTGAGATGGTTACTCAGATAGACCATGTCCTAGTAAACAGAAGGCAAGGATCATCAGTTATGGATGTTAAAACAGCAAGGGGCCCCAATTGTGATTCAGACCACTATATGGTAAAGGTCAAGATAAGGGACAGATTAGCTGTGAACAGAAATGGAGAAAGACGAAAAAGAGTAAAATGGGACATGGAGAAACTAAGGGAAGGAGAACATAAGCAAAATTATCAACAGGCATTAAAGAATAAACTAGAGGAAACACATAAAACTGGTCAAAATGAAGGAAAAACGATGGAGGAACAATGGGGCATTATTAAACAAGCAATGGTCAACGCAGCCAAAGAAACGATTGGAGAAAAAACGAGAAAGAGGAATGAAGGCTGGTTCGACCAAGAATGTAAAGAGGTAATAGAAAAGAAAAATAAAGACAGAAACCTCATGCTACAAAGAAATACAAGGCTGGCCCAGGAAAAATATAAGGAGAGTAGGAGGGCGGCAAATAAAGTAATTAAAAACAAAAAGAAAGATTATATAAAGAAAGAAATTGAAACTATTGAAAACTTGAATAGCCAGAAGGAAACTAGGAAATTCTACCAAGCAGTTAATAGAATGAACAAAGGATATCAACCAAGGCTCGATGTATGTAAGGATAAGCATGGCAACATAATCGGAAGCATAGAAGGAGTAACCAAAAGATGGACAGAGCATTTTGAGAGTATATTAAATAAACAAAGAGAAGCACAGGACATAGTGTGGGAAGTTAATGATATGGAAGAACAGGAAATAGATATCCCAGATGAATTAGACATCCAAATGGCCATAGAAAAGCAAAAGAACAACAAAGCACCGGGAGAAGACTGCATAACAGCAGAGCTCTTTAAACTTGGAGGACCAAGCTTACTGAAGGCAATGCATAGATTAATTTTATCAATATGGGAGAGAGAAGAGATGCCTAAGGAATGGAATAGCGGGTTAATTTGCCCCATCCTGAAAAAAGGAGACAAGATGGAATGTACAAACTATAGAGGCATTATGCTACTAGACATTGCATACAAGATATTATCAACTGTCATCTTTAGGAAAATTAACCAATATGCAGAGCAGATACTGGAAGAACAACAATGTGGATTCAGACAAGAAAGGAGTACCACGGAACAAGTATTCGTGGTCAAGCAGATAATGGAAAAATGTCATGAGTATGGTATACCACTGCACATACTATTTATTGATTTCAAGCAGGCATTCGACAGCATAAACCGGAAATATCTATATGAAGTATTGATTGAGTATAAGATACCCAATAAATTAATAAGGCTAGTCAAAATGACACTTGAGAACAGTACTGCAAGAGTTACAGTTGGAGGCATGACAGGAAGAATCTTTGAAACATCTTCAGGAGTGAGGCAGGGAGATGGGTTATCTGCCGTATTATTTAATTTGACACTAGACAAGATGTTAAAGGAGTTGAATCTAAGAGGAAACATATTATATAAATCCAAACAGGTGTGCGCATACGCTGATGATATAGCACTGATTGCCAGAAATAAAACTGCATTGCAAGAAATGGTGAAAGTAATAGAAATGGTGGGGAATCTAGCAGGACTAGAAATTAACGTGAATAAAACAAAACATCTGATGACAGAGGGAAACAATGCAAATGATGGAGTACACAAAATTAAAATAGGAAATCATGAATTTGAAACTGTAAATAAATTCACATACCTAGGGGTCCAAATAAACAGTGAAGGATCTTCGTCAGAAGAAATAAACAATAGAATAATGATAGGAAATAGAGCATATTATGCTAACTTGAAATTAATAAAATCTAGCTTATTAACGAAAGAAACCAAATTAAAACTGTATAAGACCTTAATACGGCCAGTGGTAACGTATGCGGCCCAAACATGGATAATGAATAAGGAAGATACAGACTCCTTAAGAATATTTGAAAGGAAAATCCTAAGAAGGATATATGGCCCAGTCTGTGAAAACGGGGTATGGAGAATAAGACATAATGCAGAGATTGACCAAATAATAGGAGGTGAAGACATTGTGAGATATGCGAAGTCATTACGGCTGGGATGGTTGGGACATGTAGAGAGGATGGAGAACAGCAGGATACCCAAAAGCCTGTTACATGACAACATAATAGGAATCAAAAGAAGGGGGAGGCCGAGAAAGAGGTGGCTGCAGGATGTTGAACAAGACCTGAAGAAATTAAAGATAAGAGGATGGAGAGGATTGGCACAGCAGAGGGAGGAATGGAAGAAGGTTGTGAAGGAGGCCAAGGCTCATAACGGGCTGTAGAGCCGAAGAGTAAGTAAGTAAGTAAGGTATGTTAGTATAATTTGATGAGAATTTGTTAAAGAATGTACATTTGTATAGAAATAACAACGTATAATTAGGGTAGAAAACAGCTAAGGGATATTTTATAAATTAATATTAATATTACATTGTATAGAATATTACTGAGTATTAATTTGTATTAATATTGTATTAATAGAAATATTATTTATAATAATATTAATTTTCTCCTGGCCGTATGGGGTAAGTTATGTAGGTGAAACACGGTCAAAAGTGTAGATATGTGTACAAATTATGTGAACAGAGATAATATAAACTAAGGGGTGGTTTGTGAATTGCAGGGCACGGAAAATTTCATAAGCAGCACTACAAAAATAGGGCGCGTGATCTTTAAAATTGGCGTTTCAACATCCGATAAAGACGCACATACGCAAAAATTGTTTTGCAACGCATTCTACATATATCACACAATATTTCAAAGCATTTTCCCTGATTTTTTCATAAACAAATTAAATCCTCTTGCCTTAACTACAGCCCGCTATTTGCTCAAACCCTCGACCATTCGCCGTTCGCTGTAAATTATGTGCATCTTATGTTGTTAAATTATATTATTAAAAAAAGGAACAAGATATTAAACTAATAAGACATTTGTTATGATAATTATACATAAAAATTACTAACATAAGTGAACAGAAAATATGATAAATAAATAATCCAATAAATGCATAAATAAAAGTAGTGCAGACTTACTAAGTTAGAAAAAAGCTTCATTCACTCCCTTCCTCAGCGGGTCAATCTTGCAGTATGGGTACAAGTAGTTAGTTAATATGGTATTATTATTGAGACCACGAATAAATTATGTAAATTTTTTTACGTTATTGCTGGTATTTTATGGAAAAGATGCCTGCTAATACCTCAATACCATTCTGATAGCTTTAGCTTTAGAGTATTTACTATTACTCGTTAACCATTATAGATATATAGGTGGTACTCAATTTATAATAAGATCCAAATATTTCACTAAACCTTACACCCTTAATCTCTTTCTGGACACAAAAATAAAATAATAAATGTCGCATAGTCAAATTTGCTTCACCCTCAACATTTCACGATCGTCCCACATCATTCAGAGAGCTGAGCGCCCGGAATAATTACCACTCAATTACTCGTAAACCATTCAAGATATAAAGGTGGTACTGAATTTAAAATGAAGTTGAAATATTTCCCTAAAACTTTCTCGCTTGAAGTTTTTACGGGACACAAAAATGAAAAAAATTGTCGCATAGTCAAATTCCGTTTCACCCTCCATGAATTTTGTGTAATTGGTGATGTTTATATAATGAAATAAAAACATTTATGTCCGCATTTTTTAAGTTTCTGTTTTAACCATCAGAAGGACTGTGTTGTGCAGATTATTTCTGCACAAATTTCACAGAAATAGGACCAAGGGTTAATTAAAGATTGCGAGTTTAATCATAAGATGCCAAACTATCATGACGCAGCATTGAGAAGTTGAAACGCAAACGAAGGTGCTGCCAGTGTTTCGGTGGACCGCCGCTCTCCCTATACCTACCATTGTATTAGCGGCGAAGTCATCACACTTTCTCATTCTATTCATTATGAACATACTAAAAGTCCCCGAGCTATTTGGAATGGAAAAAAAATATATAGAAACAAACTTATAGGAAATTTTATCAGCTTGAATTTTGAATAGAGTAACTTTTCCTCTATGATGCAGAGTTGGTGAGATATAACTGAAAAACGAATAAGAGGGACCTTCTCAGGGCACCTCTGCCCCTCGCTCACCCCCACCCGCGGGGACTTTTAGTATGTTGTTCAGGACAGTCCCGCCGACAACTCTGCCAAATTTCAAAACTACACAATTTTTTTTTCCTATTTTTCTTTCGTTGCCTGGACTAATATGAGGAATATTACCCTTACGTTAGAATTGCCATTCATGGAATCCAGCTATTGTTGTAAAAGGGTTTATCTCAAATAGCTTTATTGTTGTAGTAAGTGAGATTTAACATTGTTAAGATAGGAAATCTGCCAGGACCAAAGAAAAATATTGTTAAATACAGGTTTATAATTATATTAATCTTTATTATTTATTTATTATTATGTTGTGAATATAACAGTCTCATTGCCCAGTTAGAACATTCTCTTATACCAAATACATCAGTTTTACAATACTAATATTAGATATTTAATGACTAAAAATATTTAAACTAATACTACAACTAAAAAAAAAATCAGAAAAAAAGAAACATGAAACACATACAATATGAAAATTACACAATGAAGGGAACAGATCAAAACATAAATAATATAGTTTTGGAGGAATATATGTATATATATATAAAAGAAAGATTTAAATGCAGAAAATGACACTGAGCATATTTTAATTATACAGAGGTTTGACTGTATAATTTTCCTTACACTTTCTTATCGTGCAATAAGTGCATGTTTTAAACTTACCTCAACAACAGAAGCAGCATAAAACTGATAGAGAGGCTCATCTGCAAATAGCCTTTCTACTGCCCCACTGTTTTCTGGACTAGTTCCATAGTGTGAAGAATCACCTCCACTGTGTTCCGTGTGCTGACTTCTCGCATCTGTAACACAGTGTTAAGAATAATGTATTATTACTTTCTTATATGCAGTTGTTGTATGGTTGTTTAACCCCTTGGCCTACTATCACGGCTGCGAGACATGAGCGAAGTACAGGTCCATTTGCACCACACGGGTTGAACCACTGATTCCTTTTTTCCTTTTATTCTAGCTTTCTGTAAGTAGATGGCACGACATACCTTTACCGTTTTAAAGCTAAAGAAATTATCTATTGAAAGGTATGCAATGCAATATGTTTATTTTGATTTCTAAGTAATAAATTGATAACAAATTCTCACAGGATCCACAGTCACACGCACTTCCTTACTTATTAGTATTTACGGGTGCAGCATGTGTAAAAAAAATAGCATGCGATAGGTTAAACTCAACTGAACATCATCTTCTATCAACATTTTTAGAGCATACTTAGAGATATTACACAAATCAAATTGCTCATCAATGTTGCTATTTAGCAGCCATTACCAGTGTGCCAGAATTTTGTCCCACAGGAGTTCTTTTACATGCCTGCAAATCTATGGACATAGGACTATCACATTTACACACATAAATGATATCAACTTGGGCCAGGATCGAACCTGTAACCTAGTATACAGAAGGACAGTGTCATACTGACAACTGATCAACTTCTTAGATACAGTTATTTATAAGAAAGATAACTTAAAAAAAGAGACAACTTTTCGACTTTAATGAACTTCTATTCTGTCCCAGGAAGAATGGACCTAACTCAATGAAGCTATCAAGACCAAATGTATCATCATTTTAAATTAACTAGCAATTAGTTAAAGTGATACAGATGATCTACATTGGTATTATTGGCAGTAAAGACGTAATGAACTGGTAACTGTATTTGTAACATGAGAAAGCAGTAAACATGATTCAGATTTGAAAACTTATGTTAGGTCAGTCCTGTCCCAGGAAGAATGGACCTAACTCAATGAAGCTATCAAGACCAAATGTATCATCATTTTAAATTAACTAGCAATTAGTTAAAGTGATACAGATGATCTACATTGGTATTATTGGCAGTAAAGACGTAATGAACTGGTAACTGTATTTGTAACATGAGAAAGCAGTAAACATGATTCAAAGACTTACGATTAAAGAAATCACAAAAACACGACATTTTAAGTGTATGCAATCTATGGAATAGGTAAAATTCCTACACATTTATTTCGTTTATCACATAATCTACACGAGAAAAATTTTACAGAATGTATGTTTTTTATGTTTTGGTTACGGTACTAAAAAAACAAATGCCCACAAAAATAAAATATGGCAAAACTTATATGCAATTTTATTTGTATAATATCCCTACATGTGCTGTAAAATTGTCATAAAATTTAGTCAATAATTACTAGAAAATGCTCAGAAAAACTTTTGGAATTAATACTTTGTAAAAAAATAATTTGAAAATTAAGAAAATTCTTCATCTATTGAATGTAAGTAACTGCCTATTAGAATATTACAATGTAAGTAACTGCAGATATTTAAATACACTTTTTATCTAGCTTGCTCTTTAATTACAAGACAACTGCTTCACAAGTACCAAATGGATGAAATATTTGGTTGAAAAACATTCTCTAAAATAACTACCTTTCTCCAATCCAACCAAACAATGAACAACAACAGTATAAAGAAAGGCATTTACCTTGCTCAGAGAGGGAACTGTCATTTGCACTTGAAGTACCCATGTCCCACAAACCAACTTCTGCATACCATGAATTTGAAGGTGGCTTCTCTGACCTTGGGACACTCCTCTTTGGTGTTTCTGTACAAATAAACGAAAATTTCATCATCACTGGCTATTATATCCACAAGATATTTAGAAGAGTCTTCACTGTTTCAAATTACTGTAGAATGTTTGTAGGAAAACTATACTATAGCTAAGATGCTGGAAGAATGAGAAAGAAAAAGAATACTACTAAATGAACTGGTAAACAGTTCTTGTTTTATGATGATTAAATTTTAATTTCCCAGCTTCGATTTCACATCCATCACAATAACCAAATAAAAATATAAAATCAGGTAAAATGATGTAACCAAGTGCCAGAATGCTTTTGTTTAATCAGTGATAATTGCAATTATGATATGCTGAAAATATGTTATTTTTTAATCAATTTCCGAGAAGCTCCAGACTGATTCATTAAGCAGGGCTCATGGATGAACAAAAGTCTAGTTTGATAAGCATGTGTGAAGGAATATGTGGATAGTGTTATTTGTCATAGCTAACTGTATTGCAACTTCCAAAGCCGTATATGAATACTGTAAAACAATATGTTATCAAGAGAACTGATTTGCATTTGATAAATTCTTTCTAATATATTACCATAAAATAGGCACTAAATTGGGAATCACTCCAGTACTGGTCAACCGATTTGGTTCAATATCAATAGGCTTCTTCCCATGGATGTTATACAGGGTGTTTCAAAAATACTTTTACAAACTTCGGGCATGGGTTCCTTACACCAAAAGAAGGAAAAAAGTTCATATCAACAAAGGTCCCCTAATCCTTTGTTTTCTCGTTAGGAACTGTTATGTCATTGGTACACTCATAACACGTCCACACACAAAACTCATAACAAATGCTCGAAATGTCCTCTTCTTGCTTCTAGACATGCTTGCACTCATCGAATCATGGACTGTCGCACCCTTTCAAATACTCCAGGATGGTGTCGAATGGTTTCGCAGGCTTCCATGACAAGTCAATGAAAAGTTTCTTCATCCGGGATGTCCACTCCATAAACCAATAGTTTAAGGTGCCCCCCAGAGATAAAAACCCAAAGGACTGAGGTCAGGAGAATGTGCAGGCCATGGAACTGGTCCTCCCCTGCCTATCCGTCTGTCATGGTAGATACCAGTCAGTGCATCTCGAACAATGAGACTAAAACTTCACGAGAAAAGTAGGTACATTTTATTGGCGCATGCTGTATATTCCCTTACAAATATAAACCACTGCGCATTATATTGCAAAGATTCCATGCACTCAACTGTATCTTAGTTTCAGTCTGGTTCAGAGATTCTATGAGAATAATTAAATCTAAGTGCTTGTGATGGGCAGAACGTGCAGCTCAAAAGACATAGGAAGAGGTTTTATACAACTTTCACAGGTAAAATTGTTCAGACACAACCATTACGTAGACAAAGGAGACAGTGGGCCGATAATATTAAGAGGGATCTTGAGCAAATATTCAGACTGAGTTAGCATTATGCAGCAATGAACACCTGGGTTCCCTTCATGATAATGATGAGTTGTCTACTCGAAGACAGACGAAGCAATCAAGCCACGCGATGATGACCATGACTTGTCCAAGGCTCTTTCAGGTAAGGGTGATACCCCAGAGATTTGCCATTGCAACTCAACCGAGACATGAACCTGGACTGCTATGCTAGAAATTCCCCCATGCTGGTGGACTCATCCTTTTATAATAAGAATATTACAGACAGAGGAATATACATGCCCTTACCAGTGACATTAGTGCTCTGAGCTTCCAGGGACTGATCAAAGAGTCCACACTCAGCATACCATGATGTGCTACCAGAACTTCTCTTCTCCTTGCGTGCAGGTTTCTTTGGGTTATCTGAAATGAAAGAATTTGTGTAAACAACCTAAAATTCTTGAATTACTGTTAAACTGAAGACCCAAATTGTTTGATTATTAAGTGACAGAGTAGCAAGATGTGAAAAATCCAGTAAATACAGGGACGTTTTAATTCGTAAAAGACACAGTTTAAAAAATAATTTCTATATTTTAAATAACAAACCTGGAAATAGAAAGAGAAGAACTGTACTGAAAATACAATAATCCTAGGATCTAAAGCAATAATTCTGTCAACTTTATAATCAATTAGGTCAAACACCTAACCTTAGGGAACAAGAAACCCATGGAAAAAATTGACCATTTACATAATAGGTACATTTTTGTAATAAGATTAAATATTTTCAGGGCTTGAGAAAAGCATTCATCTACTCATCTGTAATGAATGAAAAATTATTCCATAACAAAATCTTGCTTTGTCAATTGAAAATTTCAATTGAGACTTTCAATTATCTGGTGAGGTACTATACTTTTCAAGCTCAGAATATTTCCATACCTGAGGAATTCGTAGGTTGAGGAGGAAGAGGTGGTGGAGAATTAGGCCGTATGTGGCCAGTGCTCCTACGTTCAGGAGCTGATGAGGGTCTCAGTTTCTTCAGATTTGTAGAGCCAAGGCTATGCCTTTGCTTTTCTGAACTGCTGTTAGCTTCTACTCCACTGTCATAAGTTACAGTTTTGCCAAGACTAGTTGGTGTATCACCATTTTCCAAACTGATTTCACTGAAATGAAAAGAAAAATGCTTTTGCATAAGTTCTTATTGCTTCCTTTAGTAGCTCAGTTACATGTTGTCTTGTATATTTGGCATCCTGAATTAAACTATAGATTTAAAATTGGCCAGAATAAAATATTTATAAGGCTGAACAACGTTTTCAGATCTTGATTCAAAATGGGCACAGCTGAACAATACCATAAATAATGAGTTTGGTTTATTGTAGTGATTTCGTATTTCCTCAAGAAGCTCAAAATATACAAAGGTACCACTACTAAATAAACTTCTATACAAACAGTATACATTTTTTAACCACAATTTCATAGGCAAGCACCTGATGAGGGAAATAAATGTCAAGTTTTTGGCAACACACACTGTATCAGTGTCCCTGAAGATGGCAAACTGGTGCACTGTTGAAAGCTTGGAGAATGTTTATTCATCCAAGTGACTGTCCATAAAACTGTGATTAATAATAGCTAAGGCTCAGAAGTTGATGAAATGTCACTTTTTTTTTTCTGAGATAGCACAGACAAAGCAGGATGTAGTATAAATTCGTCTCACCTCAAAACGAACAGTAATAGCTTACTTTTATTTAGCATATTTGTCACTTTATTCTCTACTGGTAATTTTTAGAAATGAATTTTTAATTCTTCTGTTACATTTTTCCCTGTTTTGTCTTTAGAATGGAATTTTCCAACACTACAAAGCGATCCCATAACATCTTAGCAACGAAGCATTCCTTAATAAATATAGTAAACATAACAACAATAATAGAAAACAAAATACGGTAGTAACATAAAATGCTTAAATCTTGTCCTTTGTTTATTATTATTTATTATTATCCTGCTGTATATTCCCTTTTTAGAATACATATTTAGAAATATTAAGCAATTTTTCTAAATTTTTCATGTTATATTTCTTTTTAATATAAGGTCATTTTTCAGGCATTTCTAGGCCATGAAATCAGTCTGTTAGAACATGATGGTGAGAAGGTCTGAAGTTCTACACAACATAGTATAAAAATTCTATTAGGCCAGCTCCTTTTTGTCATAAAAGTAAACAGAATGCCCTGAAGTATGTATTCACAATTCACATTAATTCACTCACTTTCATCTGCAAGATAAACAGAGATACAGAAAAGGTTTACATATGTAGCAAATAAAATCCTTTTTTTAACCCTTTGCCGGTTATACTTTAAACAACTGAAATAACAGTGTTTTTTTAAACTGGGTATTTAAATTTTGAAGACAAAGCTGCGTAAATGTACCACCAAGAAAAATAAGATGTTAATTAAAAAAAAAAGCTAAACATTATATTCCTTTTGCACTTTCATTGTGAGATGTCCGTAATTTTTTTTTTTTTAAACTCATCCTAATTTTGTATTTCCACATTTTGCTTCTAGTGGCATTCTAAGAAACAGCCTGCCCTGCAGAGTGGTAAATCACATTGCTTACATTTCAAAGTAGTTTGTTTTCCCCTTCCGGAAGGAGCTTCATTTTATTTCGTGTACATAAAGCACACGCTTTATTAAGACCTGTGAAAAAGTTTAGAGGATGCAGTACAGATAGGCAAACTTCTTTTCCTGCCTGTACATTTGCGAGGCCTGAAACTCCCAATCAGCTGTACTAAGTTGCATCTGAACGCTAGCTGTCGGTTTCCATGTGCTGTAAGGGCTGGCCGGTTATTTAGATCATAGAGAATGAAACCATTTACAATACATACATTCACTCAAACAACAATAACTTCTCAGGAAGGATTTTGTAATTATATTTGCATGGACAAAGACTGTGTTTATTATTATTATCTATACAATAAGGAAATATTTGTGCTGGAATGTTTGTTGCATAAGCTGAACTCAACCTGTTTGTCTATCATTCAGTCTGAGGTCTGGTGATAGTGTCTTTCAATGCATTTTCAGGTGTTTGAATCTCGAGCATTCTGAAGCGTTAGTGATGGCAAAGGTTTAATCATAATGTGTAACTTTTTGTTATGGCAACCAGATTATTAAAGGAAAAATCGTGAATTTCTGGCCAGGTAATAGCACACTGCAAAATAAAAGATTCTAGGGTAGGAAACAACAATTTGACAAAGACTAGTCAAAGTTAGCTTTTGTCAACAACTGGGAACAACAGCTTTAATTCTCTTCCAAGTGATTTTATCCCAAAAAGGGTGAAGAACATGCAAATCAAATGACTCCCCAATCATTCTCTATTACATTGAGGGAGATCAAACTCAAATTCCTTAAGCCAACCTGACTGCATGTAATATGAAAATTACATTTTATTACTACATTTACAATTTGATGATAAAAAAAAAAAATCACATTACAAAGGTTTTAAAATTTACTCCAGGGAAACTAAATAATTTAAATAAATTTGCATGAAAACTCCATCTTTCTACAAAATTTAGCAAACTATGGGATTTAATATGCGGAAATGTGAAAAGTTATTTACATATTTTCTTTCCATGAAATATATTATTTCATTATTACTTTAAGTTTGGCACTTTATACAAGAACACTGAAAGTTTCCAGTGAAATTTTGAAACCTTTAGAAATAATTATAAAATAAATAAAAAAATACCTTTGTGCAGTCTTTATTTCTGAATTTCCTGTATCAGCATCCAAAGCTTGAGTGAGGTAGAATGTGGCAGTTTCTTTCTTAGGACCATTGGATGAGGACGCAGAAGTCTGATCAGATGTTGATGCACTCCTCTTGAATTTACGAAGTGACCAATATTTACGTCCTGAAAGATTTCCTGATGACACAGACTTCTCTGACATCCGAGGGGGAGGAACTGGAGGGGATGGCAGGCTGGGAGGTGGGGATGGAGGTGGTGGTGGTCTTTCAGGCAGTGGAGGACAAGCTGCGAAAAAAATGTAAGAGGGAATCTATTTAATTTTGGATGAGGCATTTATTATAACAAGTTATGTTCTAAATAAGATGTTAGAAATTCATATATGAGGGTTGTCCTTTAATTAACTTCCACTTGAATTTTAAATAAAAGCATAATTAGCATGAACGAAAAACTAGTTCATTATTTTACAGTTGCTCCTTAATATTAGTTGAACAAAGCAAGCAAGGCAGTATACACCAATAACAATCGTAACTTTAATCTACATAACTATACACCTAAACGTCAGTGTAATACAGTACTTCTCCTAAATTTCCATTTGAAAGGAACATATTAGGTTGAAACTAATTAAGTATTGTAGTTATTGTCTAACAGGAGGAAGTTTAATTTACTATAATCATATAACTCTTGAATTTGATTTCATAATCCACATTTGATGAAAAGCAGTCCTACAAAATAATACCATTTTTACTGCATTAGGAGATTTTAGAGTTTGCAGGCCTTGTCATGCACCTGACACTTCCCTCTAATGTCCGTTAACAATTTTCTGAGGAATTTTGCAACAATGTGAACACTTCCTTTGAACAACGAAATTTAGTTATTTATGGACCACATTTACCTTCCGGAGGAAAGATTCTTAGTTTAGGCAAAATTAATG
Organism: Ectobius pallidus; assembly: GCA_964059195.1. Lineage (NCBI taxonomy): Eukaryota > Metazoa > Arthropoda > Insecta > Blattodea > Ectobiidae > Ectobius > Ectobius pallidus. Next base: position 58,433,589 of record CAXKWD010000009.1, read on the forward strand.
TAAAATATAACCCAATAATTTTAATGTGTTTGATTAAAATCTTGGTCAATTAATTTATGACACAAATTGTTGAATGATTACAAATAAAAAAGAAAGTGATGTTGAATGATTACTTAACTAAAACCAAAATAATGGTTATAGATGAATAAATAGATTAATAATCTATTAAAAAATTTATAAGCCCATGAAGAAAGAAACCTGCCATGTTTGGTTACATGTCTTCCCATAAATCAGCACAGGGAAGCATTTCGCTTGCATTTTGTTTTACAACAGTACCCAAAATTTAACTCCCGAGTGATCGGGTGAAATATCTACGCAATAAAGCTGTGAACGGTGTAATGGTTCAGATTCTCATGATTACAGTTAAAAAAATTACAATGAAAATAACCACGTACCTCATCACAACAGTTGTTGGAAATGTCCTCCTCTTGCATCCACACAACACTGGCACCTTTTTAGTAAATTTTCTTTCACGCGCATAAGTTCAGCTTCAGAGATAGACTTAATTTCTCTTGTGATATTGTCTTTTAAGTTCTCCTGAAGTATGGAGAATTGACCTTTACACTATATTTTTCAAGTTTCCCCATAAATAATAGTCACATAATATTAGAAGAACTTAAAGACAATATCACAAGATAAATTAACTCTTATCTCGGAAGCTGAACTTACGCGCGTGAAAGAAAATTTTCTAAAAAGGTGCCAGTGTTGTGAAGATGCAAGAGGAGGAGATTTCCAACATCTCTTGTGATGAGGTATGTGGTTATTTTCATTGTAATTTTAACTGCGAGAAACTGAATCATTACACTGATAGTGGTTTTATTTGCGCAGATATTTCGCCCGCTCGTTCAGGAGTTAGAGCTGTGGCTGCCGCAATGCAGAAACCCGTTCGATTGGCCAACTCTTACATGAAATGCACTGCATATATATATATATATATATAATTATATATATATATATATGACTTCAGTCAACTGGCACTAACCTTCTTAGTAAATAACAGAATAATAAATATTTGCATAGATAATGTTGTTTACCAAAATATTCTACAAAATTTTTTTACAGAATTACTACACAAATTTAAGATTTGGTCGAGAAATAGATGCAAATAAATGGAAGACTATATTCAAAAGTAAAAATAGTGGCATATGAAATCAACAACATTTTTTAAAATCTGTTTTTATTTACAATTTAATGAAAGTTATTTTATGGACAACCATCATGTTTTCTCAAGTTAGAAACATATTTTAAGAGATGGGACTATGATGTATGCAACTTTTTTCAGAAGAAAGAAGGCAAAAGAAATTGGAAAAATAATATATGCAGTAAATAATTAGTAATAATGCTGTTTTGGTCTTGTATAAGAGAAAAAATTAGTACAAACATGCTTGGAAATGTTTTCTTAAAGAAAAGTTACTAAAATATTTTATACATTAAGAGCTGTGGTTAATTTTAATTTACATGCAGATTAATTTTTGGAATCATCATCACAACATTAACTTTAATTTAAAATCCCAATTAATAAAAATTGCCATGCAGCAAACATTAATGCAGCATAGGAAATGGTTGTGAAAGGAAGGAGGAGTTCATGCTGTTAATGTCGACAGGAAGTAGGGAAAAGTGGCATATAGCACATGCACCGCTTAAATTTTAAATACAGTGAACTTCTGACTATTCATTTGTGGATTATCCAGTTTGTGAGTTATCTGTGCACCATTTATTATTCTTTATCTATTTTTTCCTCGGTTTTGTGTTTGTTTGTTTGTTCACTAGAAAACTAGGCTTGACCATAATTCCTATAAACCCAGCTTCCAATTCATGACATAGAGACGAAGACATCCTGCAGCGCTCAGTAACAAACAATCATAGGATAGGATGAGGGTGAAAATGAAAGTTATGTATGAAGACCTGTGCTTTTTTGCCAATAAATTTATCTTTAAATTGGATAATAAGTGTTTTTCCGATAACCTATGCATCCCTTCCTTCAATTAACATGAATAAACAGAAGTTCACTGTAACATTAAGATAAAGTAAATGAAGAATGGAGTCGAACTACACACAATAATGATTTAAAACTTCAAAATTTCTTCTTCTACACAATTACCAAAAAGTAAATAGGCCTACAATAGAAAATACGAATTACACTATCAACTAATCTTCATATAAGCAATTTTAAAATGTAATTTCAAAATTAATACCATAACATTTCAGAAGAAAAGCTATATCAAAAGCTGCCTACACAGTCTTGTGGTTAGCATTGCTGTCTACAGATCCCCAGGTTTGGTTTGATCCTTGGTATCTTTTCAGACTTTCTTTTAGGTGGGGAGGTGCACTCAGTCTTGTGATGTCCTTTGACAAGCTACTACTTGATAAAGATGTAGCGGTTCCATTTAAGAAAACTATCATAATGGCCATGAGAGTCAGCATGCTCACCAAATTGCCTCCCAATCCAGCCATCTGCCTAAGGTAGATGACACAGCAGTCCATTAGAAATGTAGTGCCACGGAGTTTAATTTTCAGCATTAGAGATCTGTTTTTAAAGTTTGTTCAATTTTCACAATAAATTAATACACATTAAGCTCAACATGAATGATGGTGACACGATGTTGTAACCTAAAATTAAGTTCAATATTGCAACAATAATTTCTTATTTTAACAACATAATTATGTCTGACCAATAAAACTTGTTTTAAAAATACCTTTTTCATCCACTATGCTGTTGCGCTTGTTCCTAATTTTACGAAGACTTTTCCCAAGTTTGAGCATTTTTTTGCCTGCTTCAGCAATTTTGCTGATGCCATAAATGTTTTGGCCTGGAGGTGGTTCTGGCAGTTGTCCATTGGCAATATCATAGTTTGCCTGCAAAAGGAGAAGACAATAAAATTAACACCTCACACATTTCACTTTCACTTAACACTCTATGTGACACTGGCCAAATGAGCTTCACAGTGAAAGTGATCTGAGATAAAGAGAATGCTAACTTAGTCTCTTATTTATATGACACGTTTAATTTTGTTTATATTTAGCCTAAGTATATTACCGGTTATTATTTCCTCTACCCATACCACAGGTATTATAGGTACCGTAGAGGAATATTGTGTCTGGCCCTGAAATTCAATGTCGAGTTTTAACAAAACACACATTTTGAGGTATTGTGAATCCAAAAATGCAGAAACATGTCTGTGTGTGTGTGTCTGTGTTATTTTTTTTTAATGTTGACAGATTTCGAAGGAAGTAGGCCATGTCAATTCAGAGTTTGTTGTAACACAGTTTGCTACCAGGCATGATAATTTTAGAAATTATTCTTCCACATTCAAAAATCACCGGTACTGAAAATTATATTTAAAAATATCTAAGAGAACCTCTCAAAAGAATCTTAATGTTATGAAAAAAGTACTGTATCTTCCTACTGTAAAAATCACTATTCATTTGTCGATGGTACGGTAACAGGGCCAGAGTATATTATTACTTGCAAAGAACTAATGACAATGTAAAAATAACAATCATTATGCTATGTTTCAAACATTAAAATGCTACAACATTCTGCAAATAAAATCTAAAATTGAATCATGATATTGTTTCAACAGAAGGAAAAGATAACATTATACCAAATGATCTTAGAAAATATCACATTGTAGCTCAGAAAATCCAACAGAAGAAAGAAACAAAGAACTAACACCTAAAAAAAGAATGACTCATGGAAAATAATTGGCTGTACGGTTTTCTATGTGAATGATTCCATAAAACTACCTGACATTCAAATATCAAGGTCTCTTTGTGGGAGTAGACAACTACAATGTTACATGATGACATAAACACATTCTGATTATGTACTTTTAATGCAACATCATGCTTCCATCCACAAATAGCCTCAATGAGAAATAATATGAAAACATTTTATAATACTGCAAGTAAAAGTTACCATTCTTTGTAAGGTTGCATAAGAAAGTTGTAAATTATCATAACACTATGGAACTGTTTGTCAACTAATTTGAATTTTTTAATAATGGTATGTTTATTTTTATATTTTATCTATTTAAAAAGAGGAAATGTTTGTTTCTTTGTGTGCAATGCCCAACCTAATCGATGACATGGATAGATCCGAAATTATTTTTAACATAGGTGAATGGAAGGGGGATCATCTTAGTAGGCCTAAATGGTGAAACACTGTTTGATTTGAACAAAACTCACTCGCATTATTTTGGCCAGGGAACTTGGATCTGATGTCTTTTTTCCCAGTGCGAAACACACTAATGGTGATAAGTAACTAACATAAAATTGTTTACTTTTTATAAAACTATTAGGCCTACCGTCCTGTTTTAATTATTTATGAATGATTTTGATACAAGTTTGCTTTTAATGGTTTCTCGAATCTGTATTTGGCAGCACATGGCTCTTTTAATCATTTTAACGACCTCAGATTCGAGTTCTCTAGCCCAAAAACCCCCGCATAGTGAGTTTCGCCAGGGTTGAAATGTTTAAAACAAAACGTTTAAAACAAGTGTTTAAAACATGTTTAAAACAAGGGCTTGTGTTTTTTTTAAGTTTGTTTAAAACGTTTTAAACAATCTGTTTTAAACATGTTTTTTTTAGCATATGTTTAAATAATTGTTTAATTGTGTGTTATATTTAATTATGAAGACAATTTACATTTTGTCAAGTCAGTGACACCCTGTTAGTGTTGTAAACAGAAAACAAACAAAAAAACTAGGGCCAGAATACCAGAAAATCATGTGAGGTGATGTCTTTTGTATCCTTTTCCTCCAGACTTCTCTATCCTCTGTTGCCAGCTTCCAGTTTCTGATTTCGAGTAATTGATTTGAATTTTTTCTGACTGCATCCTACCATCTATTTTGTGGTCTTCCTTTTTAAAGAAAGAGATTATTAATATTAAATATTGAATGTGTCAATTTGGCAACACTGTAGTAGGATATCCCTTGTAAGTTTGATAATGTGAGGCGGCTAAGACCACGTAAAACATGGTGAAAGTCAATCATCAGTTGAGCAGTAAAGGCAGTAATTAAACAGTAGTTTGTATTATTTTTTATTAATCATGAACTATTAAATCATAAACAAATAATACTGGTACAAAATGTATTTTCAAATAGTATTAAGTCTACGACTCGTAAATCTTGAAAATCTTAGCACAGGGTGTCATTGGATTGACAAAATGTAAATTGTCTGCATAATTAAATTTAACACCCAATTAAAAAGTGTTATAAACATATGCTAAAAAATGTTTAAAACAAATTGTTTAAAATGTTTTAAACATTTCAACTGTATATATATATATATATATATATATACACATATATATTATAGGCCCTAAACATTAAAATGGTTGATTTAAACAAAATGAACAATTTAAACTTTTTTTAAACAAACAACATTGTTGTAAACATAAAAACGTTTAAAAAACACGTTTAAAACAACCAACATTGTTGTTCACATATAAAACGTTTTAAACAAAAAAAAAACTTTTTTTTGTTCTTTTTAAAAAAAACATGTTTTTTATCAACCCTGAGTTTCGCTCAAATCATTCAATGTTTTCTCATTTAGGCATGCATTCATGATACTATTCTGTCCACCTATGTATTAAAAAAGATCCTTGCAAGTTGTTATGTTATAAACAAATTAATCAAGTAGAGCGGGTTAACAAAATCTAAGTGATCAACAAATTTTTTTTTTCGGTTGCTATGGCAACTGAATACTGTCTTGTTAATAGGTGGCACTGCATTTACATGGAAACACAAGTTCAAATATTATACTACAGTGAGTCTCAGGCAGATTGGTTCCACCGCGCCGCGCGTTGGGTTTCCCCCAGATGACGCTACTATCCCCGGTATGCGGCAATGGAACTCCCCGGCAGTTGACTGACTTGTCCGTGCGTGACAATGAAAATAAATGAAATGTTTGAAAATAACGAAAATAGGCACCTACCTTATTACAGGAGATGTTGGAAGTGTCCTCCTCCTACATCCACACATTTTTGGCATCATGATAGGAAATTCCGATTAATACGCATTAATTGTTCTTCCATTATTATTGAGTTTATCTCTATCCTAATGTTTTCTTTTAGTTGTGACAACTACCGAATAACACTTTCACGTCTGTACAACACGAGAACAATGCTCAACTGCAGGCTATGCAGGAATTGTTTACTTCTCTGCGGGGACATAGCTGGCCGCGACGCGGGTAGTGTTGAGTCATCACAAGAGAAACACGGCGCGCGCGACAAGCGGCACCAATCTGTCTGAGACTCACTGTACATTAGGCTATATAAGCAAATTTTACCTGACTCAGGGGTTTGATGTAAGTTTCATCTGATACATCAGATTCAAATGAATCAAAATCATCATAAGGTACTTCATTTCGGTTGTCCACTACCTCATAAAGCATTTCATAATGGTGGTTGTTAGCATCTGAATCGGAGCTGATGTCTCCTCCTGTAATGAAACCAAATAACAAACTTAGCTTGAAGATTATTATAGCCTACCTATACATTAAATACATGTTTAATACACAGGCATCAAAAAATTAATACAGAGCGTTCCATGTGATTAGCCCTGGCTCGGTGTGGCTGACAAAAACTGATGTTTGCATGTTGCTGCCTGCCAAATTGGCACCTGTACTCTCAGTAATGAGGCGATACACTTCAGTTTGTTTAATCATATTATTGTGTGTACATGTTTCAAAGTTGCGGTAATGAATGTCACCACATAAATATATGGTACAGCAAATATTCTTTTTAGTACAGACATAGTCCAGAAAAGGTGATTGTGGAAAAGTACATAGAAAGTTATGTAAGATACTATCCTGGTGTTCCTGTCCCATTCAGAAGCACTGTGCATAGTAGACTTCTAAATAAGGTTTTTAAGGAAAATGGTTCTGTGTCGAACAAAAATGAACGTAACATCCATGAGTGCATACTGAGAAGATTGATGAAATAAGAAAAAGACTAGAACAGCATGGGAGGGAAGGATTCATGGAAGAAGAGTGTGTGCATGAAGACCTAAATGCAAAGGTGTCATTAAATTTGTATTAACAATGGGACAACATGAACAGTACCTCCTATGATCAAAGCAAGCACAATAATATACGATTTTCATTGATCAGCCATTCCACGGAAAGTGAATTTGAAGCGTCCAGACCGTTACGGCCTTTTAATATTAATTTAAACATATATGTCATCACTGAAAAATTATATTAATTTTCAGAATGAGTTATTCAGTAGACTAATACTGAAAATTAATTACATAATTTTTCAATGATGACATAGGCTATACATTTAAATTAATATTAAAAGGTTGTTACAATCTGGACACTTCGGGCTCACTTTCCATGGAACGGCTAAGATACCGGTAATACTGGTACTTGCGAGATGAAAGAACTCCATTCCTTTCAACTACTAACTACATGAGCACTGACTTACCCAATGATGCTGAGTGACCGTGGCCAAGCAGTGGAACTCTGAGGCTAAGGCTAATAACTTAAAATGCTCTGCATATTAAAAAGTTACCAAAGATGTCAATGGACATTTCCTTTTTCGTTGATTGCTCAGTGTTCTGATTAAGGTACAATATTTTTTACATAATTAATGCCAATTTGACCAGATCACTTCAAGGCCAAGTGCATCAACATTTGCTACAAAGAACCATGTTCAAAATTTAACTTAACTCCTCCTTATTTGGATGTTGATTGTGTTAGGTCTTCAGAGCTTGTGAGAGGTGAGTGGATAATTTTAAATTAACATAGGCCTATTTTTGGAACTATAACCAAAGTTCAAGCACCAAAAATAGTATTTAAAAAGAATATAGGGTAAAAAATTGCACATTACCGGCACCCTTAATGTCTGAAGCCTACGTTTTAAGTTTAAATGTTACCGTACAAATTATTAGATCTATAGATTACATTTTGGATTTGCATTTCACTAGATACATGTCTAGACTGGCCACATTTTCCTGGGAAAATACAGTAGGCTAGCTGGAATCCCATGCCCAACATAGAGATTCATTTCGGAAATTTAAAAGAAAAATCTACATTGCACAAAAAAGTGAGATATGTTTGTAAGTCAATTTGAAATGTTTATATTTTTGAGTGAATACATACATTAGCTTGAGTGTATTTCCTGCAGTGAAATGTGCAGACATGATGAAATTGATCAGTGAATGCCTCATGCAACCTTCACTTAGCATTTATGGTATGTTGACTCATCTTAACTTATACCTGATCACAAAAATATAGCATTTTCAGTTCTATACACATATTTTTGACTGGTTCATCATAACACTTATTCAAAACTGCACGCATCCCCTCATTTATAATCACTTGGATTCTTCTAAGTGTCTCACAATGAAAATAACCACATACCTCATCACAAGAGATGTTAGAAATATTCTCCTCTTGAATACACACAACACTGGCTCCTTTTTAGAGAATTTTCTTTCACGCGGGTAAGTTCAGCTTCCGAGATAGAGTTAATAGCCTACCTCTTGTGTTGAAGTTCTTCTAACAATAGCCTATGTGACTATTATTTATGGGGAACTTGAAAAATAAATTGCATAGGTCAATTCCCCCCACATTAGAACATTAGAAGAGAAATTAACTCTATCTCGGAAGCTGAACTTACACGCGTGAAAGAAAATTTTCTAAAAAAGGCACCCGTGTTGTGCATATGCAAGAGGAGAACATTTCTAACATCTCTTGCGACGAGGTACGTGGTTATTAAGTGACAGTATGGTACTTTATGAGATTGTGTGTGGGGGACGAAAAATGTCTATCTCTCTGTCTGTCTGTGTGTCTGTACGCGCCATAACTCAAATACGCTTTATCGGATTTTCATGAAACTTGGTATACACATTTATAATGTCCATGGGAAGATGTCTGTTGATATTGGACCAAATCGGTTGGCCGGTACCGGAATAATGCCCAATTTAGTGCATGTTTATGGCATTATATAACAAAAGGCCCCATAACTCAAATATGCTTTATCGGATTTTCATGAAACTTGGTATAAGCATTTATAAGAATCCTATTAATTTTGGACCTAATCAATTGACTGGTACCAGAGTAACGGTCACATGTGTTTTTAAATTTTTGTCTACCGGTATAATTTGACAGTTAACACTATTCCTTCATTTATGCTTATCAAACGAGACCGTCAAACTGACTGAGTTGGCCAAATGGTAACACCTTGGACTCGTATTCTGGAGGTCCCCGGATCAAATCCCGGAGCCAGCCGATTTGACATGAATTTTTTAAATTTTATTTAATGTGAGTGTGCGATTGTCAAGGTATCACAGATTTGTAGTTCTGCTGAGGCTGGTCTATTTTAATCTGATTAGAAAAACTTATTTTCTGCATATCATAATTGCAATTATAATTGATTCAACAAAAACATACTGGCACTTTGTTATATCAGTTTACCTGATTTTATTTTCACTGTAATTTTAACTGTAAATGTGAAAACCTGAATCATCACACCGATCGCGGCTTTATTAGCATAGATAGGCTATTTCACCCGATCGCTCGGGAGTTGGAGCTGTGCCCGCCGCGACACAGAAACCCACGTCATTGGCCAACTCTTGCGTGGGACTCACTGTAGTTGTACTATGATATTATCCACTCCTTTTATTAAGAAAACTAGGCTATAGTGCTCTCGTTTTCATCATCCCCATTTCCTTTTGCAAAATGATATTATTGTAAGATTTGAGATTTTCCTGGCGAAGAGTATGAATAAATTTTTCCCGGGTAGACAGCCAGGTTTGAAGATCAAGTGTCTCCGACGTTTCAGAGGCCCACGCTGCCTCCATCCTCAGGGAAAGAAGCCGATTGGCCGAAAGAAAGACGATGGAAAAATGAACTGGCACCTGATTGGTCGACTCCTCGCAACTTGCGATCTGTATATATACCACCTCGGCATGACAGACTCGACACTTCAGTATCCCTGAGGATGGAGGCAGCGTGGGCCTCTGAAACGTCGGAGACACTTGATCTTCAAACCTGGCTGTCTACCCGGGAAAAATTTATTCAAATGATATTATTGTTTATTGAAGGTAAACAGTAGTTTGCACTCTCAAATCCAAGCTGTTGGCACTCTGTTGTTAAGTCAATCTAATAATGATAGTAATAGGCCCTATAATACAAAAATTTGGCATTTCTTTGTCTCTGGTTTCTGACCGAGATATGACAACACTTCAACACATGGTTATTAATGAGTCTGCATTAAACAAACAACACTTTAAAGACAGTACTGCTGGGGATGATGATAGCAAGGTGACTAGGCCTATAACTGTGATTATCGTTCACATCAGTTGTTATGGCAATACATTTTTTGTGCTGTTTCATTAAACGAACATATTCTCTCAGACAAGGTTCAGACAAAAAATTAATTTCCCCTTCATTTAACTCCCATTGAGTAAAATTATCTTAAAGAGTTGTTAAAATACATATTTCTCTAGCTTTCTTCAATTCTCGCTCTGCTGACAATGATAAAAGTAAATAAATATTTTGCTTCTTGATTAATAAATCGGGAAATTTGTGTGTTCTGAAGATTTTTCTCAGTGAAATCTCTGTAAAAACTGGGATGTCTGGTCAGCCTATAGGTGTCATAATTCAGTGCTTTTAATTTTCCTGCATGACATACCAGTATAGGCCTATGCAACATCCCTTAGCCGTATTTTGAGATCTGATTTACAAAACAAAATTTTTATTATTTTAGTAGAAAGTAACTCAGAGTAACCAATGTTGATGCAGATTAAGAATTAAGCCTACCAGTACATGTAAATTCACAGTCCCTGAAACTAACCTTCTTTATCCAGAAAAAAAGTCATCTCCTGGCTTTCATGAGATTCTCCAATGTAAAGAATTGCTCTTAGTGAGACCAATCCTGCAGTTCCATTGCAGATCTGACGGGGAGGCGTGTGGACAGGGGGTTCAGGGTCTCCCAAATATAATATAGAGGAGGAAGTCACAAAGACTGTAACGAAACAGCCAATAAGCACACATACACATCACACAAATTCAACTGCAAAGCATGCCTAAAGAACATAATGTCTACGTATGACATACAACTAACTCGAGCTGTACTAGAGAAACTAAAGTTGATACTAGACCTGGCAACTCTGAGGACAGTAAGCAATTATTTATATAACAACTCCTCGAGAACAGGAGTGAATTTCTCCATTACAATTTTTTTCTTCATGTTAGACACCTAGAAAGCTGCGAACTTTTAGAGTCTGTAGCATTCAGCCGATATGAAAATTAAGAACATTAGATGTTCTGACAAACACAGCATGCAACAACTGATTAAATCAACATTTTGAACAGAAGTATGAATTATATAAGCAAGCAGTGATTTAGAATAACTGAATTTACAAACAATATGATAATTCCGGTAGCACCGGCAATTAAACTGTAAGGTAAGGCTACATAGTATGACAACAAACCTTGATCAGCACAATGGGGTCTGGGGCGACGATAATATGACTCAACAGAAGTTCGAGATGTGTTCGCATAAGTATGTCTGCCACGAAAACCACTAGTCATTTCTACATTTTCTTGTTAACTAATCAGATTGTGTAACAAGCATCGTTTGTCAAAACCTTGTGGGCAGATCTCACTACTTTCTGCGATTTGTTGCGGTGATTTTACTGGCTTCCAGGGCTAAGAATTACGTAACTATCCAGCCATCTAACATCTCTAGCCACCTGTTGCATTTCACTGTGGGATGTGCATTTTTTGTTATAATTGGAGAAATAACCCGTGATTGTGGAATCAACAGGTAGTAAGAGAACGCTTCTCTTCTTTTCAAGGTTAAATTATTTTCAGAGCATGACATTGGTGACATCATTAACCACTGCCCACCCAACAATGCCTACGCCGCCTCCACACTTTCGATCTTCATTTGCTCTAAACTTCACAGAATTACATGAAAAAATCACTTCGGACATAATTCTCTTAAATTTGTCACATTTGTGAACATAACAGCACCACCACATCAACACCTGACACGAGCAAAAACACTGACTTCCAACAACTTTCACATATTCTCATTCACTAGTACTGTGCCTTTATTGAGGCCAGCTGTTGTGTTGCCATGACGACATTGCACAGCTCGTTCGAGATTCTCGTTTTGTAGTTCTCCTTCACACCACAATCGATTCTTTCCGACCTCAGTCGACAGTGGTGTTCCACCGCGTTTTTGGAAGTGATTATTATTCGATTGTATTTTCTAAAGAATAGTGTGTCGTAAATTAATTTAATCTATGTGTTTATTGCAGTCATATTATAATGATTAATGACAAATATTAGAATAGCGAGGCGATAGTATTGGAAGGAAGCTGACTTCAATTATAAAAATGCTGTTAAGTTTGAATGTTCCAGCTCATTAACACAGTAGGTCTATTTAATAAGTACAAGCTAGTGCTTCTCAACTTTTGCATGTTTGGACCCACCTTTAAGGATATTACACTTGTAGATGTAGATGTAGATGTCTCGTCCTGTAGATCCTGTGTTGAGCGGGGCTCAAGGATATAGAACACGTCAGATCAAAAAATACATGCATGTTATAACAATAATATAGGTCTACAGAAACTGCAAGCTGCCAAATTTATCCAAGCTGGAAATATTCCTCCAAATTGTAGAAGGTGTGAGTTATTAAAAATTCCTTGACAGCTGTTTTGAAAGGTTTGATCTTTCTTTGAATACATAATAATTTAATGTTGTTTGGAAGCTTGTTATATATCTGTACTGCAGAATAATACGCACCCTTCTGAAAGAGTTTTAACGAGTTATTTGGTCTGTGTAGATCATTCATGTTTCTGGTAGTACGTCCATGTACACTAAAATTAGTTTGAAATTTATCAATATTATTCACTACAAAACACATAACAGAGTATATATACTCCCCTGTAAGAGTGAGGACTCTTAATTTTTCAAACAGCGGTTTACAAGATTCCCTTTTTTTCTTTCCACATATTATTCTTATTGCCCGCTTTTGAAATCTAAATATTTTCTCCCTATGGGTAGAGTTGCCCCAGAAAATTATCCCGTACCTCATTACCGAGTGAAAATATGCAAAATATACCATAAGTAATGCATCCTGTTTTAATATATTATTCAAAATTCTTAAAGCAAAGCATGCTGAACTCAGTTTTAGACTTATCATTTCTATGTGTGTTTTCCAGTCAAGATTTTGGTCAATTTGCAGTCCTAAAAATTTTACATTGCTAATTTCTTGTATGATTTGTGTTCCATAATTAATTTCAAGATTTGAGATACATCTGTTTTTTGTCCTAAATTGTATAAAATGGGTCTTATCGATATTAAGTGTCATTTTATTAGCTAGAAACCATGTGTTTAACTCGTGAAAAGCCTTTGTAGCTATTCTTGATAAATGTTCTTGTGACGTTCCTGTTACAAGTACACTAGTATCATCTGCGAAGAGCAATACCTTTGATTCGTCACTTAAGTTATAGGGCAAGTCATTAATGAAAATTAAAAAGAGCAAAGGTCCCAGTATTGATCCCTGAGGTACCCCATTCTTAACAATCCCTAGGTTAGATTCATTTCCATTTATTATTACCTTTTGAGTTCTATCAGAAAGATATGATTTGAACCACTTAAGTGTTAAATTATCGAACCCATAATGATCCAATTTTTGAAGTAATATTTCATGATTTATGCAGTCAAATGCTTTAGCTAAGTCGCAGAAAATTCCCAGAGCATATTTCTTTTTATCTAACGCTTCCAATATTTCTGTAGTAAGTTGAAATGTAGCATTCTCAGTGGACATGCCACTTCTAAATCCAAACTGAGATGAAGTAAGAATGTCATTCAAATTAAGATAGTGTATTATGCGGTTGTACATGACTTTTTCAAAAACTTTTGAAAATGAGGTTAAGAGTGATATAGGTCTGTAATTTGATGGTAGATTTTTGTCACCTTTTTTAAAGTGTCACCTTTTTTAAAGACCCAACTGAATAATGTTGTGATGAGCATAATGAATATTATATAAAATTCCTAAAAATAATCTATTAAAAAAAACAATGAAATCCGAAACAATCATTCGACTCTCACTACAAACTGAGTACATAGCCTACTTATTTATTTGATGGTGTTCTTACAAACACTGTATATACAATTACCAGGTCTCGTGTACCTTTACCTTTTATAATAAAATATGTTTACAAGAAAATGACACTGCTCGACTTAAAAGCTGACGTGTAGTCCCTCTTGTTCATCAGGGATGAAACTTGGCTTGATGAATGCTTGGGTGTTCTGAAGTCATAAAGATGTCACATCTCTATAGATGTGGCCAGATTTAAAAGTACTCTTATGAGAGGGTTGGAATGAATTGCCAGCTAGAGTCTAGATATTTGTTGTAAGTGTTAAATTATGAAGTCATTGAACTTTGTTATTTCTAGATCACTGTAAAGTTGTGTATTTCTGATGTCTGCACCTGTGATTGTTCTGCATATAGATCCTTGAATACCATCAAGTTTCGTAAAATGATGAGGTTGTGCTTGCCCTCACACTTCGCATCCATACGCAGTGGGGGGGGGGGTTTGAGGGGATATATCCCCCCGCCGAAATTTGAAAAAGGCTATATATGCAATGTAAGTGCATCCGCCACTGATACGTCATGTAATTGAAGGTCATGTAAGATTTTATGAGGGAAATAATATAGCAGTAACTTGGTTTTAACAGGAATGGAACTTTTGAACAGTGGCTATAGTGCCATGAATCTTTGAAATGCTCTGTTGCGTAGTGTCTGTATATGCTAGCAATAGGTTAGGCGGTTGTCCAATAATATTCCCAAATATTTAACTGTTGAGCTGAAAGGGATCTGTTGGTTTTGAACGGAGAGAGGTTTCCCTATCCTTGGGAACAGTCTAGTGAAGACTAACATTTTTTATATATCGCAATTAATTTTTAGTTTCCCTTTTGTTGACCATTGTATGAGTTTGTTCAAGGCTTCTTGCATCTGTGTAATTGATTTTTGGATGTCATAGTGTTTAATGTACAGAACAGTGTCATCTGCACATAAGATCTGTAGACATTTGGCATCTTTTGGTATGTCTTTGACATGAGAAGTATAAAGAATTGGACTTAAAACAGAACCTTGTGCCACTCTTGCTTCGATAGTTCTTGATGTGGAAAGATATCTACATTGTTGAATTCGAACTGATCTATTTTTCAGATAGTTTGCAATAAAATGCACATATACACCTGAAACTGATAGTTTCTGCAATTTATAGAGAAGTCCATCGTGCCAAACTGTATGGAATGCCTGCTGAATGTCCAGGAAAACTGTGTGCTCGAAGACAGAGGCGTAACGAGGGGGGGTTTTGGGGGTTTGAACCCCCCCCCCCATTGATTAAAAAAAGGAAACTTGTACAATTTTTTTTAAGTCTGATTATAAATTACTTAATACGAGTATAAAGTGTGGGAAGTTTAAAAATCGTTATTGTGCATCTTAATTTTTAAAATGTTCTGGGGAAGGACCCCCTCTCCCTGGGGGTATTCCTTACCCCCTGGATGTTATAACCCCCCCCCCATATGGTTGACCTGGTTACGCCTATGCTCGAAGACAGGCATGGTTCTACCTATAGGTCACAGGGTCAAGTGCACCTCCATCCATTTTTAATATGAACTGCACTAGCAATGAATCAAGTTACATTAAATTTAAATCTATATAGAACTTTGCACTATTGCATTGTTTGTTAGTGGTTTAAGTGAAGTTTGGCAACATAGCATGGGTCAAATTTCCATTGTTACTTCGCCTGCCTGTGTCTCATCCCTTTAACATTATCCCCTATCCTAAATATGAAGGAGAAAACAAGGAGGGTTGTAGCTAGTTTAATTTGTATAAGGTCACAGTAATGTTGCTACTTCACAATTTCTGGTGCTGTCTACAGTCTTGAAGTCTTCTACATAATAAGTTCAATACCCGCTAGATGGGGGTGGTTTACACTATAAATATTAGAAGAAGATATTTACTAATTGAGAGAGAAAGAGAATACAGCTACCTGTCTTACTCCCACACTGGTTGATCCTCTCCAGTGCATCACAATACAAAAACACCTTGCCAGTAAATCCTGTCCAGCGATTGCAGATTTGTGAAGTGCGAACTAAAATATGCTGTTTTCCTACCCCTTTCCACAACTTCTCAAATATGCTAAGGCCAGATGTTGAGTGTTACTGTGTGCAGATGTTCATTGTGCTACTGACTTCTATCTTTTGTGTTCTTTAATTAGTGAAGTACTGTTTACACACAGTATAGTAGGTTGAAAAATGAATGAGGTAAGCTAGTTACAAACCAAATACCTAAATTCGACTACCGAGTATTCGCCAAAGAAACAGGCCAGCCTAGACCGGAGCTTTTGATAAGTCTAACTTGATAAAAACAGAGCATGCCACAGGAATTTTAATAAAAACGTGTAGGGAAAAACTGAAGTGGATCTGGGGGTGTCATGAAATTAATGCACTATTTTATTTCCCATGCATTTTCTTCGGCGGAGAAGGTACATTGGACTAAAAGTGGTATGAAGCCTTGAAACATCAATATGATATAAATAAGGAACACTATTGGTCAAAACATAATTTACACAATAAATTGGCGAAAGATAAATACATATTCCTAAGCATAATAAGCTTGTTAACAAAAACATACATTTTGTCATACATTGTTGAAGCTGTTACATTTTGGGGGAATTTGAATTGGTGTATTGCCCTAGCATGAGCATAACGAGACAGGTAATTGTGACAACCCAGGAGTTTACAAACGCTTCAGTAATTATGCCGTGAACCTGACAATGTCCTGAAGTATCATTTAAATAACTAAAGTGTGTTCAAAGGTACAACAAAGGACATTCAAAACGAATTTCTGGATGCAATTTTGACTGTTTTCCTCCTAACATCTATAGCCTATATTTGCAAGTGCCCCTCACATATGAAATCTCACGAGCCGCCACTGCTCGTAGGTTTCTTACTAGACCTCCCAAATCAAGCAAAAAACTTCCGCAGGGTATGTATTTCCCCTTTTGTCACATATTTAACCTCTTGGGTCACAAATAAGTATGCAGTCAACTGATAACTGTTAAAGTAATAGGTAAATCGCCAATAAATACATTCATAAATACTACCATGACTATGTTATAAAGTAGAACTATTTATGTAGCTGACAACTATATTTGTATTCAAAATTTGATAACAATCATCTTCATGACTATTTGTTATTGTTGTTGTTATTATTATTATTATTATTATTATTATTATTATTATCATCATCATCATCATCATTGTCATCTTCTTCTTCATTATCATCATCATCTTCATCATTATCATCATCATCACCATTGTTGTTGTTGTTTTGACGAAAGTTCGTATTCATTTCAAAACCTTTAATCATGTTATTTCACTCATAACTTTTCTACTCAAGTATCCCGTGCACCCTTTCTACACAAAATTACCAGAAACGCAACTGTGCATTATCCCTTTTCTATCATAAAGCATTGTTAATGGCGTAAATATTCCACACTGCCTAATCCGATGAATTTTATTGTAAAATTAGTCTGTGGATGTAGACTAACGGCATCCTGAGCATTTATCTGCATGTTACGGTTTAATTATGATTATGCAACATATGGACCAGTTCCAAAGGCATGATACACCGGATATTAAGAAATGTCTTTTCCAAGGGCGAATAACGCTATGTAAACGTGCTGGTTTTCTACAAGCACTTCCATAGTAAGTTGCTCTTTACACTCACCATAAGCTAATAACAATTAAGTTAGCTAATAATAATACTAATTGATGCTAATAAATCTATGAAAATACACTAACATTCCATCTCATAATAAGCTTATGTAATAGCTAATCATACCTGTTCAAAACTCATTCTAATCTCTAAAGAAAACAAAAAATAGGAGTTACGCATCAAGAGCGCACTAGGTCGATCCTTCTACTAAAGATTTACAATGTTTCAAAGGCGCACAATAGTTAGTGTACGTCCACTAGATTCAAGAAACTTATATTAATGATACTTCCTTTCCCTCTGTATTATGGCTTGTTATTCATTCTGCTATTCTATGCACTACTATTAAAGGAGAGTCCTTTCACAAATGCAGCATCTTAATGAGTGAAACACCCAATTCAGTTTCTCATAGGTGTCAACATAAAACATCAAAATATAGTTACTTAAAATTCGAGATGCCAAAAACAAAGTGAAAAATCAATTTGAAGAGAACTTAATATACACGAGGAAGTCAGAAAGAGTAGCCTATAGCGGAAAAAGAGATCAACAGATCGTAGTTTTTGAAGGAATTCAACGAATTTATAAATAAATAATAGCACTAATTAATTAATAACTAATTTTAACAAGCAGTATTACAACTGAGTTACAACATTTTGATATTTCCATGTGAACCTAGTACCAGTAGTGCCCTGAGAAAATGTAAATGGGAAGGAAAATATTTCTGTTCATATAATCTCAAGTGCGCTTGTGTTGTATTTATGTTTCAAGATATTGTGCGCTTTTAATTTATAAAAAATATATATTATGAGCTTTTAATGAGCAGCGAATAAATAGAGAAAACATTCAAATAGTCGAAGTAATCGAAGCCATTTTATTTTTCTGGATTGCAATTTGTATTAAGGTTAAGCGTAATGGGAATTTCAGTAGCTTTAGTAAATACTTTACTCTGAGCAATCAGTAAGTTTGTACATTTATCGGAGTAAGCATATTCTTGTGTGACTTGAGGCTTTTCCAGAGCTGAGAATGGATAATATTTAGGCTTAGGCCTACTCGGGCTTCCAACCGGGTGAGTAGAACGACTGATTTCGAGCTTTCGGCAGCTATCTCCGCTGCTATCTTTGGGAGAAGTGAGCTAATTGAGAAAAGGTCTATTATTATATAGGAAACACGGAGAAATGCTAGATGGAGTGGGGGTGCAGTTGGAAAACCGGTAAGTGAACAAATAGACTGCGCTTTTTAATTGGGAAGGAAAATCGAATTTCAGTACAGTCTCGCTATTCCGAATCCCGCTATTCCGACCAGAGTTCAGAAAAAATACAGATTTTTTAAGCTTAAAAACAGGATAAATTAAAAAGACGTTCATGAAAAAACGTACATTTATTGTTATACAAAGAAGTTAAACAGAGACATACATAGAGCCAAAGCTTGATGAAAATGCCTGAAACCAAATTGGAATGAAAGCTGGCACTTAATTTACGCCTTAACAAGCAAATACATTGAAATATTAATGAAATCCGCCTATTCCGAATTCCCGCTAAACCGAACGGTGTTCGGTCCCAATTATTTCGGAATAGCGGGTCTCTACTGTGAGTCGGTAGCGCGCCTGCCTTCCACTCCGGCGTCCCGGGTTCAGGACTGGGTGTGTGTGTGTGTGTGTGTGTGTGTATCCTTAGGTTTAAGTAGGTAGGGGACTGGCGCACCCCGGTAACAAATACGCTGAGAATATCCCCTTATGGGATCACCAGGGGTCGCTCGCGAACCTGAGGAATAACTTTTAACTGTATATACGTAGTGAACGCTCCGTTTTGTCCATTCCAGTCCACTAGCCCCATTCCACCCAGCATTTCTTCGTCTTTCCTATAATATAGGAAAAAGGTCTGTAGTATATTATAGTACAGACCTTCTTTCCGAAATAGTTCACTCCTCCCAGAAGATGGCAGCGGAAGAAGCTGCTGAAAGCACGAAATCAATCCTCCTACTCACCCCTTTGGAAACCTGAGAAACCATTACCCAAGCATATTTTTATCAGTCAGATTTAAAATGGGTTACAAATATCGACAATTTTCTAAAGTGGTTGAGGGAGACAAATTTTGCAGCACAGACGATGCATTCCTGTCTAAATGGATGGATGAAATACCAAATGACTAACGAAAACTACAATGCCGAAGATGTGCATAATACGGACACAGATGAATCCAGCATAAACAACTAATGATTTTCTTAGGTGTACATCAGAGTTAAAGAGACAGGTCTAGAATAAATCCAGAAGAAAACATTATAAAAGCGGCTTGATGCAATTACTACATTTATAGCCAATGTTTGGCTTATTAATACTTTCCAGAATCAGAAACAATCTGAAAAAAGTCTTCCTTGTTTTGAGAATAGGAGCTGATAAAAAGTCTGAAATCTAATCATCCCCCAAAAACTTGACGTGGTGTTATGATTATGGATTAAACAGAGACTTTAGCGCATTTATCAGATTAATTATTAAAACATGTATCTTTTGAGTAAAATTCAAAATACAGAATTCTAACGGAATAATTTTCCAACAGTTTCAAGTCTCCAAACTGCAGGATGTTTTGGTATCAAAGAATAATAATGACCGGTGCATGATATGCGGAATTATACTCGTATGTAAGCATGTCCTCTACCACTGACAAAAGAATATCCATAAATATATATAATTCTGTTTAAACTGCTCTACTACCTTGAATTTGAAGGTTAATTAGGTTCATGTTTCAACTCCTTATTTCTAACAAATTCAACTAAATATCACAGGATTTTTAAAAGTTTCATTCAGTTTGTTAAATGGGGACTGCTTAAACACTATTTTTAGATATAGTAATATAACTAATAAATTTAATTGTTATAAACAATTCATACAAATTGTGTTCAGTAATTGGAAACTTTGTTAGTATACAGTAGATGTTATGAAGGTATTGTGAATAACATTTTTATTTTTATATCAATTCAAATTTTTCGAGTAATTATTTTTTCTTATTGGTACGTTATTGTTATTTTGGACAGATTGGTAGGCAGTATCTTTATGGTAATCCTTGACTAAGGACAGCTATCCTTCGAGTTATTCTCTCTTGAATAAAAGCTGAAGCAAATTGGGTCCACAGCCACATTAACTTAATAAAATAAAAGTAATTGTGTATTGATAGATCGCTAAAATTCATATTTGAAACACATATTTCAACGTTCTAAATTCATATTTGCATATAATTTTACTATATGTAATTCTCATATTTAGTGATAGTGTACAACTTTAGTTAAGAAGCAGTTTTTTAGTCATGGTTGTCCCAGTTGCAGGCTATGCTGTTTTAATAGAAAACTAAGCTAAAGAGACCGATTCAAAACTCATTCTTTATGCAGATAGGTGCGTGCTATTTAGCAATCTAAGCATGAAGCATTAATTCTACTGAACGGGTCTACATCTGCTGATCATTTCCAGTCAGTTTTGCATACTGTCAGATAGCAAAATATGTCACTTGTACTTTTTCAACATTTTATCTGCTGTGGCCGTAACAGCGAGGAAAATTTGCTTAAATGTGCCCACAAAGAATCGACATAAAATATAAGTACATAGTAGGCCTAATGTTTTATGTTAGATCGTTATTCTTGTGTTACAAACACTCGTAACACACAACTATTTTACTGAAATTTTCCTCGTTGATTAAAAATTATCTTCCCCCGTCGCAGTTAAAAGGTATAGCCTAGACAAATCCATACAATATTATGCCATAACAACGTTGTGTTTGCTTTGAATAAGAATGATCACTAATTCCTAGGTCAACGATAAACGATGGCGTGTACTGTGAATGACCTGAACGAATAACGTATCAATTAACTGAGTACTCAAACTATTAGTATTACTACTATGAAAAATAACAGTATTAATAGGCTACCAATACCAGTACAGGAACACTGGTATAACTGTGAAGCATATTATTGTTTTTTATTTATTTATTTATTTATTTAGGAATTTTCTGCAATACTGTAGCTTTCCTTCAAACCCATAGGTTCACAATAATTATACTTTCTTCCTCCACAATCCTCGATCTTATGCATCTTCGTCACTTAACATCTTCTATAGATCGTCCCAGCCTTAAAAGACAGTATTGAGTTAAATGTAGTATTTGCATCTCACTTGCACTCGTACGTTCTGCTATTAGCTTCGTCCTTTTCTATCCCGACAATGTTGCCATTTTCCAAAGTGATAAATGTAATAATGTGATTGCGTGGTCTGATAGGGAATTTTCCGCCCTTTCTAATGATGTCAATTGTAAAGCCATAAATAATTAATATGAGGCCTATTTTTCATAATTACGTTATTTTGGCGGAAGTCAATATTTTTGCACATTAATAACTTATCACGCGATAGACAGAAAACTAATAATCAAAACAAGTAAAGATTTTTTTCTTGGACTGCCTGATGGTGAAAGAAAGTACTCCCTTTCCGTCGGCAATACATTTTACATAAGAAGAAAGCTATATATTTTTTTATTAAGTGCTACCTGAAAATTCTCGGACGGCAACACAGAAAAGTTAGGTAGTGAGTAACATACTTTGGTATTGACTTTACGTTGGTGACTAAGCGAGAAGAAATGTTTATAGATGTCTGAAAAAGTATTTAAAACAAACCAGAGCTCTCTATCATGTAGCATTAATAAATTATCACAGTTTTCCCGAGCTCAGCATTCTCGCGCTCATGACTTGGTTGCTTTGAGATTTTGTGTACTCAGATGTTTCTAAGACTATCGTGTCTTCTTCAGAGCTCATTGTTATATAGTAGCTGTGTAGTGAAGTTTAACTTTGATGTGAAGTGGTTCTTGTGTTTTTTAAAATTAAATGTTATATTAATTAATATTTTATATTAATTACGAATATAGAATAAGAATAAGAATATAGAATAAGAAAAGAAAAAACGAAAGGCCCTCTGAGAAGGAATAATACTACTCCCTGAGGATAGTGAACAGGCCTAAAGGCATGTAATGTATTTTAACTATTACTTCCCTTTATAATTATATTCTTGAAAATTATAACACAATAATAGTAATAATAATATCAATAATAATAATGATAATAATAATAATAATAATGATGAAAAATAATATTATCGAAATGAAATTTAATATTAAATTTAACATTTATAAATTATTAGCTTAAAGGACCCGGCGTCACCTGGTTTTGTATTTTACTTGTACTTCGAAGTCAATTTTGGAGGAAGCCCCTTTAATTTTCAAAATTTAGGCCCTAGAGAAAGCACAACTTGTCACACTCAAGGACCCTATTACTTCTAAAGACCATGGAGGGTGGGGTTGAGGTAAGAAGAGACAGAAATTCCTATTAGTATTTCTTTTCTGTGTGTCAAGTCGTAAAATGAGCCAAAAGAATGTAGATTTAAACGTCATTTAATAGGGATTAAAACATTTAAGGGACTTTTTTTCCCCCCAAATTTAGTTTTACCTAAGTTTTTCTCCTGGTTCTGTTAGCTCTGTGTAAAGTCTGGCAAAAATTGATCAGAGAATTTAGATTTAAATAACATTTATATAATAGGGGTTGCAACATTTAAGGAGTGGTTTCATCCAAATAAACTTTGGTTAAAAATTTCTCTTGATTCAATAGGTTCTTGGTATAAAGTCTGATAAAATTGGTCAAAGGATGTAGATAAATATATATCACAAAATAGGGGTGAAAGATCTAAAATGTGGTTTGTTCCAAAATTAGTTTTCCTACCATTTTCTCCTGATTCTATACGTTCTGTGTACAAAGTCTGTTAAAAACACGTCAAGAATGTAGATCTAAATTTTGGTGGTGTAATAGGGGTAGAAACATTTAAAGGGTGGCTTCTTCCAAAATTAACTTCGCCTAATTTTTCTCTTGTTTTTATAGGGTCTGTGTGTAAAGTTTGGTAAAAATCGTTCAAACAATGTAGACTAGTAAAAAGATCACAAAGTAGGGATTGAAAATTTCCCAAGGGGTGTTTTTTTCGAGAATGATTGTCTCGTAGAATTTTTACTTGATTTCACAGGGTACACGTGTAACATTTTGTAGACATTGGTCAGAAAATGTAGATTTGTGGGCCTATAGAGAAAATATTACTCATGGGGGTTGAAAATAAGGGAAGAAGGGTGTGCCGTCGTTCTATCTGCAGGGCATGATCTACATTAATTATTATGTACAAGAAACAAATTTCGATGTTTTCACGAGGTTTAAGAGCTTTTTCACATCATGTGCCGGGCCTTGTAATGTGAGTAGATCTGGCATCAGTGCGCTGCATAAGACCAATACTGTCTTTTAAGGTTGGGACGGTCTATAGCCATGTTCCCCCGTTCATCACAATCCACTTTTCCCTAGGTTTTTGTAGTTTCCTGTTGCTCTCAGTTTCCCAGTTTAGCATCATCCTGAGGATTATTTCATCTGTCATCCAAACCATTTTAATATTCTTTCTTCCATCACACCCAGTACATTCTTTTCTACCCCCAACGATTTCTCTAATTTATTTTAGTGTTCCTTGCTCTATCCAACACTGACTTTCTAGATACTCTTCCCCAAAAAATCATTTATCTGGCTAATAATTTTATTTCTTTGCATGTTTTCGGTTTATTGTCCATGTTTCTGCTCTGTATAATAAAATACTCAGCATCATAGAATTGTAGATGATTTTCTTTCATTTGCTTAAAATGTTTCTGCTCCATAATATAAAATTCAGTGTCCCAATAATTGTTCTCATGCCCTCACTTAGTCGTCTCTCAATTGCGGATGAACTTGTGCCATCAGCCCCAATAATTGATCCCAAATATTTAAATCTACTATATTGAATTCCTCATTTCCAATCCATAACATTTTGTCACAATTTATCTCCAAGGAGAGATATTCTGTTTTACTGTAATTCACATTCATCTCCCGCATTTTGTATTCCCCAATTAATTTCCTCATCATATAAGAAGTGTCTTCAATATCTTGGGTCACTATCACTTGGTCGTCCGCAATTAGTGGATGATTTATACATTCATAATATTATTTTAAGTGTTACTGTATGCTTTGCCATGTTGCTTAAAAATTAGAAGCAAATACAAAAATGAATAATACCATACACATAACCAATAACTAGTAGCCTATAAGCTGTGGTATACAAACTCTAGTGCTACATTATTATGACTATTCGTGACCAAAACTAGCCACGAAGTAGCCTTAATTAATTTTAATCATTTGGCATAATTATTCCATTACTATAATCTCAATCCCTGTATAGCGTTCTAAAAAAGTCAGAAAAGACCTACATCATAATATATAATTAATATTTAAAATTATTTCTGCAGTTCACCATCAATTATAAAATATTATGAATAATTTTAAATTTATTGGTCTGGTATAATTTATGTCGAACTATTTTTATTTATGAAAGTTTAAGTGAATATCAATTATAGGGGGAAAACAAGTTAGTTAAAATAGTTTCCACATAAATACTTGCTTGAAAGAGTAGTTTTTATAAAAGTAATATTACATTCAAAATGCTTGACCTAAAAGAAGGAGGCAATTTTGAGCCCACAGTGAATAAACTTGATGACCTCTTTCATTCCAAGAAAGAAAAAATATACATTACTTCTCAAGTAGATATCTAAGTCGAATCAATTTTTTATTCAGCTTTAAAGATATAATCCATGTACAATATCTGTTCATGACAAGGTAAAAAAATGGAGATTCCATATGGTTAACCGGCGTGAAAGATTCGTAATAGTTTTTTTTACAACAGCTGTGAATACACCACACCCACATGGCATATGGTTAGGTATTTTCTCTGTTGACACTTTGATCTCAAATAATAATTGCTCTCCATTAATAACAAGGCTAACTATTAACCCAAGGGTTATCTCGTTTGATAACGATATTTTATTGCTTTTAGTCCAGTCTCTCATAATAAATATTCAGGAATATTATGCAGATAGACAAGGAGGGAAAAACTAGATAACTCTGTCTCTTTGACACGCACATCGCATGTTCTCAGCAGCCATACCAACAAACATCTCACAAAATAACGACGAACTGTCCTCAACTATCAACAATCCCCCAAGTTACCGACAGGACCAGGTCATGGGAAACAAGGGGATCACTTGGGGTAAGGGGCGAATTTAGTTAGCCTATTTAGTGCCCCCTCAGCAGCGAAGATATTACTGCCCCTTACTTCAAGATGCAAGTACTACCAAGAAAAATTGTGACATTATCTTGATTCGTTGTAAACAGGTCTAAATCACCGAGTACTCTGATAAAATTGATTTCTCTTTAATATAAACATCACTGTTTATAAGCTGGGTTCAGTTAAGGACATACTGCTTTTTTATTTTTTAAACGCTGGCAGAGTTTTAATTCTTCCTTACATTTTTTGTAATTTTTATTTTCGATATTGTGAGTCATTAAGTTCTTCCAAAATAAAATTTGCAAACTATATACACTATATTCTTGGAACTGCAATCTTAAATTTTGCTGCTTCAATTGTCTATTAGTTCATCGGTGCTTTATTTTTAAAATCACATAAACTGTATAACTATATGATTGCAACGCTCTGCCTTAAAGGACAAAACGCATATTCTTATAGCCTATATCGAACATGTCGGCAAAGGATTGTCAAGGCGTGCTTTAAAAAAATCTTATTTTATAACATTAATGATTTCATGGCGAATACAATATGATTCAATCTTATAACGTTTATGAAGAAAAAAGTACAAAGTACAAATACTGTTTAATTGGAGACTTTGACAACTTAGAAGCCAACTCCTTCAAATCTGTTGCCCTAGGGAGCTGCCTTGTCTGCCTAGACCTAAATTCTTTGGGGCAAATGTTCAGTAAATGAGAAATCAATTGTCCTGTGAATTATCATGACGACGGAACGATGGGGGAGGAGATTGAATAATAACCCGAACGAAAATTCGTTTTCATAGGTCGAGATAACACAAACGTCCCGAATCGGTTTGCACGCCATTGGAGAATGAACCCGAGACACCCAAACGTAATCCAATTAGGATACTTTAGGAACTAAAAATGACCCTTGTGGTCCCCAGGTATCATCTGGTCGTCATCATCATCTTCATCCCATCCTCACCTTGTTTGGAGTGAGAGTGTGTGTGTGTGTGTGAATGATGTGTCTCGTCCTGTGTGTACATGTTGTATCGGAGGTGGCCCCGGCATTGGGCTGATCACTCATCCGGGAGGTCCTCCATGTCCTTGTCTGGTCAAAAAAGTATGTATGTGATCCAAAAATAATCCCTCTCCCGACAGAAAGCCTGGGCGGCTTGGGTCGCATAAATGCTAAAAAGGAGAGGTAAAACTAAGATAAAGAAAGAAATGAACTAAAAATGAAACAATTCATTAATTATAAATGAATGTACTGAATACTAGAGGAGAAGTCATATTAATTTCGACACGTACAATTTTCTGTCTAATTGCATTCTGAGAATGCTCAGAGATGAACAGTATACAACGTACGAAATGAAATAAATAAGAGACAATAATAAACAAAAAATTAAAACTTTCGGCTTTTTACTGGCAATGAGTTTTTAAAGCAAGTCCAAGTAACAAATTCCTTTCTTATTCGAAGTACAAATATTATGTCTGGAGCAGGGAAATAATATTAGACTTGTGGAGACGATCTTTTCTGCCTTTCGTATATTTACAAACATTACTCCAAGGTCTCGAGCATTCATATTTCTCAATGTTCCAAAGAATTATCAGCGTTGTCCTAGTTATCTCTAAGAAACCTTAATTAGGGTCAACTGAATCATTACAACACTTTTCCCAGGAAAGTATGTGAACTTCATGTATGAAAGAAGTCAACGCTGGAATGTGCATTGTTTAAAAATAAAAATGAAATATAAAGTAAGGTGGAGGGGAACAACAGGTGAAAGAGAAAGGATAAGTAAAAAGGTAAATGGTGCAAGGAGGTAAGAAAATATCAGAAATGCATTATAGAACTTATAGTCTAACAAAGTTTGTCCATACTTTCTTTCAAGAAAAGCATTTCGACCCGGAAATTCGGGGAAAAAAATGCTTTCACAGACCAGTACTTCACTAAACCCCAGATATTGATAAACAGAGGCGCCAACTTCAAAGCACTGTTGGGGGTTCAATAATTGAGTTTTTAGTAGTTGTACATAGACCTTAGAAAGTACCTTGTCCTCCTCCCCGAAGTCGGCGCCTATGTTGATAAATATTGATATATGAGACGATAATGTAATTACTATAAAAATTATCGCATTGGTATCACCTCGCAGAGTAGCCTATAATATCACTTCCTTTACAGTCTAACATTCGAACTCTATAAAAATAACTAAATAAGTAAGTTGAGCCGTAATAAATGACAAAAAAATCTAAGAGCATCGGACGTTAATAATTTACTATAGGTGACGAAACAATTCAACTCTATTTGGAAATGAACGTATTTACATTTGCATACAGATGTCAAGTGAGTAAAAGATATATATATATTTTTGCAATTTGCAATTTGTCATAAAAATTTAAGCTTAACTCTTTCAAAGCTGAATTTAATCAATGGTAATAAGGCAGATATCACGTGAAAACATCAGTGGGCTGTAAGTTTGAAATCAATGAGGAAAATTTTTGTGGAATA
Source organism: Ectobius pallidus (assembly GCA_964059195.1). Classification (NCBI taxonomy): domain Eukaryota; kingdom Metazoa; phylum Arthropoda; class Insecta; order Blattodea; family Ectobiidae; genus Ectobius; species Ectobius pallidus. The sequence continues at coordinate 58,461,974 of CAXKWD010000009.1, forward strand.
GCTGGTTTTCGTGAAGGATAACCTAACATTTGAAAAAAAATCTTCACATTTTGCTTAAAGCATTACTCTATTAATCTTATAACTGTCCTTTAGTACAATTCTTGAGGCGACGCATTTATACGTCAGCAGCAGTGAAAAGGTTATGAATTGAATTACTGATAGCCTGAAACACGATCACAGATGTCAATGTGCAGTCTGCCAAAACAGCAGCCGAGCACGACATAAACTGAAGTATTACCGTGTCATAAACCGTATTTCACGCCTTAGCTGTTCATATTCTGTGTCATGACGTTCAGACATGAAGACCATAGATAAAACGAATGCCTGACGCCGGCTACGTCGGCTGACACCAGACATTTCTGCGAAGCAGTACTGTATAGGCCTACTATAGGCGAGTATGAAATACTGTATATGAAAGAATCTGCTTTGTTCTATCTCCATTTGTGCTCGGTCCTTTCTGATTGTTGCAATATCCTTTAAATAATTTATTTGAGTAAAATCGTGGAATTATGACACTTCCACGAGTGCTGGCACTCAACAGCAGAAAAAACAGCTAGATCCTAACAGGAATAACGGCCTCTTGGTTGTTCATAAATCATAATACTTGCAAGTGTGGTTGCAAATAAGAAACTGAAGAAGGATCAGAAAAGGCACTGTTAATTTTTTTAACGTTTACTTTTAATTATTACCATGCTTGAAAAAAAAGAGATCACTACGCAAGAGTTATTTAATTGTTTTTGTCTTCTTTAAAGGCGGTAGAGGGTAAATCGAGAAAATCAGTCGCACTAAAACCGTCACGAAATCAGTCACAATCAGTCACGAAATCAGTCACACTCAAAACCGACTTGTTTCGGTGCGGACTGCACAGAAAACAATCAACTCAATGATTAGGAGTAATCAAAGGAAATTTTTCAGACCTTACTTCCTTAATGGCAATAGACAATTCCTAAGCCATCTAAAGGTATATTATCTATTTTATGGAACCCGGAGGTTCATTACCGCGCAAATTCAAAATTCAAAATCCAAAATTAAAAAATACTAATTTCAAAAATTAAAAATTCCAAAAATCCAAAATTTAATAAATAATAAATTCCAAAATTAAAAAATTAAAAAATAAAAAATACCAAAACTGAAAAAATCTAAAAATCCAAAATTAAAAAAAACTAAAATAAAAATTAAAGAATCAAAATTTCCAAAATTAAAAAAAACAAAATTAAAAATTATAACATCCAAAAATCCAAAATTTAATAAATAATAAAATCAAAAATTTAAAAATCCAAAAGTAAAAAAATTTAAAAATAAAAAAATACACAATTCAAAGATGGAAAATTGAAAAAATCCAAAATTAAAAATTCAAAGATCCAAAATTAAAACGTCCAAAATCCAGAATTAAAAAAATCCAAAAACCCAATATTAAAAAGTCCAATAATGCAAAATTGAAAAAATCCAATAATCAAAAATTGAAAAAATAAAAAAATAAAATAAAGTTTTACTTCTTTCGCGTGGCGTTGTTAATAAAGTGAAGATAAAGTGCACATTATTTAAATTATTTAGGACAAGAAGTTTGTTTTTTTCAATGAGATCATTAAGAGAGGATATTTAACTCATATTTTTCTGCACATTACAGGAGACTGGGTTTAAACATCCAATACTGCGTTGCAGATGGGAAGATACCATAAGGACATTGCAGTTATTCGAAAGGAGTGAGTACTCACTTAAATTTCTAAAAGTGAATTCATATGTTTTTATGACCTGTCTTTCCAGTATCCAGTTAATGAATGTTATCACAAAATTTGGAAGTATGCATACTGATATTATTAAAATATAAGGCATTTATTATTAAATTATTCAGATACACTCGTTTAAGTTATTTTGCGTTATGTAAAACTAGATAATATCATTTACTCATAAATAAACCTCACTACCTTCCCAAAAATTTGCTTTAAGATAAAATGAGGGTATTTTTAAAAGAGATCGTGTATAAACCCAACTATTTCCCCCAATATTTCGCTCCCAGAAACAAGGAGAGAATTTTTAAAAGAGATAGTGTAGTCTATAAAAAGATCTATAAGACTGTTATACTGCAGGTTGTATTATATGGATGTGAGACATGGTCGCTTACTCTTCAGAAAGAACATAATCTGAGTGTGTTCGAAAACAGGGTGCTTAAGAAAATATTTGGGCCTAAGAGAGATGAAAATGGGGACTGGAGAAAACTATATAATGACAAGCTTCATGACCTGTACTCTTCACCAGATATAGTAAGAGTAATTAAATCACGGAGGATGAAATGGGCTGGACATGTTGCGCGCATGGGGGAGGAAAGACACATCTCAAAAGTGTTGACTGGGAGACCCGAAGGGAAAAGACCACGTGGAAGACCTAGACGTAGGTGGAGGACAATATTAGGATAAATTTAAGGGAAGTAGGATTTGCGAGGGATGATTGGATTAGAGTTAGCACAGAATAGGGTTGAATGGAGGGCTCAGGTAAGCCCGGCAATGAACCTTCGGGTTCCATAAAATAGATAATATTCCTTTAGCTTGCTGAGAATTATTTTTTGCCATTGAATAATTAAATAAGCGTAGTCTATAAACCCAACTATTTTCCCCAATGTTTTGCTCTCAGAAACAAGGTTAAGTATATATATATATAACAAGAAGACTGGATCTTCTAAAATGAGTGAGATATGCACCCTGTTCACACTTCTTGTGAATAATTCAAGAATACGTAATTTAGGCTTTTAAGTAACAGTTCTATTTGCTTTTCTGTACTAATTGCATTTCTATTTTTTATTCTCTACATTTATCTGACGTCAGCCAAATAGACAGTTTGTATTGGGTATCTTGGTTTTTGTAAAGACTTGATGTTACCCCTCACCCTTCTCAACCATTCCTTGGTGACGTGGTACGTAGTCGCGGATGGATACCTTTGCTAGCGGGACTACTTCAAGTCAGTAGCTGCCCTTCACTTCTACTGCATCGCCCAGCTGAGCCAGTCAAATCATGTGATGGCTATTCGTTACCAAGTTTTTGTAAGGCTGCGTGCTTTAACTTTCATCGAAGCTCATGTGTCTTCAGGCCTACAAGTTTCTTAAAACTAAGTAAGAAGCAATTGCTACAAGTATTCTTATTGTGACAAAATACACCGCCGTGTAATAATGAAGCCATCGCCATTTCTTCACTAAGAGCCAAATTCAGGTTTTCTTAGCACTTCTGTACTCTTTAAACACTAAGTTCCACTGCGAGATTGATTCTGCTATAAAGTGAGTACGCATTAGTGTGAAATTCCCAAAACTGTGATACACGTAACAAGATTGAACTTTAAATATCAAGTCAGAAAAGTGCAATTCCAACTGCCACGTTGTACATTTTATTACGTGGTAATATTTGTCTATGACAATTTCTGCCCAGATTATCATCACGAACAGTAATTAAACTCGATAATAAGTTAGTGTCTGGGTATCTCAATAAAAGAGAAAGTGAATTCTTATATCCTTTCTTCTGCTATTTGATGTACTTTATTCGAGAATGACGTCATCTATCTCTTCTAGAAAGTTCGGCCATCTTTCTATACAAGGTGTTCGAATCAATCGTGAAGTTACATTGTGATTTACCTAGAATATCATCCTGAACTGAATCCTGCAAGTATAGTGCTTCGCAGAGAAATCAATCTTATACTTCTTTCATGACAATTCTTAAGTGCAGTTTATTTTATCATTTGGAAGAAGTAGAACTTATTTCATGTGGTCTGCGAAAAAGAAGAGATTTACACTTATATCTTCTGTTCAACTGCTCGTTGGAATATTCTGAAAGACAATATTCACGCATTGCAAGGCCTGCTAGTCAAGATAGGTGATGTGAGCATGATATGTGGATCCTCATTCAACCGGGTACATCCAAGGCCTTTGTAGGAATAAGGGCCAGTCTACTACTGGACACCATATGGATGTCGCCAAGGCAGGAACTCCATGAAATCCAGACAAAAAAGATAAGTTGCCAAGTCACCTTCCTTGTATTAACTTGATACCCTTTTGCATGAATATTGTAATATCTTAAATGCTATTGTCATATAAATTTGTAAAAACTTAAAGTTTCATTTACTATTACATTGTGATTAATTTTGTTAAGGAAAACTAATGTTATATAAACATTAATTGAGAAGATAAATAATTACCTACATTTCTTTGCAATTGGATAATGGCTAAATCGTCAAGAAATGACCAAATTTGTTTAAGTTTAAAACCAAGAAAAGGATTTTTTATTATAGCAATATGTATTATTTTCCAGCAAAGGTGCATTTCTTTTTGTAAATAGTTAAAGTTTGAAAACCCAATAAAACATTGGAAATTATCTCATCACTGACTGACTTGTACATAATACATTCTATTTTCTAGCCTATGGTTTCCAGTAATAAGTTTCATTCCTGTATACCATAAGGCTAGATGGTGACCCCAATTCATAAAAGGTCAGCGAACTTCATAGAGCTAAGTAGGCCTTTCCTGAGCCGGTGAGGATTTCACAATCTACATGGCATTTTTAACTCATTGTAGGTTTGTGTACGTCTCCTTGGTTGAGGTTAGGTTAGTGCTGGCTGACTTCGCTGATCACACTTGCATATTTAAATATTATGGTTAATCAACTTTCATCCATAATGTATTGTTTGGTGACCCCCCGACGTGATGTGTACCTGCAGGTTAAACTCCTGGTCAGGTCTTCACACTCCACTTTCTGATTTTTAACCTCAAATTTGCCTATCATGTATAAATATTCTTATTTCAATAGGCCCTCTCCTAAAAAGAATGAGACTGACTGACTATTGACTAAGAAACCTGCCTGACGGTTAGACTTAGTTGTTTTGCTTTTCTAATTCAGTGTCAATGTTTTCAGATTATGAGCTGTATGTCGGTGTGAAAAACATTGTAAAGAATGAAAGAACTCGCCCGCTCGGAGAGAATACGAAGCAAGTTAAGTACCACATGAGGAGAAAGACTTTTTACACACACTTCATGAGAATTGGTAAGGCAAGGCCGATTCTACTACTCATTTCAACGACTCAACTGTAAGTGTTTCTGTGCTTATTAGTCTGTATAAAGAGAGTAACCATGTCCCAAACATTTGAACAATTAGTAGCAGCACGAGCTAATTACAAAGGTCGTGTGAGACAATTTTCAAATTATCTGTCTCGCTATGATCCTAGTGTTTCCAGCCCTAGTGAATTGAAAGTTAGGTTACAACGGTTTGAACAACTTTTTGATAAATATGATGAAGTTCAGGTGGAATTGGAAACACTTCAAGAGGAACAGTCTAAAGACAGGGAACAATTTGAAGATCTCTATTTCCCAATTCTTGCAAATGCTAGAGATTTTATTTATCAAAGTGAACAATCTCAAGAAGTGCAACCCCCCCAGACAGAACATAACCAAACTCAAAGTGAAATATCGAAGCCTATATTGCCTAAAATTGAATTACCAAGGTTTAGTGGAAGGATAGAAGATTGGAATACCTTCATTGAACTCTTTAATTCATTAGTAGATAGTAATAGTACTATTCCGTTAATTCAAAAGCATCATTACTTAAGATTATCATTGTCTGGCACTGCAGCTAAGATCTTAGACTCAATACCCATAACAAGTGATAATTATAAGGTTGCTTGTGACTTGTTGAAACAGCGTTATGACAATCCTCGTCTCGCTGTTCATCGCCACATAAGAAATCTTTTTAACCTGGATCCTATAAGGACCGAAAGTGTTATTGCTCTTCGAAACCTCTTAGATGAAGTTCAAAGACAAGTGCGATCCTTAGAAGTTCTGAAAGAACCAGTAGAACAATGGGATACCATCTTAATATATCTTATAACCTCTAAACTTGATGCTTCCACTTTACGGTCATGGGAAATTGAGATAGCCTCCACTGCTAAGCCTACTTTTAGAAATTTGTGTGACTTTCTACACACAAGATGTCAAGTATTGGTCTCCTTATCTCAAGGCCCTGAACTTAGAAGGTCTAAGCCTATTCAAGCTCAATTTAGAAGTTCAAGAGTTCACAATGTAACTGAAACTTTCAAATGTGTACTTTGTGACTCCAGCCATCCCTTATATCAATGTTCTTCTTTCAAAACCAAAACCATTGATGAACGAAGGAAGTTTCTTCAATTAAATAAACGATGCTTTAATTGTTTGTCTCCAAGCCATCTGATAAATAATTGTAAATCAACCCGCAATTGTTTCTATTGTAATCAGAGGCATCATACCTTGTTGCATAGACCCTCTTCAAACCCATTACCAGAGCAATCTGCCCATGTCACTAAAGGCAGAAAGTCCTCTTCTAAAAGCAAAATTTCTTCAAACAAGATATATGCTCCTGTTGAAAAGTCAGATCCTCAGCCAGGACCTTCAACTAGTAGAAATTCTGAAGAAGTTCAAAGCATGAATCAAAATGCCAGAACTATTAAAGGATCTCACGTTCTTCTTTCAACTGCTATAGTCCATGTTCAAAACTCAAAGGGGCAGTGGATTCAAGCAAGATGTTTATTAGATAATGCTGCTACGCACGATTTCATATGTTATAAACTCGTGAAGCAGTTGAATATCCCCATGACTGAAACAAATGTGAATGTTATTGGCATAAACAAGGGAACCTCTAACGCCCTTAGTTATGCAAAAATAAAACTAAGGAATTCTCAAGGTGGTAACTTCCAGTTCAATCTAAATTGCCTCGTCATTGAACATATAGGGTCAAACATACCATCTGCTTCCTTTTCCATAGATAAGTGGAAAATTCCTCAATATCTAAAACTGGCAGATCCTAAGTTCAATTGTCAAGCCCCTGTAGAATTACTACTAGGCGCAGAGATGTTTTGGAAGGTACTCCAAAGCCAAGCCCTCTACATACAACCTGGCGTTATAGCCAGAAGTACCAAGCTCGGCTGGATTTTGACTGGCAAATGTCAACCATCAAAATTCAATCACAGTAATTCTCAATGCCATTTCACTGATGTCTCGCTTCAAGGGAAGTTAGAAAGCTTTTGGGAAATAGAAGAAGTGCCTAATACCAAGGAAGTTCTAGAAGAAGAAGAAATTTGTGAAAATTTGTACCAACAAACAACCTACCGGAATGAAGAGGGTAGATTTGTGGTTACAATGCCCCGTAAGCAGGACTTCTCTCCAGTAGAGAACACACGGTCAACAGCTCTTAGATGTTTTTACTCTATAGAAAACAAACTAAAAGGAGATCCTGTTGCCCAACAACAATATGCCAACTTTCTAGACCAGTACGAGGCCTTGAATCATATGGAAGTGGTAAAAACTTATACTCCTAGTGAGAATCAAGTAGGCCATGAAATAGTTTATTTATCTCACCACCCTGTCTGGAAGGATGAAGTTAAAAAAGACCAAATAAGAGTGGTTTTTAATGGATCCCGTACTGATACTCATGGAAATTCTCTAAACAACACTTTGCTGACTGGGCCCACTACTCAAGCTGACTTATTTTCTTCACTTGCCAAATTTCGAGTTAATAAAATAGCAGTTACTGCTGACATTGAAAAAATGTACAGGCAAGTATTGATAAACCCAGAACAGCACAATCTTCAGAGAATATTATGGCGTGCTAGTGCAGATCAACCTATCAAGATTTTTTCATTGAAGACTGTGACTTATGGTTTAAAACCTTCCAGTTTCCTGGCTACAAGAACACTCAAAGAATTGGCCTTGCAAGATGGACATTTGTTTTGTAAAGAAGCCAAGGAAGCTTTGCTCCATTATTTTTATGTGGACGACTATCTTCAGTCCTTTACTTCTGTCGAGGAAGCTAAAAAGGTTACGTCAGACTTAACCTTACTTCTTAATGGAGGTGGTTTTTCCCTTAAGAAATGGCACTCTAACTCCAAGCAGTTCTTGCAATCTGTACCTAAGCAAGATCAGGCTTTGGAGCCCTATGAAATGTACCAAGACAATATAATGGTTAAAACGCTTGGACTGTTTTGGACTCCTTCAAATGATGTTCTTAGCTATAAGGTTAAATTGAAGTCTCAACCTTCGACCACGAAAAGAAGCATTTTATCAGAGATAGCCAGTATCTTTGATCCATTACACCTTCTAGCTCCTGTGATTGTAACCGCCAAGATTATTATGCAGAACTTGTGGGCTCTCAAATTAAGTTGGGATGAAGATGTTCCTCCACCAGTGCTGTCAAAATGGTTGAAATACAGAGAAGAATTGCCTCTATTAACTAAAATAAATATTGGTAGACTTGTTTACGACAACACAGGTGTTCAGAAACCCAACTTGCACTTGTTTTGTGACAGTTCGGAAAAAGCCTATGGATGTTGTGCCTATGTAGTGAGTGAGAAAGATCACTTCGTCACAGCAACCCTTCTCTGTGCTAAATCTAAAGTTGCACCGTTAAAGAAGGTCACTTTACCAAGATTAGAATTATGTGGAGCCTTAATGGCAGCCGAGTTAAAATCAAAACTTGTTAACTGTTTAAGAATGAAGTTCAACAATATTTTCCTGTGGACTGACTCTATGATTGTGTTATCTTGGCTGGCAAAGCCATCCTCCAACTGGAATACTTTTGTAGCAAACAGAATTGAAAAAATTCACAGTAATACTTCAGCTCAACAGTGGCGTTATGTACCATCATCAGAAAACCCTGCTGACGTCATATCTAGAGGCTGCTCTCCTTCTAATCTACAATCACAGAATCTCTACTGGAATGGTCCTCACTGGTTAACTTCACCTGAAGAATACTGGCCTATATCTTCTAATTCAACATGGGAGACTACTTCAGAAACTCAAACCCATGCTGATATTCATCTCTCTGTCGTTAAAGACGAACATTTCATGAATAAGTTTTCATCTTGGCTTCGACTTATTCGTGTTACAGCTTATATTCTGAGGTGGAAAAGAAAAGTCTTAGATAAAACACAACCAATTGAAACGTATTTGTCTAGTGAAGAACTTCACCAAGCTACTAATATAATACTTAAGGTCACTCAGAAGCAAAGGTTTGCAGAAGAATATTATGCTCTTTCTCATGGCTCATCTGTTCCCAGGAAAAGCCATATACTATCTCTTAATCCACTCTTAGGAGAAGATACATTGCTAAGGGTTGGAGGTAGATTAAGCCATTCTTCTCTACTGCAAGATCAGAAGCATCCTATAATCTTGCCATCAAACCATCACGTAACCACACTCATCATTAGATACCTGCACTATAAAAATCTTCATGCAGGACCTAGATCTCTGTTGTACTTTGTTAGAGAACAGTATTGGCCAGTTAACGGTCTTCATGCTGTGAATTCAGTTACAAGAAAATGCATGGTTTGTTTCAAAACTAAGCCAAAGCCATTGCATCAACTCATGGGAGACCTCCCTGCAATTCGTGTTACTCCTCAGAGGCCATTTTCCATAACTGGCATTGATTATGCTGGCCCATTTTTTCTAAATGTGAGTTCTCTAAAGAGTAGAAAGCCTATTCCTGAAAAGGCATATATTGTATTGTTTGTCTGCATGGTGACAGGTGCAGTACACTTAGAATTAGTGACAAACTATTCTACTGCTATGTTCCTCGCTGCTCTGAACAGATTTGTATCTCGAAGAGGTAAACCGTCACACATATATAGTGACAATGCAAGAAATTTCACTGGTGCTGCAGACGAACTCAGAAAATCGATAGTTTCCAGTGAAAGACAAGCGGATGTACAAGACTTTACTTATCAAAATGGTATTCACTGGCACTTTATTCCACCGTATCATCCCTCGATGGGTGGTCGTTGGGAATCCTTAGTGAAAATTGTAAAACAGCACATCAAGAAAACTGTCACAAAGCTATATCTTCGGTATGAAGAATTTAACTCTCTTCTAATTTCCATTGAAGGCATTGTCAACTCCAGACCTATTTCGCCCTTGTCCATGGACCCTTCCGATTTCATGCCTTTGACACCTGCACATTTCCTTATAGGTGATTCCTTCACCTCACTTCCAGATTCTGGTCTTAAAGGCAATGACAAGACATTTCATGTTCATTGGAGACAAGTGCAAGAGCTTCGCTCTCAATTTTGGAGTCGTTGGAAACAAGAATATTTGAACTTGTTACAACGCAGAAGTAAATGGCAAACTTCAACCCCTAATCTAAAAATAGGGGATTTGGTGATGTTAAAGGACAGTACGAAGCCATTAGTTTGGAACTTGGCTCGTGTGGTGAAATTACATTCTGGAAGTGATGGGCTTTGTCGTATTGTTGAACTTCGCACACCATCTGGAGTGATAACTCGCTCTATAAACTTAGTAAGCCCTGTTCCATATCAACGTGATTCATCGCAGTGATTCAAAGTTTTAACTCAAAGGTGACATTGGGACATGCTGTTACTTTAATCATGTTGTTACTCTCTTTTAACAGATAACTTGACTTGTTATTCATGTGAGTTTAGTATTCTCTCCCCGAAGTATAAACTGTTTCCCTGTATGCTGTATGAAGTATGCTGTATGAAGTATGATGTGTTTTTAACTGACTTTTGGCTGATGTCCTTCTGCCGGCCCGGCAGTATGTTCACACTTCTTGTGAATAATTCAAGAATACGTAATTTAGGCTTTTAAGTAACAGTTCTATTTGCTTTTCTGTACTAATTGCATTTCTATTTTTTATTCTCTACATTTATCTGACGTCAGCCAAATAGACAGTTTGTATTGGGTATCTTGGTTTTTGTAAAGACTTGATGTTACCCCTCACCCTTCTCAACCATTCCTTGGTGACGTGGTACGTAGTCGCGGATGGATACCTTTGCTAGCGGGACTACTTCAAGTCAGTAGCTGCCCTTCACTTCTACTGCATCGCCCAGCTGAGCCAGTCAAATCATGTGATGGCTATTCGTTACCAAGTTTTTGTAAGGCTGCGTGCTTTAACTTTCATCGAAGCTCATGTGTCTTCAGGCCTACAAGTTTCTTAAAACTAAGTAAGAAGCAATTGCTACAAGTATTCTTATTGTGACAAAATACACCGCCGTGTAATAATGAAGCCATCGCCATTTCTTCACTAAGAGCCAAATTCAGGTTTTCTTAGCACTTCTGTACTCTTTAAACACTAAGTTCCACTGCGAGATTGATTCTGCTATAAAGTGAGTACGCATTAGTGTGAAATTCCCAAAACTGTGATACACGTAACAAGATTGAACTTTAAATATCAAGTCAGAAAAGTGCAATTCCAACTGCCACGTTGTACATTTTATTACGTGGTAATATTTGTCTATGACAATTTCTGCCCAGATTATCATCACGAACAGTAATTAAACTCGATAATAAGTTAGTGTCTGGGTATCTCAATAAAAGAGAAAGTGAATTCTTATATCCTTTCTTCTGCTATTTGATGTACTTTATTCGAGAATGACGTCATCTATCTCTTCTAGAAAGTTCGGCCATCTTTCTATACAAGGTGTTCGAATCAATCGTGAAGTTACATTGTGATTTACCTAGAATATCATCCTGAACTGAATCCTGCAAGTATAGTGCTTCGCAGAGAAATCAATCTTATACTTCTTTCATGACAATTCTTAAGTGCAGTTTATTTTATCATTTGGAAGAAGTAGAACTTATTTCATGTGGTCTGCGAAAAAGAAGAGATTTACACTTATATCTTCTGTTCAACTGCTCGTTGGAATATTCTGAAAGACAATATTCACGCATTGCAAGGCCTGCTAGTCAAGATAGGTGATGTGAGCATGATATGTGGATCCTCATTCAACCGGGTACATCCAAGGCCTTTGTAGGAATAAGGGCCAGTCTACTACTGGACACCATATGGATGTCGCCAAGGCAGGAACTCCATGAAATCCAGACAAAAAAGATAAGTTGCCAAGTCACCTTCCTTGTATTAACTTGATACCCTTTTGCATGAATATTGTAATATCTTAAATGCTATTGTCATATAAATTTGTAAAAACTTAAAGTTTCATTTACTATTACATTGTGATTAATTTTGTTAAGGAAAACTAATGTTATATAAACATTAATTGAGAAGATAAATAATTACCTACATTTCTTTGCAATTGGATAATGGCTAAATCGTCAAGAAATGACCAAATTTGTTTAAGTTTAAAACCAAGAAAAGGATTTTTTATTATAGCAATATGTATTATTTTCCAGCAAAGGTGCATTTCTTTTTGTAAATAGTTAAAGTTTGAAAACCCAATAAAACATTGGAAATTATCTCATCACTGACTGACTTGTACATAATACATTCTATTTTCTAGCCTATGGTTTCCAGTAATAAGTTTCATTCCTGTATACCATAAGGCTAGATGGTGACCCCAATTCATAAAAGGTCAGCGAACTTCATAGAGCTAAGTAGGCCTTTCCTGAGCCGGTGAGGATTTCACAATCTACATGGCATTTTTAACTCATTGTAGGTTTGTGTACGTCTCCTTGGTTGAGGTTAGGTTAGTGCTGGCTGACTTCGCTGATCACACTTGCATATTTAAATATTATGGTTAATCAACTTTCATCCACACCCATTAGCATTATTTAGCTTACGTTCCTAATAAATTAATAACTTATTACATATTTTGGGATAGGGCGCATAAACACATTTTTTATACGCATAAGACCCAACGTTTTTTCCAAGTTTCGCATTCAGAAACCAGAGTGGCATTTTTAATAGAGACTACTAAAGGACTGTTAATAAATAGGTCCGTCGGATTTCAACTGTGTCGAATAATAATTATTGCCTTCTGATTTTCTGCCTTTAGATATTACCCAGCATTTTAATGCATTGTAATATAAATAAATCTTATCTTGTGTGACTATAATTAGACATAGTGGCGAATAACTGTATTTACTATTACATTAGAACAATCATTTTCACGAAGTTTTGATCTCATATTTCCTTTTGTGTAATTGGTAGACTATTAATGAAGGCGAAATATTTCTGTTTAAATTCCTTATGTTAGTTTGGTAAACCGTACTTGATTAACCTTCTATATATGCGACTCACTTTCCCGTGTCGGAATGCACAGAAAACAGTTAACACAATGATTAGGCCAATAGTTTTTTGCTTCCTTATTCTGAAAATTTATATGAAATTTAAATCTTTCTTCAGACTTCTTTTCCCTAATTTTAATGGAGATTTATGACAAACGACTGTTCCCTAGAGGATACATTATCAATTCAAAGGTTGATGGTAGCCTTCAATTCCGGTCATGAAAACCACCATTAACGGCCGTGGGTGTCGGCATGCTGACCACATGCCTCTCAATCCTGCCATTTGCCTCTGGTAGATGACGCAGCGGTCGGGTGGTAGGCCAATTCCCTCCAGGGATGTAGCGTCACGGAGTTTTAGGTAGCCTTCAATAATGGAGTATGTTAAAGTAAGAGCTGTTCAAAATAAGAATAATGATAGATAACACTTTTACCTTAAGTTAGCATGGTTTTAATATTCTCAGCAACATAGTGCTTTTGATCGCATATAAACAAAACGCGTATATATGAAAGACTACTTAATATTCTTTACCGATGTTGTCCAGATGAAGGCCGTCGGGAAACAATCGAAGGATTGACGAGGGAGTATGCAGTGTATATTTATTTTAATCGAGAGACGAATACAAATTAAAACCAGAGATGTGGAATATACGGTCTCGTTGCTAACAAGTGGCTTTCTCTTGACTCAGGCATTAGTCATAAAGTGCCAACGTGAAACAATGAGGAGAAACTTTTTGCATCTCAAAAACAGCATGTGAAAATACGCATGTGCTGGAATGCGCATGTTTACCTGAATACGTTGAACAAAGACTCTAAGGGTCAATCCATTAGAAATGAACCAGGCCAAGTTGCTCGACATTTTTGATTTTCCTAATTTTTTTACCAGTTATTTCCCAACTAAAGTTGAGTTCAAAAGTATGGTAAAAAAAAATTGGGGCTCATACTTTTTTTTTGGCAGCCATTTTAAGTTTGCTTTTTAACCATATTTCAGTCGAAAACATGTTTTGCACAAATGTATATAACTCTGTTAATTTTATAGATAATAAGACAAAATAAACACCAAAATTATCAGAATGAAATGCTCTACATTTTTGTTTTAACACAATATTACCTAAGTAGTGAGGAAAGTAAAGAAAAAAAATCAAAACTACAAATTGAAAATTGACTTAAAACGGGTGATTTAGTGCCGCAAAATTATTAGAAAGAAGAAAGACTTGCCCTTAATTTTTTTTTATGGTGTAGATCTACTATAGGACTCCTCGCCGTAGAAGTTTAAAGCTTGAGAACTTTGAGGTTTTTTTAATACAATTTTTCAAAAATGCCCAAAACCGTATTTTGGCAATATTTGAAGTAGAATATTTCAAAAGGGACTGAGTGAAAAATTATGAAATTTATACAGATAACACCTCTTTATGATATAAAGATGTGATAAACATTTGGTGACTGAGACTCAACTGGTTCCCGAGTTATAGTGCATCGAAGTTGGCCATAACTGCAAACTATGCACCGAAATTTCAACACTCTTCAAAGCTTTGAGGAAACCAAAAATTTGTCATGCTAACTGATGAAAAAAAACCTAAATATACAACTCTTTTGTGTAACAAACTTAGGCTCACAAAAATTTTATATTTAAAATTACAAAGTGAATTTTTACTATTAAATTACCGTTAAATTGCGTGTGCCTATAACACAATTTTTGGCCAAATTCAAAGCACTGTTACTCTGGAACCAGTTGAGTCTCAGTCACCAAATTTTTATCACATCTTTATGTTATCTGTATAAATTTCATAATTTTTCACTTTGGCCCTTTTGAGATATTCTACTTCAAATATTGCCAAAATACGGTTTTGGGCATTTTTGAAAAATTGTATAAAAATAACCGCAAAGTTCTCAATCTTTAAACTTCTACAGCGAGTAGTCCTATAGTAGATCTACACCAAAAAAAAAATAAGGGCGAGTCTTTCTTCCTTCTAATAGTTTTGCGGCACCAAAACTCCCGTTTTAAGTCAATTTTCAATTTGTAGTTTTGAATTTTTTTCTTCACTTTCCTCACTACTTAGGTAATATTGTGTTAAAACAAAAACGTAGAACATTTTGATAATTTTGGTGTTTATTTTGTCTTCTTATCTATAAAATTAACAGAGTTACATACATTTGTGCAAAACAAGTTTCCGGCCGAAAAACTGTTACAAAAAAACTTAAAATGGCCGCCAAGAAAAAAGTATGAGCCTAAAAAATGTTTTACTCTAGTTTTGAACTCACCTAATATTGGGAGTAACTGGTAAAAAAATTAAGAAAATAAAAAATTTTGAGCAAAAAATGTTATTCAATTTGGTTCATTTCTAGTTGGCATTATTTGAAGTAGAATATCTCAGAAGGGCCTGAGTGAAAATTATGAAATTTATACACATAACACCTCCTTACGATATAAAGATGTGATAATAATTTGGTGACTGAGACTGAACTGGTTCCAGAGTTACAGCGCATCGAAGTTGGCCAAAAATTGCAAACTATGCACCGAAATTTCAACGCTCTTCAACACTTGGAGGAAATTATAAATTTGTCATGTTAACTGATGAAATGTAGCCTACATGTACAACTCTTTTGTGTAACATACTTAGGTTCACTAAAATTTTGCATTTAAAATTACAATGTGGATTTTTACTATTAAATTACCGTTAAAATTAATGTGCGTATAATGCAAGTTTTGGCCAAATTCGATGCACTGTAACTCGGGAACCAGTTGAGTCTCAGTCACCAAATTTTTATCACATCTTTATATCATAAAGAGGTGTTATCTGTATAAATTTCATAATTTTTCACTCAGTCCCTTTTGAAATATTCTACTTCAAATATTGCCAAAATACGGTTTTGGGAATTTTTGAAAAATTGTATAAAACAAACCGCAAAGTTCTCAAGCTTTAAACTTCTACAGTGAGTAGTCCTATAGTAGATGTACACCAGAAAAAAAATTAAGGGCGAGTCTTTCTTCCTTCTAATAATCTTGAGGCACTAAAACTCCCGTTTTAAGTCAATTTTCAATTTGTAGTTTTGAATTTTTTTCTTCACTTTCCTCACTACTTAGGTAATATTGTGTTAAAACAAAAATGTAGAGCATTTCATTCTGATAAATTTGGTGTTTAGTTTGTCTTGTTATCTATAAAATTAACAGAGTTACATACATTTGTGCAAAACATGTTTTCGACTGAAATATGGTTAAAAAGCAAACTTAAAATGGCCGCCAAAAAAAAAAGTATGAGCCCAAAAATTTGTTTACCATAGTTTTGGACTCATCTTTAGTTGGGAAATAACTGGTAAAAAAAATTAGGAAAATCAAAAATGTCGAGCAACAAATTTTATTAAATTTGGATTTACCCCTAATTGATTATCTTCGAAAGTAAAAATTTACAATAGAACCACAATCCTATACGTTACGGGGACCTACTTATAAAATTTAGAAATTCTACATTTTTCATTCAATTTTTTCGTTATTTTTTACATTACTCGGGAAGCATTTACCACAATAAAACCTACAATTTTCAGAGACGTAAATTTATTAGATTCCTGAGAAAAAAATGATTTTTTTAATGGGGTTCGTGCCAAATATCCTTGCGGTGCAATTTTAATTTTTTGTTGTTGTAAATATTACATATTTTATGTCTAGGCACTTCAAGTAAAAGAAAAGTTACTATTTTATCACAATTTACGTAAGTAGGCTATTTCTATGTGCCAGCCTGTACATCATTCGATAGAAAAGTGAAATAACCAAATCAAAATACATCGGATCACGCGAAAATCCATTTATAAAATTGTCTCTTCCGGTAGACATTTCTCTTTCTCAATTAAATTCAATGTTCCTTTATTTTTGCGTAAATATATCCCTACAGAATGATAGAACGTTAAATTCGAATTGAAGATTTAGATGAAGCTACAGGCAAAGAAAATATGTGGAATGGCTTTAAATATGCACGAGCATTGTTTTCATTTAAGGTGTAAAGCAATATCATTTTCGTTTTATTTTCAGTATTATACTCCTAGAATCACCCTTTCGGCACCGAATATCACAATATGATATTCATGCTGATGACTGTTTGCATAAAGTCAGGTAGGCTATACATGTATTAGAAATGTTATTACAGTATTTCAATAATTAATTAATTAAACTAATTACAATTTCATTAAAATTATTAGAATAGGGACGAGCGGCCTACAACTGAGGATCAATTTCCAATAGCCTATAATAACTTACACTTTTGACAGGCAGGTAAAATCCAACAATTCAGCCTTTCTTAAGGAGGAAAATTTTATGAATAAAATATGTAAAGCCTCTAGCATATAATAAATAATTAAATAATAAGCTAGGTCTATGTTAAATTTATTTCCTGGTTTGTGAATTAGCAACTTATTTGCAAATGCTTATTCAAAATATTTTACAATATTGGGAAATGTTAAGCCTACGTGGAGTCATAACCAGGCTTTAAAACTTAGTGCCCGAACCCACAGAGGGAGTTGATTCCGGTTACCAACAACCTGAGTATAGGGGGTGGAGGGTGATTGCGTAGGCTGATAAGACAGTCATTGATAGAAGTACCGAGAAGGGAATGCGCTCGTAGTATGGTGCCTCTCAAATTGGTCAACAGTTTACCTTGTCATTGTGCGTGTTTAATTTTATAATACGTGTTCGGCATGCCCAAAGTAAAATGTTCTAAAACGCAAACATATTATTGAAACATTTGGGAGGGACAAACAGGAGAAAGTATCGTTTTGCGTGCTTGTAATGTGAGTTTAGATCAGGGGAAGTCAACTACGTCTTGTGATGACGTTTGTGGAGCAAGAGCATGCGGATTCCTTGTGTGTGACGTCAGCAAGAGCGCACGGTAGTAGGGGTGTTTAGAGTACGCTAGAGCTAGGTACTAGAGGACCTATTCACTTTAGCTCTGTGGGTAGAACAACTTCTGGTTGGAAATACGGAGCATTTTTCAAAGTTATTGCAAGTACGCGATCCTGATAGTGTTCCCTCTGCAGAACATGTGTTAGTTCTGCAAAACATTCTTCTTCAGTTCGAATCGAGGTTTCAGGATGTGGAAAACCTTTCTCCAATGTTTAAACTTTTTGCTACCCCATATTCAGTTAATGTCAAAGACGTTCCTTGTTGGTATCAATTGGAACTGCTAAACTTACAATGCGACGATCTGTTAAAGGACAAATACGAACGTAAAGTGGTCATGGGTAACTTTTACAGAAATTTCTCTGAAACCAGATTCCCGAGACTTGCCGCACGAATATTATGTAATTTTGGATCGACATATGTGGCCGAACAATTTTTTTCACTAATGAAATGTGCAAAGCTCAAATCAAGAAGTACATTGTTAAATCACAACCTAAATGTAGTCTTCGATTAAATATTGCTCAAACATTACGTCCCAACATTGATACACTTGATAAAAGAAAAAGAGACAGGAAAGTCAGAAAATTGTTACTGTAATCTTGTATCATCTAAGGTGCAGACGAGCTTGTATGGTAATTAATTCAGTTCATTTTTTTTTATCATTTTTACTGTAGTGAATTATGTTAATTCAAATGATAGTAGCCTATTGTCTATTTTTGTCAAAGAGCATAGATTTTGTGGAAAGGCAATTGTTCTCACAGATTAGAAAAATAGAATTATTTATAATATGTTAAACTGCTGCGCTGTAATTAACCGATAAACTATCAAAAAAATCGGTTGATGTTTCATTAACTCGGAAACACGTATTACGTAAGTTCTATCCCCCTAAATTCCCGCTGCCCGCAATACCAATGCCCCTCTCTTCCCCCCTGTTCACTGATGCCTACATTTCACATGCTCCTCGCAGAGATATAACGCGAGCAGTAGAGCAGTAGGCAGTGACGTCACAGAGCAAGCTTCTGTCTTCCCCTGGTTTAGATAATGAGAAGTTATTTTGTGGTCTTCCTATATCTGCATTCAAGGTTTGTTTACTATCACGTGAACTAGCATATGGTAGCTAGGGCATACGCCGAGCAAAGTCTGTACAGTTCGGTTGCTGTTAACATATTCGATCGGGCACTAAGTTTTAAAGCCTGGTCATAACCATTGAAAAATAGCGTGACCACTAAGTTTCAAATTTCCTTCAAGTTAACAGCAGGCATAGGCATGTTCCATGATATAAGACGGAGATTTTCTTTATGTTTCCACATGATATTTTTTCTGTTGCCGTTGTAAGAATAATTAGAATAAAATAATCTTCTAACACCTGTATTCAACCCAGGACCTTCAGCTGTCGGTACTGACGTTCTGAGTTAGGTTGAGTTTGAGAATAGGGTAGCAGACGGAATCCTTCTATAATGGTCAACCTCACTAAAAGGCATTAACGCCAATTATAGTGACTTTTGTGACAGACTTCGTACCGTGCACTGAATAGACCAAAATAAGCAATTTTGTGTTGCTGTTAATTTTAAATCTGGGGCTTGGCCTTATGAGCTTCACACAATGTGAAGGAGGTTATTTGCCGCGTTTAGTATTCTGTGAATGTAAGGTGCTTCAACATGAAACTCAATGAAGTGCAGGTGGAAGGAATATAATATACGGTATACTATATTCTTCCAGGTGCAATTACCCTCAGAGCTCGATGAGTTGCTGGGTCTACCTATTAAAGGTGCAATACAAGAACCATAAGATCTCCGCACAATTAAACAAACGAAACCGATAAAACAAATGAAACTAATTCGAAATATATACGATCTGACTGAACTGATTAGTATTGAACTGCACATAAGCAAAATAACCGTGGAAAAATTAACATCTACGTTTGGTCTATGTTGGTTCCCTATGCAATTGTATAGGGCCAGTTTCCTGTTTTTAAATCAACCCATTAAGACAGGCCTACAATAGACCTCCCTGTAATATTTGTGCCTGTTAGGTTATGGGTCCCCTTCTTGTTTCTTGGGCCTCCTGGATGTTGGGATCGAACTGAAGAATTGGTAAAGCGCTAATTTAAACATATAGGCCTAGTTTCTCCCAACTGCTTAGTACTTTACTTCCTTTTACGATAGGCCAGGGTTAATTATTTTGCCATATAATGGTAGTGAACTATGATCCTTTTCATGAATGGATGTGGGGGTGGTGATCAGCCTGCTTCCTAGAGGAGAGAGAAGAATCCATACTTTCAGGTTAATGATTGCTAGACGGGAGTAGCTTTTGTAGTATTCGTGACCAATATCATAACGGGGAATCCGAACCAAAGTGGGCCTTCCATATTCTTCACTTAGCATGTAGTCACACGTGAAAGAGACGTCACCTATCCTTGTTCTGTCTCGAGCAAATTTTGCTTAACGCATTGAACAGATTAACAGTTGTCCAAACGGGTCCCTAACTTATCCCTAACAGAAAACAATATTAATACAAATCATAATTCTGCCACCAAGTCCTCCTTCAACTTTTCAGATTGAAGGCTTCATATCTCTAGATTTCACATCCTAGGCGTCAGCTTTAGAGAAAAATAGGATTGGAATATTGTCATTTATTATTGCCTATATTTATACACAAACTCTGAATAATAATTACAGACCTATCTCACAATTGGACCACATCTGCAGAAAGGAACCAACCCACATGATTTTTAAGCTAAAACACAGGCTTTTAAAGTTAAAAAAAAAGCCACCTGGATCTTTTCAGTGTGTTTTTGTTTGCTCCATAGATGGCATATAAATGGATGAAGAGGGTTGGTTAGTTTGCACAACGTAAATAGTAGCAAAAATTTAGCATCTAATCCGGTTTTTTAAATTTGAGGGTTTGTTCCTTTCTGCAGAACGTGGTCCAATTTATCTTGGCTGGACAAAGGCTTTAATATACCGTATACGAATAAATAGACATATGCTGAAGTTTTTGTGAAATTATAATAAGCTTTCAAAAATGTATAATATAACAAATTACGAATTCGATTCTTCACTGAGAACCGTCACGACCTACTTGTGCCTGAATTGTTATGACAGCCTGAAGTCTCAATGGTAATTGAAATCCAGAAATTTATTGCAAGAATATTATAATTTTCAGACAGGTGAATAGAATAGTTATAGTAAACTGGTGAAACCGGCCGAATGCAGCCTGTGAAGAAATATTTTAGGCCCACGCGTTGGCCAGGTTATTGTCTGTTAGGCCTACTTTGACCAGAGACTTCTTTATCAGTATTAATTATTTCTGATAAGGCACAAAAATGAGTTGGGTCACCAGAAGTTGCGTTATCTGCAGAATGATCTATTCTTTCGATCAAGACGAGAAAAGGGACTGCAATGTATGAAATGAAAAGTTTTCAAAGCTGAATGACTTTTGTGCGAGGGTTGCTTCCACGTTTGGAAGTATTTACATCTCACATGCCCCTTTTCCTCCATTTAAACAACTGAATTGGTAAGAAATAAGGTACATATTCCACAAAAATTTTAATTGAACTGAGATAACCATTTTTTTTCGTTTTACACACACCCAAGGGCATATTTCTCTAATCCAAGTCTGTGAAACAGCCAACAGAAACAAGGAATGGGTTAAAAAAAAGGGATAGGTTCCACTCAATGTCATTATAGTTCAGTTGAAAAAAGAAAAAGAAAAAAGTGAATGGTTCGTTCAGAGAAAGATTGATCTATTACAATCTTAAATAAAGTAAGATGACTTTTGTTTTGTATCACGTAAAATGTCTTTTGTACTTAATAATCTCGAATTTTACTTCTCTAAATCCCAAACGATCTTGTTCTAATAATAAATCTAATAATAAATTAAGAAAAATTAGTAAAAAATCCCCATAAAACGTTCTCATTTTTAATACACTTTAATAAAATCAATTAAAAAACAATTTTTACCTTTTGAGTGAAAAAGGGACATAATCCATAATTTTTGTGTCAGTATTTGTGGTATAAAAATGAATTAAATATTTTTCACACATCACAGTCCGTTCTACTTGCCTAATCTTATAAAACATCAATGCAAAGTTTAGGTAAAAACAAGTATTTGTCGGGGACTTTTTTTTTTCAATTTCCCGAAAGTTGAGGCATGGGAAATAGGTACATTTTTCTTCTCACCAATTCAATTAATTCTACTCAAGAGAACCAACTGAGATCTCTTATTGTTATAATCTCCTCCAAATTATTACCTTTGAAGTTCTTATTAATTCTCATGATAGCCCACAGTTTTCGCCTTAACTTCAGTAGAAGGAATTAAAGAGCATAATTAACAAATGCAATGACTTTGTAATGTTAAATTCTAAATATAACGTTAAGTGCAATTAAATTATTATCAAATACTTTTATTTATCAATAATATTGCGTTAAATATCATTACCATTTAGCGTACAGCGTACAGCATATAAAATTATAATTTATTCAATACACATATTTGGATATTGGGAATACGCAATAAGTTTGTTCGAAAGTTGTATATGGCCCGAAGAAGTTGGCCGACACTGGAATAGAAGATGTCTCCAATTTCGAAATCGGACTCAGCGAGCAGACCTCAATCATAGGCCTACATCAACATTCACTCATAGGGTAAAATGAAGAATTAAAAAAATATCACCAGATACATTAAAAAAAGCTAAAGGAAACACAGGTTTAGGAATCTGCAGTTTGTTCACACTATTCTAAGCCTCACAAGGCAAATTAAGAAAGAAAGGAGAAACATAAGGTAAAACAAACAAAACAAAAAAAGGCTAAGGGAAACAGAGGAGAGTTTAGGAAGCTGCAGTTTGTTCACATGTTTTCCAAGCCTAAAAATGGTTACTAACAATAGGAATTGCTCGGAACACAGATCAGCGTATCAAAAGCACTGGGTAGTGGATACTGCTCTTAAAAATTGAATACACTGCATTCCACCTCAGTTTAGTCAGTGTTTCTATTGCTATTCTGTATACCATTATATTCAGGTAGAGTGTGCACTAAACATAAAGAAAGAAATCTACGAACCCATTGCAGTTTTATTCTGGTGTTCTTACTAGACTGTTCAAACAAGCAAACAAGAACAGGGCGGAATCTAGGATTTTAACATAATACATGCAGATTCTGGTATTGCGCGTGTAATATTTAATTAGTACTAACAAGGGAAATATCAAATTTGTTAAATAATGTTCCGTTTGGGAAGGAACAACCACAATTTGGGTAGCTTTCGTGTTTATGTGCCTAGATCTGTCAAAGTCCGAATCACACCCAAATGGCTGAAAGTAGATTAACGAAAGTTCGTATTCTGAATTTATACACTCCTGGGAGGGTATTAGGATATAAATTAGTTTTATAGCAATAGCTTATAGGGCGTTTATAAGGAAAATTGAAAGTAACAATTGCAAATGTCTGACATTTTACTGGTATTATTAAAAATACCAAGTGCAAAAAGTATTTAGAATAGTATTTCCTCTAATTTTAACTCTTTGCAAAATTTCGATAGGATGGATATTTAAAAAAAAAGTTGTACGTACTTTGTAGGTATAGCCTACGAATTATTAAGTATTACTTTCTTAACATGTTACGTTTTGTCTTGTTTTCCCGTAACCATATTAATATTATGAACTACCGTTTTTGTCATTATATTTTAAGGGAACCTCAGCTAACACTAGTATAACTAACAAATTATAATAATAAATCAATTTAAGATATTTCAAAATAGGTAGGATAAAGTTTCTTTAGTTTCCCAGATAATATCTGTAAAGAAATAATAAATAAGCCGTTTATGGCAAAGGCCTCCTGTGATTCGGAGGGATGAGCCCCAGAATCCGCTTCCTAGGTAGGCTAACCCTAGGGAGTACCAGTTCAATATTCCCTTATGTTAAACATCACGCACCCATTTTGCTAGTCAGTAAGAAACCGCTTAAGATGCAAAGTCTGTTTAGTTGCGGGCCAGAAACCTGAATGTAATATTATACAGAAGTATTGAAAATAAAATTATTACTCACCACCCACGACGTTCCCAGCTGTTTTTCGGGCAGATTTTGACCAAGGTTTTCTTGCTTTTCGAGACCTCCTTGGACTCCTCCGACTC
This sequence comes from Ectobius pallidus, assembly GCA_964059195.1. Classification (NCBI taxonomy): domain Eukaryota; kingdom Metazoa; phylum Arthropoda; class Insecta; order Blattodea; family Ectobiidae; genus Ectobius; species Ectobius pallidus. The sequence continues at coordinate 58,485,961 of CAXKWD010000009.1, forward strand.
CTGGATCTTCCATGATATCTGGATAAAATGAACAAATATGCACCTACATTAATTATTCCTGCAGCACCCACAACTGATACAACAGGGCACAACATAATTCCTACGTCAGTACGTGTTAGTTTGCAGTCATATCTACATTTAGTCTGTGTAGGTGGCTCAACATTCAGCACGTCGAAACAATAAGTTGATAAGCAGTTGAGCTTATCGCTAGAACATTGCAATCTATTCCCTCGTAAACGAACTCTCAAGGTTTCAGTCTTTGTTCGGTATACAATAGAATCTTATTTATTCAAGACTCTATTAACTGAGAATTCGTATTAACCTTGCTATATCTACATACAATATACATTAATATAACACAGTGTGATCATAAAATAAAATGGCTTAATCCACTTTAAAAAAAATACATATGGTAATTTTCTTCTTTAAGAGGATCTCCGGGACAGCTCCCTTTGCCTCTAATACACAGAATACAAAAATAAAAAAATTGATACAGATGTTTAGTACTGTAATATCAAATCAATAAGTAACCATTTTGGGTCGTATAAACGATGGCGTAAAATTAATAAAGAGCCCTTCAATGCCGGTATGTCTATTTCTCTTAAGAAGTCTGAGATGAAACTAAATTCACGGCAAGGGGTTGCAAACAATTTTGGAATGATGCCTCTCGCCCCTATCATGAGTCCAGTCACTTGGATTGAGGAAATCTCTTACACTGGCTTGAAGTAATCCTAGGTTGGAATATAAATTCCACGTTGTTCCTTATGGACTTCCTGAGGTTGATGTTCGTCTACTTCAAATCTGATGGTCGGGTCGAGTATTTAGAGTTTTTAAAAAAATGTTTTCTATCAATTGCTATGACATCCACTTTAGCAAGACTAGATGACTTCCTCATGGACTTCATACATCAATCACATTAAAAGGAAAAAAAATACATTTTACATGTTTAATTGTTTAAACATAATATATTAATTCTGCCTCAATTTCACACTTAAAGGAACAAAATAAATTGGTAAGGAATGCTGTCTCCTTTAAACATTTTATCAATTGGAGTTAATGCTTTTTAAAACTATCACGAAAAAATATGCAGTGTAGTAATTATTAAGAAAATGTTAAATGTGTAGTGAGCGTGTAATTTTAATATTTGGCAGTGCAATATCTTATATTCTTAGAATATGTTTCAGTTTGTTCGGTATAGGCTACCGGTACAGTATGACCTCAAAAAGTTAGAAAAGGACGTCCCCATGGCTGAGTGGTTAGACCGATCACTTTTCACCGGTCTCTGAAAAAATTGATTCATCTGAACGTGTGGTTCAATTGAAATATCTTAAAATACGAAGAGAAGACACAATTTATTACAATTGACAAAAGTAGGGAAGTCCAGACTAGTGTTCACGAGAGTCCTTCAATTATAATCCGGTTAGCTATCGGCCACCTGATAAAATGTACAAAGTTCCAAGAGATTATTTATTTCCATTTATTAACATAACATAACTTGTCGGGCCCTGTGATATCTGTCCTGATGAGTACAAATTAACCGATAACTTGTAAATTATGTTAACTATCAAAATAATAAAGGTGGCCATTTCCTCACTGCCGGTTTAAATGTAGTTTACATTCACATAATTTTATATACCCTAAACATACGCAAGGAACTTTCTCGCTTCACATTCTCAAATGGAATAAGAAGCCATATTGCAGGGAATGAGTTTTCAGTTTATTTCAGCCTCATGCCAGGGCATATTGTTCGCCATGCAAGACTTATATCATGATTTGTATAAATACAGTAATTAACTTAAAACTAAAAATCAGAGATTTTTTGCGAAAAAAATCAAGTAAAAGATTTAGCTCTTAATATAAGTACCTTTTTAACAAAATCTAAACATAATCCTTACAAGTTAGCACAGTTTTCGAGAAAAAAGAAAAACAAATTTTCTTCATGTAAAGTGGTAGTAAAAGTAACAGAAAGTCATCACCAATAAATTGTCGTGTCACATCCCAAGTTATCGAACCAAATTCAAAATTTTGTTTTATACTATACTATCATGTGCCCGCGGCTTCGCCCGCGATAATTATTTCAAAAATTAAAAATTAAGAGCATAATAGTTAAATCATTATATTTATTAACACCTAAATCACGTGGACTACATACCACGATTAGATAGCATCGTCTGGTAAAAGCGACCTCAGATTCGAGTTTCTTGGCCCAGAAAACCTCTGTATAGTGAGATTCGTCCAAATAAAACAACGTTTGATCATATTTAGGGCTTACAACATTCAAGCGATCGCGAAGTTTTATTTTCAAGGTATGACAAAAATAGCCAAAGCCAACTGTAATTGATTTGACATTGAAATGTATAACTGAAAACTTATGTTTTGAAAACGAAAAAAATGCACGTTTTTTGCCCGTTTTTCACTCATAACTCAAGAACGAAAACTAAAATTAAAATTCCGGCTTCGAGGTGCATTTTCCGACCCTTCAGCCCACCTATTTTTAAAATTTCAGATCTCTGCGTTCAGTAGATTTTGCTGGACATCGAGGACAATTCCTTTTATTAATATAGATAATATGAATTATAATGATACCTTCTCTAATTTGTCAGACATCCATGCCCACCTGATACCACTGGCAACAATATGTTCTGTGAATTTGTTTTGATAATTCTGTGTAAAAAGGGGTTAAGTATTTTTAAAAAACATTTAATTTTTGGCAATTAAAATCAGAATTTTTGAAAATCCTTTCTTAGTGAGCACCTACATTATGAAACGAAGGTACGGTACTGTCAAAATTCCAAGGATCTACCTGTTATAGTTTAGGCTCTACGTTGATTCCTGTCAGTCAGTCAGTCAGTCAGTCAGTCAGTCAGTCAATCATTCATTCAGTCAGTCAGGACAAAGCCTCTTATATAATTACTAGCATGTGCCCGCGGCTTCGCCCGCGATAATTATTTCAAAAATTAAAATCATAATAGTAAAATCATTATATTTATTAACACCTAAATCACGTGGACTACATACCACGATTAGATAGCATCGTCTGGTAAAAGCGACCTCAGATTCGAGTTTCTTGGCCCAGAAAACCTCTGTATAGTGAGATTCGTCCAAATAAAACAACGTTTGACCAAATTTAAGGCTTACAACATTCAAGCGATCGCGAAAGTTTTATTTTCAAGGTATGACAAAAATAGCCAAAGCCAACTGTAATTGATTTGACATTGAAATGTATAACTGAAAACTTATGTTTTGAAAACGCAAAAAATGCACGTTTTTTGCCCGTTTTTCACTCATAACTCACGAACGAAAAGTAAAATTAAAATTCCGGCTTGGAGGTGCATTTTCCGACCCATCAGCCCACCTATTTTTAAAATTTCAGATCTCTGCGTTCAGTAGATTTCGCTGGACATCGAGGACAATTCCTTTTATTAATACAGATAATATGAATTATAATGATACCTTCTCTAATTTGTCAAACATCCATATCATTTAATCCAAACCCACCTGATACAACTGGCAACAATATGTTCTGTGAATTTGTTTGGATAATTCTGTGTAAAAAGGGGTTAAGTATTTTCAAAAACATGTAATTTTTGGCAGTTAAAATCAGAATTTTTCAAAATCCTTTCTTAGTGAGCACCTACATTATGAAACGAAGGTACTGTCAAAATTCCAAGTCTCTGCCTGTTATAGTTTAGGCTGTACGTTGATTCCTGTCAGTCAGTCAGTCATTCATTCAGTCAGTCAGGACAAAGCCTTTTATATATATAGAGATATAGAGATAGATGAGTTTCTCAAGCTATGTTATTAACAGATACACATACTGATAGGCAAAAATACACAGGCATTCTCCTTAAAATTATATTTTTGGATTTTGGAGAACCTCAAAACATATAGGGTGTATTAATGTTAAAAACTCGACCTACGGTACGGGTGGAGAACGTAAAAAATATCACACAGGTTAAGGTGATTTTGCAAATTGTTGATAATAGTCTAATTTCTTTTCTTGAAATTTCGTAAAACATATTGCCGAGATATTCTATTGCTTTATTTGGTCGTCTGTCCTTACGCCCACCCGTCCATATTCAAACAAACTATAAAGTATTATTATGGCTTAAACTTTATGACTTCTATGTGAATTATGTAAACTGAAAACCCATCTAAGATTTGAAGAGGTTGATGCACTTAAAATAAAATAATTCAAATTTCGAAACTATTATAACCTATTCCACACATGTACTCAACATAACGACGGGTAGGGTGGTAACTTGGTCCACCTTAACTATGAATTCCAAATTACAATCTTTACTAGGAAAATTTGTCATGTCAGGAATCAACCCAAATCATTCTGCTTTGCGTGCAGATGCTTTCACTACACTAAATAACCCAGGAAGCATCTAAGTCATTTCAAGTCTTTCGCTAGAATCTCTTGAAACTTCGTTAATGGACATTACCATATGTCCAACAACCATAAGCATGCAAGTCCAATGTTATTTTATTATTAACGATAGCCTATAAGATACATATTAGCATGGTACAGCGTCTGCACCATCTGCACATAAAACAAAATAACAGTGGTTGGATTTTCCGGCTCAGGACAAATTTTCGTCTGAAGTTTGGTATCTTACAATCCCAATATGATAAAATTGAACCATTTCTAGTGTCCTCTATTATGAATATATTTTATTGCCAACTTACCCTGTTATGGCACCATCTTTATCTTCTCCTTCCGAATCAGTCATCTCGACATCCACCCATTCATCACTGGTTTCACTTCTTGGTTGTCCCATTCCTGTCAGCTGGTATGACAGGACTTCGTGGGCACCATCATCAGCAGATACTGTAAATGAAATGGAGACGATTTATTTAATTATTTTTGATAAGGAAGAAATTAAGAAAGACCCACAAAAATTAGGAATTAAATTACTTGGAATAACATACTTTTCTGTGGGAAAAGTGGATGCTTATAGTATTTCTAGACTCAGTTCATTTGGTTTGACTTAATAAGTATTGTTATATGAAGGGCTGATTGAAATTTTCGTTCACATGTAAGCTACGATTTTATAGGTATCAACGAACATTCTTTCTCGAGCAATGTAGGAAAAGCTCGTTAAGTACAGTGAGTCCCACGCAAGAGTTGGCCCAGGGCCGCCACATCTCGGGGTCGGGCCCAGGACCATGTAGGCTACTGGTCGCGGCCCCCTCACCGATCACCGACCATCCTCATTTAGACAGTTGTCTCTTCCCTTCTCCGTGGAGCTTCCTTCTCGTTACTCGTGTAACAGAACATTTTATCAAACTTTTCCAGTTTTCCATAAAATTATATCACATAACCAGAATCCAGCGGGCCCCTTTGAGGCCCGGGCCAGGGTCCCTTGGGTCCGGCAGCACCCCCCATGTGGCGGCCCTGAGTTGGCCAATGACGCGGGTGTCTGAGTCGCGGCTGGCACAGCTCCAATTCCCGATCGATCGGGTGAAATATCTACGCAAATAATGCCGCGGTCGTTGTAATGATTCAGGTTCTCACATTTACAGTTAAAATTACAATGAAAATAACCACGTATCTAATCACAAGAGATGTTGGGAATGTTCTCCTCTTGCAAACGCGCAACATTGGCACCTTTTTTAGGGAATTTTCTTTCACGCGCGTAAGTTCAGCTTCCGAGATAGAATTAATTTCTCTTTTGTGATATTGTCTTTAAGTTCTTCTTATGTATGGGAAATTGACCTATAGGCTACACTCTATTTTTCAAGTTTCCCCATAAATAATATTTACATACTGTTAGAAGAACTTAATGACAATATCACATAGGCCTATCAAAAGAGAAAGTAACTCTGTCTCGAAAGCTGAACTTATGCGCGTGAAAGAAAATTTCCTAAAAAGGTGACAGTATTGTCTGGATGCAAGAGGAGAACATTTCCATCATCTCTTGTTTCATATTCGATAGACTATTAAAACGAAAACTTTCGAGAAAAAGTTCTTCCTTAGATTTTTACAGAGCTTCGTATTCTGTAGCCTATCCTCATATCACCCGCACCTGGAACCCCCTGGAACGTGGTTATTTTCATTGTAATTTTAACTGTAAATGTGAGAACCTGAATCATTACAACGACCGCGGCATTATTTGCGTAGATATTTCACCCGATCGCTCGGGAGTTGGAGCTGTGCCAGCCGCGACGCAGGAACCCGCGTCATTGGCCAACTCTTGCGTGGGACTCACTGTATATAACAAAACAGTAACCCCCCCCAAAAAAAAACAGAATAGCAAGCAATACATTGGAATATTTAATCATGGCATAGGCCTAAGAGAAATATCGTGCATATGTTAGTACAAAAATTTAAACTCTAAGCACAATTTACAAATACCGTACTTGCCAAAGATCTGTTATTTAATAAAATCTTACTAAGTTTTTCACATGAAAAATTTTTACTCGAAACAGTGGTTCATATAATCTAACCTTTTTCTCGACTTCTATCATTTAAGATAGAGTTTATTGCAGGAAAAGTTGTACATCAGATAAATTACTGCCTGGAAGTCACATGGCGATAATCAGAAAAATTTGAAAAGGGATGAAATTTTTTTCTGAAATGTTGAAATACTCCATATTACTTTTCAACTTTTGGTTCCTCTCAAATCAAAATTTTTAAGTTTTATTCTCTTAGAAACTCCCGGTGAAAAAATTGTTTTCCGGGGAAATTTTCTTTTTCGGAGATAGCAACTCATAAACTTTTTATGTGAGTGACCGAACCTTGTCCTCGAAATCCGAAGTCTACCACGCCAACCACAGGACTACGAAAGCGAACAAGCTCAGTTTGGATCAGTAGGGGAAAGGCTGTGAAGCAACTATGATCCTAAAGCTTCATGTGAACTATGTTCAGCTTCCGTTTTAGAAGAATGCACGTGCCATTAGAATGGAATGTTTTGGAGAGAGAGAGAGATATATATATATATATAGAGAGAGAGAGAGAGAGAGAGAGATAGAGATAGAGATAGAGATAGAGATAGAGATAGAGATAGAGATAGAGATAGAGATAGAGATAGAGATAGAGAGAGAGAGAGAGAGAGAAACTGTAGATACAATTATTTTTTATTGACCTACAGGGAATATTTTCAATTGATTACACGTAAGACTGTTCCGTAACTGCTATCGGTACTGAGTTATAAAGGAATCTATAAACCTCTAAACGAAGCGCTATTGAATCCCAGCAGTACGAACGAAGGCAAGCATGGCTGCAGGGGAGGTCCCAAATTACAGCTATCATAACGGCCAATAATTTCTCATGCCAAGCTTAAGCGAATTAAGAGTCGCATTCGACAATAAAAAAAAAAGAGGGAAGAGAAATCTCTGTACACAGTTGCATCAAGAGACGTCATTATGATGTAATATCATAACATATTATTAAAATTCTTCAGTATTCACGCAACCTATATACCAATATCGCATGTAGAAAGTTCATTAGTTATTTCATTATGAATAATCTATGTCCGGTTTTTATAGATCAGTTCCGAGTTCTATGCCTGCAGAGTATCCCAGAGCAAAGTAAAAGTATAATGAGGAAAACGAGACAACTATGACCTCTATGTCAGGGAACATAACGCAATCCTTGTATCTGTGGAGTGCCAAAGTTGAGCAAACCCGTAATAAATTTATATTAACGAATTATATATTAATATAATCTAAATACTTGCATATTCTAAAAGCAATAATTTTTGTGTGCTACCAATTCTCGTAAAATACCTAAGTGTACAGTTTTCATTGCAATTAATTGTCTAGGTGTGGGTTTGTTCCTGCGTAATTTCGTGGAACTTAAAAACTATTGCTGCCATCGAACTGGAATTTTTCATTGTGAAGTTTCGATGATTTTCGCATGACAAAGGAACTTGAAAAATTAAAAGACTTTTTATGTTCTTTTTAGAGGATCGGGATTTTATCATGGTTCTTTGATCAGCTTATAATTCGTGTAGCGAGTAATCTTCATGCCATACGAAATGTAAACAAGCAATATCCCTAGGGTTTCTTTAAAATAAATGTAATGTAATGTTTTATTTTGCCTGGCAGAGTTAAGGCCATAGGGCCTTATCTTCCACTCAACCCGGATAAATACAAAATACATTAAAAGAAATCTACAAAAAACAAATACAATAGATATCATATATAATAATACAAAATGCTAGCAATAGAATAATAATACAATATTGATCTGCCAATATTAAAACATAAGACAAAAATGCTTCCAATAATATGCAGAGATAACAAAGTGAATTAAAGAATTATATATAATTGGGTGTGTGTATAATTATAATATTATACTATAATATACACTAAAATTGAAACTTAAAACTAGGAAATTAACAAATTTAAGCAATATAGGCTAAGTGCTGAAAATAGTGTACAATATAAATTAACCTAGGCTGGATAACGAGACACTCATTCTAGTTAGCAGCGAGATACTTGAGTGACTTTGACCTAAAAATCTGTAAGCTCCGACTGACTACCCCTGATTGTCCGGCGGAAGGGAGTTCCAGGTGCGGGTGATATGAGGATAGGCTACAGAATACGAAGCTCTGTAATAATCTAAGGAAGAACTTTTTTCTCGAAAGTTTTCGTTTTAATAGTCTATAGAATATGAAACAGGAATCACGGAAGAACTATTTTTTGTTCGAAAGTTTTCGTTTTAAGAGTTTCTGGAATATGAAACAGGAATCACGCTCCAATTTAAAATTAGGATGGCTAGGGAAAAAGTGGAGGGGCCTGTGTATAATTTTGCATATAATCGTATAGATTAAAATACATTTTTACCTTAAGCAAAGGCAATGCTGTTCTAATACTTTACTCATTTCCACTTTCTGAGTAAGTGCCTGAATTCAGCATCTCAGCATCATGCAAAATCGTAATGTTTCATGAAGCTAAGTTGTCGAAATGGCTAGCTTATGACTACCTTTGACAGAATTTGTATGACAAAACGATTAAAATCGAAGTTTTTAGTCTTACACATTCAGTGCACAACATTTAAATGAAAACATTAAAATGTTCAATTTTGATTTTTTAGTTACGGTATTCACAGACACACACAGACAGACTCACTGGCATGTTTCCGAAAGTGTTCTTTTTTCTTTCCAAGGGACCTTGGAATGTGTATGATTGGCAAAAAGTAGACATCGAATTTCAGGGTTGAATACAGTAACATTTCTATCTACAGAACCTATGGCATCAGGCCCACTGCCAGAATTCAACATGAGGGTGGGAAAAAAATTTCTCAGGATGGGCTAGGGATATGTTATGGAACAATATTGAAATTAGGCGTGATAATTGACTAAAAATCATGAACTGCAAAATACTATGCAAAATAAGTTAACTGGAAAGTGTTTATCAAGTGGTACTCATATAGGTACTGCAGAATACTTCAATTAAAAGCACAAAATTATCTAATAGCACAAAAAGGGTCCTTAAGCTTTACTTTAAAAATAGGTCTACTTGCGAAAAATTCTTTCAGTACAGGCGAATCTTTCCCTCCTTCAAAAGTTAAATTTTCTCAGAGCTTTCTTCATGTTCATGTCTTTTCCTCTGCTCTTCTCGAATGCTAAATATAGACCTACTAAATCAGGCATCAGCCATTCTTGAGTGAGCTATGGTTAAGTCCAGAGGCCTGTTAATTCTTGTTAGAGCAGAGAAACTAGAATCACAAAATGCTGCGCTACATGCAAAAGTTCTTACTGCTGCTAACATGTTGTAAGAATTCGCAAAGGGATTTCTATTCTTGACACTTAAATTTCTTAGAAGTAAACAGAATTTTCAATGTTTTTCTCATGTAAGAAGTTTTTTGCAACTTCAGTAGCTTCTTCACTTGGAACACCAATGGGGAATAAATAAATTGAACTTAAAAAGATGACTTTATTATAAATATAAGCATTACTCCCCCGGCTACCGGTAAGGCACAAGTACAGAAAGTACAAATTATCAGGCAAATCCTTTATGAGGTCCTTTATGGGTTGTGTTAAGGCATAGGCCTAATTAGGCCTAGTTATTAAATTTGAGCATATGATAACATTTGTTTTTACTTTTCAATCTGGTCGCAAATTAAACCCTACTTTAGTAGTATATAAAACTATAAAGTAGACAAGTTTAGGTCCAGCACGTGCTTTGGTAAATCGTTGTTATTGTACAATAAACGATTTAGAACAATAAAATTGCACCAGGATCGTTAATACAAAGCATAAAATTGAAGAAGAAAAATTACACAAACAATGCCAGCGCACACAAAGCTAATTAGTTTCGTGATGATTTTCTGAGCTGGCCTCAGATCGCGCATTCATGAGCTCATCAGCATGAAATTACTAGGAGTGTATTGTGCTGAGTTAGGGGTGTCAACCATAGGCGTAGCCAGGCCGACCATATGGGGGGGGTTATAACATCCGCGGGGTCTTGCGAGTATGGAAGGAGAGGGGGGTCCGGGGGCCCTCCCCCGGAAAATTTTAAAAATTAAGATGCAAAATAACGAGTTTTAAGCTTCCGGGGGTTCTCCCACGGAAAATTTTAAAAATTAAGATGCAAAATAACAAGTTTTAAGCTTCCGGGGGTCCTTCCCCGGAAAATTTTAAAAATTAAGACGCAAAATAACGAGTTTTAAGCTTCCCACGCTTTATACTTGTATTAAGCAATTTATGGGCAGACTTAAAAAAATTATACAATTTTCCATTTTTTATTCAATGGGGGGGGTTCAAACCCCCAAAACCCCCCCCTCGCTACGCCTATGGTGTCAACTAATCACTAGATATTATATCAGCTGTTATGGCTATGTATTTACCAAGGTTTTGCTATTTGCTATTTCGCTTTAGATTCTAAGCTATCAATAATGAACACATAATTAAATGAGGAAATTAAGAAAATATGAACATGGAATATGAATTATTAGAAGGACCAGTGCCGTATTTAAGCCTAGGCAGACTAGGCAGCTGCCTAGGGCGGCAGATTTGAAGGAGCGGCTTTTAAGCTGTTAATGTGTTTTTTTTTTAAATATATTAAACACTTTTGTATTCATAACTCTTCAAAAAAGTACTAATGTAACGCACAATGAAGTAAAAATGAATAACACTGACAACAATACGCACCTATCTATTTATTTATTTATTATATATTATTATTATTAATAATATTATTATTAGCCTACTATTTCAGTTACAATAATGCTTATTGTAAGGTTACTTTGTACATTCATGTGGAAATAAGCGGGCGAAAATATTTTTCTCTGGCTAGGGGCGCTTAAGTAGCTAAATACGCCCCTGAGAAGGATGAATAAATTTGTTATAAGCTCATAGTAGTATGGTTTTGTGACTGACGTCAGAGGCGGATTGTGCGGATTGCAGATTGATGACGTCACTCCCGGTCAGCTGATCGTGACGTCACAAGTGGGCGTGGCTATGACGTCAGTGGCGGATTGTATGACGTCACAAGTGGGCGTGGCTATAACCGCGTGATTCAAAATGGCGCCGGTTCCGGTTCCTATTGCAAATGGCGCCGGTTCCGGTTCCGGGGCGTACGAAGCGCGAAATTTAAAATTTGGGAATTTATAATATAATTGGTTACGTTTCCGGCGCGAAATTTAAAATTTGGTAATTTATAATGAAAATGGCTACGTTTTCAAATGGCGTAAGGTGGGCGGATGGCGGTTGATTTGAAAATTGCAAAAAGGTGGAAATTGGATATTACAATTGCAAATGGTGGATGGTGGGAAATTTGAAATTTGTATATTGGTAGATGACAGGTGGATTGTTTTATGACGTCACTTCTTACGTCACAGGCGGATTATGCGGATTGGGAGGAATGCTAGTGGATTGTTTTATGACGTCATCGCTTACGTCACAGGCGGATTATGCGGATTGGGAGGAATGCTAGTGGATTGTTTTATGACGTCATCGCTTACGTCACAGGCGGATTGAGCGGATTAGATCATATGACAGGTGGATTGTTTGTATGACGTCACAGCAGATATCAACCTTATGTCTTTTTAGCATGGAAGCATATAGATCACGAAGCGTAAATGCAACGTTATCAGTTTTTTTGTAAGATGATTCTTTTTCTAAAATCTAGTGACTCAACCTAGAGTAAAGGCGGTCGGTACCCTGCGTTCCGAATGTCAAAAAATCTAAACCTCCTTATTTATTATCAGAATCCATCGATAGTGTATAGTTAGCATTATTTTATTCCTTCGTAAATATGGTAGCCATCGTCTTAAAACTATATTTTATTTGTAAGATTATAATCCTAGCCCAAGGGTTAACTCAACCTCTGGCTTACCACTCGGTGTATAAAATATTAAGTCGTAAATTTTCCTATCATGATCGATGCATAATCTTACGTGTTGAATTATCTTCAAATCCCCCAGTATAATGTCGGAATAATATTATGTTAATAATTATAGGTTTTTATAAGACCAACACCGTATGTGTTATATCAATACAGAAAGCCAGTGAATGTTTAATCATATGCGTGCAGTGATTTTGCTTAGGTAGCAGTAGTATCATCTAGCCCTCCATACATGTTATCTCTCTTACTATGCAGCGGTAATATAACGCTGTACGCTTATCGCTATCTTACAACGTCATTCATTGAGACTTCCTTTTAAATCCCAACTCTATCATATTATAAAGTCGCAGGCCAGTACTTTTAAATATTAAATCCTTAATCATAGCACATGTCTTATGTAGTATTAGTCAACAGTATTTTTATTGCGGAATATTGTAATATTTCATCGCAGAGTGGTAGTGAACTTATTTTGTAATATTCCATCACTGAGTGGTTCTGAGTTCGATTCAAAGTCAGTAAAGGCATATTCAGCTTTTCTCACATTGCGGGAAATTGAATATACTGTTTCAGAAAAGCGCTGATAAGAAATAAATATCAAATAACGCTTTAACGTATATTTCTCCCAGTGATTCATCTCCGATGGAACCTTATATTATTAATGTAGTTTGATACAGAGTATGTCAGCATTTATTATATGAAAATTAATATTTTATTTCCGTACTAGAATTAAATATCGGATATTTGCTAATTTCACCGGAAATGATTATATTTCATATACGTCATCGATTTTAATGTGGGAAATCATGAACAGGTATTTTCACAAGCAGGAAACGCGAAATATCTAATTACTGATGATTTAAGCTTAACGTATATTTACCAAGTCGTGAGGCTAAAACTTTTTCTACCGTCAGCATTTTTTAAAACTCCAATCATTCCATTGGTGTAAAATAGATTTGTCCTGTTGCGAGACTAGTTTATACCGACGCTATATAAACCAATGACGTCATGCTTCAGGCTCACTTGTTATCCATCCGTCAGCAGCTACAGATCAACAATGGAGAGCTCGTCTGCCGTATTTTTCCAGTGCACCGAGTGTGATGTGAAATTTAGGCTCAAACATAATTTGACGAGGCATATTAATCAGAAACATAAAAAATCCGAATACAAATGTGAAACGTGTGGTGTGATATTTACGCGAAGTGACGTTTTAAAAAGACACGTCCGTAGTATCCACAACAACACCAACAACACCGTGTGTGACATTTGCAAGGCGACGTTCAAGGCGGAGAGATATTTGGTTATCCATATGCAGAACGTCCACCACCCCTCAAGGAAGGTGGAACCTAGACATATTGGGATCTACACCAACACTGGTCGCTTCCATCTACCAGCACATAGCGGGGACGGAGTAGCCCACCCACCGATGGTTGTAGAGGAAGCCGAGCATTCATCTCATCATTTGCAGGTATGTTATTATTATTATTATTGTGCAAGACAACAAACTTATTTCTTTTATCGTAAAACTTAATATTATTTTTTATATTAGTATAGAATCGTTAAAACAAGACATTAAACTCATAAATCTTATTATTATTATTATTGTGCAAGCCATCAAACTTATTTTTTATCACAGTACAAGACATAAAACGTAATATTATTTTTTATATTAGTACAGAACTGATAAAACCATGACATCAATCTTATTTCTTTTATGATAAAACTTAGTATTATTATTTTTTTTTTTTTTTTATATTGGTATAGAATAGTTAAAAACAAGTCATAAAACTTTATTTCTTTTATCATAAATCTTAATACTATTTTTTTTTTTTCTGTTGTTATAGAATGCAAGACCAGTGAGTGTAGCCAACATGCAACAGACTTCCACTCATCCAAATGGTGACCTATACCAACCTGGACCTTCCAGTATACATCCACAGGTGTGTTATTATTATTATTATTATTGTGCAAACCATCAAACTTATTTTTTATCACAGTACAAGACATAAAACGTAATATTATTTTTTATATTAGTACAGAACTGATAAAACTATGACGTTAAACTTTATTTCTTTTACCATAAATCTTACTATTTTATTATTATTATGCAAGACAACAAACTTATTTCTTTTATCATCAATCTTAATATTTTATTTTTCTATTGTTGCAGAATATAAGTCCAATGAGTGTGGATACCATGCGGACATCATCCGTCCAGCCAACCACCAGCCATCCTAGGCATTCAGGTCAACATTTACAGGTATGTTATTATTATGATTATTGTACAAGCCATCAATCTTATTTCTTTTATGATGAAACTTAATATTATTTTTTATATTAGTAGGCTACAGATCAGATAAAAACCAACATTAAACTTAATTTTTTTTTCTGATAAATCTTAATATTTTATTTTTTATTGGTCATACCATCAAACTTATTTCTTTTATCATAGAACTTAATATGCTTTTTTATATTAGTACAAAGTGGATAAAATCAAGACATTAATCTCATAAATCTTAATATTTTATATTTCTTTGTTATATATACGTTTATAGGTATGTTATTATTATGATTATTGTGCAAGCCATCAAACTTATTTCTTTTAACATAAAACGTAATATTATTTTTTATATTAGTACAGAGCGGTTAAAATCAAGACATTAATCTCATAAATCTTAATATTTTATATTTCTGTTGTTATAGAATGCAAGACCAGTGAGTGTAACCAACATGCAACAGACTTCCACCCATCCAAATGGTTACTTATATCAACCTGGGCCTTCCAGTATACGTCCACAGGTATGTTATTATTATTATTATTATTATTGTACAAGCCATCAATCTTATTTCTTTTATGATAAAACTTAGTATTATTTTTTTTTATATTGGTATAGAATAGTTAAAAACAAGTCATAAAACTCATAAATCTTACTATTTTATTATTATTATACAAGCCATCAAACTTATTTCTTTTATCATAGAACTTAATATGCTTTTTTATATTAGTACAAAGTGGATAAAATCAAGACATTAAACTCATAAATCTTAATATTTTATATTTCTTTGTTATATATGCGTTTATAGGTATGTTATTATTATCATTATTGTACATGCCGTTAAACTTATTTCTTTTATGATAAAACTTAGTATTATTTTTTATATTGGTACAGAACGGCTAAAATCAAGACATTAAACTTTATTTCATAATATTTTATATTTCTTTGTTACAGAATTCAGAAACCAACCGCCAGTCGCGACCTAGTGTCATCATGCATACGCGTGATATTCCACAGGTATGTACAGTGAAATGTCTTAGTCTTTTATTATACCATTCGCTTATAAAAAGTCTCGATTGCTAATGTCGATGTTTTTTCGTTATTACAGATTCAAGGTGGAATGGAACGCACCGCTATGACCAACTCACCATCAACAGAAACATGTGAGTTTTTACCTGTTGAAACTGCATTTAGGTCACGACTGGCAACATATGCAGCATTAAATTTCCCAGCCGGCGATATGGAGTCTATCCTGTCGTCGTGCCAGTATAAAATTGAAAATCTTCTGTCAGAGTCACTATCAAAATTTGTATCAATTAAATTTAATCTTTTCGTAGAGTGTGAATTTAATCATCTAGAGCTAAATTCTTGTTTGAGAAATTTTAAAACAAAAAATGAATCGCTGCTTAGAACCTCTAATATTCATGAAGTAGTTTCTAGTCACATTTCTAAAATTCAGGCTGAGATGCAAGATAGTGAAATGCGAGGGTCTGGGTGGTTTTACAATAAAATCCACAAAATTGAAATTCGTGTGAATGAATACTTGCCATTTGCAGGACGTAGTCATATGATCCTCCCTGATAAATTCCAGCATCTGAAGTCATTAATTAATATTCGTAATGATGATGAATTTTGTTTCAAGTATTGTGTATTATCAAAATTTATTGAGTCTGATAAGGAAATGTGGGCCAGTTATCTTACCAGACCAGAGTTGGATAACAAGTACGATTGGAACTGTGTGAAATTCCCCGTTTCGATTCATGATATTGAAAAGTTTTCCAAAAGAAACAATATTTCATTCAATGTTTTCGGCCTCGAGGAAAAACGGGATGGGAAAAATATTTCTCATTTCGTATTTCCTATCAAAATTGTTGAAAAGGAACTAGCTGATCATAGAGATCTTTTGTTTGTATGTAACGAGGAAAATTCACATTACATCGTCATTTCAGATTTCGATGCATTTGTAAGACCTTTTGTAACAACTAATAGACAACTGACCAGAGTTTGCAAACGGTGTTTTACACATTTCCAAGCGTACGATGGTAAGTCTGCTGACGTAAGGTTGAGAGAGCATTTGGCAATATGCAACTCGTTCAGCCCAGTCAGGTGCGAAATTCCTAAAAATCCTGAAGTCGTATTCAACAAGCCCGAATATTCGCAAAAGATTAGATTTGTCATCTATGCGGATTTCGAGTGTTTGCTGGAACCGATATCAGGATGTTTGGGAGATCCGCAGAAAAGCTGGACAACTCCTTATCAGAAGCATAAACCTTTTAGTTATTGTTATTTTATCAAAGATGCTGAGGGTGCATATTCTCAATTGAGACTTTTTAGAGGGGAGGATGCCAGTGGCGAGTTTATGCGCTCGCTCGTCGCTGATGCTAAAGAAATTGATAAAATCTTGAACAGCGTAAATAAGCCCATGACCCCTCTGACAGAAGATGAAATTAGGGTTTACAATAGCGCTACTATTTGCCATATTTGTGGTGAGGGTAACTTTACCGATGTGAACTATAAAGTAAGGGACCATTGCCATGTTAGTGGTCGGTTCAGAGGAGCCGCCCACAGAAATTGTAATTTGAATTATAGGAACCAGGCATTTGTCCCTATTGTTTTGCATAACATGTCTAACTATGATGCTCATTTCATTGTGACAGAACTTGGTTTCGATGAAAACCGTATCAACGTTATTTGTAATAGTCAAGAAAAGTATGTGACATTTTCAAAATTTATTCCCTCCTCTTATTTGAAGAGGGGAGGTATGGAGTTAAGATTTATAGACTCGTTTCGGTTCATGGCAAGCAGCCTGGAAAAGCTAGCAAACAATCTACCTAAAGATAAATTTATAGAAACAGCAAAAGTATTTGGTGAAAACGCCGATTTGGTGTGTCGAAAGGGAGTGTTTCCCTACGACTACGTCACCTCAGTTGAAATTTTGAAGGAGAAGAAATTACCTCCCAAAGATGCATTTTACAATAGACTCGCGAATGAGAACGTCTCTGACCAAGACTACTCTCACGCGAGAAACGTTTGGAATTCTTTCTCGATCAGCTCATTAGGAGAATATTCAGACTTGTATTTAAAATCTGATGTTTTGATTTTGACCGACGTCTTTGAAAACTTTAGACAGATGTGTTTTGAGACGTACGGAATGGATTGTTTGTACTATTCCACAGTTCCAGGCTTTGCTTACTCAGCTATGTTGAAGTTCACAAAGGTAAAATTACCGCTTTTGACCGATATGGATATGATTCAAATGTTTGAACGTGGGATAAGAGGTGGAATTTGTCAGTGTGTGACAAGGCACGCTGTTGCAAACAATAACATGTGTGATGAATATGATGAGACAGCAAAAAAATCTTTTCTTTATTATGTCGATGCCAATAACCTATATGGTTATGCGATGTCCCAGGCATTGCCGTCAGGTGAGTTCCGCTGGCTCGACAAACATGAGATAGCGTCCTTTGACATCATGTCCATACCGGTCAATTCTAAATTAGGATATGTGCTTGAGGTAGACATTGAATATCCAGACCATCTTCATGATGCTCATTCTGATCTCCCTTTCTGTGCAGAGATGAAATTTCCTTCAGGCAGCAAAAACAAAAAATTATTAACCACTTTGGAGTCAAAAGAAAAATATGTCATTCATCACACGGTACTTAGGCAAGCCGTGCAACACGGACTGAGGTTAACCAAGATCCATAGAGTTATCGAATTTCAGCAAAGCTGCTGGTTGAAACCCTACATTGACTATAACACGGCCAAGCGTAGGGCTGCAGCCAACAACTTTGAGAAAGACTTTTTTAAATTGATGAATAACGCCGTTTTTGGCAAGACTATGGAAAATGTAAGGAAACGTATCAATTTTCGGCTTGTATCAAGTGAGAAGGAAATTCGAAAGCTGGTAGCCAAAAGTAACTTTATGGATAGGACAATTTATAACGAAAACTTGGTTGGTGTCCATCTAGCAAAAACTAGATTAGTGTTTGATAAGGCCATCTATGTTGGCATGTCTATTTTGGAAATTTCGAAAACTAGGATGTATGAGTTCCATTATGATACCATGAAAAATTTTTATAAAGAAGGATTGAAATTGTGCTACATGGACACGGACAGCTTCGTCTATAGAATTGAAACGGATAACCTCTTCCGTGATATGACGCATTTCCGAGATGAGCTGGATACCAGTGTCTACCCACCCGAACATCCCTTGTATTCAAACGAAAACAAGGCGGTGGTCGGGAAATTCAAAGACGAAGGAGCTGGTCACTCCATAAAGGCGTTCGTAGGTCTGCGAGCGAAAATGTACGCCATAAAATTTAATGATATGGTCATCAAAAAATTGAAAGGCGTTAAGAAAAACGTCATTGACAAAGATGTCAACTTTGAAGATTATGTTGGTTGTCTACAGAGCGGACAGTCAACATTCTCGTTAAACAGATCCATCAGATCATACAAACATAACGTATTTTCAATTTCGATGAATAAATTAACTTTATCTGGCAACGACGATAAGCGTCATATTATGGAAAATGGCGTGGACACTCTCGCTCACGGACACTATAGAATCAGGGAGGATGAGGAGTGTGATGATGAGCCTCCTACTAAGAAATGCAAACTGTAAAAAATGTAAGAAATGTGTTAAAATTGTATATTTGTATAAAAAATTTATATTTATGTGTATGAAATGTGTAAAAAAATGTGTATGGTTTGTGTAAAAAAATTATATTTATGTGTATGAAATGTGTAAAAAATTGTATATGGTTTGTGTAAAAAAATATATATTTATGATTCAAACAATATGATTTATGATGAAGAAGAATAGGTATGATACAATAAAGTAAGATAACTTTGGGTTCATGTGGGATATAAATAAAAGAAAAAAGTTATAAAAATGAATCTATCTTTTATTTTCCCTAATCACATACAACATCCTTAATATTAACCCATGAATTTTTTGAGCTAGGGAACCCTAACCACTTTACAAACACCTTCTGTCCTTTGTTCTTTAACACTTTTTCAATTAAATAACAGTCTGGAAACTTAGTTTTCTGGAGTTCTTCAGCATAAAAAGCACCTTCAATACTCCCACCCTCCAAATCCTGAAGCAGATACGTGGGAGGAAATGTCGATTGGATCTTCTGTATCTTGAAAATCTCCGTAGTCCACGATGGTAAGTATCCTTTATTAAATAATTTCCTATGTTTTGAAACTCTTACATAGTCACCTTTAGCAAACTTTGGTTTCGTATAGCATTCATTGTAGCGATACACTGTTTTAAGTAGACTATCGTCCTTTACTTGGTTAGGTTTCATTTTAATGGTATAGTGATACCTATCGTTGTAATGTCTAATGAGTTCTTGCAACATGTCCACCCATCTGTAACTGCCTCTTGCCGAAAATTCGAGATACATGTTAGTTTTCAAAGTTCTGATGAAGCGTTCAGCAATGCACGCCTTAACATTAGAGTATGTAGAATAATGATTGATGCCATATTGTTTCATTAACCCTTTAAAATTAACGTTATAATATTCCTTTCCCATGTCGGTCTGTAAATTTTTAGGTGGAATATTAACAGATTCAAGTATATCTTGCATGGCTGCGGTAACATCTTTTCCGCTTTTACTTTTCAACGGTCTCGCATAAGCAAACTTGGAATATGCGTTTATACAAACCAAAATATATTTAAAACCTCTGTTTTCTCTATGATATGGAATCATTTCAATCAAGTCGCTTTGCCACAAATCGTTTAGTCCTTTCATTATAACATGGCGTCTTTGATAATTTATTCTAGCTGGTGCATGAAGTTCGTACGCGATTTCCCGCTTTTTCATGCTATGATTTTTCTCTCCTTCAACTCAGATAAGATTTCTTCTATTTCGTTGTGATGAGAATTATTCCCTGCCGCAGACGAGGACACAAGAAGCCTAAGTCGATCAATGAGCTCATTCGGATCGTCCCAGTATTTATATTCAATTTTACGATTTGGATGTACTTCTTTCATCATACCGCTACCTAATACACGATGTGGCGATCCCTCGTCGGATGATTCTTCATCAGAAAATAATTTCTTGATGACATGTAGATATTTGTGAGTATTGATTCTACGAATGTTTCCACTTTCGTCATAATTTATTTTGTGCGCGTTAGTTTTTTTCAAAATCTCCTTATACACATCTAAATCACGATCGTTGTACAATTTTTTGTCAGGAATATTTTTCATAAGCAATTCATACAACCCAGGGCGTCCAATATATGTCTTCTTACCGATAACGAGGCGATCGTTTCTAATGGTCACAGGTGTTGATCCAATGTAGAATGATTGTCTGTCAGTATCCATTCTCAATCCGTAGATTGGATCGATATTTCTCGGCTTATGTGAAATGAGTTTTTGAATGTAAGGTGTAATCACTGGCCCATAAACTCTTTGTAGCATAGATTTATAATGTTTATGAGGAGATTGTTTAGAGGACTGAAACGTTTCGTATTCCATCTCCGACTCTTCAGATTCATGTTTACCGATGTTCACGAGCTCTTCCAAGGGTTTCGTTATCGGGTTTATAATTTCGCCAATTTCTTGTTTGGTCTGAAGATTGGATTTTTTTAGCGCTAAATATTTATTCCGTATAGATTTAACATGATTGGCAATGTCTTGTTTCACTCGTATCTGTTCCTTGCTCAACGAAGGATTCATTTCGACTGATACATATTTAGGGTTTACATAACAATATATTCGTCTATGCCACGCCTGTATCTCCCATGTTCACGATCGTTTTCTTTACAAATTGTTAAGAATCCATACTTTTGAGATGACCAACATTCGCGACATAACTGTTGAAATTTATCGAACGTCATGTCTGCATTTACGTAGTCGTTGTATAAATGTCTTAAATTTAACGCGTCCTGGTTAAATACGATCACCAAGTTACAATTGTCTCTTATCAGATGTTTAGGTATTCTCGCATATGATTGTGCAAGATAAAACATATCTAAAGATTTATGTCGTCCCATGCTAAAGTAATTTCTAATAGGTCCTTGCGGATCGCACATCACATCGTCGAAAATCACCACTGAATTCTCTTTGACTTCTGTCGGCTCAGGCATGGTTTGGTCGCTGCTTTCAAACTTGAAGTAACCAATTTCTGGAACGTCTGCTAAAATTTCTTCAAGCATTTTGTACTTTGGTTGAAACAGAGATCTCGAAAATATGTAAATATTTGAAAACTTTATTCCGTTAGGATGGAGAAGAATATTTATAAGCACGTTGGTCTTTCCGGAATTACTAGGCCCACATATAATAGACCTAGTGCTGTTGGGAAATAGTATGCTGTGCTTGCATTCGTCTTCTTCTCGATATAAGCTATCCATTGGGAGGATCTCCAGAGACACGTTTTGCTTCTCAACCTTCATGACTGTAAATGAGATTTTTACAATGATACGAATGTTTTTATATAAAAAGTTATAACATGAGGATATTGTAATCAGTATGGCGCCGCGAGTAGAACGAAGCAGACGTCGACACATCGCTCGTGGAGGTAAATTAATAAACACTCTGATTGATAAATTGCCTGTGGAATTACACATACCTGGGTATCGCTTTTGTGGACCTGGAACTAAATTGGAAAAACGACTGAAAAGAGGTGATAAGGGAATCAATCCTCTAGACGAAGCCTGTAAGGAGCACGATATAAGTTACGCACAGAGCTCAGATATAAGCGATCGGCATAAAGCAGACTTGAAATTGGCACAACAAGCCTCCAATCGTGCAAAGGCTGCCGACGCAAGTCTTGGGGAACGTGTTGCAGCTTACACCGTTTCTAAAATTATGAAAGGAAAAGCGAAGATGGGTGCTGGAATGGATACCATTAAAAAACTAAAAGCTGCATATAGAAAGTTACTATCGAATAAGAAGAACAAGAAAAAGAAGAGAGTGTTGAAATCACCAAAGAAAATTGGTGGTATACTACCTCTCCTACCTATATTTGCAGGTTTATCTGCACTTGGGGCTCTCGGTGGTGCAGGAGCACATATCGCTAAAGCTGTAAATTCTGCAAAGTCCAATAAGAAACAGTTGCTAGAAAACATTCGTCATAACCATATGATGGAGAGCATAGCCTTAGGGAAAA
The DNA here is from genome assembly GCA_964059195.1 of Ectobius pallidus. Taxonomy (NCBI): domain Eukaryota; kingdom Metazoa; phylum Arthropoda; class Insecta; order Blattodea; family Ectobiidae; genus Ectobius; species Ectobius pallidus. The sequence continues at coordinate 58,508,663 of CAXKWD010000009.1, forward strand.
AAGGATCTGGTATCGTGATGCAAGGAAAAGGAATGTATCTAAAACCTTATGCGAGCGGTAAAGGACTTCGTTTAAAAAAAAAGCCCTAACTAACTACGACTTGGAACGATACGCTAAAAAACTAGATATTCCACATTTTAGAGGCGTGTACATGAGGAACAACTTACCATCCAAGCCATATAAGCAGGAGCGAATCATTATAAACCTTGATGATGCCAAAGGTCCTGGTACGCACTGGGTAGCCTTAAAAATATGTAACAAGAATGCTTTCTATTTCGACAGCTATGGAGACTTACCACCTCCTATGGAAATAGTAAATTACGTTGGACCACATACAAAACTACTTTACAACGTTACACGTTATCAGAAATACAACACTTTGATTTGTGGACATTTGTGTCTAGCATTTTTACTATAAAAGCCTTCACCTCAGACATACAAGTGTTAAAACGATGCCTACGTTCACTCTAAGCGGATCCACGTCCGAAATCTCCACCAAAGAAAATTGGTGGTATACTACCTCTCCTACCTATATTTGCAGGTTTATCTGCACTTGGGGCTCTCGGTGGTGCAGGAGCACATATCGCTAAAGCTGTAAATTCTGCAAAGTCCAATAAGAAACAGTTGCTAGAAAACATTCGTCATAACCATATGATGGAGAGCATAGCCTTAGGGAAAAAAGGATCTGGTATCGTGATGCAAGGAAAAGGAATGTATCTAAAACCTTATGCGAGCGGTAAAGGACTTCGTTTAAAAAAAAAGCCCTAACTAACTACGACTTGGAACGATACGCTAAAAAACTAGATATTCCACATTTTAGAGGCGTGTACATGAGGAACAACTTACCATCCAAGCCATATAAGCAGGAGCGAATCATTATAAACCTTGATGATGCCAAAGGTCCTGGTACGCACTGGGTAGCCTTAAAAATATGTAACAAGAATGCTTTCTATTTCGACAGCTATGGAGACTTACCACCTCCTATGGAAATAGTAAATTACGTTGGACCACATACAAAACTACTTTACAACGTTACACGTTATCAGAAATACAACACTTTGATTTGTGGACATTTGTGTCTAGCATTTTTACTATAAAAGCCTTCACCTCAGACATACAAGTGTTAAAACGATGCCTACGTTCACTCTAAGCGGATCCACGTCCGAAATCTCCAACACGATTCATCCACCTATTGAGCTGAAAGATGGAGCAGACTACGAGATTGCTTTGCTGCGGTTTGACTCATACAATTCTATACCTAATGTGTCTGAAAACAACAATTCGATGATAGTGATCGATGAAGGAGGTAAGGAACATGTCATCAGCGTTCCAACTGGAACGTACGAGATTGAAGATATTTCTGATTATATAGCGTACGAAATAAAAGCTATGACAAATTCTACTAGAGACCTTGGTGAAATATTTAGAGTTATTACCAACACCAACACGTTGCTAACAACAATCTACTCTTTCCTCGAAGTTTCTTTCAACGTTCCAAACTCTGTGGCAAATTTACTGGGATTTGAAAAGTCCGATAGAATTCCTAAAAGGACCGCCACCGTTTCCAAGAGACCTCCAGACATAAACGGTGTTAACGTTATAAGAGTGGAGTGTAATCTCGCAAGCGGATCATTTCTGAATGGACAGCCGACTCATACCATTCATGAATTTTTCCCCACGGTGCCTCCAGGATACAAGATCACTGAAGTTCCATCATATTTGATTTTCTTACCTTTAATCAACATACAAAAAATATCTGACATTACAATCTCTCTTGTGGACCAGAAAGGACGTCTTATCGACTTTAGAGGAGAGCATATATCTGTGAAAATTGTAATAAGGAAAAATGGGTCTTAATTTTAACAAATACGTTCCCACCACGGAGCAATCTCAAAAAATAAGTCTTGACACCGTTAAGATTAAAAAAGTTTATAATCCTACGCACTGTGAAAAAGACCACACTCCAAGTCGTAACGTCGTGAAGGTAACACGTGTGAATAAGAGGTATCTCAAGTCTCTAGGATACAAAGTGTTATAATATGGATATCCTCGCTGTACACTCCAAGGCTATATTTGAAGATGCCATAGAAAATTTTCAATATCATGGATTCAAACCGTATAACAACTCGGCTCTTGGTGAAAACGATGAAATACGGATTCCTATTCAAGCTGAAAACTCGTATGCATTAGTAAGCAGGAGTTTTATTATGGTTTCTGGAAATATAACCGACGATAAGGATGCTGAATATAAGGGAAAGGTTGTAAATAATGGTTTCCTCTACCTGTTCGATGAAATAAAATTAAATCTTCATGGAGAAACAGTCGATCGTAGCAGAAACCCTGGAATTACAAGCTTATTGAAAGCAATTTGTTCTTACACCGTTCTGGATAGTGAAAGATTGGAAAACGCTGGGTGGATTCACCCCTCCGACGATAATGTGGAGACTATAATAAAAAACAAAAAGTTTAATGTATGCATTCCTCTAAGCCACATCCTTGGAATCGCTGAAGATTATGATAAAATATTCGTCAATTGTAAGATGGAACTTGTTCTCATGAGATCGAAAAACACGATCAATGTCACCAAAGGAGAAGTTAGTAAAATTACCATCACGGATATCGAGTGGATGGTGCCTATCATTAAGGTCTCCGATGTCGAAAGAATAAAACTACTGAATATGTTGGGATCTGATCGCTCGCTGACAATAGATTTCAGAAGCTGGCAATTGTATGAGCATCCATCATTACCTCAAGCAACCAACATTTCATGGAACGTTACGACATCTCCTCAGTTGCAGAAACCTAGGATGGTTATCATAGGATTTCAAACTGCTAGGAATAAAAAGGAAGCCGACTGCTCAAAGTTTGATTTAGGTGATATCCAGAACGTATCTGTATACTTGAACGATACAAAGTACCCCTATCACTCTTTCATGGTAGACAGTACAAATGGTTCGTATGGAATCCTTTATGAAATGTATGCTAGATTTCAAGAGTCATACTATCAAAAACCATCCAATCCTCTCCTTAAAAGAAGCGATTTTATCACAAATACACCAGTCTATGTCATCGATTGCACCAAGCAGAACGAAGATCTGAAATCGGGGGCTTGTACCACCAGGATTGAAATTTCTGCAGCAAACAATATACCAGCAAACACAAAGGCTTATTGCTTAATTCTACACGATCGAAGTGTAGAGTATACTGCATTAACCAACATCGTTACCAATGTCGTGTAACAACATGATTATAATCGACTGTCAAGGATATCAGTCAAGGTGCAAACAATTTATAGCTAAAGAGGTTGCAGTGTCTTCGGTGGATGATAGATTTGCACATTTTGTTCTCCAACCACCTAAAAACAATTACCCAGATACAAAGTCGCAGCGGTACATTGAATCCATCATCCATGGAATTCCGTGGCATAGTGGATACTTACCCTATGACGACTTGAAGCCTGTTCTTGAAAGTGTTTTAAAACCAGTGGATGTTCTTCATTGTAAAGGACTGGAAAAGGTTCGGTTTTTTGAAAAACTGTTGCAGAGACCTGTTATAAACATGGATGATCTTGGTGTTCCAAAGCTTGACAAATTAAGAGACTGTGAAACCAAATGTCTTTTTCATAATGACTCTAATATGAAATGTGCATTGCGAAATGTTATTATGCTTACGCTGTGGATGAAATCCCAGCAAGATTGTAATAAAGTGAATAAAATTCTATAATCCTGAGTTGTGTTCTTTATTTCACAGCCCCTCATCCTAGGAATTAGGAATAGGAGATGTTAGGGAAAACTGGACTTTGTCAAACATGAGAAAATCCAGCTATGAAATAACTTACAAAAGAATACATTTTTTATCACTTTGGTTTTATTGAATATTTACAAGATGAATTTCACTTGAAAGTCTCCTATTTCTAAAATGAATATCACTCATGATCTTGAGAGTCTCCAACTTCTGAAACACAGAAAAATAAAAAGCACATAAGAATTTAGCTTATGATGGATAAGAATGGGAAATGATTCATGTTATTAACACATACCTTTCTAGAGAAATCGATGAATGTAGGGTGCCGGTTGTCGTGTTGTATAATCACTTTTAGTCTGTTACACACACTTCACACTGAGTCTAAAATCTCAAAAAGTTTCCCATATTACACAAAGTTGAGAACGTGGTAGTAGTATCCATCTGACTTCGGCTCCTTACCATAGTACACCAATGAAAGTTTCTCCTCGTTCATCTGTTGAAGCTGATCTTCACTTAACTTCCCGAACCTTGGTGGTAGAAAAACACTGCATCCAATCATTAAGTCTATAACGATTCTCCTTCCATACCTTGTATACACGGAACGAGCTTCCTTTACCGGATAAGCAAGTCCAATTTGCAGCTCGCTCAAGGGCTTGGTACAATTCACATCGGGGATGTTTACAACTGAATACCGCTCTAGAGTAGATACTATAGGCGTCTTCTTATTCTTGGTTTTTTGTGTATTTGGTAAATCCGCTTGTGATGGTTGTATGGTAGAGGACTGCAACGTTTCCCACAAGTCCTGCGTTGTAATATCCACTATATCAGCAGCAGCAGCTGTAGTAGATTTGGGTGCACTTTTACGACCACGCTTCAATGATGACATGTTGTAAGCTTGAAGATCACTGAGGATATGACGCTTGTCTCGCAAATATTTTAAAACTTTCACTCATAGCTCATACAATCTGTTTCATTTACGACTAACCTTGAACCTGTCCTGCACGTGCCGTGTATAACCTTGAAACAAGTTTGAACAAGTCCGAGTGATGACGTCATACATAAAGAATTCATGATTCAGATGTAATGTAAGATGTACTTCCTGTCAGGTGTTGCTCTGGCGTACGTGACAAAACGTGGGAAAGTAGAGTAATACTTCCATGCAAAAAAGACATAAGGTTGATATCTGCTGTGACGTCATACAAACAATCCACCTGTCATATGATCTAATCCGCTCAATCCGCCTGTGACGTAAGCGATGACGTCATAAAACAATCCACTAGCATTCCTCCCAATCCGCATAATCCGCCTGTGACGTAAGCGATGACGTCATAAAACAATCCACTAGCATTCCTCCCAATCCGCATAATCCGCCTGTGACGTAAGAAGTGACGTCATAAAACAATCCACCTGTCATCTACCAATATACAAATTTCAAATTTCCCACCATCCACCATTTGCAATTGTAATATCCAATTTCCACCTTTTTGCAATTTTCAAATCAACCGCCATCCGCCCACCTTACGCCATTTGAAAACGTAGCCATTTTCATTATAAATTACCAAATTTTAAATTTCGCGCTTCGTACGCCCCGGAACCGGAACCGGCGCCATTTGCAATAGGAACCGGAACCGGCGCCATTTTGAATCACGCGGTTATAGCCACGCCCACTTGTGACGTCATACAATCCGCCACTGACGTCATAGCCACGCCCACTTGTGACGTCACGATCAGCTGACCGGGAGTGACGTCATCAATCCGCAATCCGCACAATCCGCCTCTGACGTCAGTCACAAAACCATACTACTGCTCATATTTAGTCTCAGTTAAAATAATCACATAATAACTTTCTTCTCAATTTATTTTATTTTTTTCCTAAGCGATTCGGTTACATTCAAACATCTTCAGGGAAGAGTTGTAGAAATAGCCTACATTCAATAAGAGTAAAACTGCTTCATCACTGGCGACAATTTTTACATTTTAAGTTGTAATAGATTTAATTAAAAATGTTGCCAGTGATGAAGCAATTTTATTCTTACCGAATGTAACTCTACAAGCGAGATTCTCTGAAGATGGTTGAAAGTAATCGAAAGGCCTAGGGGGAAAAAAAAAAGTTGATAAGAAAGGTTAGACTATTTTAACTCAGACTGAATATGAGCTTATAACAGATTTGGGAGTATTCCTTAACAGTAGCAACATATTTTCATAAAACTTCAAACATTCTGGTCTCCCCTCGCTTAACCTGACTGACTTTTTAGAGTGGATTCCTCTCTCTCTCGTATTTCGGTTGATGACTGTCGTTAAGGCCACTTTGCCAAGGTCCACCGGGAGGAGTGGTTTATTAACAAGTGTAACACGGATTACGTAGTTCACGAATAATAATGCGCACACTTTCTCCTGTCTGTCGTGATATGAACTAGTTTAGTGTCTTTTCAACTATGGCCCGAGCTTCTATTTTATTTCCCAATATACAAATCATTTTTAGCCTGCCAATATAGTAATCAGTACACTATATCATGCCGATTGTCGACCAAGAGCTAAGCTCACTTAGCTTAGCTTAGCATAGCTCACATACAGTGAGGGATTTCATGTATAGTTGTGCCGGATTTCATACGTAGTTTTGTTGGCACAACTACACTATATCATGCCGGCTGTCGACCAAGAGCTAAGCTCACTTAGCTTAGCTTAGCTTAGCTCACATACAGTGAGGGATTTCATGTATAGTTGTGCCGGATTTCATACGTAGTTTTGTTGGCACAACTACATATGAAATCCCGCACTGTATGTGAGCTAAGCTAAACTAACTTAGCTTAGCTCTTGGTCGACAACCGGCATAAGTGTTCGAACTCCTTCGATTTTGCGTGAAACTAGCTTGTTATTTTCGCTAAGGACAAAAATAACCTTAAAGAATTTAGCAAAATATAGGACAAACATAACTCATTTCATAATACCCCTAATTTCGCAATATTTTATTTTATTTATTGCGAACTCGAGAACAGTAATGGAAACGAGGAAAAAATCTAAAAGATAGAGGAAAATCTGCTCTCTCTGATGCGTAAGATGAACTATTTCCATTACTGTTCCCAATTTTGCAATAAATAAAATAACAAGATCCTGCGAAATTAAGCATGTTTGCTATGTTGGACAATTGACAACTAAGTTTCACTCTTTTGAAAGGGGTTGAACTCTATTGCACTAAAAGAGTGCACTCCATATAAACTCGCATGGGATTATGCCTTCGTCTTAACACAGTGCATAGTGAATAATATTCTGTTACTTAACTATACTTCTCAGAACTAAAACCTAATACTATGAGTTCGAAACTGGAACCCTCCCTTTTTTCTCCTTATCTTACGGTATATCTCAACAAATCACATTATAAGTTAGTTGGCATGGTAGGTGCAAATTCTTCCGCTAGCAGGATTATATTCATGACGGACAATGCTGGAATTATTTTATTCTTTCGTATGAGTCTCCCTTTTCTCGAATTTAATTTTACATCACTATTTTTCCCTCCTAACCATCTCCCTCTCTCCTTATATCTAATCATTTTTCAACAGTTCATATCGTTGGTACTGACAGATGCAAATACATCCGCTGGGAGGATTGTATGTTTCTCGTCGAAGTCGAGAATATTATGTTTTCTTACGACTCTCATGTTAATTAATGTAATTTCACTATCCTCCCCTTTCTCTCCTTATCGTCGTCACGGCTACCTTCCTCACAGGGTTTTGAATGCCTTATCTGAAATCTCACGTACGGCGGTGGTGAGACGAGTTCATATCCTCAACACCTCTAAGTACGATGACCACCCTTCTGTCAATTCGAGAAAATACAGAAGAAACCCTCTGATCGTACCCCGCCTTTTGTGTCAAATAAATGTATTTCTGAGATGACAACACATATGCTAATTCCATTGCACACGTAGTGAATCCATGACTATGATGAAGAATAATTAAAAGTACCAGTATATATTTTTTTTATATTTTCTTGTACCGGCTTTGCTCAGATTGTGTAATTTGTTACCTAATATAATAATACTAATTTTAATAATAATGATAATTATAATAATAACAGTAATCATAATAATCTGTTACGTATGTGTGCCGTAAATATCTCATGTCCCGTGACTACAGAAATTTAAAGGCATACAAAAGAACTACTCCTGCGTGACAAAATTCGGCACATCGCCACCAGTCATAGGCCTTAAATACCAATTATAGCCTTCGCTAACCTTTTCATGATTAGTTATTAAAGTTATTCCTCAGGTTCGCGAGCGACCCCTGGTGATCCCGTAAGAGGTTATTCTCATCGTATTTGTTACCGGGGTGCGCCAGTCACCTACCGTACCTACTTAAACCTGAAAAATCCCCGGCCGGGAATCGAACCCGGGCCGCCGGAGTGGAAGGCAGGCGCGCTACCGACTCACCCACGGAGGCGGAGTCATGATACTGACTTATCAATGCGTCACATAAAAACATTCTTTAAAGCCGAGATACAAGATTATTACAGTAGGGCCTAATGTTTTGTTTAAAATGTATTTTCTATTCACATATTAAGATTATCATTCATGAAAACCATCTATTGCACGGAACTTTTTCTGATTAATTTCAAACTTAAAAACCACTGCGGGTTTTACTTGATGATGGCTTACATCAACATACAAATTCAGTTCTGAAAGTGTTACATAACATATGAAACAAATTTCTCTCTCTTAACATCACTTTTCTCTGTTGAGATTGTGTTAGTACGCGTACCTAGTCTACAAAATATGCATACCATGGTTAGCAGTAAATTTATTTAAAAAGGCTGAATACAATATAAATTATAATTACAGTATAAAAATCAGATTGCTTATAAAGTGGTTAAAAGAAGTATATTGTATAATAAGAAAATTTAAAAAATGTATACATGGAGTATAAGCAGAGTAGGCCTATACCTATGATCTAATCTGGAATATAAGTAACGATGATAGTACAAAACCGAAGGAGGGAAATTATACTTTAAAAAATCCGTTCCAAAATACATGTAGATTTGCACCGCAGACAACTTGCATTTCAGTTCAGTTCATTCAAAAAAGCCTCTATTCCTAAAGAGAAAACCCTTTCTTCATGAGGACGGTAAAGCCTACACTAACAGTTCATAATGAGTATATCCTCATTGGGGTGGCACCTTAATGTAAAATTAATCGTACTTTATTTGCATTATAGGCAAATAATTACTCTATAGCTTACTCTATGTTTGTCTCTTATATAACAGCACACAACATTATCAGCATTCCGTTCGAATACCAGAAATACCTCAGCGGCTTCATTACAACGTCCTTCAGAAACCTTGTTTTGTTTCCAGTGCCTTGCGACAAAATATTTTTGCTTTTATCAGATTTTTATTCGTGGCAAGCTTTTATTTTCATAATATTGCTGAAGAATTTGAAATTTTATTGTATCCCCAAGCAGCGAGATTTCACCAGTCAGAATAATGAGAACGAACAAGATTGGATAATAGTGCAAACAAACAGTTGTTATTGTTAATATTATTATTATTATTATTATTATTATTATTATTATTATTATTATTATTATCAGTATCAGCAAAAGCTGCAGCGCCAGTGATTCGTGTGGTGATAATGGCAATAGTATTCCAGGCATTTCCCCCAGTAGTTCTTAGTGTAATGACAAGTAACGGCATGCATAAACATGTCAATATAAATATGCACTTATATAGGCTATGTTATGTTTTCTCCATGCCCGGAAGTGGCTGGCATGGTAGCCAGCTTGAGTGCATCTCCAGGCGAAATTGATACAAAATCTCCTAAACCGCAGGCTTTGAAAGATTCACCAAATAAAAATCCGTGCTAATTTTGAAACTTTAATCCGTATAAATCCGTTTGGAAGAAGTCTGTTTACAAGAGAAGATTTACAGAAGCACTGAAGTAATTGATCCTGGTGAAGAAGGTATATATTAGAGTTGGAATTATATGTTTATACGTATAGGCCCTACATAATTCACTCGGAACGTTCAGGATGAAGTTAGTTGATCACTTGACTACCAACCATTAACATTTATATTATATACTACCGGTACTTTCATATTAAAATTGTTGCTTTTGTATTAGTTTAATTTATTTTTATTTACTTTTCTTCTTTTTCTACCTATTATTATTATTATTATTATTATTATTATTATTATTATTATTATTATTATTATTATTATTCTCTCTAATTTGTTCTACTTACAATGTTGAATTTCCACTGCACTTTTCTGCCAAAATAGTCATTTAATATTAAACTCTCAATATAAATTATTTATATTATTTGGTCCTTTTTACCTAATTTTACCTAATTTACCTGGCTTACACCGATTTGAACTCAGATCATGTAAGATTTTAAAGGTCGAACAGACCTAATTTAATAAACTTCTTCGCCTATAATTGATCTTAATCCAACATCGAGGTCGCAAACCTTTCTATCGATATGAACTCTCAAAAAAAATTATGCTGTTATCCCTAAAGTATCTTATTCTTATAATCACTAAAAAAGGATCAACTATATATACATCAATATACACCAATAAAAAGAGTTAATTTTATCTTCTCATCACCCCAACAAAATAATAAACAATATTATATAATCATCTACACACAATATATTATTAATTAATTATAGTTTTCACTAACATAATCTACATCTATATAATATAATCATGTTTCTCTTTTTATTATTATTAGTTATTCTTAATTAGATTATTTGGTAAGGTTTGAACGTATCCACCACTGGTTAGTGGAAGAGAAGGCCTTAAGGCCTTAACTACACCAGAGGGAAATATAAATGTATAAATAAATAAATAATTATTTGTGGTATTCACGAGTGGTTCTGTTTTTCTAAAGGAGATTTTTATTTAAATTTATCACGGCCGAATATAACTGTGGTTGTTCCTTAACTTCATACAGACAACATTCAAATGATGCTGTTTTTTAACCTGTGGGGCACAAATAGCATTGATGAATACAGAAAATGAAAAAATACACTATAGTACATAAATACCTCCAATCTTAATATGGTAGTTTATAATATAAAAATGTATTTTGAAAAGTACAAAAATCTAACGGAGTTCCGAACCTAATTAATGATTACTGTAAATATTTGCATTTTGTATGTTACAACTGACTTAGTGAAACCTTGTAATGTTGGTTAGACTCGCACGGCGGTTTTCAAATAGCGTGAAGTAACGAAAAATATTCCCTGTAAAGGACTTTTAAAAATATGTTTTTTTGATTGAATGCAAAAGATTTAGATTTCTAATGGAAAAGATTTAGATTCCTAAATAAAATTATTTTCTCCCAAGCAAAAGGGACATGTGAACGATTTAGAAAGATTCTTATAGGAATTTGTTTTCGAATTAATTTTTCAGTGTAATTTTTATAAAATTTCGGAATGTAGTCTTAATAGTGGGGATGAAAAATGTTAGGCCTACATTTTGACAATAATACACCTATTCAAGCACTGTAATAATAATTAGTTTTATTAACAACAACAATAATAATAATAATAATAATAATAATAATAATAATAATAATGTCTTAAAAGTGTAAGTTCACTAGAGATTTGTTATTCGTAAATCCCATTTTCCATAACCTGTGTCAATTGTACGCTTTAAAGACTAAATTTTTATACTGAAATTATAAATATTATTCCATTCGTTTGCAAAGTCTGGACATCCCTGGTTTATTATTAACCCACGTGCGAAGGAGGATCGTGATGTGACAAGGTACAGCCTACCTATGATTGATGCAACAATGGCATAAATCTATGCAGTCCAAAGATGTTTCTAAAGTCTGAGCAGTGCGTTATGGGTCCACATTAGATGAAAGAAATAATATTTTGTCTAGCCAATCTCCACAACACTATGCTCCCAGAAATATTAACCTTCAAAATAAAAAGGATAAAAATAAAATCATTAAGAACATACCTGTAACAAAGAAAGTGTACAACATTTTTACGTGAAACATGCAACTTTCTTAACCCGGCACCCGTCATATTGCTGAGCTCATTCAGAACCGTTTTATTTACTAATTACTAGACAAGACTTAAAATGTACAAGTTTGTTGACAGGCTTGTAATTCTAATTACCCTTCAGATAATTCACACGAGAAAATGTAAGTTTTAGTTTTTCCATAAATTCAGTTTGTGTACAAATTTTAAACAAAATCGTAAGAGCAGTTTTCGACAAAGTTGCGAGAAATGAAATTTCATTCACGTAAAATGTAGTACAAGTAAGAGAAAGTAGTTACCAAACTTCATGTCACATAACATAATCCAATTATAAAATGTTGTTTTATACGATTTTTCTATTTTGTATTATACAGATAAACACTCCGACAGTAAACACAGGCAGGCATACACACGCTTCCCAAAATTTCATTTTTGTTCTCTGGGACTTAAAAACTTGTGTTAATGAAAAAAGTACACATCAAATTTCAGGGTCGAACACAATACTTTAGCTATAGCACCTAATGCACAGTAAGAGAATGTAATAATAGCATAAGCCTAGTCGTAATAATTATAATTCGTAATAATTATAATCCACGAATCCTTATATATTTTTAATAATTAAAATAAAATATTGGTCTTGTAAACCAAAATTAAGATATCATCTTTTAAAACTTAGAATACATAGAATTTATGGTTTTTGTATTTATGAACGGATGGACAACTAAATGAGAATAATAGGTTTGTTTGTTGTGGTTATTTCACGATGGTCGTGTACTACTATTTAGGTGCAGAATTTTGCCCACAAAGAGTTATTTTACTTGCCAGACATGGGACTTAAGATGTACTCACACAAATGCCATTGACTTGGGCCGGGATCGAACCCGAGAACTTGGGAATAGAATTCCACCGTCAAATCACTGAAGATGCCGGCAAAACAATAAGTGGTATGATTGCATTGTTGGTTTAAGCCTATGACGTTGTAGGTAGGCTATATGGTCAAACACCGCATTTAAGTAATACTATTATGACAGGCAAATTTTTGCCTATTTCCCTTTTATGCTTAAATCTAAAACGTACGAGTTTGTTATAAGGGCATTTAGTTTTAGTCTAAACTTATTATTACAATTTTATTGTGCCCATCAATGCTCTTTCGTATGTTACTGACTATATTTAAAATATTTGCAATAAATCGCCTTTATAGTCTTTTCTTCTTTTGCTACTTTTTTATATTTCTTTTTTTTCTGTTTATTGAGCTTTATACTTAAGCACTACAAAAATTCAGTGTAATACAAATTCAATAACACACTGTATAAACATTAACACAATGGTCTATCACCGAGCAATAATTTCCACAAATCGGACTATGATGGATATATTGGAGAGAATTTTAAGTAACTATTCACAAGATTTACTAGGATAATTTTATGGTTTCTTCAGTTATTCAATAGCAAGTATTGGCCAACATCTTATGAGAAGCAGAAAGGATTTCTCCAGATTAAAAAACATTAACTGATAAGCTAATAATATTTATTAACAGTTGAATTTAGAAAAATGTTTTGTCAATTGTAAAGCGAACATTGAGATGTGTATGAAAATAAAATTTAAAGCCTGTTATAGCATACTTCATTGTAATTTATTTAGCCTTTTTATGTGGTTGTTGCTTGCCTATTTTGAGGGTTTTTATTGTCCAGAAATCCGCTACCTATTATGATATTTAGATATATGGCGCAGAAAGAACATTACCGGTATTCCTGTCCTGCATGAATATAACGTGTTCATCACCAGATACTAGAAATGTAGGCCTACTGTATTACTAATAAGTTGATGGTGCTAAAACATTAACTATTAAGGGGAGATGGTAGTTAACGCTAGCAAAATGATAGAAAATATAGCGTATGTTCAAGAAGCCATGACTCAGATGTTAATCGTCAGATTTAGTTGAATTTTTTAAATAAAAACAGTTGAAAGACTTTTTTTAAATAAAAATAGTTGGAAATTCTGTATAGTCAAGAATTTTCCCATACTTCTGCTAAGGGAGATTTGTCATCCATCTATAATGAATTCCTGAAAGTTTCATTATTTTAGCATGAATAGCTTTTCAGAAAATGGTACCTGAAGTACAGAAAATGTAATTTTACAGGAGAGCGAAAAGAAAATGACATGCATGTTCTAACCTTATGGCATTATATCCATCCAGGTCGCTCTGCTTGGCTTAATAATAACGCAACATATAAGACCTATATATCAAAATGTTCAGAAAACTATGTTCTATTACATGAGCCCAAGGGGAAACAATCTATTTTTTGACACTGATAACTGCCATCTGCCTTAATAGTTTTTATTTTAATTCATATATCATGAGAATAAATATTTCACACCTGTTTTAATACATGTAGATCTTCCTACTGAATCAAAATTATTAATAACACATATTGTGACTTTGGATATGTTTGTACTCTATGATTCGAGATTACATCGTGCAGAGGTAATGAATGATCAACAAAGATTGTATTACTGTATTGAATACAGAGCGAAGATGTGCCGCTTTTGCGCTGATGTAGCCTATTGTATAATGTATAATCAAAAGAGGCGTGCCGTCAAGTTGGGGTGGAATCGTGAAGTAATACAGCACCCTAATGTCAACAGGAGAAAGTGAGCATTATATTATCTCCAGCAACGCAACGAAATGCAGAATATTGAATGATAGCAGCACAGGCCTTTAGCTAAATACCCCATGAAGGTCAACTATATGAATTTTAATATGAGCACTTGTAAAATAGTTGAGAAACTAGGTGACACGATCTAGTAAACTACATTATACCGATTACGCCTTTTAAAAAGAACAATATAAAACATCCTAAGAAGACAGAACGACTCGCGAGTATAGTTCTTTTCATCAAGAGGAGTGAAATTCGACCTATGTTTTTGACGAACCTGGTTTTATGAAATGCATATTCCTTCTCACCCATTTTCTGCGGAGCTGTAACATCCAAATATTGAGTGAGGAAATGAGGCAAAAATTCCTACTTCACTTGAGCAAAAATGTCTACCTCACTTCAACAAAAATGTCCACTTCACACGAGCAGAAATTAGTCGTGTATTCCAACGATTTGGCAACGCCGCATTCAACTGCCAGACTATTATGCTTCTAAATTATCCGTACGATGGTTCCTTAGTAGGAGGAATGAAAACTGCCCCAGAACTACAAATGGCGCAGAGTCCTTTCACAGACATTTCAAAAGGGAATTTTACTGTGCACATCCATCGATACATATTTTAACACAAGTTTTAAAGGAGCGACAAATTCAAACGGACATATCAATCCGATCGCATCTTTCTGCGAAGCAAAGGAAAAATAAGAAGTCTGAAATTAACAGACTTTATGCCATTAAGAACTGGAACGATTATGTTTCGGGAAAGATTAATTTATTAAGAAATGTGACGCTAATGGGAGCTAGATATAAAGCACAAAGACTGTAATTTCGACATTATCATCAGGACGTGCCCATCAAATGGGGGTAACATAAGCTAACTTTAAGAAGTGACGTGCCCACGAAATTGCGATGAAACCACACAGTGTTGCCACATCTCGTTTTGAGGAAAGATGTAAGTACCATTTCTGTATTTCTTTACTTTGCTCAAATGAATATATTCATTTGCTCTATTGCTATGGCGATTTGCTCAAATGTTAATCACCGCAAATATTTACTATCTCCTTCTATCTGCCCTTAAGGATCCAATATCCTACTACAGACGTGTTCCTTACCTGTTGAAGCTTGCGATACAGATGCAGAATCGAACTTCGAGGTTCCAATACCATATAAACTGTTACTCTGATCACAGAAACTTTGATTCCCACTTCCAATGCTGCTGGAAGCTGAAGACGATACACCGGGTCTTGTAGCCGAAGTGTCTACAACCAGGCCTCCATTCCCACTCCCTAGCCTGCCACCTGCTGCATAGATTGACTCGTAGCAATTGCTTATAGAAGTCATATCATCAACAGGCTTCACATCGTCGTAAATATTTGATTCTGCATCTTCATTGTTCTCCCGTATGCGCTGATATGCATCTTCACCTATGCAGTCGTCGTAGGTTTGATCCAGGGATGGATCCATTGATCCTCCGCAGTAGTCATAGCCACTGTCGTTGCCATCACCATCTGCGTTGATACTGAAAATAAATAATATTTAAAATACTTATTTATTTATTATTTACTTATTTACATTATGTCATGGAGCATCGAGAATGACGTTATAGACTTAAGAATACCACAACACTAACACAAACTACAAGATCGGTATACATAAATAAAAAATAATAAACAATATAAAACAGAAAACATCAGAATGCTAAATACAGTATATAGTGAAAGGATTAATAATTGTGTGAGATACAGTCTTCACACTAGAATTAGAATTTCAATGCCTCTCACAGAGAAGCTGCTTTTCTTTCTATGAACATTTTTACACTTTAATTAAATCTGGGATTCATTCCGTGCATGTTTTGATTTTATGGGTAATTCGTACATCTTGGTCAGTGCTTTTGGGGAGTAGAATATAGAACAATAATATACTATACTATACTACAGTCTAGACTAGTATTCTATGGATATAAGCATATGCATTCATGAACCACAGGTTATTGTCTCTGTTGGACATTACGTCATGATAATAATATAGGAGAAAAATTCTTCGGACATTGGGATTTGAACACAGGACCATAATGAATAGAATGAGAAAGTGTGATGACTTCGCCGCTAATACAATGGTGGATATAGGGAGAGCGGCGGTCCACCGAAACACTGGCAGCACCTTCGTTTGCGTTTCAACTTCTCAATGCTGCGTCATGATAGTTTGGCATCTTATGATTAAACTCGCAATCTTTAATTAACCCTTGGTCCTATTTCTGTGAAATTTGTGCAGAAATAATCTGCACAACACAGTCCTTCTGATGGTTAAAACAGAGACTTAAAAAATGCGGACATAAATGTTTTTATTTCATTATATAAACATCACCAATTACACAAAATTCATGGAGGGTGAAACGGAATTTGACTATGCGACAATTTTTTTCATTTTTGTGTCCCGTAAAAACTTCAAGCGAGAAAGTTTTAGGGAAATATTTCAACTTTATTTTAAATTCAGTACCACCTTTATATCTTGAATGGTTTACGAGTAATTGAATGGTAATTATTCCGAGCGCTCAGCTCTCTGAATTATGTGGGACGATCGTGAAATGTTGAGGGTGAAGCAAATTTGTCTATGCGACATTTATTATTTTATTTTTGTGTCCAGAAAGAGATTATGGGTGTAAGGTTTAGTGAAATATTTGGATCTTATTATAAATTGAGTACCACCTATATATCTATAATGGTTAACGAGTAATAGTAATTACTCTAAAGCTAAAGCTATCAGAATGGTATTGAGGTATTAGCAGGCATCTTTTCCATAAAATACCAGCAATAACGTAAAAAAATTTACATAATTTATTCGTAGTCTCAATAATAATACTATATTAACTGACTACTTGTACCCATACTGCAAGATTGACCCGCTGAGGGAAAGGAGTGAATGAAGCTTTTTCTAACTTCGTAAGTCTGCACTACTTTTATTTATGCATTTATTGGATTATTTATTTATCATATTTTCTGTTCACTTATGTTAGTAATTTTTATGTATAATTATCATAGCAAATGTCTTATTAGTTTAATATCTTGTTCCTTTTTTTAATAATATAATTTAACAACATGAGATGCACATAATTTACAGCGAACGGCGAATGGTCGAGGGTTTGACCAAATAGCGGGCTTTAGTTAAGGCAAGAGGATTTAATTTTTTTTTTTTTTTGTAGTGCTGCTTATGAAATTTTCCGTACCCTGCAATTCACAAACCATCCCTTAGTTTATGTTATCTCTGTTCACATATAATTTGTACACAGATCTACACTTTTGACCGTGTTTCACCTACATAACTTACCCCATACAGCCAGGAGATAATTAATATTATTATAAATAATATTACTATTAATACAATATTAATACAAATTAATACTCAGTAATATTCTATACAATGTAATATTAATATTAATTTATAAAATATCCCTTAGCTGTTTTCTACCCTAATTATACGTTGTTATTTCTATACAAATGTACATTCTTTAACAAATTCTCATCAAATTATACTAACATACCATCTACCCTATTTTCTAGGCAACAAAATATTAGATCAAATCATCCCTTAGCTGTTTCATACCTATTGTTCATTGCTTGTGAACATCTTCGATTTTTTGAAAGATGTGGAACGAAATGTTACGGTCAAGCTTCTTGGAATCTGAGAAATTACTGTTACACACGGCCATGTTTATTTTTGGAGATGAGATCTTCCAAGACGTGTAAAGCAGCCCGAAAATTGTCAGAAGTATCTAACAATTCAATTTAGATAAGGTGAGTCATTTTGAAATAGATTAATGTATTATTTTGTTTAATAATGTTTGCAATTTTTCCTATACCGCCCGTAGTAATCTTGCTCCCGCGAATCTCAAGCAGAGTAACGGCTACCTAGCGGCGGAACCAGTGAACTACCTCAGTCATCACACTTTCTCCTCTATTCATTATGACAGGACTTTCGGCTATCCGTGCCAATACTTTAACAACGGAGCTAAGCCAGAGTTCACTTCACAGCGCCAGATGGAACCTCTCTCCTATGACTGACTGCCCTTAATGGTCTACCTCATTGGCAGACAAGTTATGTCTTATGCAATACTGTGATGCACACTAATTAGTGATTTTTGTGACCGAGCTTCCACCATTATTGTACAGTAACATTCACGATAGATAAGTTATATGCATTTGCATTAATGAACCACAGATTATTGTCTCTGTTGGACTTCACATGATACAATTTTTGGAGAGTCTGCCAGTGAGGTACACCAATTAAGGGTAGTCAGTCGTAGGAGAGAGGTTCCATCAGGCGCGGTGAAGTGAACTCTGGCTGGCTCGGTTGGTAGAGCATTAACATGGATAGTCAAAGGTCCTGGGTTCAAATCCCAGTGTCAGTGGATTTTTACCCTATAATATTATCTAGTATTCTATAAATTCCATACTATATGGAATATAGAATAATACTATACCATTGCCTATCTGTACTACAGACACACATGCATACCTAATATATGACAATGTATATCTTTGTTTTATTTTAAATTTTATAATAGATAAAGCGATTAGTATGAGATTGTTAATGGGAATATTCCTGTGGCACTGGGAACTGAAAGTTAGCCTTTCTGCTTTCCTGGTGTTTTCTTGAGATATTAGTTAATATTTCGATTCATTTAATGTTCGGTTTTCTTTTGCAATGTTATTGTTCTATGCATTTAGATATTATCCATGAATATTTGACGAGATTTCTTATGTCCTTATTTGTTAATATCTAATGACACTGTCTCACATATGAGATTTTTAAAGAATCTACACAATTCCCTAGGTTAACTTTCTCCTCATCTCACAGTAATTTATATCTTTAGACAGTCTATCTGTAATCTGATTTTTCAATACAATTTTACCCTCTTAAATATCACAAGCTGTGCATTGTATCATGAGAAATATTGCTTGTATATTATTTATAATAGCGCCCCATACAATTTGTGTGACTTTGGCTGTACTTGCGTGTGCCTGTACTAGTATCTGGGTGTACGTGCACGTATGATAGTGTATACTATGTTACATACATACATCTCTATAAATCAATTATTATAATGAGTAATGACTGACACTTGATGTCTAGAAAGCTTTAGTCGTATTAAACTTGCGACAACCTGCATTGCTCAAGCTGTCAAGAGATACAAGCTGTTTGGGATGCCTGCACACCAGGGGCTACTTCACTGTCTCCAGTGGCAAAACAGATTCCGCGTTTCTTTGTATTCTGTTCTTTGATCATTACAAAATTCATGTGATTTACGCTGATTTCAGAATTTATTTATTTATTTATTACAAGAGATATTACAAGAGGTATTACATTTAGTAAAACACCCGAATGAGCAAGACTGCTCGTGCTCGGGTGCCGTTTCAAAAATATCAAAGTGAAGAAAGAGGAGAGACAAAGAAATAGAGTGTATAATGTGCTTAACTAAAAAAGAAAGTAAAACAAAAACATTAAACATAAAAACATAAATACATAAAAGGAGTGAAACAAAAATTACTTAAAAGCTAAAAAATTACAAAAAATTCTTTACATATCTATTAAATTTTACATTTTTAAATGCCGTAATTTAATGAGAAATGAGATTTTGATACATGTACACTTTTGGTGCCCTCTGCTTATGGACCAGTAAAAAAAAAAAACAGTTTGCTTCCAGCCTTTCGGCGGAATGTTGAAATATTATAATATTATACGGTCTTCGAAGACGTCACCAACTTACTAGTACTAGGGTCGAAGTAGAGTGACGAAAATATAAATTTGTTTCAAGCTTGAAGCGGCGAAATCTGCTAACAATGTTTTAATAGTAAAGAAATGTAAGTAACTATTCGAAGGTGTTTTCCTTTAAACATTTCAGAATTTTTACCGCCTGTATTTCCTTATGCAAGTTGTTGCTGGCCAGTATTTTCTGAATTTTTGTATCATAAAAATTTAAAGGTTATGAGATGCTTTACCATGGACGTGAACTCTTTTAGAAAATTCTGTAGAGGTTTTTCCTATTTTGCATAAATTCCTCATCGTCAGTTAATTCCAATTTTTCGTCTTGGGAATAATAGTGATGTAAGTTATCTAGGAACTCTATCAAACAAATGATACAACGGTTTAATGTTGTTCAGTGATTACAACCTATTTATTTTCATAATTTTAAGTAATATCTCCCTCAGTATGATTTAAAATAAAGTGTTTTTTCAACACAATATAGTAGCGAAATGCTTTAGTATCTAGGCCTATACGGACGAAAATAGCAAAACTTATTCTGAATTCTGTTGACTGCATAACTTAGTTTTATTATAGTTTATATTGCATAATATTCTTAAATATTATAATTGAGATACATTTTCGCTAGACTTTTTTTTCCTCACTGGTGATTTGGGCATTTTTCTGCCATCTTCAGTTATTAGTTTCTCGCGCGTTTTCACAGTCGTTAAAAAAACCTTTTTAAAATACATTAACTGTGGTTTAAAAAAATAATATTACAATTCGCACACTTAGAAACTACAAACTCTTATTTCAAACGATAGCTACATTGAAGTTATGTGTTGCATTCTGTTAAGAAATGGAACAAAAAGACTAAATATATCTTGAAGATGGCAGAGACCTGAGGGCCTTGTTGCATAAAAAGTCAGGAAGTAGAATCAAGAGATATCACGACAGTAAATACCGTTCCGTATGTTTCCACTGCCATATATCATTCCACCAGAGCTCCATTCATGATACTATGACCATTGGTTGCAATAAAGGAATTATTAAATACAGTTCCGTAGAATTATAGACTAATATTAGTCATTGCATCAAATATGTTTACGTTACTAAAAACTAAACTCCGTGGCGCTACATCCCTGGAGGGACTTGGCCTACCACCCGACCGCTGCATCATCTCCCGTAGGCAGATGGCAGGATTGGGGGGCATGTGGTCAGCATGCCGACACCCACGGCCGTTAATGGTGATTTTCTGGACCGGAGCCGCTACTTCTCTATCAAGTAGCTCCTCAATTTGGAATCACGAGGCTGAGTGCACCCCTACCAGACCTCCCTACCAGAAAAATCCGAGGAGGGACCGGGAATCGAACCCGGGAATCGAACCCGGGCCGACGGATCTGTAGTCAGCGACGCTAACCACAAGACCACGCCGGAAGGAACTATGTTTATGTTACTGCTATGTAAAATTGTTCTTATGATAGTGATCGTGAAGGTTGACAATAACAATAAGAAGAGGGGAAATTAATAAATTTTACCTGATCTTAGGTGTCTTCAAGTATGACTTCTCTTCATAAACGGGAGGTCCAACGTCATCGTAAACGTCATCATCTTGTTGTTGAATCACTGAATAACCTTGCAGCGTAGAATAAATAGTGGATGGAGGATACACGTCATCGTATGTATCATCGTCACAAACTTCTGTTGAATTAGAACTTTCATCTGGGTTTACTTCATCGTCTCTAGTTACTATGGCAGGTACAGCTGTGAATGTAGATGGCTCTTCGTCCGAAGAACGAGGTTTCGATGAATTCGGTGAAATACCCCATAGGAAAGACTTATTAGGGGTCATTGAAGGCGAATCCTTTTGTTGAACACTGTTAGAGGTTTCGTATATTTTGTTTGAGATGGCTTGCGTCTCTTGAAGGGAAGCACTGTTTTTACTGTCAGAATCGTTTTCCGATAAACAACTCTTTTTGGCACTACATACACTATCTGTTGCACACATAACTTTAACATAGTTACTGTCATCTGTATTATTTTTCAAGTTTTCTATTCCTTTATTTACACCATCTTTATACACTTTTTTAGCCGGCACTGCAGGTTTCGTCTTCAACTGCTTCTTTTCTTCTTCCTTAAACACAACAACTGAAACCACCTTTTCTTCATTGTGATTATTATCTTCATTAATTGAGACATCTTTGTTCTTAGCATTAGACTCCTCAATAGAACAATTATTTTCACTAAGATGGCTAACTTCGTTATCGTTCGGTTTCAATTCGTTGTCACTTGTATTTTCTTCAGTCTTGTTAACAATATCGCCGTTGCAAACATCTTCTATGTCCAACGTTACCCGAACTAAAGTGGATTCACGTTTGAAAAATACTCTAGGATAGTTCGGTTCTTTTTTCGCTTCAGAAACATGCTGCAACTGTCTCGACACCTGAGGTTTGGAAGATTCTGCGTTTTCTTTCGCAATCTCTTTGTTTGGTTGGGGTGCTTTTGAATTTTCTTTCCTAGGATCAGTGCTTGTTTTGGAAGTTCTCGCATTTTCTTTACCCGGCTCTGCACTTACTTTTGTAGAAGGTTGATTACCCGAGGAATTTTTTTCGAAAATCTGAATTGCAGCTTTCACATTGCCGCTTTTTGTTCCAAGCGACGAAGGACGATATGTAAGAGGGGATTTTCGTTTGTAATCTCTTGTGGAACTAACGCTATTAACTTTGTTTTTGCTCTCTTCTGTTTCCAAAATAGGTTGCCTCGATAAAGGTATATGTTTTCTAACTGTAGCGGTAGACGATGCAGTCTTTGTACTATTTCCTGAATTATTTAGAGTACTATCTTTTTTAATGTTATTGCTGTTGCGTCGGCCCACTGATGTTTTCTCGGAAAGCGGCATCTTCTTGGGCGTTGAAGTTGCTGTACATATGATCTGGTGTGATTTTTTAGTTTCCTTCTGAATTACATCAGTCTCTTTGCCATCTTTGCTCTCATGAATAATAGCATTAAACTTAGACGCCAAAGCTGCTACTTTGCTCGACGGTAAGTTGGATGTCCTATTTTCCATAAGGAGGCCTTTACTCACGGCTGTTCTCCTGGAAATTGATCCTGAGGACGAAGAAGACCTTCCGTTGCCAATGCCACTGCGAACTTTGAAACTCGCCTTTCTTGGTGGGCTATCTCTTGAATTTGAGTTAGTCCGCCTGGCTTCAGTTTTGGTGACATCTTCCTTTGTTTCTAAACTCGTTTTTGACTTAGAGTGATCAACTTTGTGACTCTTGAGCTTTGGACCGCCATTTTTAGTTATGTTCGTTTTTGAACTCTCCACAGATCCTTCAATACGTCTTCTTATTTCCTCTACTCTACGTATTGCTGGCACTTTAACTAGCACTTTTCTAGCATTGTTATCGTTAACACCTTTCGCCACGGACTGCTTATGCCGTGTTTCATGGTTATTCACTGAGGTGTCGTTCTCTTTTTCGTCGATAACAGAGTGAGATAACTTATCATATATTGCTTCTGATCCCTCGCTATTCTCTTGATTTGGTAAAGATAACTCTGACACAGTAGATTGCACTTCAACAGTTTTATGTTCTATGCACAAAACATTATTTTCACTTATTGAACGCTGTGACAATACTGTTGTTTCTATTCTAATTGAAACGTCACTATTCTCTTGCAGATCTGAGGTCATCTCACTGGAGAGTTTGTTGTCGCTATAGCGAGTCTCTAAAAACCGGCTCAGAAAACTCCTATTCCCGTACACTACAGGCTCAGCCTGGAGTTCATTATTATAGC
This sequence comes from Ectobius pallidus, assembly GCA_964059195.1. NCBI lineage: Eukaryota > Metazoa > Arthropoda > Insecta > Blattodea > Ectobiidae > Ectobius > Ectobius pallidus. The sequence goes on from CAXKWD010000009.1 coordinate 58,532,586, forward strand.
TAGATCGAGATTCACTGTTTAAGCTTTTATTGGAAATACTGATGTCTCTATCCATGCTCCCCCATTTTGGAAGAGACGACATTGATGACGATTTTGAATTAATTTCAGCAGATATATTTCCAGTTTCCTTGAGAACCCCATCCTCCTCCTTTGTCATCAACTTCTTCGCCTTCATGTTGCGAACCCAGGACAGGTAGCGACACTCCAGCAGCCATCCACTTCTTTTAAGGTGACTGGAAGTAGGCTAACCATCCAACCAGATTACGCACTCATTCTGTAACACGAGAGAGAGAAACAATGTTTGTAATTATCACATGTGATATGAAAGATAATATGATATCTTAAGTATGTGTTCCAATTGATAGGGCAGAACATATCTGCTGAGACCTCACAAATGTACGTAACAAATTAAGCATCGTGAGAAGCTAGTGGCTTAAGTAGAAACAATTATTCATACAAAATGAAAACATATCTTCTCAAATATGTGTACTTTGCGTTACAATTAATTTACAGCTGATATTAATTATTTTTAATAACTAAAAACTGTAACATAAGTTTTTTATTACGCCTATTCTCGAAAAGGACTTGCTTGAAAGGGGATATTAAGCATAAAAATTACATGGTGTAACAATGTGAGCTCTTTTTAAACGAAATAATAAATTTAAAAAAATGTATGTATAACATGGTTTTCTTAAATACTTTGTCACAGTTTTGTCCGCCCTAGAACCGGACCTAAAGTAGGCCTAAACAAGTAAGTCTGTCTCCCTCTAGCACATTACTCATATCTACGTAAGAGTGAGAGACATTCTTACTTGTTTACTTCAGGGATGTTTCTGTAGCGGATAATATCTACCCTTCCAATGTCTCAAAAGACTGTGACTAAAGTATATTATAACTATGATGTGATTTTACATGTGACTAGTGTAAGCAACAATTCTTTCGCAATATTTTTAAATAGGAATGAGTCGCGGTATTTACGATACTTTCCATATTCCGATATTTTTTTTTTTTATTTCACTTATTCTGGCAGAGGTAAAACCGTTTGGCCTTCTCTTCCGCTCTATTAGTCAGTAATTACAATTAAATAAATACATAAATACTATTAGTTAAAACGTACACACTCTATATATTTCATTGTTGATTGCAATTTGAGAAAAGCTCTACAAAATACTGTAATATATCTAAAGTACGTACTAAAAAAACTAAAAATTACAAGTTTCTCACTGCTCATTCCGGCACAAAGGTAAGCGGTCGCCTACTAAGTGAGCGCTTTCCACTGCCTCCCCGTTCACTCAAGCATAATAGTTCGCAAATTGGAACTTATAATTATTTCAGTGTTGTGGAAATAGCCTACGGTTATTTTATAATTACCCGTAAGACAATTTTCACGAAAAAATTTCACCCTACTGCACATACGAAACAAAAAACCGAATTATGGGTGAAATAGTTGAGGACAAGAGTGGGATAGGATGAATATTGAAACCCATCCCATCTGTTCATAAATACACGGACACACAAATAATTTTTTTCTGAAAAGAGACCAAAAAATGTATTATCAGTGAAATATTAACATAGAAATTCAGGGCTAAATATAACATTTCAGAAACCTGTCGTATATTCGGTACTACAGAAAAAATTAAGGGTTCAGTATTGAGATAATGACAAAAATTAAGCGAGAAACTGAATAAACAAATGGATCTAAATGAGTAAAAGTAGTATAGACCTACGATAAAGAAGTCACATGTTTTTAAAATTAAGCTGTTTTCATGGAGGGAAGTCATGGCGCGGAAGATAATAAAATCAGGTAAACTGATTTAACGAAGTGCCAGGATGCTTTGTTTAATCGTTTAATCAATCATAATTGCAATTATGGTACACAAAAAATTAAGTTTTTTATTTTTTTTATCGTCTTCCGAGTTAAGCTCCAGATTGATTCATGAAGCAGAACTTACGGAAGAACAAAGGTCTAGTTTAAAAAAAATCTGATTAACATCGTCCAGCATCAGCAGAACTATACAGATTTATGATATCCTGACAATCGCACTCTCACATAAAAATAATTTTTAAAAAAAACATGTCAAACTGGCCGGTTACGGGATTTGAACCAGGGCCCTCCAGAATGCAATCCAAAACGTTACCATCTCGACCACCTCGCCCAGTTTAACGGTCTAGTTTGATAAGCATATGTGAAGGAATTGTGTTATTTGTCAAAACTAAATGTATTGCAACTTCCCAAGTCGCTTACGAACACTATAAAACAATAATATGTTGTCATGATAACTGATTTGCATTTGATAAATTCTTTCTACTATATTACCATAAAATAGGCACTAAATTGGGCTTTACTCGGTACCGGTCAACCGATTTGGTCCAACATCGATAGGCTTCTTCCCATGGACGTTATAAATGCGTATACCAAGTTTCATGTAAATTCGATAAAGCGTAGCCTATTTGATTTATTGCGCGTACAGACACACGGACGGACGCACGGACTGACGGACGGACAGACAGACTGATGGGCAGACATTTTCTCGTCCCCCTCAAAATCTTATAAAGTACCATTCTGGCACTTAATAAACTATTACAATTGAATAAACATAACACTATTGGTAAACTGTTACATCGGTAACTAATTCAAAGAACAAGATATAGGCCTACTAAATATGTTCGTATATATTATCTATGGGCTTTATAGGCTATGACTTAGAATTCATGCTATTAGAATTATTTATTCCACGTTACAAATGTGTAACATTTGGCAAAATAGGTATAAGATGTGAAGTATACTTGTGTTTAAACAAGGATTGAAATTGTTTTAGGTGGTTTCAGCATGAAATGTTGCAAATAATTATAGTAACACGATTTTTAGCATATATTATGTTAACATATATTATTTAGTATATGTTGCAAAAAATTGTTTACTTATGTTTTCTTTAATGTCCACTGTACATATATGTAACATCTCACGAAAAGGGCCTAAATGTTTAAATCTTACACATCCATCTAAAAAGATTTCTTCTTTTTAAATAATCAACATATTAAACAAGTTTAATTTTCTTACTAACCAGACCCTATCTGGGCATTATAGGGCTAAAACAAGAAATTTTATGCGCTGGATTAACGTTGTCATGTAAAAATTAACTTCTGATTCAAATCACAGTCAGTTCTCAGCATTATGAGTGAATCCTATCGTTGCTTCCTGGCAGGCGGAAATGAATGGCTGCAGAAGCCAGACGATAACACTTCTGCACAAAACCGAGTCACAGATTATGATTATAAATACTAGGGTCTACTGCACTACAACATGTACATAGAACGAAGCCCAATAACGACATTTATTTATTTTGGCATGCAAGTTTTGTAGTTATCTACGAACGTGTGTGTGTTTTGTTTGCTTTATTTACTTCACCTTTTTAAATTTTTATATATACTGGAATATATTTTCTCCATCTGTTCAGTTTACAGGAAAATCCAATTTTTCCCATAGTATTAATTACATGGGGTACGCCGTAGCGTAGTGGTTGAGGCGCTGCGCTACAAACCGGAAGGTCGCGGGTTCGATTCCCGATGAGGTCGTTGGAGTTTTTCAATTGGCCTAATCCTTCTGGTGGCACTATGACCCTGGGGTCGACTCAGCCTCTAACAGAAATGAGTACCACGTGCAATCCTGGGGGTAAAGGCGGCCGGTGCGTAAGGCTGACAACCTTACCACCTTCATGTGCCGAATGTCTAAAAATCTGGGAGCCTGAACCTCCTGGAACCCTCTGGGCCTACATGACCTGTAATAGGGAACACTTTACTTACTTACTTTATTAATTACATGGTTTAACATGGTAGTAAGTAAAATCTCATGTTTTGCTTTACACAAAGTAACTATCAAATTTAAAACAATGTCAAAAATAATTAATACCTTCTGCGAAATAATTTAAAATCTGAAATTTCCATTTTGAAATATTTCAAATTCAATAAACAATGCAAAATTCAGCTTCATAGAATAAACATGGACAGATTTTACATTATAGGCTAAATGTATGCTATTCCGAGTGCCCTTAAAGCAAATGCTACAGGAATAGTAGGCCCATAATATCAGGCCTGAAATATTCCAAGGTCTCGAAAAAAACCATCTGGCATCTGTGACTGAAAAAATTCAACTCTGATTATTACCGCTGCATATAATTCATAAAAAGTTATTTTCTACCACTAATTACAATATAATATGTCTAAAATGATTTAAGACAACATAATAATAATAATTACAATGTATTTAAATACAACAGGAATTATGTACTTGTTATAAAATCAGTGATTCATTACTCACTTTTTTGGGGTTATAGGCCTAATGTGCCTAATCACAACTGATATAACAGTGTTGTGTCAGTTTCTGTCAAAATGAGTATATTTTTGGCAGAAAAATTGTTGGGGATTTTTAGTAGTTATAGACTTGATAAAAAGTGGAGTAGAAACTACCTTGCCTGCCCAAAGTCGGGGTCTATGTTTAGGGGTTCACTTTCATACATATCCTCTGAGGCAGGGCTTACCAAACTACGGCCCAGAGGCTGAATCCGGTCCGCAAGTTACTTTTGTTTGGCCCGTCCATAAAAAAATAAAAATTCTGAATAATGAAATAAAATTAAGCGCTCAGATGTTTAAGGAAATGATTCCTGTGAAGCAGAAAGGTGAAGGCAGCAGAAAACACTACAGTGCGTTGCAAAATGACATCAAAAGAATACATTAACAAAATAAACTAAATCAGTAAGAATAGTAAATTAGTAGAATATTAGTACAGTGTTTTGCAAAATGATAGCAGATTTACAAGAATAAAACTGTAAATAGGCCTAAGTGCAGTTGCGAAGGTGAATGTTGCTCTCTCAGCACTCTGATTTCATTTATATCCATTTATTAAGCGCCAGTATGGTATTTTATGAGGTTGTGTGCGGGACGGGATAATGTCTGTCCGTCCGTGTGTCTGTACGCGCGATAACTCAAATACGCTTTATCGGATTTTCATGAAACTTGGTATACACATTTATAATGTCCACGGAAAAAAGCCTGTTTATTTTGGACCAAATCGGTTGACCGGTACCGGAGTAAAACCCAATTTAGTGCCTATTTTATGGTAATATATTAGAAAGAATTTATCAAATGCAAATCAGTTCGCATGACAACCTATTGTTTTATAGTGTTCATATACGGCTTTGTAAGTTGCAATACAAATAAATACAATAACATGACAAACTAGACCTTTGTTCTTCCGTGGGCTGAAATGAACCGATCTGGAGCTTAACTCGGAAATCGATTAAACAAAAACATTCTGGCACTTTGTTACATGAGTTAGCACTTAGGGCTTACCTTGTATTTAACTTACTTTAATTATAAAAGAAAAGAAGAGAACTTGACAATGTATGTTTTATGTATAACAACGGACCATTTTAAGGTAGACACTGAAAATAAAGCATCTGTAAGGAAACAGTTGCTGTATTGAGAGAATAGCCTATCATGTTTACTGGCATTATGAAATCAAACATCCGTCAACATTTTCACGAGAACTAATAGGCTATCAGTGTTCACATCAACGTATACCTGAGACTTTTCAAAAATGAAATTTATCAAATCAAAATACTGGTCTGCAATGATTGATGAACAATCCGTTTTGATGATATGGAGCACAAAACTAGAACCACATAAAAGTCAGTTTCATTCTTTTCACCGACTATGCTGTGAATTGCTATTAAATTAAAATTAATTAATGTAACATGTATTAAAATATATTGCCTGTGAGTTTCATAGTCATGAGGCTATGAATGAAAAACTGATTATTTGTTAAGTAATACAGCGGTTACTAACATGAAAAATGTACATTTTAGTTAAAAACACCATGTTTGAAAGTTAATCGGGTCTGTGCGCTTCGTGTATTGTTCCCATCTTAAACGTATGTGACTTGGTCAGCAATTCAGTCTCTGACGGTTAAGTGGCTCTCTTACGAGAAGTTTGGTAACCCCCTGTTCTAGGGTAAGGGGCCGGGAGGAGCCTCCGCCATATGCAGAATGACTAAAGACCTTAATAGAGGGGAGTCATCCCAAAACCATAATCGCTGTATAGTGGGAAAAAGGGAAGTAGCTTATTAATTCACATGATATTTTTTTCTGTTGGATTCATCTATCTACTCATTTGGAATATTTGGCTCCTTCCCCCATCGTCAAGAGTTCGTAAAATCACTAGAAATGTTCAAGTAAAGCATCCTTCTTGACTTACAGACTTTCTATCGAAACAGTTTAGGGATATACGAATGAAAAAGCGTTATTGAATATTCCTAGCCATAACCCCGCCCTAACTGTCATTAGCAGCAGACTCATGGCTAATTAGATAAATGTTTGCGTTCATGCAGCAATACGGAAGTTCAGCTTTGTTTGAGAAGAGACGCAGTTTAGAGAGAAAGCGGCCATGGTCAATGTTGAAGTCCTGACTTCAGGATTTCCTAGAAGAGGTGTGCACTCAATTGCTTCAGGATATCCGTTCTGTCCCATAAATCTGCCTGCAATGCAATTACTGGTTAAAACAATATTGTCGTTATGCAGGTTAATAATATTTTGGATTTTGCGGCATACATAATGTCCTTGAACTTATTTTACAAAAGAAAACCATTCGAATACTACATTCATTAAGTCGAATGCCCATTCTGACAGTTTTAAAAACATTTCATTGCTAATGATGTATAAATTCGTCACAGCAAAAAAGTGCATGAAAACAGAATTATAACATTAATAGAGTAATGCTTTATGTTAAAATATGAGGACTTTCTAAGTTAGTTTTGTCATTTATGAAAAATGTTATTCCTCTGAAATTTTTCGCATTGGTTTTAAAATTATAATTTACTGATGAGTTCACTTGATGAATGTCTTATAATATCTTATATTATATAAATTTAGCTCTAAAAGGGTTAATGACCTTTTTCTTTACATTTATGTTTGAGAGAAGTGTACGTTATTACTATAATTCCTACATAATTTTTATGTATCTGTCTTACTGTCACGTATATTGAAACACAAATTCGTATCTTTAACACTGAAAAATAATCTTATGAAACTTAGACCTAATGTTGGCCGCGGTAGTGAAATAAACGTTTTTTCTAACAAATTATAGATCAAATCAAAGTTGAAGGCAAAGAACATTAAATACCGGTATCTGAAAATATCAAACTTTAAGTCATGTAACTGACTGCCCTACTTCAGAAAAAGTAAAATCTCGAAGTATCGTGTGCCTTTCCTAGCTCCAGCTTACAGGTATCAAAGATTGCATCCGAGTATAGACTCAAGTCGTCGCATTACTAATAAGCAACGACATTGCTCGTAAAGCAATCCGCAATGAGTGAAAGTTATCTTAACGAATTTATTTTGCAACGAGAAGATAGCACAAGTGCATCTGACTTGCAGGATGTTGACTCTTAGTTTTATATGACCAATCAAAACGCTATAATCCCATGTCGCAACACCCCATGCAAGGCAAGATCTACCCCCTTCCCGACTACTTCCGAGGATCTTCGTCAGTTGGATTCATTAGTCAGATGGAGAATTTAATGTTGTACCGGCACATTGCCATGGTACCTCAAGTGGGAGCAGCGGCACGTAGAGCTGAAGATCCTGGTTCAAATCCCGGCTATGGCATTTCATTTTTAAGTCTAACTCTTCCTTTCCACCTTAGCCTTACTAGTAAAGTATTGAAGTGTGTATTTTTGACGTGTAAACGTCTTTAATAACGTATCAGTCGGTGAAGGGCCACTTGGTAAAACTGCATGTAACGGAAATACAATAAGACTGAACATATGAATGTAGAAATTACGGCCTCAGCAAGTTTATTCCATTCTTAATATTGATGAGAGAGGGCCTTGGCTATAGAAGAAAAAGTTATCATTCCATAATATGGACTTGCTGAACCTAGAATCTTTTGAGCGGAATTTACATTAAAATTAAAAAAAAAACTGAAACCTTTTTGATGAAATTTGCATACAAATATGTCCATCTAGTATAATTTACAAAATTTTTACTGTACGTAGACTGAAGCTGTCACATTTACAAATCAGTGATGACTAGACCTGGAATTTTAAGGCATATGAAATAACATGAAAATTTTTAAATATGTGGACGTTTCATGATAAATCGCATACATTTGTATAGTTTTATAGTGCCCTAAAATGCCTGTTTGGACGTTTAGAGCCTATTTTACTATTTTAGTACCTAAAATACCAATTTTGTACATTTAAAATAAAATTCTACTTCTGTATTTTTTACAATTTTATAATGGACATCACTCAATGAAAAGCAGAACAGCAGAGATGGGTTTTTCACAGAAACTTGATTATTCCAAACAATTGCTGCTAAAGGAATGCTGATTGACGGGGGAGGGGGAGGATTAAGGAGGAAGAACTACTGTGTCAAATCACCAGCGAAAGAACTTCTGTTTAGTGATTATAGTTCGTGATACCTAATTTTGCAGTTAATTCTGTTAAGAATAGGTAGGCCTATACCACGTTTCTTGCTGTAAAAAAATGACCATGTGTATAAGTGTTATAAGTGTTACCATGTTATAAGTGTAACTTATATAGTAAAATTTTAAAGTTTATTTTCTATCTATTAACACATTTTTAAAGCATATTTTAAGTGCCTATTTTCTCTTTTAAAAGCCTATTTACTTGTTTTAAAAGCCTATTTTAGGTGCCTAAAACTAATGTTTTTAGAGCATAAAATCCCAGGTCTGGTGATGGCACTGCTGTTCAGGGTTGCCAGGCGTCTTGGATTTGAGTAAAATGTCTCTTTTACAGGACGCCAATAAATACAGTTTTGAAGTATGGAACAATAATTGTTCCATACTTCAAAACTGTATTTTTCTTCCCACTGTATCCACATTTGAATTTAGCCTCCAAACCAGGGAAATTGGTAGCGTTTCCAGTTCTGCCCCCTTTGACTCGTTGCTTCACTCGAACTACATTCTTCCCATTTTGTGTCAGCAGTCTGTGTGTTTGAACGTGTTAGATTTAAGATGAGTGCTTAACAATCTAAAAAAAAAAATTGTATTTCGTGAGGAATGGCTGTAGGAAGAACATTTTTGCACTCCTTAGCTAGTAAGTGTTACTTACGAAAGTTGTATACATGGATCGTAACTTGACATTACCACACGCAATCTTGTTGCTAGGGGCGGCGGGCGGAAAGTGAATTGTTGCTAGGGGCGACGGGCGGAAAGTTACTTTACCGCCCGCAAATGCTTATTTGCGAGCAGAAATGACCAAGGCCTCCCCGCTTTATAAATATTCGGTTGCCATAAACAATAACAAATGCGAATCCCTTTCTGAAATAAGCACCATTATTCAAGAGTGTATTTACATAATATTTTCAGGTAATATCACAATTAATATAATTAAATTGATATAAGTAACCGTCGTGCAAAAAATAGCATGCAACACACGGACCGTAAAGGCATTTACGGGTCTCGAAAACTTAAAAACCCGAGGCTGCGCCTCGGGTTTTCAATCTGTTTCCTCGACCCGTAAACGTGCCTTTCCGCCCTTGTGTCGCAATATACTATTTCGTCTGCAGCTAAACTAACAACTAATAACAGTGCAACTAATATTTAAAGCAGGTTGTAAATACTTTAAATAACACCATGGAAGTCCTACATATCTGTGATAAGGGTGTTAGACTAAATACATTGGAAAACTTTCAAATTTATAAGAACAGAAGTAACATCCTTAATGAAAACATAATTGACCAAAATCATTTATTTGACTTGACTACAACGGTGACCTAGGTTACCAATTAACAAATTTTATAAACAACATTATTTGAGAAGAATTGTGGTGTTCATTACATCTTATATGAACTGAAGATGGCGCAGCATACGCCGAAATGCATTTTCAAGATAAGTTGTGTATTATATGTTAAGGGTAAAGGCGGAATATTGTAATAAATATATTTAATATTAACCCTTATCTGTTGAAAATGAGTTATTTTAATAACTTTAACAGTGAGTTTTCGAATGCATATAGCGGCCACAGCGATTTATTGCAGCATGCTCATCAGCTGAAGCACATCTAATGCGCAGATTTCTTTTTTTATTAATGATTTTAAATTTATAAAACTTTCTAGCTTGAATTTGAAATTTATTGTTTATCACATGTATACGACCTCAAAGCTCAAAAACTGTTTTAAATATAATTTGTTATACTTTATTTTCATGTTGGTGATTGAAACTCTGGGGGTTACTGAGATTATGTCCCTTATTTTCATCTTTAACATCTGGCAACCCTGCTGCCGTTGAACCAATGCGCGACTCAGTGAAAGTTGTCGCACTGAATTTATTTTGCAACCAGAAGATAGAGCACGTGAATTCTTAGTTCCCGGATGTTGACTCTTATTTTCATGCTTGCGCGTAAAAGGTTCTGAAATGACCAGAGTTCAGTAGAGGTCGTCAGTTGCACTTCCTTTCATGAGAGCGAGATTTCTATATCAGTCTGATTGATAACTTGTGTTTCAGATCGAACTTTCTTCCCATTACTTTCGCATGTGACATTGGTACTAAATAAGGTTACAACACACGATTGCATTTGCACGATCCAATACCAACAGGTGTAGAAGGGAAAGGGACCTGGCCTTATGAAAGAAACAAATGGAAGCAATGAACTTGAGCATGAGAGAAAACCTTGACAATATCTCTGATAGAAGATTTCGTTTACATTACGTACACATACTTGGCTTACTTTGAAATAATACAAAGAATGGAACATAAGTCATGGCTATACGGATACATCATTTGGTAGCACTTACAGTTAGTTGTGAATCAACCGTCGTGCAGAATGGGCATGACAAGCTGTGAACAACATTCTTACGTCAAAAGAGTCACTATCCGAGGGAGAAATGACAGAGAATACCACAAGGAGCTGACGGGAGCATTAGGGAATAATGCCCATTCGTACCGAACTTAAGGAATTATGGAGTGGGGATGTGTGCTTTCATGCAACTACTGTAATACATTAGAGTGGCACGATGCAGTCGCAAATGGATGTTATGGGTGTCTTGTTTCTTTCACTATCTTACATCTAGTAGCCTGCCCATAATCTGCATTATATATACATTCCATATCCTGCCCTTTCATTTGCATATTTCAAAATTTTAAAATGATCACACAGTTTCACAAGAAAAAATCGTCATGACTTATGCCCCATTTCTCGTACATTTTCAGTTCTTCAGCAATGTGACAACGATGGAGTACATATGTCTACATAGTATAATTCCCACAAGGGAAATTACCTGGGATGTTTATAAACTAAAAATGAACCTTTTACGCGGCAAAACTATATATAAAAACTAAAAATAGGGACTGAAGAATCAAAATAAGCCCTGAAAAATTTATCAGTAATTTTGGAACTAAGAAGACATTCAGAAATGTATATATTAAAATGAGAGTGGCCCAGTTAATTTGTAAGTTATATTTGCTACAACTGGCAAGAAAATAAATTTGGAGGATCATTTCTATAAGAGTGGAGTTTAAACTATGCTTCTTGTTATATAAAATCACTGATACCAGCGAAAACAAAAAATTGAAGTTACTTTTGATTAATATGAAACTTCTCTTGGAAGGAATTTATCATAGGTTGACATTATTTGTGATGAAAAATTGTAAGAATGAAATCATAGCTTGGCATTAATTTGTGATGAAAAATCAAAAGAATGAAATTTAGAAAAGTCCCTAAAACAGGCAATTTTGGATGCAAAAGTGCACAAGTAGACAGTAACAGTCTAATAGGCCTTTCAGACACTTTAAAACTATAATATAATAGGCCTTTTAGACAGTACAAAACTATTTATATTGATCCCATAGATGTTGTAGAAGTACACATTGGTCGAAACATTTTACTTTTGGCCAAGGGGAAATAATACACATTTGCCTGAATATTAGAGGTCTTGTAAAGATATACTTTTTGTGTGTATAATATGTGTAGCTCGAACTTCAAATAGATTTCTATAAAAGTTATCGCGTTCAAGTTTTGTTGAAAGGAAAAAAGTACAGCTTTTTAGGAAAAAAAACCCTTGTTTTATGGAAATAGGCTCTATCTACGTTTACCTCATACTGTGGCTTTTAACATGAAAAAATCGTTTTTACGTATTTACATCTCTTGACAGCAACTTAAGATTTTGTTTACTTGTTTTTTGTTTATTATACAATTAGTTTCCAGTTATTTCTTCAGGCATAAAAAATATGCATATGATTAAAAATATTTTCAGCACAAATTTCGTCTGTAGGTCTCTTGAACCGTTCTGAAGTTGTTGAAAATTGCGGCAGAAGTCAGTAACTCCAAAAGTTGCCATTTTAAGTTATACATACTACTACATTGCTGAAAGGATGCTATATAGACAGGTTGAACTAGTTAATTAATATACCAACCCATTTCCCAGTAACTAATAGGCTACTTCCATTTTCACTAAGTCCACGTAGCTTATACAATTGTTTATTAAAACTTTAAAACAGCTGTATCTCAAAACTAAGATTATGGACTTAATGATTTTTGCCGGAACGACGACGATATATAATTAGGTTATGTTTTACACATATAATAATTTTGTAGCAAATAGGTTACAAATGATATGCTATTTTGAACAAAATGAAAGCGAAATCAGCATCACATGTGACAACATGTAATGTGTTATGTACGCATCCTGTAAGCGCTTAATGCTGTTGTAAAACCCTTTGAACAACCCATTAAAAATTAATAATATTAAAAATATATATGAGATTAAGTATTAATAATTATTCTTAGGTGACGGCTCACTAAACAGATTAGCCTACCTAAAGCGAAGCGTAGATTGCATTAAGAAACAGGAGTAAATAAGCACACACGAAAGGTATTAAGTATATTTTCTCTTGACAGACAGTAAGCACTATAAATCTCATACCACCCAAGGGAGAGCAAAAGTGGAGGTTTCAGGCGCGATAGAAACCTTGATCCGAGAATTAAGTTCCGAATATCAAAATGTGCCTAGCATGTTAAACAGCTCTTACTGTTCATGTTCTGTAGTCAACATTCATCATACTTCCCTTAGTTATTTTTAGGAAAGTGGTTAGGTTAGGGTAATTTGTTTTTTGTGCAAAACAATTATTCTTTCTTTTTTTCCTTTAGCAAGTCCTCATCCATCATTTCATTTGTTCATTCATTAATTCAGACATAAAATAATCAATATATATATATATACACACACACACACATTCATTACTCCTTTCATTCGATTGTTCATTAATTCCTTTATTAATAACCAATTAAATGTATGTATTCCTAAATAATTTCACTTAATTATTCAATAAATCTTTATTTAATTTTTTCATTCAATGCTTCAAATCTTTTATTAATTTAACGAATTAATTCTTTACTAATTCATTTAACAGTAAGTTCATTCTTGGAACTTTTCATTTAATTAATCATGGAATTCAATGTATTTAACGTAAATACGTAATTTCTTTCTATTATTTTGTATTAATAACTAAGTTATTTATTGGTGTTGTTTTGACAAATATTTATTTATTTAATGTGATGCATTCATTCATCAATCCGATCTTCAGGTTCCTCCCGAAAAGTGTAATCTTTTTATTCTTCTACAAAAATTAAGACTACCTTTACTTATAATTTCTAAAATCAATAAGGATTACATAACACAATTCCACATTCTCTTTTCTAGGAAAGCGAGCAGGGTCCTTGTAAACTCCCAACTCTAAAACCCAAGCTTTGCAAAATAAAAAATTCTCCTTTTATGATTGACTTACTATATTTTCTTGCTGCCAATGAGGTTTTCATAAATTGTTTTGAAAATACTGATTAGCCTGTTCAATGCAGTAAGAACGATACTGCCGTTACGGATATAGGTCAAGACGGCGGTCAATAACCAAGTTTTTTTCCAAGTTAATTTTCCCGATGATCAGTAGTGTACTGAATAGTCATTAGACAGATTACAGTGATTTATTGAGTGTTTATTATATATTTTGACATAGGCTACACCTCTCTTTGGTACGCTCTTGGTACTTCGTAATGTAGCTATATAACCTAATATATTACAAAATTCTCGAGGAGGTAATTGCGTCTTAAAAATAATAGCTCCACTGTGAGAGACTCCAATTACAAAACAAGTTATGAATATGATTCTCGTGAAGCAACACGATGGCCTGTAATTCATTGCCCATTACTTTAGAGACTCTTAGAGAAACAGGAGCACAATAGCATTCTGCGAATTATATCACAGTTACATTTACGCAGTTGGTAATCGTAACGAGGAAGTCTTTATAACTACAACACTAACTGTTACAAAGCCAATTTGCTTTCTTATGGGAGCACCTTCAGGTCACTATATGGTTTATACTTCTATCCAACTAGCGACCCTTGGAGTTGTTGTTGCGGCCCACGGAACAAAAAAGAAGAAATTAATATAAATATTACAGTATAGGCTAGTATAAATAATATAGTACAGTATAAATATTATAGTATTAACATTTATATAAACAGCGAGCATTACCATAGGCATAAGCTAAAACTGTTAAGGTCAAATTAAACTTAAAAAAAAAATCCATTTTCCACCTAATCAGCAGTTGTCGAATGATCCCTTGAAAGTGAAAACTGAGGATCTACTAACACAGTTTCAAATTAAAGATCTGGACGTGATTTTCAAGCTGATCGATTTCTTCAAAGAAGAACAGGAAACGGGATAACTTTTTCAGACTTCCTTCAGAAGACATGTTTTCCCAGCTTTTAAATGTTGAACTTCAGATATTTGGAAACACATAGGCCTAAATTTGTGAAAGTGCATTTTCAGCTCGTATAACAATTTAAAATTATTAATGGCGTGAACGGGCTAATTAAACTAACAACATAAGGTTGTGGATTAGGAACTACTATCTCGCTGATCAGCTGCATTTCTCTCAATAAATAATTTGTATTACTATTATATTAATTGAAATTGAGAATTGTGTGATAAAAACTATATTTTGTGAAAATAAACATTTTCTCTTTGTCATATTTTAAAATTGTTTATAACATCTACCAGTCGAACAGTGGTAACTATGATAATCTTCATGGGTGCTCTTTCTAAACGACAAAACAACTAGTTAAGTAATTTTCAAGCGGCCCTCAAGATGACTTGTCTAAATAAATTTGGCTCCCAGTTCCTAAAGTTGGGCAGACCCGATGTAGAATAATTCACAAGGTTATTGATAAACTTAGATGTTTTAGATGGGATCGCTTAATAGGAGATTTCCTGATAGAGGTCATTTAGTAAGTGCAAAATCGTATTCTCTGAATCAGTCCTCTGCCTTTCTTTACAAAGAAATATGCAGTGGTATCTTTACAATAATCTAATCATACTGAAACAATATACTAAGTAAATAAATCTTACTAATTAATACCGTTCACTAAAACTTGTGAGCAATAATGACCGCCATGCTTAGACTCATTATGTTTATTATATCCTGAACAAGGTATCTATACATTTAAAAATAAATACTCAAGTACTGGCCTTTGTATACCTGATTATTTAATACTATATTCAGGTTACTACCAAAAATATTGTGTTCTGATTTTCAATAGTAAATGGAATTCAGTTTGTAGTAAGCTCGTATAACAATTTAAAATTATCGATGGCGTGAACGGACTAATCAACAACATGAGGTTGTGGAATAAATTATTATATAGGATGTACACAGTTCCCGTGTACAAAATTATCAGGTTAAGAAAGAATTTAAACGTTTATCTTTAAGCATTCCCTACGAAACGTGAGGATTACAATGTTACATTGTTTTCACTTTTTGCTTGCATTCCTTGTTCTGCTTAGATGAGTTTAACCTCACGAATCCCTTTAATTTTATCAACTGCACTCGTTTTGAAGTCAGAGGAATAAGTCATATTTATGATTAACCGTAAAACTGGAGAACTTATGTAGCCATGTATATTGATATCAAATTTATTAACCATAATTACGGTAGCGCAAAAAGTTTTGCTCTTACATTCTGATATTTTCTAGTTACACGCATGTCACAGTTGGCACATGTATCTTAAAATTGTCCATTAAAACGTTATGACATTTTTCACTCATAATTTAATTATAGCCAAGAACTAAAGATGTGAGAAAGTTTATCATATTTTTAAGATGAACTGGTAATTCCCATTCATTTTTTTTATTATTCTTCTCCATTAAAGTGACAGTGCCAATGAACAGAATCTTCAACCCGATGTCTTTATGAAGTGCCGGTGTTTATTCCAAGTTCATTATTTTTACTCTTGATGATACTAGTACTTTTTTTGTTGATTTATTCAAGCCACTGACGAATTAAACCTAGCTTTCCTTTAGTTTTTATTTTTTGCATAATACAGTTTAGGCATGAAAGCTTTGATAATTTCCGTAATGCACTTTTTTAGACAGCTTGAATTAAAAGTAGAACTTCTAACACAAGACACACGAAGTAAAAGTTGCACAATATCACATTAGTGCTATAAAATCTTTATGCCACACCATTGGTACCAACTTTGGTATCAGTAACTTCTAGTTAAAAATATTTCCACATGATTAATAAATATAATCAGTTTGATAAAAACTGAAAACGTTAAAATTCATTATGCTTATTAAATGTTAAATTTTTCACAATGGTCACAAATACCACAGCGAATAGACCTATTTATTAGCAATTGCAGTAAATATACCATCAACATAATATAACAACTAAGAACACACAAAGAAAACACATGTATCAACTTGACTTGGGGATTTCATGGTTCCCCCGTCGTAAAGGCAAATGCCGAATTGGATATTTATTTACCACAACTTAACCGCTGTTTCATCTTGCATCTTATTCATTAAAAATTTAAAATCAGTTGAAATTAACACACGCCAAAAATACATCAACAATAGAAAAAGTAGAACATTAATAGTTACATGAACATGGCCTACTGATATATACACACATAACCTGACTCTTGTTTATAACATCGACGTTCAAACGAGTATAAATAAAGCGGAATTAAATATTAAAATAGGGCTATCTAGTATTCATTATTTTACACAAATATAAACTGGTGTCTAAAAATAGTGTATGATACACATGGTAAAATGATTATTTTGCTCAAAGAGTTATCGTCAGGGCCCGGATTCTGATGACCTAAAATTGTTTGAAAAATTACCTATAAAATGACCCTAAATTTTAAAGAAAGTGACTTAATAATTATAAAGAATGATCTAAAAACTGATATTTTATTTATAAAAAAATATTATTGTACACGCAAAGTTATAGACTAATTTATACATGATTGTAAAAGCTGCAAATGTTTCCGACTGAGACATGACAACACTTCAACATCAAGTGTGTCCTTGTATTAAACAAACAATACTTCAAAGACAGCACCGCTGGGGATGATGTTAGCTAGACGACAAAAAATAAAGTTAATATATTCAATGTAAATGCAAGCAAATGACTAAATAAGGAAGAAAATGACAAAATAATGACGTAAAATTGAAATAAATGCCCTAAAAATATAAATTTGCATAACATGCCAAAAAATGACCTAATAAAAATGCATTTCTGAACTCTAGAGGCCATGATTAGGATTTATCTACAAGTTGGCAATGTCTATGCAGCATCAATAAAAAGATGACATGTCATTAGAATCCGGGCCCTGGTTATCATAAATAATTATTATTTCCTTATTTTGCAATACTAAAATACGCACATAGGATAGTATATTACAATCACTGAGAAACAGAAGCATTTTCCATTTGTGGTTGGGAATTACCTAACATGTGCGGTTCACACATCCAAACACTTCCTTGCCAGATGGGAAAAGACTTGTGTCAGCAAATGTGATGGACTTGTGATTAAACAAGTATGTGAACGTGATTATTACAGTATCACATTGTTTGCTTTGTACTATCAGACAATCTGTAAAACTAATGACGTGACGCGAGCATTTTTCATTATCTAAATCGTACATGGGACAACCATGTTATTAAATTTGATATCACATTCTTCACACGACGTTACTATCAGAAGAAGAAATATTTCGGTTTCTTCAGTCCTGAATAAAAATACAAATCATTGGCGAAGGTTCAAATCCTGTGACTGGCCAATTTGACACGAGTTTTTTCATAGTTTCCCCAGACGTAAAGGCAAATGTCAAATTGGATTTTTACGAACACTCGTCCTCGCTATTTCATCCCGTACCATATTCATTTCAAATAATATCAGTTGAAATTTAGAGAAGCCGTAAACATATCAACAATAGAAAACAGTTGGACATCAATAGTTGCATGGTCTTTTCGTTCACATAAAAGCTGACCTCCATGCTCAAAGAAATATAAATAAAGATAAATAATAGCTATTTAAGTATCAAGTGGTGCAGCATATAATACTTTTTAGTGACATTTCTCTAATTTTACTACTAATGAGCTCAGTTTTCACTCATTTTCAATGATTCTGCGTAAACAAAGCAAAGATAATGGTGATTGTATCAATAGTGCAGTTTATAAACTTCGCTTGCTGTGGATTGTTTCTTTTTCTTAAAAACACTTTTAAAGACATTGTTAAGATAATATTACGCGTCATTTTCATCATATTTTCCGCAACAAAACTTAAGAGATATCTAGGGGCCATAGTTGGAACTAAGTTACTAGGGGTTACCATGGCAACTTTACCAAATTACTTTCGAGCCGCTATATATAGGCTATATGAAGATTTCGCTACAATCTATTATCACAACTTAATTCTACATGCTCTTTATACGATAACGATCACTCAACGTTATAGAAAGCAAATCTATAATAAGATGTTCCTTGAGAAATATTTTAATACGAGTATATACCGGTTCAACTCAAAAACTTTCTTTCAACCACTGCTATAAATAAACCTAATTTCTGAGACAATAAACCATGATTTTGTTGGCCGTTTCGAAACCGGGGTAAACGTATACAGAAGTGATCCAAGAAAACAAGATAATTTGAGATCTTTTCTAAATACAGATTACATTGGAGTAGTAGAAAGTAAAGTCACAATCACATTTTCGAACGATGAAAAATGGTTCTACGATATTAACTTCCATGCAACGTTTGGCTTTTGAGATATGCTGCTCACAGACAGACATGCAGGTACATACATACGAAATTTTATTTTAAACTTAAGAGTATATTTTCTGACGTACAATTAGAGTTTGAAATTGTGTTTGCCCACTTCCAGATGAGCTAGAAACTTGAAATTTGATACACATATAGCTTTTAGGCTGTAAACCAAAGGAGAGTTCCAAAAAGCAATTATTGTAACTTTTAGCCCTAAAAACCCCCGAAAAAGGGCTCACTCACTGACATTAATGTTTGCCCACTTACAGATGAACTACAAACTTGAAATTTGGTACACATTTAGGCTGTAAACCACAGGAAATCTCCAAAAAGAAATTTATTTTAATTTTTAGCTCTAAAAACCCCGAAAAACGGCTCACTCACCAATATTAATGTTTGCCCACTTCCAGATGAACTAGAAACTTGAAATTTGGTACACAAATAGCTTTTAGGTTGTAAACCACAGGAAAATTCCAAAAACCTTTCCCGAGAACCTCAGCGGGGGTTTGGGAGCGAAGCGAGTCTTAATATACAGCTCTAAATATCCTTGCATTCATTGCTACAAACATCCCCATATAAACACCACAGTTATAGGATTGTTTTTATGATCCGTCTCGTAATTTGTTTTATTGCTTGTGTAGAATTTCTGACGCCTCAGCTCATTGAAAAAATAGTTGTTACTTGTTACTGATTATGGGTTCTAGCAATAGCCTACGGTAAACCTTGCCACTATTTTTAGGCATTAAAGTGCGGATTACGTACAAACTGCGGCGCATCCTAATTGCGCATAGGCCTAAATGAGTTTGAATCCCATTCTGTGCATACGATTGAGCAAATCTTCCGTGTTTAGGTGAACAGTAAATGTCTGAATCAAACCCGTAATCTCCATCACGGCTTTTAAGTTGCATAGCTCAGCTACCGCGAATAGAATAGAATAAAGAAAATAATACAATACAACAGAAATGCAATAACCAATCAGCTTTCCGGTAATTATGGGAACATGAGAGTATAATATGTATTTCTAACTTGTGACTCATTCTATAACCAGTGTGCAGCTAGATCTCCTCTATTCAGTATTCTGGTGTTCAAACGTCAAGGTCTGTTTATTAAGTGCCAGTATGGTACTTTATGAGATTGTGTGGGGGACGAAAAATGTCTGTCCGTCTGTCTGTCCGTCCGTCCGTCCGTGTGTCTGTACGCGCTCTAACGCAAATGCGCTTTTTCGGATTTTCATGAAACTTGGAAAACACATTTATAATGCCAATGGGAAGAACCCTATTGATATTGAACCAAATCGGTTCACCGGTACCGGAGTAATGCCCAATTTAGTGCCTATTTTAATAGATTATGGCGCCTTTCTAATAGAAAGGCGCCATAATTCAAATACGCTGTATCGGATTTCCATTAAACTTGGTATACGCATTTATGACGTCCATGAAAAGTACTCTGTTAAATTTTAACCTAATCTGTTGACCGGTACCGGAGTAAAACCCAATTTAGTGTATATTTTAAAGGCGCAATAGCTCAAATGCGCCTTATCGGATATTTTTGAAACTTCGTATACGCATTTATACTATCCATGGAAAGACGTCTGTTGATGTTCAACCAAATCGGTTGGCCAATACCGGAATAATGCCCAATTTATTGCCTTTTATGTTAATATATGAGAAGTCGCGATAACTCAAATATGCTTTATTGGATTTTCCTGAAAGTTTGTATACCCATTTATAATGTACATGGGAAGATGTCTACTGATATTGGACCAAATCGGTAGGCCGGTACCGGAGTAAAACCCAATTTAGTGTCTATTTTAAAGACGCGGTAACTCAAATACGCTTTACCGGATTTTTATGAAATTTGGTATACACATTTATAGTGTTCATGGGAAGACGTCTATTGATATTGGATGGAATCGGTTCACCTGTTTCGGAGTAATGCTCAATTTGGTGCCTATTTTATGATAATATACGTATTCGAAAGAATTTATATAAAAAAAAGCAAATCAGTTATCATGACAACATAGTCAATTGTTTTACTGTGATATTATACGGCTTTGGAAATTAAAATAGAGATAGCTATGACCAAAAACACTATTGCTTTACATGCGCTTATCCAACTAGACCGTTAAAATGACCCAGGTGACCGAGATGGTAACGTTTTGGCCTCACATTTTGGAGTTCCATGGTTCAAATCCCGAAACCGGCCAATTTCACTTTTTGTTTTAAATTTTTATGTGAGTGTGCGATTGTCAAGATATCACAAATATGTACAGTTCAGCTGATGCTGGAAGATTTTAATCTGATTAAAAAAACTAGACCTTTGTTCTTCCGTAAGCACTGCTTAATGAATAAATCTGGAGCTTAACTTGGAAATCAATTAAAAAAACATATTCTGCATATCAAAATTGCAGTCATAACTGATTAAACAAAAACATACTGGCACTTTTTTACATCAGTTTACCTGATTTTATTACTTATGAAAAACAAACAACATTAATATATTTATATGACGTTAGCATTTTAATAACATTCATCATACCTACAATCCATAATCCTTGGCTGACTTCATCGATTCTTTTATAAACGCCACGTATATAAGTTTCTTAATAAGTTTAGCTTAAAGATCACCCTAATGTAGTTTTACATCCTAATCAGGCAGATCAATGGCAGATAACTGTTTTAGGAAGAGTAAAAAACAGTGCAGAAATATAGTCTAAGTTCAAAATAATTATAGTACCCCAAAACACAGTCAAGTCATGATCGCCGGCTGAGGCTCTGAAAGTCGAGATTACACTACATCAGCGTTTCTCAACCTATGGTCCGCTGGTGGTCCGCGAAGATGAAAATAATAATAATAATAATAATAATAATAATAATAATAAATTTTATTGTCGTTAAGCCAGAAGCTATAGACAAAGTCAAAGAACACGAATATACAACAAATGCACTAAGTGAAGAAATCATGAGAAATTATAAAAGATTTACATTAGAAATGCCCTAAACATGTAAACAAGACCAAACATTCCAACACGTGCTATTATAATATCAATAGAAAATTACAAAAATATTTACAAAGAAAATAACATTAATGAACAGTAGTTTATAATGTACTGATATTAATTTAACATAAGCAAGTTTACAATACAGAATATGTGACATCACATTATGGGAAATAAGGATAGAGATATGTGTGATAGGAAATTAGAACTTTATATGTAATAGGAAATTAGAACTTTAGTCTACTGTCAATGTTGTGTCAAGAAAATCTTGCAACGAATAAAAAGGTGTTGTAATCAGCAAGTTGTATAATGTTTTTTTAAAAGAATTTAACGGTTTATTTGTTAAAGTTAATGGTAGTTTATTATATAATTTTAAACCTAAAATTTCATAGCTATTTGCATATTTCGATAATCGATAGTGGGGCAAGTTTATGCATAAACTGTTTCTAGTGTTGTAGGAGTGGATATCATATCTGTGCTGAAAATTATATAATTTTTTTTTATATAAATTAGAACTGTATATATGTAAAGATTAACGACTGTCATAATTTTAAGATTCACAAATAAAGTCTTACAGTGAGCTAGATTATGTGAGTCAGATAGAATTCTAATTGCCTTTTTTTTGCAGTAAAAGTATGTCATTGATATGACTACTGTTACCCCAGAATAAAATACCGTATAAAATTATACTCTGAAAAAATGCAAAATTTGCAGATCTAAGATATTTAATGGGAATATGATTTTTTAGTTGCTTTAATAGATATATTACCCTCGACAACTTTTTAGAGATATAAATAATGTGCGGTTCCCAGGTTAACTTATTATCAATAATTGCACCTAAAAATTTTACACTATTTAAATTATCCTCATTAGGCATTTCTCTGAGACTAAAAACCATTTGTTGAGTCTTACTTTCATTTAGCATAAAGCCATTTGCTTTAAACCAAGTTGCAGCCTGCGTCAGTGTATTTTCAGTAACAGATCTAAGTGCGTGGAAGTCATTACTAACATTCAAAAAAGTAGTATCGTCGGCATATAGTATTGAGAAAGCATCTATCGAAGCTGGTAAATCATTAATCATGAGAACAAATAAGAGTGGACCAAGGACAGATCCTTGTGGTACGCCTGAAGTAACTGTAACAATTCTGGAACAGTTGTTCTTTATGCCAACTAATTGCCTACGATTATCTAGGTATGATTTTATTAAATTTAAATTCTGTCCACGAATTCCGTAGTAGTCCAACTTGTTAAGCAAAATTATGTGATCAACGCAGTCAAAGGCCTTACTTAAATCACAAAAAGAGGTCTGAGCAAAATTTATTTCTTCAAATGATTTTATAACATTTTTTAATAAGGTGTCAATAGCATCAACTGTGGATCGACCTTTTATGAAACCAAACTGTAATTTACTAATTATATTAGATGCAACTAGATACTCATAAAGCTGTATGTATATAACTGTCTCTACAATTTTTGAGAAAATAGGGACTAAAGATATGGGCCTCTAACTTGAAGGACTGTTTTAGGTCCCTTTTTGAAGATAGGAACTACACGAGATATTTTTAATACATCAGGATAGATTCCTTCTGATAGACATTTGTTAATGCAGATAGATAGTGGAAAAACTATAAATTTAGCTACTTTTTTTTATTAGATTACTCGATAAATCATATGCATCTAAACTATCTGACGGCTTTATTTTTGATATGATATCTAGTATAACTGCTGGAGAAATTTGTTTAAATTCAAAATTGTTACACGTAGGTACACCATGTAGCTCAATTAGTTCTGTTGCAGTTACTTTAGGTTTTACAATACATTTTTGAACATCCATAACCGACTCAATGAAATAACTATTGAAGTCTTCAGGAGAGGGGAGAATTTCATCATTATAATCACTTTTTGTTACAGAATTAATAACCATCCAAGCTCTTTTGCATTTATTACTGGACGTTTCAATTAATGAGAAGTTATATAGTCTTTCTGCATTGTTAACAGCAAGTGTGTATGATTTTCTGATCCTCAGGTAATCTGATCTGGTCTCTACAGTTTGTTCTCTTCTGTATGCATTTAAAGACGTCATTACCTTACATTTCATACTGGCTAGTTCTGGTGTGTACCAATTTTTGTTTTTATTACGAACTTTATTTGGTGCTGAACGATTAACTTTGAAAGCTCTAATAAGAATGAAAGTATTGTAATTATGTATAAAAATATTATGGAAACGTTCAAACAGTTTCCCTGCATCATATGAAACGGACAACATGTTCGACCAGTCAATGCTCTCAAGTGAATTCATAAATACCAACAACTTTTCATCTGTAACTGGTCTTGATTTGACAGTTATGATCTTATTGGTTTTACTATTAAGTTTGCTTATTTCAGAATTATTTAGTGTAATCCAAACACAATCGTGATCAGAAAAGGGGAATTCAGATACTGCACAAGTTAACAGACATGATTCAGGATTTATAAAAATAGGGTAAGGTGGTACATTTTCGAACACTTAACAAATATTCTTATTTTATGAACACAGTAAACTTAAGACAAGTTCAACTGTATCGTAATCACAAAGTTGGCAATGTAGTTGACCCTTCAAAAAAATATGGAAGTCAAACAGCTGTAAAATTGGTCATGGCAATCAATCTTTCATTTCCAGAATATCGTTCGAAAATGTACCACAGTAGGTACAATTCTAAACACCAGTGGGTACTATTTCGAACAGTGGCATTTTCAACGAACGAATTGCTTTCTTCCAAATATTATATTTTATTATTATTATTTATCAATAATATGAGCGTAATAATGAACTGTCACGTTTTGAATAGGCAGATGACAGGTTTGGGGCATGTGGTCATCATGCCGACTCCTACGTCAGTTATTGATGGCTTACTGAACCGGAGTCGCTACTTCTTTATGAATTAGCTCTTCGGTTGGTGTCAGGAGGCTGAATGCACCCCGTTCCAAATCGCCCTACCTCAGAAAAATTCGAGGTAACGGGGATCGAACCCAGACTTGCGGGTCCGTAATCAGCAACCACTAGACCATGCAGGCGGGTCTGTCATAACATCAAGAGCAATAATAAAAAATACTTAACAACTCCAGAACGATTTCTGATTGCTATTCTGTATTGCATAATTGCTGAGATGTAATAGCAATCCGGAGGAAGTGCAGTTCATAAATCTTCGTTGAAATAATACCACTGTTGAAAGCTGTGTGATGCCATCCTTTAAATATTTGACTGGCACAGTTAATAATAATAAACATGCAGAATACTGTGATGGCAAAACAGCTTTTCCATGCAAGCGATCGCGGGTTAAAGTACTGTTCGAAATTGTACCTAAAATCCGTTCGTATTTGTACCTCGAGCTAGTTTTTGTAAATTATACATAGTTGCAAATTCCGCTCACGAATGACCATTGTTGTGCAAATGACTTACGTATTAAAGACTACGCTACTTGTTGGTATGAGTTAAAAATTGGTCCTCAATAATGTATTCCAGTAACACAACGTGGGATTATAAGCAATTTTATAACGTGCCATTTTTCCAGCATGGAGTTCTTACCTTCGATTGGAAAATAATATTTTATGGCCGAATGAGTCAACTTAAAACATCATTCTCGCGGATACAGATCAACAAAACAATCAGTATGGACGCTATATTTTTAAAAAGAGGTTGGCTAACATTTGAAACCCCAAAATGGATAAAAATCTTAGTCCGTTCAGAATTGTACCATGTTCGAAAATGTACCACCTTACCCTATTACCAAGACATGCTACTCCTCTTGTAGGTTTCGTATTACAAAAACTATAATTATATTGCCGTAATATGTTGTTGAGTTCAATTCCATTACGTTTGTTTGAAGTTAAGTCAAATTCCGAGTTGAGGTCACCACCTACTATAAGCCTGTAGTGTTTAAATCTAGTAATGTTTAACAAATTAAACATTTCTTCAATTTTTTCTAGAAAAACAAGAGGATTACCATGAGGAGATCGGTAAAGAGATACTATAATTAATTTTAGATTATTTATAACTATACCAGTAGCTTCAAAATCAAATTCAATACAGAGAGAATCTAGGCATAGTTGTTCAATATCATGTGGTACATTTTTGTTAACAAAAATGGAAACCCCCCCATGTATATGTAATTTCCTACAAAAGCTGTTAATAAGTACAAAATCTTCTATTTTACAAAATATAATCTCGTCTTCAACACACCAATGCTCGCTTAAACATAAAATATCAAATTTACTTAGCATTGCAAATTCATTTAATAAAACATGTTTCTTATTAATGCCTTGAATATTTAAGTATCCAATTTTGAATTCCATAACTGGATTATGCTGCACATAACAATCAGATAACCCAGGCTCATTAATTTTAGATCCTGCAAAGATATTATCAGTTTTGAAATGAATATTGTCAATATTGTTAATAGAACATGCCATGTCTGCATTTTTACTATTTGAATTTTGAATTCTTAAGACATCTGGCACGTCCTGGTATTGTTTTAGTTTTTTTGATCATTCATTACATTTGTCTTGTCCCATACTATTCTTGCAATCATGTTGCTTAATACACGCTTTCCCCATTTGTTAAAATGAAGACCATGATTCGTATGCATTTTCCGTGCGGCAGTAGATGTACTGATAACACTCACATTTTTTAATTTATTCGTTATCCTGGCAATATTGAGATTGACTGCTTTTACATTGTTGTGTAAGATAGCGTTCGCTGGGAGATCATATTATCTATTTGGCAAATTTACAATTATTACATTTGTGTTGGTTAACTTCGGTAGAATTGTTTCCAGACATTCGTCAACATTACTTGGCGCCCCAATGTCCACATCATTTGTACCCCCAATAATCACTATACAATCTTTTGATGTTAGGTTTCTGGATTGAGGGAACAATGACTTGGTGACTTCATTAATTCCAGCATTTGGCTTCACAATAGATTCTGCAATGAGCAGTGTGTTATTATTATTAATTTGGGTAGCTAAGCCACGCCCATGACTATCAGCGACTATTACAATCTTACGTGAATTGCCTGGTCTCTTGGTAGATGGTTCAGTGAGACTCTGTACATCACTAGGCCTAGACATTCTGACTCCCACATTTATAAGTTCTGCTTCCTCATTTAATACAGTAGGGTTTTCGGAGCCAACAGTGGAGTTATTTAAACTGACTGAACTATCTGCAGCAAGGCAAGAAAATCTGTTGCTGGTCGGCAAACCTAAATCAAGCCCATTATCTTCACTCAATGTAGCTCTCTTCAAATATCTTGTACTCTGAAACCGTTTAGGCCTACTGCCAACAATGTCTTTCCCCCATGTAGATTCCCATCTCCTCTTTGGGGGTACACTAGAATCATTCATATTGGATGTATTATGTACAGGAATGTTATTTACAATCGTATTTTCACTTATTTTCTTTTTAAGGTAATCATTTTCTATTTTCAGTTTTTCTATATCGGACTGAAGAATGTTTACTATCGATTTGAGATTTAAGATCTCATCAATTGGATCTACCGATGCAATAATAGGCTACTGGTGGTTACACAACCTTCCACAGACCCTGATTGTGCACACGTACAACCTGAACATAACCAATCACATGTAGGGGCCCTATTGTCACTCGCCTTTACATTTCCAGATCTGAAATGGTATCGTCCTTTACACCGAACACACGTAGTTCCATTCTTTACAACTTTCTTACATTTGATACACTTATGGGTCGAGAAATTACCACTTTCAAGAGGAGCGTCTAGAAAACCGTTCTTACTGGCCTGCGCCATCTTGGAAGAATTGTGCAGATGGTCCGCAGACATAATTAAAAAAACATCATAAAGCAAGTGGAAAGTAAAGAAGTAAAATTTTTTCACATATTTCGTTATAATGACCTATAATTTAATACCCCAAATATTAAGAATATAGGCCTTCTTTTAAAAATGGGACGTAAAATTAGAGGTCCGTGAAATTCTTTAGACATTTTAGTGGTCCTCGGGTTCAAAAACGTTGAGAAACGCTGCACTACATAATGGAAGTCATATCACAATACACCCAATGAGTTTTCTTTCTGGTTAAGGATATCTGCAAAATTCGAATTAACTGATCTTACTACCGACAAATAATGATTCCGACCAATTAAATATGACCTCAGAGATTAGATTTCATCAGAATAAAGGTCAGTTAACAATAGATTACTAACTCTATAATCAAAATTTCCACAAGATTAGGTCAACATGCAATTGTTGGCAGTAGTTAATTCAATATTTCCTATGCTTACACATCAAATAAATAAAAAAATAGCAAAACATATTAACATGCTATTAATTCTCTATTGCAACGACACCCAAAAAATGTAAGCTTTATAAATTAATTAAATTCTTCTTCTTTTCCTTAGTTTTGCCTCTCCCTTTTAGGAACGTTAAGCGACCCATACCGCCCACCCTTACAGAGACGCGACCTGTCGAGAAAAGGATTATCTATTGGATCACATATATTTTTTTTTGACCAGACAATTACAAGGAGCCCACCCTTACAGAGACGCGACCTGTCGAGAAAAGGATTATCTATTGGATCACATATTTTTTTTTTTTGACCAGACAATTACAAGGAGCCCTGGATAAGTTTCATCAAATGGGGAAATTTCGAGTTGCATAGTGTTATCTATATTTTAAAGCCTTTTTTCAAGTTTTCCTTCTTTAGGTTCCTTCTACTTCTTCTACTTGAATAAGTTAGATCTACATTTTTCGTTCTCGTAAAAGCCACTGGCTTTCTGTTTCAAGTTCGAGGGTTCAATCCCGGCCTAGGTTGATTGCATTTATGTGTGCGTAAATGCGACACGTCTGTGTTTTACATGAAAAACAACTCCTGCGCGCCAAAAATTCGGCAAAAGAGCGACGGTTACTGGACTAATTAGCAGTTCACAACCGTCGCTAAAGAGGCTAACCATAATAAACTATTATAATAGCGACTCGGCGAATGACACAAAGCAACATTTTGGTCACCGGACGAGAAATGTGTTATTAATGAGAAAATATGTGGAGTGGTGCCTACTCCGTTCTGCGCCAGTTCCACTGAGCACTGTGGCATAACAAGTCTTTAAGTACCGGCGTTAAAAGTGGGATGCGCAAGTTGTAAATCATGTTGTACTAAAGTGTATGCGGGATGTAGCACATAGCATGTAATCTCTGTGTATTGTTGCCAAAATAGAACAAAATAGAAAACAAAGAAAAGCACAATAGTCTATCCAGAGCTTTCTCAAATGACTCTCCTAATAACAGAAACAAATGTTATTGGCTTCCAATTTTATGTCAGTTTCCGTGTAGTTTGCTATCACTGTAAAAATTTGTTTATATACAGAGTGCTTCAAAAAAAATGTATACATACTTTGAAGTGTCATAGAAAATCTATTTTCCGTTCTACAAGGTTAAATTTCTGGAAATGGAAAGCTTAAAGTCCAGTTTGAAAAATAAATGACTTTCTGATGAAAATGGATTAGTTAAAATTTTCAAATGTTCAAAATTGTGGCCTTAGGCATCAATACAGTACATTTCTGAGTACGAGTCACCACTGATTCCGTACATCGTACAAAAGTGTCCAATAAGATTTCTGCGCACACCGCTTTAATCTCATTCCAAAGTGTATCTAGGTTACGTGGTTTACGTTTGTACACCTCATCTTTTACTGTGCCCCATAAGAAGAAATCCAGCGGAGTAATGTCTGGAGAGAGTGCAGGAAACTAGATTTCCCTCCTGCGTCCTTTCCACTGCCTTGGAAAATCTCTATCCAGGTATGTTTATACGTCCCTATGATAGTGCGGCGGGGCGCCACCTTGTTGGTAATAAAACCGTATAATGCACGAATGGCAGGGAATATGGAATCAGCAAGCACAGGTACTTTTCATTGTAGGATGATTATTGGCACGATTGTTGAAACTATTCTGCTGCCCCTATTGAAAAAATATAACATTACTTTCTGCCAGAAATTTAACCTTGTAGAACGGGAAATAAATTTTCTATGACAGTTCAAAGTGTGTATACATTTTTTTGAAGCACTCTGTATTATTATGAAAACTGGAATATTAACTTTGAACACAAATCCAAAGCTGAAGCCTACCTTTGAAATGAATGTGATTTTAAAAATCATATACAGCAATTTTAGCAAAGTACATTGAACACAGATTCGATAAACTTCGCTTGAAAGTGTCATAATATTAGGCTAGGGCAGTGATTCCCAAAGTGGGGTCCGCAGGTGGTTTAAGAAGAAATATGATAACCCGTAATTTTCTCAAATTACATACCTTCTAAAGCAGCTTCACTGTTTACATTAAGGGGTAAGCTCTGTTTGTTACCATTGATAGTGTTATTTTGCTATTGAATTTAATACATTTGAATCAAAGTATTTATTTAGTTTTTTTTTTCTAAACCCAGAGGGGGTCCGCGAAATTTTAATTTTTTCAAAGGGGTCCGCGGACTGAAAAGTTTGGGAACCACTGGGTTAGGGGACTATAGTTACATATAGTGTTATAGTTCCAGAAAAAATAGTGTAATAGGAACGAAATTTTTTTGTTCAGATTTTTTAAATACGACAAATGGACAGTAAACATTACCCCACTATTGTCGGAATAATAATAATAATAATAATAATAATAATAATAATAATAATAATAATAATAATAATAAATCGAAACCAAAATAATATAAAATTATCAGTAAGTATATCTATGCTAATTCATTATTCTACTTACTCGGATCAGATTGAACATATTAATGTGGATCAGTCAACTCCACTTACCTGCAAAGGAAAGAAAAATAAGTATTAGGTTAAGTTACACGATTTTCAATGCAATGATATTTTGATTAAAAATTATGAAATTGAGTATTCCTTTTAAACATCTTTGGGGTACAGAACAGTTGTGATAAAATATGTAGGCCTATGTCTATTTTAAATATTTCATAAAGAAACTAAAGGCATTCATTCTCTACATAACGTATGTGCTAGCAATCAGACATACTGTTTGTACCACCCGTATTGTCAATACTACCTTACTTGAAAACTGGGAAGACAGGGATGGATGGTGTTGAGGAATCTAAGGCAACCGATGAGGTAGGCTCATTGCCGTGGGAGAGTAAACGTTCCAAGGTAGCTTTTCTAAAACTTTCCAATATTTCGCAGAAAACCGCCGGGTACTGTTAATTAACCTTTTCATTGCTACTGACATATTTGCTCGCCTCAAAAATTATACGGTATAAAAGCAGAGATTAAGACTAATAGCATACTGCTTTATCTAAAATGTGAGATTTTTCTTCATATGTTAGGATTGTCATTTACGGAAAACAGCTATTGCACAAAAATTGTCCCCCTTGATTTCGAATTTACTACCCTCTGCTGATTTTACTTGATGAATACCTTATTTCTGGATTTAGATCTGGAAGGGTTAAATAAAACCCAGTAAAGTTTTTTCTGAAAAACTATCATTCATATTTCCTTTAAATACTCGTGACGAAGGAATCAGTGGCGGATGCAGATATTTTCGGGGGGGGGGGGATTTGAATAGTTAGAAAGAATACTAAAAAAACTTAATTAACTTACATATATAATTATTTTATAAAATTTGTCACTTAGAGTGCATATATAGCCTTTTTTTCAAATTTCAGGGGGGGATATATCCCCCCAATCTCCCACTGCGTCTGCCACTGGAAGGAATGGTATCGTGCTGTACATCAATACAGAAAGGAATTATTTCCTTGATAAGATGCGGTATCTTTAGATCTACTGTCTTACAGTAATTTAGCGAATTAAACCTTGCATTAATCCGTGTCAAGGACGTCAAATTTGGGTCACCAACAACCCATCTCGATAGCCAAAACAGGACATAATTATAAAATTATATACAATTTGTTCTTTATTATCCTTCGTATAGCTAAGTAACTTGGAAGAAATACAACGCGCATCGCTACAGTCTTAAATGCATTTTAATCATGTTCGTGTGGGACGATATATTTCAACGAAGATCAGTTGCTCCTTTCCTGTGCTATGCAGGCATCCGCTTTAGTGTTGGACTGTACAGGAAATAGGAAGCCGACACCTTTATCAGTTTATCACATGCAACCATTAGTTAAGTTTACAAGAGTTTCAAAAACAATATTCTGTCTCTAAGTAAGAAGTAAGAAATAGGTGTCTTTACAACACTATTTTATTTTATCAATACTGCAGAAATTATATTCACGATTGTTAAATGGATATTTAAAAGTAAAGTGTCCCCTATACAGGCCATGGAGGTCCAGAGGGTTCCAGGAGGTTGAGGCTCCCAGATTTTAGACATTCGGCACATGAAGGTGTGGTAAGGTTCTCAGCCTTACGCACCGGCCGCGTTTACCCCCAGGATTGCTCCTGGTACTCATTTCTGTAAGAGGCTGAGTCGACCCCAAGGCCATAGTTCTACCAGAAGGATTAGGCCAATTGAAAAACTCCAACGACCTCATCGGGGATCGAACTCACGACCTTCCGGTTTGTAGCACAGTGCCTCAACCACTACAACTACGGCGTACCCCAAATGGATATTTATTGAAAGGAAAAAGTTACAACTAGGCCATATGCCTACTAACGGATATGAAACTACTAATTAGTCAATTAACTCAATCAATTACAAGAATTCAGAGCTCAACACTGTACTACCGAAGATTCTCCATTGTTTCATATCCCTAGTCCCTTCTTTCAAGCTGCTTGTCCCATTCCAATCTCCGTAGGTTCCATCTGAACATTTGCTTCCATCTATGTCCGTTTTTCCCTAAAGGTCTTCTCCTACATGATTTTCCATAGGTCATTGCTTTGACAGCCTGATCCTTTTCCGAAACTCAATATCGTCGAAGACCTATATTTCGGGTAATTCTTTCAAGGAATATCTTGGCCTATTTATAGTCTTAGGATGAAGATGACGAGAAAGAAGATGATTATGTATTAATATTCGTACTGTAAAAAGGCAATATTTTCTTCATAAAGTGTTGCACCAGAAAATAAAATTAATATACTTAAGCTACGTTTTTTCCGAAAATGAATATCATCGTACTTCTCGAAAGGATTGCTGTATTTCATTCAGGGAATATTTACTTCCATATAGACGTAGGCCGTATACTATCTGACAATGAAGATGACCGGCAAGGAAATATGATGTGAACTAATATTCGCGATGTGTTCATAAAAGCGTTACAACAAATGAAATGAATACAAGTAAACGATGGATACATTAATAGCCTAGGCTAGAACAAAGTTCATCAACCGATAATATACAATTTTTTTTTCGTATTATGAATTATTTCACACACAAATTAATAACCAATGTAAGCTTCATTACTACTTTCCATTTTAATACCATAACACGCTAGTAACATCATGTAGGATAAAATGCTAACATAATAACGAAACATACATCAACATAAATGTAACGTACGTCCACCATATTGAATGTTTATCTGGAGATTCGTGAGATATCTAGTGATGTCTATCGATAATTTATCGAGGGTTTCATTGAATTTATAACCGTCATCTGACGTTTCAGAAACACTTATCGATGAATTAATGCAATCTAATAAATGTCTGACGTTTCAGAAACCTGGCCTTGATGCGGATTAGCGAGAGTCTCTGTGCAGATGTGAGCTTTCTTATGTGGTGAGAATTGATATGGGGTGCCCATGCATTTGCGGCGTAAGGAAACTGTGGCTTCAAATATTGCAGTGTAAGGTGTTTTGTAATTCGTGAATTTATAGCCCCATTGTTGGCCAGAGAGTCTAGCTAGGGCCTGAGTGAGAGCGTTGGCAGTGGCACATATGTGCTGAACATGTGCTGTAAATTTATTGCGTTCTTGAATGACGATGCCTAAGTATTTGACTTCACGTACGAGCGTAGCCGGTCTTGCCCTATCCTGGTGATTGGAGGGTGATTTCCTATTTTCCCCTTAAGGAGCATGTTTTAGTTTCTGAGATTTTTAATTTAGCAGGGTGGTCCATATGTCTTGTTACCCCCATACTTTTACATAACTTTATAACAATACAATATAATATATAGTATATAATATAGTATAAGGTAGTATGGATTCAATGTCAACCCAGATGGTCCATATTTACGCATCCAGAAGGTCAGCATGACCATTATTTTCGTGGCACAAAATGATGCGTTGCCATGACCTGTGTGATATTTTACGAAACACGTTTCTGTTGATTGTTGTATCAAAGGCAGCCCTAACAGCGTCCTTCAATTGTTCTGTTGTTTGGTATCGTTGTTTTGATACCTTCTTCTTAATAATGCCCCAGAGGGCGTTGTCACAAGACGAGAGATCAGGGCTTCTGGGAGGCCAATCCAGAGGCGCCGGAAGATGTACCGATCTGCGTCCTATCCACTTATTGGGAAACACTTTCATTTAAATATTCCCTGACAGTGATGGCATACTGGGGCGGTGCTCCATCCTGTTGGAACCAGGAACGTTCCAGGAGATTCATTCTTTGGAGCTCTGGAACAAAAATGTCTGTAACATGGCGAGATAGGAGTGTTGATTGAATCGGTCATCAAAGAAATAGAGACCTAACAAACACTGACAACGAGGTGCTCTCCCACACTGTAAGAGCTTGTGTCAGCCATCTCTGCAAAAGAAACACTGAATTAGGGATAACAAGATATTTATTAGGGGGTAACAAGACATATGGACCACCCTGTAGATCATGTGTGCAAAATGGCAAGTACCCTGTTGGCTTTATTTTCGATTATGGCTCTCCCAACTAGAACTGCATGATATAATAATAATAATAATAATAATAATAATAATAATAATAATAATAATAATAATAATAATAATATGGTGATTGAAATAATAGTACAATTTCACTGTATTTAAGTTTTTTTTTTATTTCTTTTTTTTTTTCTTTTTCTGTTGCCGTGTGAGCTCATCCAGCTTGGGCCCGAAAATATTTATCAGTACTTTCTTCTCGGGACGTTATGTAGGCCTATCCTTTTGCTGAAGTAAGACCATTGTGGACTATTCAATCCCATGGCATTTTTCAGTTGGCCGAATATTTCTCTTGGCATTCTTTGAGTCGACTCAACTCCAACAGAATTCTGGAGGCCTCCTTGGATATCATAATATGGGTCACTTTACTTTAATTTCCATGTTTATACTGCTGTAAATTACTCATTCATTAGGCCTATGTTATTTGAAACAAGCTTTTCAAAGTCATGCTTTGTAAAAGTTTTCTTATTTACGTTAAAATATTTTCCGATTTCGTTTTCCTGAAATTCCAACAGAACTAGATAATGGGAATAAATTATTTTTGGACACTCTCGTGTCCGAAATTGAACTAAAAGCACTTACGTGGGGAGAATTAAAAAAAGTTAAGAGAAAAATTATCTTAATAAGTGAAAGAAAGAGGTCATTGAGGAAACAGAAAAATCAGAAGAACAGAGGATATATCAGGTTCCAAAAATGGCCTTATTACCATGTACCATGGTCTTATTACCTACCATGTACATAGGCGTAACGAGGGGGGTTTTGGGGGTTTGAACCCCCCCCATTGATTAAAAAAGGGAAAATTGTACTATTTATTCCATTATTGTGATATATCACCTTTTTTAAAAATCTGCTTATAGTTTAAAGCGTGGGAAGCTTAAAATTCGTTATTGTGCATCTTAATTTTTAAAATTTTCCGGGGGGAGGACCCCGGAACCCCCGTCTCCAGATGTTATAACCCCCCCCCCCCACATATGGTCGGCCTGGTTACGCCTATGATCATGTACGAAGTAGCATAATGAGTAGCATAATGAATTCATTATGGAAGTAGTATTAGATATTCTTAGCCAGGGGTGCCCACAGGGGGGTTAAGACGCAGACTGCGTCATTGAAATTTCTGGGGGGGGGGGTAAATATTATCATTTATGAATTTTCTGGGGGGTGAAAATTGTTGCAAAATTAGAGTTTTATATGTTAAAAATAAAAACAGTCTAGTTCTATAACTTCAAAAGGTATCTTCTTAATTCTTTATAAAGATAAAGATGAGGAATTTCGACAGCCATGCGCCCATACCCGGGGGCGGGGGGGGGGCGCAAGGAAGAAATGTATATTAATAATTATTATAGTCAGGTGTTTTTCTTTTAAGACAATTATTTGAATTGCAGAAGTTTTACCAAATCGATATCATGGAAGCAAAATCCACAGTGGATTAGGAAAGGGGGGTTCAGGGGGTTTGGACCCCCAAAAGTCAAAACATAAAATTCTTTATTTGTATTAAAAAAAATTATTTAATTAAACAAGATTTATTGGTGTGTCAAATATGATATAGAAGTTGTTTTCTTTTCATAACATAATGAGTAGGCCTATTATGTCCACTGTTCCATGTGTTATTCAACTTTTCTTATAAATAGTAATAAGTATTATAACTTAGGTAACAATTTTTTGTTTAAGTTGCCATGTCTTAGAGTATAGTAAACAAATTTACTAACTAGTTTTTCAGTGCTAAAATAGCGTATAATGTGATTTTCATTAGTTCAGCATTTAAAAATTTCCCGGGGGTGGACACCCGACTTAGGTAATGATTTCTTATTTACATTGGCATGTCTTCGAGTACGGTAAGCAAATTTCCTAACCGACTCTTGTTTACATTGGCATGTCTTAGAGTATGGTAAACAAATTTCCTAACTAGTTTTTTAGTGCTAAAATAGCGTAAAATGTGATTTTCATTAATTCAATATTTAAAAATTTTCCGGGGGTGGACCCCCCACTTAGGTAATGATTTCTTATTTACATTGGCATGTCTTCGAGTACGGTAAGCAAATTTCCTAACTAGTTTTTCTGTGCTAAAATAGCGTAAAATGTGATTTTCATTAGTTCAATATTCAAAAAGTTTGTGAGGATGGACCCTGACCCTATTTTTGGGGGGTATTCCAAACCTCCCCGGCACTTCCGACCCTCCCCGCAATTATTTTCTGGCTACGTCATTGTTGCACTTATATCATTAATATAATGTTACAAAGTGGCCCAAGAAGTTAAAACGACAAAAAATTAATTAATTTAAAAAATTGTCCCCCCTAGAATATATCATATGGGCGCCCTTGTCGACAGCCAATTGGGTTGAGGGTGAGCAATGAAGTTTGGGGGGTGAGTCATGACGTTTGGGGGGGTGGGCACCCCTGTCTTAGCTTAAGCTTTTTAGAGTAGAGATGAATCCTGGATATTTAGATATAGCCTATTCAACGCATATAAGTCCAAATCTTATTTTTAGGTAGATTTTCGAAGAAAAATCTACCTATTGCAATGGATACCACTTTATGATTTTCGAAAAATTCTTTCATATCTTTACGTTTCATGCTTCCCTAAGTACGAAACCACCGCCCGTTAAAAAAAAAATTGTGATATTTATATATATATATATAAATATATATATATATAAATATATATATATATATAAATATCACAAATTATATATTTATAAATATAAATTATATAAATATATATAAATTATATATTTTATATATATATATATATATATATCTTTACACGATAGCGGCCGTAATTTTGAAGATATTTGAACCAAATTTTATTATGTTATTTCTAGGCCCAATAGTTCGGACAGTTCGTTAATGGGCAAAATTGGCCCACGGGGGTGGTCGGGGGAGGGGGTTGAAATTTTTAAAAATGTATATCTCGGCCCCTATGAAGTATAGAGGGAAACTTTGTTTGAATAAATTAGAGTACTCCCTATAGAGCTCTGGGCTTTTTTAGTTTTTCCTCCTGGCACTTGAGCGCGCTGCTCTCCACATTCAGGTATTGTCAACTTCCGGTTTCCTCATTCTTGTGTGTTTTCAATATGAGTTCGGGACGGTTCGCCAATTTTACAGTGAAGGAGTTAAAAAGAATGTTATCCGAAGATGGTGCAACAAATATTTCATAGTTAACAAAGCAAGAGTTGATTGCAAGGTGAGAAATCAAAGCTACCTGTCTTCTGAAACGTTCGCTAACTGTTCTAATATGGTCCAATATGCCTGCGGTCTCGAATATTTATGTATACTGTTGCACGATTTATTTTCATGTTTTGTTACAAATATGCATGCACTTTTTCGTATCATAACTTAATTAACACACAGTCTAATATACGACGCTGTTTGTTTTGGTTGCAGGTTGCTCAGGCGAGAGAAAAATCCGGATATGAACTTTGCCTTATTCGAAGTTGAGGTTATAGAATCAGAAAGTACCCACGACTTTCCTTCGACAAATTTCTTCAACATAAATTCATTCAAGAAAGAACGGTTTAAACTTTTTGACGAAACTCCATAACCACTTGGTTCGAAAAGCGTAGGGCAGGCAGCAGTATGAAAGCTGGCCGGACTCTAGCAATTAGAAAATTCATCAAGTTTAAGTTAGTGATTAAGAAACATTATGCACAAGTACAGGCACAGATGCTACCGACTGATATTCACAGGTGTGACTTTGTTATTTGGACTAAGAAGGACATCATTATTCAACACATAAAATTTAACAAAGTACTTTCTGAGGGGCTACTTCATAAAGTAAATGTTTATTATCAAACAGTATTTTTGCCGCTTCGGCAAAATACCAATAAAAATTATTAGTTGTACAGTTGCTATTGTCTTTTGATTTGTATTAAATAAAAATAGTTGAACCACCATGCTTTTTATGACTACGACAAAAATAAGAGGCTACTTTAAAATTTTGAGTATTTGACAAATTTATATTTTCTGGGCTCAGCCAGTGTTCCGCCATCCCAATTACCTCCAAATTATTGTCTGATGAGATAATACATAACATATCTGATTTACCTAGAAAACCTTGAATGAAAAGAAACATGACATTTACAAAATTAGTGTTATAATTAACTATAGGCCTATTATGATTACATTTTTCTTTATCGGGTTTTGATCTACTTGTTACAAGAGTTTCTATTACAGGCATACAACAAATCTGGACATTTTCAGATACATTTAAGCTATCCTTAGGCCTAGGCCCACATTCTACTCTAAAAATCATCAAGCCCGGACCCATGTGTTCCTAAAAATTTGTATGTAGTCTGTTTTTTACTCAATTACAATATAGAATGACCATTTTATCGGTTACGGGAGAAATTTCGATTGACATTGACATTCTTATATG
The DNA here is from genome assembly GCA_964059195.1 of Ectobius pallidus. Lineage (NCBI taxonomy): Eukaryota > Metazoa > Arthropoda > Insecta > Blattodea > Ectobiidae > Ectobius > Ectobius pallidus. The sequence goes on from CAXKWD010000009.1 coordinate 58,571,868, forward strand.
TCAAAATAAATTACCAAATAAATTGGCAACAAAAATTACACTGAAAAGATGAAATACTAATTTAACATGGAAATGAAACTTGATTATGAGCCTAAACGAGGTTAAGTTGGTCAGGTATACTTATTATTTCATAGGCTTATATATTTCCTCAACATTTACTATATCAAAAATATCTTAATTACTCTAAAAAAACATGAAATACTCGCCAAAACTGCTCAAAGGAACGTTAAAATCATCTTCTGTGAAGTGACAGCTGCAAACACGAGAGTGCTGGGAAGGTGTTTTTCCATGGCGTAATTTTACCATCCATTCTTGAAAAACAGCCCTTTCTCTTGGAAAACTAAGTCCTAAATTTTTGTTTGAAACGGCTGAACAGCCGAAAACATAGCAGTTAATCGGCATAATCACTTCCAAAACAAGACACAAGCACAAAACTGTATTGTAAACACAGGGCTCTAAGATAACCGGAAGTGGATAATACCTCATTCTCGGCGGCCATCTTAAAAGCGCAGAGCTCTATGGAGTTTACAGTGACACCAACGATTCGGGGGTTCGAGTGAGGGTGGGGGTGGGGGATGAAAATTCGAAACTTTTGAAACCACGTCTTGTGGGGTATCGTTGAAAAGCTCTTGATGAGTACTCTACAAATCAATAAGTAGTTTCTTGATAGCTCTCATATTACGCGAGATTTTAATGTTTGAAAATAATAACACTTAAAAGAATTATTATAATATCATAATTTTGTCTTGTTTAGCGGCTTTGCTAATTTTATTCATTGCTGATCTTGCGCACGGCCTCCCAGAATATTATATCCTATTCTTGTTGTCAAAACAAATGATTGTAGGCTCTTCCTCTTTACCGAATTCAGTTCTTATTACTGCAGGTTTACCATGCCAAGGCTAAAGAAGAAGAGTGCTATGCAGCGACAATAAATTAAACCAAAAGCACTTCGAAATCTACCTCCGCCTGTAGGCCTGCCTAAAGGGATTTTTTCTATTTGGACTACCAACTTGCTATATCCAAAAAACTAACGGTATCGATTTTTAAAACTTTGGAGATAACTGAAATTACGCAAACAACTAGCAAAAATGGAAATTAGGCCTAGTAAGGTCCTAAAAATATCAGAAAGAATAATGAAAGACAAGACCACCTACATACAGAAGTTACTGTTTTAACAAATCGGTATATAATAATATGGACATCAGTAAAGACCACGTTGAAATATATCTAACCCTTTCATAGGTGAATTTCTGTAATAATATGCGTAATCATTAACTGAAATTATCAGTGAGTTTCAAATCAATAAGGAATATTTTAATGGAATAGCTGGTTTCCATAATTGAAAATCCTAACTTTGAGATAAAAGATCCTCAAATGTTATATAAAGCAATACTCCATTCATCTTATATATCTGCTTTTTACTCAAATTTTAAGGTGAAGGATTTATACGCCAGTAGCCTACTAGTGAAAAGGTCAAAAGCTACCAATTCTGAACATATAGTCTACATGGGTTTCGATACTTCTCTTACACCGCTCTTGCTTAGAAGCCTAATCAATTTACATTCAGCATGGCAACCGGGTTATTTCATATTTTACCAAGGGTCTTTTCTTTCTTTGAAGACTATGTCTGGAAAGGTAAATTGAAGACAAGGATGTACTTTTAATTAACTGGTTACCGATTCTTCCAATTAAATATAAACAAAACATTACATTTTTAGATAGTCTATGACATGTTATGTTAAAAGCATTTTCATAATTATTTTCTTTATAGAGTTTTAATATACTTTGTTATAATATTATCGACTGTACAACCGATGGTACTAGAATTCGAACTTAGTACAAAATGTAAAATCAGTATCGTAAGTATTGAAACCCTTCCTTAAAATTTACTTTTAGATTCCAAATCTCCGATAGACCTTCATGAATTACGGGTATGATAGAGATTGCTTTACCTATGCGTATGTGGTGTGTGTGTTTTGTATATGTGAAGTGTATAGACATGGCGCTTGTATATGCTTGGGTATAAGCGGAGACTTTACTTTTGAAGTCTTTTTTATTAGTCCTCCAATGGGGCTATTTAACCCTGGTTAAAAACTTCATTCTCTGACGACCCGAGGAACGAGGGCTTTACAAATCGCCTATGGAAGGATCAGGAAGTACACCTACAGGAATGAAGAAAGAGATGAAAATGCAAATAGTTTTGCCTAGAGATCCTCTTTTTTTAGAGTATTGAGTTCATTAAATGCCAAATTTAGACTCTGAAGAAAGGTGTGTTCTGAATTTTATGCCAGAAGAAAACTCACAGCCCCAGTCGGTTTAATACCTCTATCCTTGACCTCTAGCAAGCTATGTTAATCACTTCAATATTCATATCGCAGCTGGATCATTAAGTTCTGCATTATCATATTTACTATATACCCAGTGTGAATTCAAAAGCTGTTGCTGAATCAGTAAAATAATTAAAAAATAATTTCACTATGAAGCTAACCGATCAGCAGAGAAGTATGCATCTCGTGTAGAAATATTTCAACACACTGTGCGGGTATCTTACTAAATTAGCATCGTTGCAGAAGGTACGAGTAAAAGTGTGTCACTACTGATATCTCATAAAGAATTCAGTTACAACATTTTGCAATGTTGCTGTCAAGTTTTCGGAGTGCGCTCTAATCGCTTTTCGTTAGCACCTGAAGTCCCCAAGGGGACAGAAGCTCCTTCAAAATTAAAGTAGAATGCTTCAGTCTTGATAACTGTTTTAAATATTGCCAACTAGCAAACTGAAAAATCATTTCAACATGAGATTTATGTACTTCATTATGATTACAAGCTAAACTCACTTAAGACACGTTCAAGTTATATTTTATATTTAAAATTCTTTTTGAGCTCCCCATTTTTATTTTTAAAATAACTCATTAAATTCAAGAACCTCCTTGCAGTCTAACATATAAAAGTGATCTGTTTGGATATCACTTTACATTTAGCGCATTTCATAATAATTATAACAAGTTTCAGCGCATGTCTGTCGCAAAATAAAGGTAATATTTTTTTTACCCAGTGTAATTGAATCGTTTATTTCAAAAACCAGTCAAGCAACAAAAAATCCAAAATGGAGTTATTGGGTGATTGCTGTTGTGTAAAGGTATATACATCGTTTAATGCACAAGCAAGTCAAACGCTGTCCCCATGTGATGGTGAAGCAAAGCCTAGAAATCCCTGTTTAGTGCAGAAAGAAGTCAAGTGACAGCGCTTGGCTGGTTTCTGCTCTAAACTGCGGGATTTGTGGCATGCAAAATTTACCACTGCCGAATATTCCTGTCCAGGAAATATTTTATATGAAGAAGTTATGGGTTAATGTTTTCAGTATATACAAGTTTAAAACAAATTCATCTAAAATGTATCTCTATCATGAAGGTAAAGGAAATAAATCACATGACGAAGTATGCAGCTTCCTTCTGAACTACTTAAACAAAGAGGTACCGGATACAGTGAGAAAATTAGTACTTTACAGTGATGGTCCATCAGGACAAAATAAAAATAACACTGTTAGATTCTGTGAATCTGTGTGATATTGGCAAGAACTTGCCAGGAAAAGTAGTTGTGAAGCCATTTATAGCTGGATTTGTATCATCGACATTCACTTTGTTAAAAACACATTCTCCTCCTGCCTTACCTACAGAAATCGCATATCCTTCAGGAAAGGTCCCAATAAATGTGAAAAAAATCCCTTTAGGCAGGCCTACAGGCGGAGGTAGATTTCGAAGTGCTTTTGGTTTAATTTATTGTCGCTGCATAGCACTCTTCTTCTTTAGCCTTGGCATGGCAAACCTGCAGTAAAGAAGAAGAGCCTACAATCAATTGTTTTGACAACAATAATAGGATATAATATTCTGGGAGGCCGTGCGCAAGATCAGCAATGAATAAAATTAGCAAAGCCGCTAAACAAGACAAAATTATGATATTATAATAATTCTTTCAAGTGTTATTATTTTCAAACATTAAAATCTCGCGTCATATGAGAGCTATCAAGAAACTATTTATTGTTTTGTAGAGTACTCATCAAGAACTTTTCAACGATACCCCACAAGACGTGGTTTCAAAAGTTTCGAATTTTCATCCCCCACCCCCACCCCCACCCTCACTCGAACCCCCGAATCGTTGGTGTCACTGTAAACTCCATAGGGAGTACTCTAATTTATTCAAACAAAGTTTCCCTCTATACTTCATAGGGGCCGAGATATACATTTTTAAAAATTTCAACCCCCTCCCCCGACCACCCCCTTGGGCCAATTTTGCTCATTAACGAACTTGTCCGAACTATTGGGCCTAGAAATAACATATTAAAATTTGGTTCAAATATCTTCAAAATTACGGCCGCTATCGTGTAAAGATATATATAAATATATATATATATATATAAATATATATATAAATATCACAAAAATTTTTTTTGAACGGGCGGTGGTTTCGTACTTAGGGGAGCATGAAACGTAAAGATATGAAAGAATTTTTCGGAAATCATAAAGTGGTATCCATTGCAATAGGTAGATTTTCTTCGAAATCTACCTAAAAATGCAAGATTTAAAAGCTCTAAAACCCTACTTGGTTGGTTACGAAGAGTTTTATGAGAATATTTTTCAATGGCCTACAATGGAAGCAGAATGCGCTGTAAAGCAAGTGTATGATGACGAATAGTCATTCCAGAACAAATATGTATCAATGCCCATAATATTAAACACTTTAAAATGTTCACGTTTCATTTTACTTTTGAAGTCCCTGATGAAATTAGAATATTTCATACGACTTTTACAAAAGTGATGGTTGTTTGTTTCAAAAACCAGTCAAGTGCACACTTATTATTATTTGTTTACATTTGTCAATATAGATAACAAACAGTTTTATGTTTATCAAACAGTTACACAAATGGATAACTTTCATCGGAAAAAATAACAAATTTCTAAAAGAAAGTTTTAGGTTGCTAGGAAGTTTTCTTTGATTTACTCAAAATCAACAATTTGTTGCTTGACTGGTTTTTGAAATAAACGATTCAATTAACAAAACCCCAAATTAAGTTAGCTGCTAGAGAACTGGAGAGTTCGGGAACCAAGCAATTGCTGTAGGCTATCATGGCTCCACTGATAATCTTCCTGGAACTCGGTGGCGTATTAAGTACTGGCTTGTTTTAGTTGAGGCTGCCAATGAAATTATTGGAAAATCCAAGTATTTCCTTTCTTGCAAAGAATAATAGTTCACATACTACTATTACGGTTAATTCAGTATTGTGTACTGTGTATTTTAGGAATAAAATTACCAGCATGATTAATAATAATAATAATGTTTTATTTTGCCTGGCAGAGTTAAGACCATGGGACCTTTTCTACAACTCAACCAGCTTGAATACAAAATATATCATGCGTACTATACCCCTTCGAGGCTAAAATAAATGAAATATAAAATAATACCAATTAAAACGAGAAAATACGAATCATTAAAACGAGAAAATACGAATATAAACAAAATCGTAACAGAAGAAGGATTAACCATTACCAATAATAGTGAAATTGCTAATGAATTCAATAAACATTTTTCTCAGATTGGACATAAAATAACAAGCTCCATTTCATCATATTCATCACAATCTACTCGCAATAATAATCTACATTCAAATCCAACAGCTTCTCTGTTCCTACAGCCAATAATTGAAAATGAATTGATCTTAATTGCCATAAACCTTAAGAATAGCGTTACTCCTGGAAGTGATGACATTTCATCAACTATAATGAAAGCAATTATTAGATTTATTTCTAAACCCCTTACTCATATTTTCAACCTATGCTTAGCTCAAGGCTTTTTTCCGGATGAATTAAAATATGCGACAGTAATTCCATTGCACAAATCAGGTGACAAATGTAATTTAAATAATTATAGGCCAATATCCTTATTATCTACCATTGCAAAATTATTAGAGAAATGCATAAAAAATAGACTAACAAACTTTTTAGAAAAAAATAAACTATTAGCGGAATCACAATTTGGTTTTAGGAATAATATGAGTACAGATGATGCTATAATGGCCGTTACATCCACAATTATTAAAGCAGTAGATGAAGGAAAAAAATGCTTAGGTGTTTTTCTGGACCTAAGAAAGGCCTTTGACACTATAAGTCACAACATTTTGCTAAATAAATTAGAAAATATTGGTGTTAGAGGTATTGCCTTAGACCTATTTCGATCATATTTATCAAATAGATACCAAATCACTAAAGTTAACAACGAAAAAAGTGAAAACGTAGTGCTAAATATCGGCGTCCCACAAGGAACTGTGTTAGGTCCTTTGCTCTTCTTAATATATATCAATGATCTTCTTAAATTAGATATAAATCTCATCAAAGGCAATGTCTATTCCTTCGCTGATGACACAGTAATCATATTTTCTGGAAACAGTTGGGAGCACGTTTTTAGTAATGCTAACATTGGAACAAACAAAATAAAAAAATGGCTCGATGAAAACCTTCTATCTTTAAACATTGATAAAACAACATATTTACCATTTTCACTAAACTCTAAAGGACTTTCCTCGATAAATGCACAACACAATATAATCTTACATGAAATCTCTTGTTCTATCCCTTTTAATTGTAAATGTCCAAAATTAAGTTCATCAACACAAGTAAAATACTTAGGTGTTATCATTGATCAAAATTTACGGTGGGAAAAACATGTTCAATATCTGTGTCTTAAACTACGGAAAACTATATATAAATTTGTTATATTAAGAAACATTATGCCACAGAGTACTTTAAGACTAATATATCTAAGTTTAGTCCAATCAGTTATACAATATGGAATAATAGGATGGGGTGGGATATGTCAGACTGCACTTCGCCCATTGTCGTTGTTGCAGAAAAGAATAATCAAGATATGTTTAAAAAAATCAATGGACTATCCATCTGAAAGTTTATATAAAGATTTTGACGTATTGAATATTAAACAATTATACTCCTACACTTTATTAAATTATTTCCATAAACATCATGAAAAGTTCTTAACACGAAATCACTACTATAATACAAGGAGGTATAATATCTCTTGTCCTCTTTTCGAACCAAAGTGTGCTACAGAAGTAGGTCTAAGGCATAGTATAAATTTCGGACCAAGGCTGTACAATAATTTTACTAGAAGAAACCCTAATATGATACCACTAAACAATAAATTATTTAAAAAAAGAGTGCTCGATTTGATTAAATCTAACTTGTAATTGTACTTTTACCACTTTTTTTATGTTAATCATTCTCAACTGTAAATTTTTTATTTTTAACAATGGGTATTTGTTGGTAACTCTGTTATGTTACTGTAATTTATTTTTTCGTATCTTTGTTCATGCATTTATTTCATATAAGCAATCTTATTTATTTTTATTCTTATTTTTTACCTAAAACTATAATATGTATGTTTTTTTTTTATATAATTTTAAAAATATAATTTTAGTATGACTGAACTGACCCCGAACACGAGCTATGCTCATGCGGGGCAAATAATACTCTTTTCAAATTGTACAAATTGTGTGTATATTATTTGTATTTGTAATAATTTTGTATCAATTTGTATTTTTAATTTGTAATAAACTTAATTTGTAATTTGTAAAAAAAAAAAAAAAAAAAAAAAAAAAAAAATAACAATATAGTGGATATACAACAAAACATATGAAAAGTGTGTATTCATTCATCAATAGATACAAACTAGGAGTGAATACAGAAAGAGAAACAAAGGATGGATGTGTGCGTGTATACGTGTGTATAAAATGACTATTTTTTGCATTTAGGTTAAGTATATTTATTAGAATAGAGAAACATTTTTACAAGGAAAATTACGAATGTTTATTGTGTCCTTGAATATGAGTTAGAGAATGCCATAATCTATTTACGTTAAGAATGAAAATAAGATCTCTATAAACTATTCGGCAGACCTACATATATAAGGTACACTGAACTTCATACCTTAAAGAAAACAAAAATCTACAAATGTATAAGCAATATAAGTAACATACAATATTAAACTATAAAGTAACTTTGGGCTGAATGACCAGACATTGCTTATGATTAATAGCGAAATTTTTCCCTGCCAGGGAAAATTATTTTCTCTCTATTATTTCTAAGCACTAAAATGAGAGAAAATAATTAACGATTATAGCAGCCCTGTTCGAGGTTACTACAAGATACAGCCTATCAAAGTCAGTCAGTTAAAGACTACGTAACCTAACTTTTTTCTATGTGTTATCTTGTTTATCTTTGATTGTTTTAAACACTTTCAAAAGCATGTTTCTCTTAAAATAAACTGAATTAAAGTCTGATTAAATTGTAGTGTTTCCATATCCTCTCATTAAGGGGTCATACAGCAGCTACAGTACCATTTGCACTTTTTAACAAAATCTTGGAACAATTTGATTTGGATTGAACGAATGTTCATAAAAGTCATATTTATTCTACATGAGAGCAGTTTTAATTTGGTGTGGAACACATTTTATTAATCATCTAAGTATTTCATATAGATCATACTTTGTATGTTTTAGGCGCGGAAGTTATTTTACTGCCAATTGCATTTTACCCTTAATCCTGAGTTAAAATTCTAAAGAATGGGCCACATAGTATAGTAAAAAAATAATGCAGAATTAAAAACATAATACATTTAATAGAAAAGCAGACATGATACTCACTGATACCCATCCGTAGATACACGGGAAAAGAAAGTAACTGACAATAACTCCCTACTTTAGATGGTATCACGATTTTAATGAACAGTATGACTTCTTGTAAATTGTTTGATAGGCCGGTATAAAAAATAGTAAGGAGCCTACCCAACTTCACGCAAAAGTAATCTAAATCCGTTGAATTTTTTGAGGCAGAAAAATAAATAACATTTACAAACATATATAAATGGTTTATAATATTATTAAATAACCCTAATGCAAATAAGCCTATTTGCAAAGTCAATTCATCTGGAGTAAGACAAGTTAGTTTTAGATTACTTTTTAGACTTGCTATAATTTGCATCCCAAAATAGAACATACTAAAGTTATTTATACATTATTCATGAATCAGCAATTCTATATTATAAAAATATATATTTCTTACTATTTCACGTTGTTGTTGTTGTTGCTCGTAGTTTTTTATAGACGCTACTGCTGTCTCCAATAGTTTGGAGATGTGCCACTGCGTCTCGCCCATGTTGATGTACCATCACCAGAGTGTTGAAATCCCTGACAATGAGCTAAGGAAAGGATACAGTAGGTGTTGTCAGTGGTGTGAAGGCGGGATGTTAAATTTTCATTTTGGTTTTTGTAATATATCGGAAGAGTGCTCTATTGATAGGAGTGGAATGTTGAGTAAGGAGGTTGGACATGATTAAAGGTCCGGAAGGTTGATGTTTATATATATTGTGTATGAGTTGCGTGGTGAGATGAGTATGAAGATCACATCCGAAAAACATATGGTCAATAGTGCCGCGTGCGCCACATTCACAGAGAGGTGAGAGATTTCTATCAATTTTATGTTGGTATACAGGAACTTGCGCAGTTTGGAATTTTAAACGGTAGTAATAAGTAAGAAAACGGTGGGGAGTGTGTTTATATTGAGAGAGCCGTTTTTGTAATAGTAAATGTTTCTGACGTTCCGTGAGGGCAGACGGGCGTACTTGTTGCTGATGGAGCATGAGTTGTTTCTTCATAGTGAAAGCAATATCAGTCGGAGGAGTAAGAAAATTGGAGTCTATGTGTAGTTTATGCGTAGATAATTTGGCTAATTCATCTGCGGTGTCGTTACCGGGAATTTCTGAATGGGACGGAATCCATACCATAGTTACCCGTGACCCCTTTTTATGTAAAGAATGGATGATGGATTTAATAAAAGTGATGTAAACATTGTTAGACGAGCGGTATGGATTGGATTGTGCAGAGAGGATGGCTTGGTTGTCGGAAAAAATTAAGATATTTGGGTATGCGTGGTGGTGTGCATCTTTTAGGGCCGTATATAAAGCAATATTTTCCGCAGTATAGATCGAAGTGTGACAATGTAATTTCCAATTTCTGCCATAATTCCCGGTCCAATTGTAATATGCCGCACCTGTATTATCTTCCGTTTTTGAACCGTCGGTAAAATAGATTTGGTGAGGTATAGTAGTAATGGTCGTGTGTATATATTCAACCAGTCGGAGCGCCGGCGATGTGGACTGTTGTGTAAATGTGCGAAGGTCGATGATGAAGTCGTCAGGATTAGGAATGCGGTCCATGAGGTAACTAGGGTGTATGGGTGTCTGGTATAGGGTGTCATCTTGTCGATATGTAAACGTCACACGTGCCAGGTGTTCAAGTGGAAGAGTTCGGCGTAAAGGGCGGGAGGTGGATAATTCATATAATAGTTGAAGTTTTGGTGTCAGAGGGTTGCGGGAAAATGTAAATAAACGCGCAGCAAAATTGATAGTGCGTATTTCTTGACGATATGTTAAATCAAAAAAAGGAAATTCTTGTTGGAAGTGCGATATCGCGGGGTTGCCATTAATGCGAAAAATGATTTTGTAGAGCCTATACAGTAAGGAGTGATATTGCCTGATAACTCCCCGTGATATGTTACGAAAAATGATGAAGCCATATTCGAAGCGAGACAAGATTAATGGTGGAATAAGGTGAAAGAGAACGAGGGGGTCTGCACCCCAATGTTTGCCGGAGAGTGCTTGGAATAATCGGAGCATATTATTGCAGGTATGTAATTTTTGTCGTATATGTTCGGTAAAGGCGAGTCCGGAGTCTAGGATACAGCCTAGAAATCGTACCCGACGAACTGCTGGGAGTGTGACCTGTCCTAAATTGATGGAGTGGATCCTACGAGTGAAGCCGGGACGAAATAATTGAAATTTTGTTTTACGGAGATTTATATTGAGTCCTAACGCGTGAAGGGCCTGTAAGCAAGAAAGTACCGTATGGCGAAATTCGTCTAAATCAGATTGGAGTTTATGTGGCAGAACTGGGCGGTAGAGGCATATGTCGTCTGCATATTGTAATATCCGGAAAGTAGAGGTAGGAGGGGGAATGATATCTTGAACATACAGCGTGTATAAGATGGGACTTAAGGATGACCCTTGTGGAAGTCCAATGGAGGTCATGCGAGATTCCGGATTGTTATATTTCCGGGGTAAGTAAATAGTACGCGAGTGAAATAGCTGATAGATAGTCCGAATAAAAGTGAGAGGTAAATCAAATATTTTTAGCCGTTCGATGAGGATGTTAATGTTTACCGAATCATACGCGTGTGAAATATCCAGATAGAGGGCGGCAATATATTGCTGTTTATGAAAAGCAAGTGACACGTCAGTGGTAAGGACATAGATATTGAATTCCGAATTGAAGTATCTGCGAAATCCGAATTGTGTTTTGGGCCACAGCGCGTTTCTTTCTAAATAGTGAGTCAGTCTGTCAGTGATGATTTTTTCAAATGTCTTACGTAAAGTGGGAAATAAAGTGATGGGTCGATAGTCCGTTGGCTTGAGTCCACTGGTGTGAGGTTTTTGAATGGGACAGACTATTGTAGATAGCCAAGATTGAGGAATCGTCCCTTGTAATAGAATGAGTGTAAATGATTTGGCTAATTGCGCTTTAAAAATGGGAGGCAGTGCACGTAATAGGGAGTAAGTAATGTCGTCGGTCCCAGGAGCAGAGTGCCTGGTTTTGTTGGCCCATACATTTTCAATTTCGGACTGATGAATGTCGGAAAGTAAAGGATGAGAGGGGGATGCTTCTTCGCGTGTAAAGAAAATAGGCGTTTCCTGAACAAAAGATGGGGCCACCATGTTAAGAAATTCCTGCTGTAATGTTAAATCACCAGACATAGGTGTAAGTGTGTGTGGTTGGTTGTTGCGTTTGAACCATGCTATTTTTTTCCAGATCTGAGCAGGGGATGTGTTTTGTGTGATTTGTGTGCAATACAGTCTCCAGGCATTACGTTTATTTTTATTGAGGATGCGTTTGGTCCGGGCTTCCTGTTGTTTGTACCGTAGAAAATTTGCGTAAGTAGAGGAATTTCGATATTGTTGTAAGAATTGTCTACGGACGTTAACCGCTGCAGCACAATATTTATTCCACCAGGGTGGTTGGTGTGGTTTATAATGAGTGGAAACATTGTATGGGTGATACTGCGAAAGATAATGGGTCAGTAAATCTTCCAGATCCTGGTAGGAGCAGGGATCGTGTGAAGTCATCTTGGGATGGTGTGTGACGTAATGGTACAGCCTGTCCGTGTCTAATTTTCCTGATCGTTTTGTCGTAAACAAAGTATTCCAGATGTTATTAGGATGTCTAAGAGTAATGGTAAGAGGAAAATGATCACTATGACAAGTATCCAATATTTTGTTGCATCTGATACGAGGCACCAATGCATCGGATACGACAATGAGGTCAGGGGTGGTATTGTCTTGTGAAATATTGCCTAGTCTGGTGGTAATGTGTGCATTAATAACAGTCCAATGATTGATATTACAGACGGTGATGAAAGGATGAGAATGTGTACGCCATGGAGATATTCTATGAAAATTCGGGATGTTGAAATCACCACAGATAATGGTCTCGTGTTCTGGAAGATCTGGGAATAATTGGTGCCATTGTTCGGCCGATAGGGGGGTACGATCAGAATTGTATACGGCATATAATGAGATTTTTGCGAAAACTATATGAAGTACCTCCATCTGAGGGAGGGGTTTAATATCAGAGGAATACTGTTTGATAATAATGTTTGATTGGATGAAAATAGCTATACCCCCACCATGCTTATTTCTATCATGGCGAAGTTGCGTATAACCAGGTAATGTAAATTGTGAGTCAGAAGACAGGTGTGTTTCGGTGATGATTAGGAGGTGGAAATCTTGGATACGGAGTAATTGTTGAAGTTCCGGTTTTTTGTTAGTGATGCTACGGGCGTTCCAATATAGAATATGGAGATCCTTGTATGATGGCATTGAGCAGTTAGTCCATTATTGCTTTCACGTGTTGTTTAATGCATTCTACATCCCCTCGAAGGTTGTCCGGGACGTCACTCAGGAGTTTGTTGATAGCCGTCAACAGCGTGAAGTTGGGACGTGGCAGTGGGCGCGTGGTGGAAGGTTTCCCTGTCGAGGGTATGCGTCTAAGTGGAGGTGGTGGTGTAGATACACCGTCAAGCTGAGATCCACTCTGAGAAACCATCCGAGGCTTGGAGGGCGGGACATGTACCACATCCCTACCATTTGGATAGATTAATTGTTTTTTGTATGTACCCATGTCCATGTCTGTCATTCCGTCCTGTTCCTTACGTTTTGGTGCTGATGGGACTGTTATGCGTGGTGTTGACGAGAGCAGAACTCGCGCAGGCTTATCTGGTTGTGGAAGTGGTGGAGACACCGACTGGGACTCTAAGAGGGGAAAAGCATTCCCACCCTGGAAAACAGCAGGAGTTTTCTGGTAAATCATTTGCGCGTACGTTACTCTACCCAGCGCGATTTGACGCGCCTCAAATCGGGAGATCGGCAGGGACTGAAGTTTTTCATTAATCTGGGTTTCCAGGTGATACGCCGGACATACTTTCACGTCAGTGGTTTTATGATGTGCGCGACAGTTGATGCACTGAATTTTTCCGTCCACACAGGGTTCTTTATGCGGATCGAGACCACACGAAACACATTTAGGTGGGGACCTGCAATATTTAGCACGATGATTCAATTTGCCACAGTTAGTGCAGACGGGTGTACGTTCGCGATAGATTTCTACCGGGCAACGCTGGTGGTAGAGTGTGATATATGAAGGAAGTCTCTGACTTCTGAATGTAATTTTGACAGTTTGAGTGGGTAAGTAGGTAGGCTTCCCTTGCTCATCCAGTTGTCTGCGGTTGAACCTGTACACATTGGTAATGGAATATCTTTCGAGAACCACGGAGTCTTTTGTAATTTCTTCAGGCGTAATGCTGGTGTCGATACCTCTTATCACTCCTGAGACATAGATGTTGTAAAGCGGGATAAAAGATGAAGTATTATGGATCACATCAAAGTCCGAATCCAAGAATCGGTTTGCCGCAGTGAAAGACGGAAAATGGACGTCAACTTGAAATTTGTTCACTTTCTGCAGATATTGTACGTCATAGTTAGCACGATAGAGCCACTTCCCTATTTTCATTGGATGAATGGATCCAATCTCATTTCTTAGTTGCTTGATGGACACAAAAAACGGACCCACGTCCGTATGAAGGTACCGTTGTCGTTTGTTGGTAGGGGAATTGCTAGAAATCGCCTTTTCCGGTGAACGCAAGGATGTCTCGAGCACCACTTTATCCGTTAGGTTAGAAGACTGTACAGTGGGTAGTTCCACTATAGGTGGAGGTAATGCCAAAGTAGTATAATCTTGTTCCATGGGGGAAGAATCAGTAGATGTAGCCGGAACCGGCGAGACGTTAGCTGATATGTCGGTCATTTTGAGAGTAAGTGATATTCGTCCAACGACACAAATTACCCCCCGCGGGGTAAAACACTATGCAAACTCACAACTATTATTTGTGGGAATGTTTACACTGCGTAGAAAACTACTATTCAGAAATTGAGAAGTGTTTGTAATGAAACCCACTGGCTGCGGAACTTTCGTAAAACGGGAAACACAGAACACGTCTATACCGTTCGAAAGCGATACTTGAACTGACTATTTCACGTTAAATACTTTCTTAAATACAAGCAGAGGTTTCAAGCCGAAATTTATGAACATACCAGGTTTGCACTCTCATTAAATAAGATAAAAGACAATTACATATTATAAAGTAAGTTGCAAATATAAGATAAAACATACTTAGCACAACTTTCCATGCTCCAAGGTTTTTATTCAAGGTATAGAAGTACACACAATGAAAAAAATATATAACGCACAGTGCATAATGACAGCATCTTAGATAAGAGTGCACTGTTTTGAATTAGAAACTCTACAGCAGCAGCTGTTCCTTAACTTCAACGTGCCGCAAGCCGAGATAAAGAATCTGAACTATAATTATACAGAAAACTGGATCGTGTGTTCTGTATGGTTCGCAAAATGTGTTTTAGGTTACGTCTTTTTCTTATCGTTTTCATGTGTAAGATAAAATGTTACTGCAGCTATAAGACTGAATAGATAACATATAGGCTATTATTTTTTCTTACAAGTTACAAAGTCTTTCTTCAGCTTCTTCCATCTATAGATTTGTTATTCATAATAATATATTTAAAAAATCGTATGTAAAACCTCACATGACTTTCTCTACCGTTCATAAACTAATCTACGAAAAGCTGCTGAATTGCGGGAATGCGCATTCAGTTGTCTAAATCTCCGTATTATTCGCATGGTAAGACTTGAAGTCTACTGTGGATGAGGCAATTATCGGATTCAGAGGACCACAATATATTTAATACTGTAAGTACGGTATAGAATTTCAGGATCAATTACAATAATTAGTTTTTAAAAAAGTTGACTTTGATACTTTCTGCAAAAGTTACTGGCTGAGAAACAGTTATAAGCTTGCTATATGTACGAACTTCAATGTTTTTCTAAGCTATTCCTAAATATCGTCCCTTTACTTCAATAAGATCGTACGTGCATTTCTGTCAGGAAGTTATATATGAAACATACTGCCTTTTGGTTCTGGAACTACTGAAAAAAAAAAACAATCATATGGAATACACATCTGCATTAAGTGAGTGGTTTCCAACATACAACCTCTTTGTACAAGATAATTCTCAATATATGTTTGAAGTGAATGAGCACATAAATTCATTTTCAGTGGAAACTAGACATACGATCTTCAGGAAGTAAAGCGACAATATAATGTCAACATTTTCCAGGTAATGATATAAGAAATAGACTAAATGTATACCGGTGTAACGACCTTGCATGAGATCATCCATGCCCTTCTATGATATAAAGAAAATGCGTGATCCACAGGAACTTCCTCTCCCGAGGTAGCGGTCTGCAAGGCATAGGCCGCAAAAACGTCCCTCAAAAAACCTTGTTACGCAATATATTTGGGTAACAAGGAATTTGGTTAAACTCAGAAAGAGAAGAAGAGTGACTTCATCAAGAAGCAACAGTGATATTATTCTTTAATACTCTTGAAATGTATACATTTTAACATTTATTCAAGAACTTGTATTTATTTTATTTATTTATTTATTTATTCAAAATCTGCGGAAGCTTTTTCGCCGCCACTGATTAGACATTGACAGTTTACTTTCCGGGGAGGAAGTGGACACTAATCCCGTGCGAAGACAATTTGAATTGACTTACTTTTGGGCCTAGACCTAAGAACAGAAATGTATAACTAATAGAAATAGGAAAGAAGTAGAAGAAAAAGAAGAAGATAGTCCAAACAAGAAGTTTGGACTATCTTCTTATATATGGACTATACATATATATATATACATACATACATGTTATTAATAACAAATTATGGTGATGTTTCGACCATACTTTGATTCCTTCTATGCAAACACAATACGATGCAAGAATACTTTAGAATTTTTATCATTAAGTCGTCACAACATTGTGGGTAAGTGAACTCTTCGAAACCCCGTTATGCCTTGTACATGCCTCTTAGTCATTTCGCAGAATTTAATGAGAAATGGTATTCTTACAACACAACTTTCATTATGTTCTGCTTTCAGAAAGAGAAGAAGGTTATAGTAAGAATTCCCACACGTAAACGAGAAAAAATGCCAACGTAACGTTTTTGTGGTTTCCTATTCCTTGAGAATGATGTCGGATATTTGAGCAAATTTAAATGTACAAAATATTTCAACAGATGTTAGATCACAATAATCCTTCCGGGGATATGAGTGTATACAGTCGCTTAGTTCTAAGGAATTTTGTTGGATTGTTTTGTGGGAGAAAGTACAAGATTCAAAGCAAAACAGTTTTATCCATACCATTTACCTTATTAGTACAACTAGCACTGTTTGGCTATTATTGCCCGCAAAAAGTCCAAACAGGTGATAAGAAAATTTAAGAAATTTTTGAAAAGATGTTTTTTTAAATATTCATGCTATCTATCGAAACTGTTCAAAGAGTAAACATGATGATAATATCACACGATTGTACGTGTACTCTTTAAGTCACAGTTCTCTTTCTGTAAGGAACTATGTAGAGGATGTTTTTTGTTAGACCCTGAAAGAAATAGATTCGCGTTTTTACAAGTTTTGGGGTCCCCTGACTCCAAAAATACCATTTTCGGAAACATTTTATAGGTTAACATAAAAATTGTAGGTCAATATAATTTAAACTTCTTTGAAATAAGTTTTCTACAACTTCTACTTAATCATGAATAATTTAAATTGTGCGTCCATTAACTAATTTTTACTTACACCATCGAATTTAGTATTTGTTGTAATTGGACTTAATGATTTATTAAATTAAATGCATTGTTTTGAATACTCAAAAATATTATTGTCAGTTCCTTGGCTTTGCACATTTGATCTCAGACAATAATTTAAAATGTCACAGACAGGCGAGAAAGGGAAAAAACCTCATTATCAAAAAAATTAAAGTGGTTACTTTCTCTACGCGAGCCGGCGCGGTGGATCATGCTGTAGCGCGTGAGCCTGGCATGCTAGCGGTCCTGAGTTCAAATCTCGGGGCCGGCGGGTGTGTCATTCGTGGTGGACGAAGCCGTGCCTTGGGGGTTTTTCTCGGGGTTCTCCCGTTTCCCCCTCTCATTCCACCAACACTCTCCACTTCGTCTCACCTTTCCCCCTTTTCATCATCATCCCGTTTCCACTTCCGGTATCGGGCCTGCTTTGGCAGTCAGCGCCCTTTGGGGGCCTCTCCCGTCCTCCCCGCTGCTTGTGGTCAAGAGGTTGTTGGTGGTGTGTGCCGCGGACCTATCGGGGCTCCGGTTGGAGGGACCGAAGGGGGTGGCGTGTGTCGCGGACCTGTCGGGGCTCCGTTTGGAGGGACCGAAGGGGGTGGTGCATACGTGGCATGGTAATAAGGCTTGCTGGATGTAGGGGAGTTCCGTGGGGGCCTGCGGGGGGATCTGCAGTCCTGGGCGGCCTATGGGCACGCAACTCATTCCATCCCGGAGGTAGGTACAATAAGCCTGCGGCTTCGGTGCTTAGGGGCGTTCCCACCCCGCCTCCCGCCTAAAGGGCACTTATTCAATTCAATTCAATTCTCTACGCGATAATTAGGAGAAAAATAGTAGGAATTCATTGTATATGTTTTGGAAAAAATCGGTTTGCAGCATCATGGTGAAAAAATGCAAAAAGGTGTGAAGATCTGCTCTCCATCAGTTAAAACGGCTACCATCTTGAAAAGGAATAAAAGTAAATAAATAAAAATCCATACACATACATAGTTCGTAATGACTTCAAGAAACATTCATGTATATATCGAACAACTCGTTTGGTCGTGCCTCCATGACAAACAAATGTACAAACTTAACAGACGAAATGCCGAATGGTCGAGTTAGAACAAACCTCGCTTTCCTCGGTTAACTAACGAAACTTTATCTGTTAATTACGTATTTTCATCACATTTATCCAAGAATTTAAGCAATGTTTACTGGAAAAATTTCGTTATCTATATTATTAATGGAATAAATATTTCTGAAGTCCACTGGAGAATTTTCCCTACCTCTAAACTATTGAGATAAATACTTATGAGGTCTTCCTCTAGTTACTAGTACCAGGAAAACATGAATTTAACACACGATGCGTTTATGACTGACCACTGACCATGTGAAAGACCTCTAAAGCAATACAAAGCCAGGTATCAACAAGCTAAGGTCACATCATTCTGTTTTGTTATCGTTTGCTTACAAACTAGCATTAGTGTTGTGGGTGGCAGAATGCTTAGGCGACCTTGCTACTTCATGTGAAAAATCTGCATAATAAACAACATCGCCCGATATTTCGAAATATTACTTTACTAACGTGAATGCTGACTTATAAGTTTTAACGTATAAGCATTTACACCGCTGATATTTACGCAATGATAAACATTACCTTACGCAAGCAAGCGAAATCTTCCTTTTAGAATTTAGATCAATACCACATTAGAATTTTCCGGTCGTTGGGATACGCAGTTTATATAAGCAATTAAGATTAGAAATTAGTGATATTCAGAGTTATTTGTGACTTTTATTTTATAAGCAAGAATATTTATGAGGCAGTTTAATTAATTAATTATTTATTCGCCCTTAATAATGACTGGATAAGGGACACGCTGAGGCACAACTTGTTGAAGCGCTGCACTAGTCTCGGGTTTTCAATTTTTCAATTTTTCAATTTTTCAATTGCCCTACCCCTAAAGGCGATATTTTGGCCATTGTCGTCCTATTCTCTAAGACTTAAGGATAACTTTATAATAGCCCTTGGTTCTCTGAGATATGTTTTAAGATCAGTTCAGGCTTGTTAATGAAGCGTTTTACTCTTTTTTTACTCCATGTATTAAAGGCTGTTAGCTCTGAAATTGTTGGATGCCCTAAGGGCTACCCCAGCATCCCCCCTGGCGTCCCTGACTGGAATTCCTCTACAGTACTTTTCTTGTGAAATCTTCACCCATTCGTTCCGCATTCTGCACAGCATTTACTATATAAGTTAATATCTCGAGTGACATCTGGAGTGCAAGGGTTCTGCTCAAGAAGGTCATGCTACCATCAGAAGCATCAAGTTTTCGACTAATACTCATGATCTTATGTACAGTGGTCCAGCCTGCATTAAAATATCTTATAAGCGGGTTAGCCATACCATAATGTCATATTTTTCATCAGATCTGGTCAAAGAAAGAAATGAAAACTGTGGAATCGAAGGACATATGAATAGCATAACTTAATATACCAGAAGTAGGATACTAAGCTTCCAAATAGCAATTAGGAAGGTGGTGTAAATGCGCAATTGAAAGGTTGTATAAAAAATTACATATCAATTAACAGACATTACTTGAGTGTTAATGAAAGTGACCTGCAACCAGATATGGTAATGTTAGCTTCTTAAACAGAGAAAATATGGCGCCCATGTTCTCCTAAAGTATTTTTCAAATGAGAAGCCAATTCCTTCACCGCCAATCACGTGTACGAGCTAAAGAAGTGGCGCTAGCAGTAACAGTCTTCCCTCCGTCTCGCCGTCACTGATTGGACCGCGTATCTAAGCAAGAAGAAGGATAAACGGCTTGTCATCTGCAAAACACTGTAATATGTAGCCTAATTCATATACTAAATATAAGTATTTAATAGTAAACTAGTCCACCGCTATGGCTCAGGGGATGCGTTCAATCCTCTCACGCAGCGGGCCCGGGTTCGATTCCTGGTCGGGACAAGTTACCTAGGTGGGGTTTTTTCTGGGGTTTTTCCTCACCTTTGAGACAAATGTCGGGTAACTGTAGGCCCTTGTGGTCCCCAGATATCATCTGGCCGTCATTATCATCTTCATCCCATCCTCGCCTTGTTTGGAGTGAGTGTGTGTGTGAATGGTGTGTCTCGTCCTATGTGTTCGTGTTGTCTCGGAGGTGGCCCCGGCATTGGGCTGATCACTCATCCGGGGAGGCCCTCCATGTCCTTGTCTGGTCAAAAAAGTATGTATGTGATCCAAAGATAATCCCTCTCCCGACAGGTCGCGGCCCTGTAAGGCCCGGGCGGCTTGGGTCGCTTAAATCCTAAAAGGGAGAGGTTAAACTACGAGAAAGAAAGAAAGAAAGAATAGTAAACTAATGACAATTAGCAAACTGCAACTTCTTCGGCCTTCAAAATTCATACCAAATGAATACCATAGGGAAAGGATTCTAAAATACAATAATTCTACTTTTCACCAGAAATTCATATTCTTTTTTCTTCTCGAACAAAAGTTGGGGTGGGATTCTGAATTTAAACTGTGAAAAAACCTGATTAGACTAGTTATTATTTTGAGTATCTTACACGAAGTATGTCAGATTTCCCCTTCCTTTTACTAAACTTTACTCCATATAATTTCCCGATTTTCGCGATTTAGGCTTGTTAGAAACTAGCGGGTAGAATTCACAATTTTATTTCAAACATTTCCCCTGCCCATCTTGTCCATACATTTGCATTACTTGAGGGCAAAGATTCGGAATGCGCAGTCTTCCTGCAAAAAAGCTTACTTAAGGGGAGAATATGAAGCGAAAACATGAAGTTCCAATTTTATAGTCACTTGAGCGTCACATATCAGACTTTTAAGTATAGGCCTAGTAATTTTACCTGATACGATTGAGAAATACATCCGGATATGCAGGATGGATGACACTCACACTTCATGCTAAATTGCGGACATGGGAAATAAACCTTAAACCCTAAAGCCATTAAGTAATTCCTGGTCACAACTGTTTCCATTTCAAGGATGTATTCAGTGACGCTGTACACAGCGTATGTTTGAAAGTTGATAAGAAATTCTATAGACATGGTGCTTATCATGGATTTTAATGAAAAGAAAATATTTACTTACACCTTGTGCTTGGTAGGAAAATGAAACCGTAGTACTGTATTTCGACATAACCAGTACTTACTGTATCACACAGCTTATTACATAGTCTCGTGCAGTACAATAGGAAGGCTAGTAGAAAGTGTGAACTAACCATGAAGATTCTGAATTAAACAGAGTTTTTATGTGAAGAACCGGCCTCGGAAGGATTGTTAAAATTATTCATTGTTCTTTGATACTTGAGTGATTTACTTCGTTGCACTTCTAATTTAAACATGCAGTTTCTACTGCAGGAACATTATAAGCCTGGATTGTTCATACAGCCAAACCAAAGAAATGTCTATCCTACTGATGTTCGGAGAAACTCAATAACACCAATTAACATTTTATTGTAAAGCTAGCTAACGCCACCATTACTTTACTTAGGGCTTGTGGTTCTCCCCGACTTAGCGAAAGTGGTACTTAATTTATCGTGCTGGGAAACTTATTAGGCGAGGATATGTGATATGAGGAGTGATTTGAGAAAATATAACTGCCAGGGGGAGTACTTAAATCCATATAAACTAACCAGATCATGACAGCCAGGGAAACCTAACGATGAAAAATGAAAACCTACATATCGTAAATAAAATTTATAAACATAATTGTTCAAATAAAAGTTATAACTTACAATTCACAACATATGCATACTAGATTAACTGTAAAATATAACAAACTGAAAACATTAATTGAACAATAGTTTAAAGCAGTGGTTTTCAACCTGCGGGCCGCCTGCAGCTCGAAAACAAATACTAATTTTAACTGCACTGCTTTTGCTTAAGTTTGGACGGCATGCAAACAAGATGTCTAAGGATTTTAGATCCAATGAAAAACTACTGAAACTATTTCCTACTCCATTTAGTGTGGAAGTTGAAGACGATCCCAGCAACATGCAAATAGAACTTCCTGAATTGCAATATAATAGTGATTTAAAGGAGAAATTTAAGAATGTGAAACTTTCGGAATTGTACTCTAAGTATGTTGAGCAAATTTCCAGCAATCCGTTCTCATGATCTGTTCATAGCATCACTTTTTGGCAGCTTATATATATATATACACACATAATATGTGTGTATTAATATATTATATTATATTATAATATATAGTCTATGTACGTGTGTGAAGTTTTTCTCCAAAATGAATATCGCGAAGTCAGAACTGAGGAACAGTCTTTCCGACTCTCAATTAAAAGACTCTGAATTTCTTCTTCCAATATTAAAGCCAATATTGACAATTTAGTGACAAAGAAATAGTGTCAGGTCTCACATTAAATTCAAGAATGTTAGTGTGCTTTATTTTATTAATTAACATTGCAAAGTAGAAAACAAAATTTAAACACACACATGTCATTGTAAAGTAATCCCTACTCAATGGCAATAGACTATTTCTAAGCAAGCTAAAGGAATATTATATATTTTATGGAACATGGAGGTTCATTGCCGCGCTCATATGAGCCAGTCATTCAACACTATTCTGTGCTAATTCCATCCAACCATCCCTCGCAAATCCTACTTCCCTTAAATCTACAGCAATCCCTACAGTTATTGTAATTTAATATTATGATATGTTTGTGTTACGTAAGTAACTATAATGTAATTAATAAATCAATGCGGCCAGCTAGTCTTTTACCAAGAAGAAAGCGGTCCTTTAGTTTAAAAAAGGTTGAAGATCATTGGTTTAAAGTATTGGTAAGTAAATCATATCAGTGATGTATACTAAGCACTAAATGGATATTTATATGAACAGCACAGAAGCCGGTTGAACTCTCTATTAAGTGCCAGAATGGTACTTTATGAGATTGTATGGGGGACGGGAAAATGTCTGTCAGACGCGCGATAACTCAAATACGCTTTTACAGATTTTCATGAAACTTGGTACACGTATTTACAACGGAAGCCTGTTGATATTGGACCAAATCGGTTGACCGTTACCGGAGCAATGCCTAATTTAGTGCCTATTTTATGGTAATATATTAGAGAGAATTTATCAGATGCAAATCAGTTCTCATGTCACCTTATTGTTTTATAGTGTTCATTTACGGCTTTCGAAATTGCAGTAGCCAACAGGTAGCTGACAAATAACACTACCCACATATTCCTTCACATATGCTTATCAAACTAGACCTGTGTTATTCCGTAAGCCCTGCTTAATGAATCGATCTGGAGCTTAACTCGAAAATCGATTTAAAAAAAAAAACTTATTTTCTGCATATCATAATTGCAATTATAACTGATTAAACAAAAGCATCCTGGCACTTTGTTACATCAGATTACCTGATTTTATTATAATTTGTATATCGAATAGATTATAATCAAACTATCTAGATAAGTTGGCTTTCTTACTAGAAGTTTTGGTCATATCATTTTAAAGATGTTTAACTCACGAAAGCGGCAACCTACACAGAAAATGACAATTTATTGGAGCTGTGGACAGAAGCCAGCATAGTGTTGCGCATTTCATCAGACCCGCAAATTGACTTTAATCACAATGTTGCTGCTGTCTGGGCGAACTGGTATTGCCACCAACACTTAAAGTGATTGAACCATCCCACCAGAGCTAGTATTTGTAATACCGGCGGTGGTAATGCACGACAGTGTAATTTAATTGCAGGCAAACTCAGGATGTTCACATTGTCTTGAGCTATTTGTGCTACAAGAATTCAGGAAACACATTTAATTAATTTTAACAGTCAAATTATTTAAATACGTTAAGTAGACCTACCCTAATAATACATAGCATCAGCATGTACAGAACAAAATTGTAGCCAGAACAGCAGCCTATTAATACATAGGAGCCTGATTTTTTAGTGAAATAGAAGGGACGATTTCACTGCTAAATTCCTTCTATTTCGGTAGATATTTCACAAAATAAGTTACTTCATACAGTACTACACTTAACACTAAAAATTTTACTTTATTTGTGTTAATACTCAAAATATAGCAATCAGTAATGCAATAAAAATGTATTATTATAAAACATTAATTGCAAATGAAAACACACTTCAGTTCCAGAGTTGAAAGACAAAACATAATTAATTACAGAAAGTCGGCTGCGGTGGTCTAGAGGTAGCGTGCCCGCCTCTAGATCCGAAGGTCGCGGCCGGTCACAGTCGATGGGTTTTTCAGGATGTAAAAATCCTGGGCACGGAATCCTCCGGGAGGAAGGGACTTTAAGCTGGGGGGGGGGGGGGTCGTAGATTTACGGCACGTAAAAGAACTCCAAACCTAAATTAGAGCCTCTGGACAACATTTCTCGGCCCTTTCACGTGCAAGTAATACCTTAGTTTCCGGAGGGGAGTTAAAGGGCGATGGACTTACCACTTATCCCTCTGCCCTCTCTAGGAAAATAAGCGTAAAAAATTCACATCGGTAAGCAGAAACCTCCACTTAGAGGGTCTTTGTCCCCTACATGGGAGCAAAGGATTCGAGAGAGAGAATTACGGAATGCTATAATATGTACGGATTAAAAAAAAAAAAAAGGATTATTGTAGGGATATTTTCACTTTAACCTTAATTCTATTGTTTACATCACTTTGTCATGTGGCCACCCTCCAAGAAGGGAAGTTTTTGTTAATAAAAAATAGCCTTATGCAAAGAAGTGTCAACCACATTCTATAAAATGTGACATTTTTTAATATTATATACCAGTCCCCTACATGGGAGCAAAGGATTCGAGAGAGAGAATTACGGAATGCTATAATATGTACGGATTTAAAAAAAAAAATGGATTATTGTAGGGATATTTTCACTTTAACCTTAACTCTATTGTTTACATCACTTTGTCATGTGGCCACCCTCCAAGAAGGGAAGTTTTTGTTAATAAAAAATAGCCTTATGCAAAGAAGTGTCAACCACATTCTATAAAATGTGACATTTTTTAATATTATATACCAGTCATCGCTGTGATCGATCATAACTTCTCGGCAATCATAGAGATGCCAAAGAAGGAGAGCAAGCTACTAAGAGAACAAAAAAGAAATGTCAAACACTAAGAATTACGATTTCGAATAATATTTGTGTACATATGTCTCAATATTCATCTTGTGATATTAATTATACATTTACCTATACATTGCGTGAAATCAAACAATTATCGCTATATTTCGATGGTATAGTTTGTTTAATCAATGTATTTTAAGCATCTATAAAGCTAAATATAGCTAAGGAAAACTGTTTTGTAAAATTTCGCGCTTATCATTGTTAAGAGAAAAATATGGTCCCCATTAATATGTTTTAGTAAAGAAATATACCACCCTATTATTTTTCTGCATTTCTCACTTTCCCTCTTAAAGACGAATACTTCAAAACAAAGGAAGTAAGCGCCGTTCGAAAATTTAAAAGTCCATAGTATCTGGGAAGGATAATTCTTACATATCACTTGCATTATTTACTGTCAATACATATAATAATGTCTTTACCTAGGCCTATTCAGCATAAAACAAGTGACTTATAAATAGCCTAAATATACACATAGTCCAGCTCAATAGTTAATTTTAATTTCCCTGTGTTCCTATCAGTACTTTTTAGTATACGCGAAAAAGATAATTACTTCAGTATTAAAAGTTTCCCTCATAACAATACAAATATGAAATTTATCAGTGCGAGATAACGTCACGTAATTCTAAACACTTTCGCTGACCATTATTATGAAGACCACATATTTTGTGGTATGAAGTGTGCGGAACAAAATAGAACTTGTTTTGTGTGACAACAATCCTATTAATGAATACCATAACACAATATACAGTAGCTCCCTACTGAAGATATATCCCTTTCAAAATCGTTAGTGACTAATAATTCCTAAATGCCTTCAAAATCAACAGAGTAAATTACAATTTGTTTCTTGTACCGGTAGCTGTGAAACTCGAACGAACAAACAAGTTTACAAATTCAGTTCATTTTCGTTATATCTAAATTCAAAGATTGAGAGGCATATAAAATTGGCAACCAAAGTTTACAGCTAACACTTAAAGGTAAAGGCAAAAGTTATAATTAAAGGTTGTAAGTTAATTATAACTAATTTCATTAATGTTTTACGGCGATATCTGATTATTTGGATTTAAAGCACGCACATTTCAGTAATGCCATCAAATTATTTGTTCATATGTTAAGTATTTTTGCAAAGTTTCTAACAAATCACTTCAATTTTTATCAAACACTCCCCAAAGTTTATTCCTATCATTTGTGTATAAATTTTTAATACATACCAGGCGTGCTTCATTCCAGGATTCCTTAATAATCTCTAGATGATGTTTATGTCAGACTTGTGTTTTTTATACAATTCCAATCCACATATTTACTATTGATTACATTACCACCAAAACACACGCACAGATGTACAATGTATCACGTCTACAAATATATCAACCGCAGTTTGTGTCAACTTAATAATGTTTTTCAATTTCAGTTAAACACGTCTTCCAGTCCTAAGAGTTTCAAAAACAAATTCTTAACTGCTACAGATTTCAATAAAATAACAAATTGTTACACCAGTTTTTTTATAATATCAGTTGTTGAAATGAGCTAATGTCCATATTGGGGGTACGCCGTAGCGTAGTGGTTGAGGTGCTGCACTACTAACCGGAAGGTCGCGGGTTCGATTCCCGATGAGGTCGTTGAGATTTTTCAATTGGCCTAATCCTTCTGGTGGCACTATGGCCCTGGGGTCGACTCAGCCTCTAACCGAAATGAGTACCAGGAGCAATCCTGGGGGTAAAGGCGGCCGGTGCGTAAGGCTGACAACCTTACCACCTTCATGTGCCGAATGTCCAAAATCTGGGAGCCTCAACCTCCTGGAACCCTCTGGGCCTTCATGGCCTGTATAGGGACCACTTTACTTTACTTTTTAATGTCCATATTATCCTGATCAATAAAAGATTTTTAAAAGTGAATATTGAGTATGAATGGGCCTTATACATACGCTGTTTTTAGTGATTTCAAAGAATATTCATGCCAAACTGCAATCGAACAATTGTGGTTGTAACTGCGATATGAACATACGGATTAATAGATGAAAACCCGAACTGTCGAGTTAAACAGGACCTCTCTTCGCTCTGTGAATTAAAAAATAAAGAAAGAAAAAAAATCTTAGGAAACTTAATTCTCCTTCACATAGAGTATAGTCTGTCAATTAATTTTAAGAATGCAATAAATTCTTTATTTTGGTGGAACTATACAAATTGAATGCCACAGGGCTACTCCAGAAACACTTGAAGTATAAAATATTAATACATTAATTTGTTCAATTTCGCATTATAGTAACAAATTAATTACGGTTTTTACGTTAAAAGCATTAACATTTTATACTTATGGTTCACTCCTACAAAAACAAGTCAATGAGAGTCGCATGAAATATTTTCATCTCACCGAATTTCGTCAGTCGATGCATAAGCTTAAACAACGACTCAACATACAATGGGGAAAAAAAAAAGCATTTCAAAGTTTGTTTTACGTTCCGTATAAAGAATATATTTTTACCGATCAATTCACAATTATTGAAGAATTTTAACAGCCTATTTCAATTTTCAAACAAGTCTATAAGAAAGCAAGTTCACAACCCCTTAAAGAGCTACTAAGCATTTTATAATTGCGGTTCTCTCATATGAAATTTGTCAAGTCTTTGATAAATACCACTTTCATTCATTAGTTATTGTCATGCCTACATACTGTATAAACCTACTTGGGCACAGCATCTGGGGCTAGCATTCAATAGGTCAAGGGTTCAAACTCGTTGCTGGCTAATTTACTTTTTATTTCATGGTTACCCATAGACTCGAACACATGATATAACCTTGCTGTTAAAACGTGTATAAATAAAGTTTTAATTAAAAAAAAAGTGTGCGTGGAACGCCACGCGACAGAAGTGAAACTTGTTTTAATTTTTTGGATTTTTTCAATTCTGGATTATTGGATTTTTCAATGTTGGATTGTTGGACTTTTTAATATTGGGTTTTTAGACTTTTTTAAATTTTGGATACTTTTAATTTTTGATCTCTTATTTTTAAAATTTTGTATTTTGAATTTTTTAAATTTTGAATTTTTTGAATTTTTAAATTTCGAATATTTATATTTTTAATTTTTTAAATTTTGGATTTTTTAGCTTTTTAATTTTGGATCTTTGAATTTTTTAACTTTGAAATTTTTAATTTTTAAATTTTGGATCTTTGAATTTTTTAACTTTGAATTTTTTTTAATGTTTTAATTTTGGCTTTTTTTAAATTTTGGATCTTTTATTTTTTAATTTTGGAATTTTAGATTTTTTAAATTTTGGATTTTTAGATTTTTTTAATTTTTGGATTTTTTAAATTTTGGATAAGCCTAATCATTGAGTTGGTTGTTTTCTGTGCAGTCCGTTCCGTCACACCTCATTAATTTCGTGACGATTTTTAGCGTTACACAAGCTCTCGATCTACTCCTACCGCGGCTAAAAATGTTTCACTTCAAAAAAGCAAGTGGATACACACTTGGCACATCACAGCACTGGTAGATACGGCCCATTCATTCCAGTCCGGCACGTTGTTACAATTACCATTCACTGACAACTCACTGAACTGCTGTTGTTAATTAACAAGGCAAGCAGGCAGGCAGCCAGTTTGCTCGCGAGGCAGTCACACCAACACTGCCATAGCTACTCATTATCTTGGTCTCGCTCTGTACTTCTCCCACTACTCCAGAGTACTCAACTCCCAATCACAATGCAGATTTTTGAAATTCTTAAGTTTTCCTTACAAGATACAGGCATCGATAACTTCAATGTACCGTTGCGAGATTTATATGAAGTTAGTATTACTGTCACCAGAGTACAGAATGTTTCATGTTATAACGACCTCTTTTCCTTGAACAGCTTCTTACGCCATTTTACACTTGACTGCCTCCAGTAACTCTAAAAGCAGCTCTTCTAAATAACGAAATGGCGCGAATTCGTTTAAAAAAAAGTAAACATAACCCAGATTTTAGACGAAATTCGCCAACAATTTATCTGGATGAATTTATTTATTTTTAAACAATATTTTCGTAATTTCTACGAATTCCTCATGATGCTGAAAGCAAATGAATGCAACGCAGTTATTTTTTTCAGCATAGGTTTTGCCATTTTAGGTTAAGTTAGGTTAGGTTAGGTTAGGTTAGGTTAGGTTAGGTGCCATCTTGCGGCGATCTTTGAGAATATGGCAAAACCTATGCTGAAAAAACTGTGAATGCAACGGCCTTGATGGCATAGAAGAATATGTCTTATGGTAAGGTACAGCAATTTTTCGCTCAAAAATGAACAGCTCAATGAGAAAGCAAAAGAGAAAGAAATATAGGATCAACGTAAAATTCAAAGCACACCAAGTGCTCCATTTCCAATGCCATTTATCGTAAATTAAATACACACACACATATATTTATATATATATATATATATATATATATATATATATATATATATATTATGAACTTCTGGCTGAAAAATCCACATTTATCTCGTTTCTACCCTCATGTTTGCCAAATACTCTATTTTTATCCCTGAAAAAGTGTCGACAGCCATGAACCCTTTCTATCCCTGTGATGGTTTTCCTTGATGTTTCGTCAACTGCTAGTGTCTCAGATAGGGTTGAGCATCAATGGCTAATGTTTTCTACATCGATGGAAAACAACCGATGTTTTTGCTACATCGATGTTTTTAAATATTTACAGTAAGATTGAAATGCCTACCTTGGTTCTAAGATATAATATTTTCAGTAGCCTAATTTCCCAAAACATCGATTTTTTCATAGACAGTTTTCATGGAAATATTTGTTTATTTATGAATATTGCCTAATTTTCAGGAACAATTACCTTTTTTAATATGCTATACATCGATGTTTTCCGTCAAAATACATCGACGTTTTGAGGTCGATATTAATGTGGCATCGATGGTTACCGCCGATCTTAACATCGATGTTTTAACTATCGATGCTCATCCCTAGTCTCAAATATCAAGAATTACATGCAACGCGGGGTATTATAAGCTGGTCCTTCATAAAGAGTGAATTAAATGCACGGTCTTCAGCAATGGTATCTTGATAGTGTTTCGGAGGGAGCATTGACAGACACGAGCTAAATAGAGATCATTTATCTGATAGTGATATTTAAATGGAGTACCACCATGTATATGTGTTCCGCCTCTAAGAAAGCCCTTCAGTGTGAAGTGAATTCCTCATGAGTAAAAAATAACTCTTCAGATATTAACACTAACTTACCGGCA
The DNA here is from genome assembly GCA_964059195.1 of Ectobius pallidus. Taxonomy (NCBI): domain Eukaryota; kingdom Metazoa; phylum Arthropoda; class Insecta; order Blattodea; family Ectobiidae; genus Ectobius; species Ectobius pallidus. The sequence continues at coordinate 58,602,579 of CAXKWD010000009.1, forward strand.
CATTGGCGCCGACTTTGAGGCATGTGTCGTCGCTAAGGCCCTTCGGGCAGAAAGGCCAATGCACAAGATCAATAAATTCTGAAAAAGAGTGTAAGCGTGTGCATGTATCATTATGTTTATGCACGACGTAACTAATTAGTTGTACTTACGAATATTGTTGCCGTGGATCGTGAGTAGGCATTCCCACACGCTTTGAAAACAAAAGAAATCTGAGTGCTGTAAAAATGACAAAAAGCACACGTGCCGTAAGTAAATCCATCATAATACAAGCCTTTATCGAAGACCGGAACCAAGGCCCCCCAGTTTGTGGCGACTTTAACAGGACAAATATTCGGTCCCCGTAAAAACCAACACATGCGAATCACTTTCTGAAATAAAACATCCATCTTCAATAGTGTATATACATAATATTTTCAGCTAATATCTCAATTAATATAAATAATCATCGTGCAAAAAATAGCATGTAATACTCGTTCCGTAAGCGCATAACGGATCTCGCAATATACTACTGTGGAATTTGATGGGGAAGAAGGAAGAGTAGGCTAACTCATAATATATTTTTTTTCATTTATAATCATGTAAAGTTTCAATGCCGTAAGTTTACCTGTTTTTCTGAAAGAGGTCAAACTCTTAATGGAGTGTATAGGCTACTGACCTCGGCTCCACGTCATATTGATAATATCTGAAAAAGATTGTCTCGGGTGATCTATTTATTGAGACAGGTAAAACGTCTTGTACCATATAATTACTTGAAGAACGCATGTTAAGCATTCTTTAATAGCATACTGGTTTATAGTATTTGCTTATGGGGCAATGGAGTTTGCATAGCCAAGATTCTAGGAATAGAAAAGAAAGCTATTTCATGATTATAGTGTTGGCTGTTTAAAAACTTTGGAATATTAAAGTTCCCATCGCGTGGATGACAAACAGCAAGAACAATTTCTTCACCTTAGTACCCATTGGATATTGGAACACAAAGGTATGTACACCATCTGAGGACACTAGAGATCATCCACAGGATGAAAGAAACGTAAACTTAATATGTTTAAGAAGTCCCTTTGATGTCTAGGAGGAAATGATGACAAGTAAGAAGACTTTATGAACAGAAATTCTAAAAATATTTTTAAAGTAAAACATTCCAAAACAATATTTTTTATATAGGAATTCGACAAGTCCAGCAATCTGTCCGCTGCATGCACACAATAATCTAGACTTTTAGAGTTTTCAAACCACAAGAGACTAACGAGGAAAAAGTATTGTACATCATGGGCAACGGAACAAGTGCCACATTTCGAAAACGCGTTAGTATATTTGTTTGTATTCCAATAATGCAATGATAAAGATTCACAATATTCATATATTATATTAAATCCCTCAATAGATATAGGAATTAAAAACCCATGAGTCGCTCTTTTTGGATGGTTTAAGAAAGTTTTTCTGACAAGCAATTAGTTTAATTTTAATCTTGAGACACGGGATCGTTCTCAACGCTGGGTGTGGGAATGGTGCTGATGTTCCCAACTCGCGATGCCCAAAAACTAAACTCATGGTTACTCATGCAGGAAACAAACAAGGTATAAATTATGGGATACACATAATATCACTTTCATGATTATATATTTTGAAGTAATTGCATTACTCAGTAGAACAAATGCCTATGAGGATAGAAAACATCATTGTTATTTCAAGTAACATTTAAAAGTATTACATACCATCCCCATGTTTCAGTCTTAAAGGCAAATTACAGAGCTAATAATACAAGTAATGAAAATTATTTACAATTTAATTTGTTTGTAAGCTAGAATGTTTCTTATTATTTAACAATGGTTATGCAACTCAGGTTACAACCGTCCCAGGTATGCTGGAATTATGTCCTGTGGAAGTTCTTTTACATGTCTGTAAATCTTATGTGATTTACTACTCTGAAATAGCTCTGAAGCTGTGTGAATTATAATTCAATACTTTCTGCAGTATTTTTTTAGACCTGAATGCAAATAATTTAATTTTAAAAGTCTTAGCAGTAAAGCATACTTCTCCTGATCATTCAAATTACTGCAGACAAACAGGATCAAAATTATTTATTTAAAAATCTGGTGTACTCATATCACTATACATGAAGACGAAATAATATGCATGCAAGTATGTTCTAAAATTTGTAATATATGCTCCGGAAAAAAATGAAGTATACCGTACTCTACCATTCAAATAAATTATACTTGACTTTTTTTGTTAGCTGAATAACATAAAAAATATTATGAGTTGTATAAATTACATTACAAATATTTTTTCAAACAAGGTTATTGCAACGCATTTTAATAAATTGAAAACTAATGAAGTGATAAGTAATATCATACAAACAGTTCCGAAAACATTAGGCCTAGACTATGTACTACGCCACCAAGTTATCTTTGCATGCAGAAAATATGTGAGGAATGTGCCTTACATCTCGATCTCCCTCCTTTGACGTTGCCACTTCCTTTTCACTGAGTTCAGTCATTTGGCTACAAGAGGGGTGCTGTGTTTTTAAATGACCTGACACCTAAGAGAGTCATTGTCGAAATGAATATTCTGGCAACCATGTCCCAACTGGGGAACATGAGCTGTCCCTTCTTTCACCCCCGCCGCCACGCTGCCACTTCCTGTCCACTGTGTTGGGTTATTTGGCTGGAAGAGGGGCGCTGAGAATTACTGTGTTTTTAAATGACCTGACACCTAAGACAGTCATTGTCCAAATGAATAATCTGGCAACCATGTTATGATCTTTCGCCACCTGCTTCCCCTACATCCCTTCCGTATAGTGGTAGCTGGACGACACTAGCGCTAAAACACTTCCCCTTTCGCCGTGCAGATTTAACTTGGTGGCATAGTACTACCAATAATGCACAGTCGGTTCTCAAAACATTTACTTAGTCAAATACGCTGTAATTGTTTATTTAACAGAGATATCCATAATATTTAAAACCTGTCAAATATGCCGTTAATAATATGAAAAATTAATAAAATATAAACACATATTTTAATATGAAACAAATGTGATGTATTATGCGACGATATGCAAAATGAAATAATTTTCTGTTATTTCTTGTACACATTTCAACAATAGCATGTAATAGAGTGCATTATTAAAAATATGATTTTTCCATAACTTCCGGGCCCTGCTTATCACATGAACAAGAATTCATCTTTCCCACCAACACAAGAACCCTAAATATACTCATGTAAAGTGTTATGTAACCTTATTCCACTGAAATCTTTAATCGAGTTTCTTGCTCAACTGTTCTATCTCCAAATGGCGAAGCAAATAAATGGAAGAATAGATTAAAATACGGGGACTTGAAGAGCTATCATTGCTCTCATGAAATGGATAATATTGGCGGTGATGCTGGACTTTTAAATCAGATGAGCGGCACGATGGATTTTTGTTCCACACATCTCACCGCTACTCGGTTGATCAAGATTGCTAGTTTGGATTCAATTCCCACCCAAAATTTAATTTATGCTTCGCAACCATGGAGGTCAAGAACCTCTTTTAATACAAACATGCGGCAGAACTAAAGATAAGCTCTGAATATTTCAGTGAATTCATACGAAGAAAGAAGCTTTAATCTGAATTATTATTATCATCATCATCATCAACATCAACATCATCGATCATCATAATCATCAACAGTGGCGGACGCAGGGGGGGGATAGGGGGGTTACATCCCCCCCCCGAAATTTGAAAAAAAGTACTCTAAGTGGCCAGTTTTATAAACTAATTTTATATGTACGTTGAATAATTTTTTTAGTATTCTTTCTACCTATTCAAATCCCCCCCCCGAAAAAAATGTCTGCGTCCGCCACTGATCATCAACATAATCGATTATTATCATTATTGGTGTTCTTGCAGAAGAGTAAGTAGCTGTCGGAAGAGGTGTTGAATATAACCACCACAAAATAATATGAATTGATCCATGTTTGAACCCGAACACTTGAAAGCCAAGCAGCCGATGTGCATGTGCCACGAGGTTATTTAATATATTAAGGAATCGCGCACATTGTGCATTATCTAACATGACAATAAGACAACCTACTTACAAACACCAAATCCTAAAGCCGAGAAAGGTTTTTTCATTGCTGAAAAAACCCCTACCCGGCCAGGAATCCAACTCGGACCTCCTGGGTGGAAGTTAAGTATACAGTAGTTTACAAAGGATACGTGCACATAAAATAAACTGTGGTAAGTTTAGAGACCAATCAGGCATTATAATTTGGGGGGACTGATTGAAACTTTTACCACGTGTTTCTGGGGTCATGTGGAGCAAAAAGTTCAGTCAAAGTTCAATGTACAGAATAATGTAACGTTAAGGCTCTGTATAATTAATTCCGTTTGTAGACATCATTACGTAATGGGTACAACTACAGTATTTTTCAAATGAGAAGCCATTTCCTTCACCGCCAATCACGTGTACGAGCTAAAAAACCGCCGCTAGCAGGAAGAGTCTTCCCTCCGTCTCGCCACCTCTGATTGGACCGCGTATCTAACTGTAAGCAGGAGAATGAACAAACGGCTTGTCATCTGCAAAACACTTGTAGTACATAATAATATTACTGATTCACTGATTATTATAAGTTTGAACGTAATCTTTCACCACAAGGTAAAACACATGAAGACAAACTTGGACCTATCACATTTATGCACATATAAATACCATCGACCTGGTTTTTTTAATCTTTAAAAACAGAATTTATTTTATTTTAAATACAAGTTATTACTCAGTTTCATTTGCTGCTCTCAAGGCATAAAATCGTTTCACTTTCGATATTAATCGATACCACACCAGTGTTTTAATGAAAAGGATGTCGATATTACGTCGCATATATATGTATAATAAGCATATTACAGTACGGTCGAACAATAAATTGTTAGAGTCATCCTAAACGAGTGAGAATAAAACTATATTTTTATTTTCTGTCATCGATCCCAACGGAGAGGGAATTTTCCTTGGATGAAAGAAATTGACCGTACGCTGGTATTAATTCTTGAGAAGAAATTAAATAAAATGTAGCAACGTATCTAAGGCATGGACTTTAGGCAGAAAAATCCAGAAATAGACGGCGACAGTTGAGTAGGCTATAAAACTGCGCTAATTTGACTCCATACATATCGCATGTAAATACTGATTGAATTTTATGCTTTTCGGCCAAAGAAAAATACGAATTTGCCTGCACATCCGAGATCTAATAAAAACATTACCTGATGATCCGAATAGTATTCATTTTAAATTCTCCTAACATCTACATTTTGAACCAACAGATCGTGTTCAACTATCAATTTATCTGTGTCGTAGGTAAGGAAGAAATGTACTTTCAAACAAACTCCCTGTGATCCCTAGTTAATTTTGTGTGATTTGATGTGCGTTATTTGACGTTAAAGCATCGTTAAGCGCTTCGCTCGTTTCATAAACATACTCGTGTCTTAATAAATGCCGTTATAAGATTGTTATGTAATGTACTATAATGCCATGCCTATTAAGCAGGGGGGTATCTACGATTTTTTTCTGAAGAGGCTATGATAAGTTTATTGCACACTATTATCATAAACAATTATATTAAACCTTGACATTATCAGAATAACATAACTATACGACGATACTGAAATAAAATATGTTTGTTTGTTTATTTATTTTTTGATGTGTAGGCTACTTCACAGTCACATCTTAATCTAACTTTTTAAGGTAGATGCATTAAAGCTGTTGAGTCATAGAGCAACATTAAGTTTTCTTGCTTTCCCACTATTGGAAAATTTCAAGCTCTATTTCAAGTACTGTCAGGTTTTGCCATAGTGGCTGGCAGGGGAAAACTGCCAGGTTGCGAGCTAAGCAACGCGTTCATGCCAGCTTGAGCCGCTTATGTAAGTTTTGTACAGGTAGGGGGGGGGGGGAAAAAGCGGACCGACTAAAATATCTAAGTTGCCGATATGAGCCACTGCGGCATTCACAGTATAGCAGGGACTGTATTGAAATTTGTTCTATTATAGTATCGACTGCCGACTTAGCGCATTTCGGTACTATTTCTTTTCAACATGGCCCCTAATACAGAATTGCGTATCAAACTGACAACTGAACAAGGCTCTGAAATCAGCTACAAGAGTCGGTCCGCTTCCCCCCCCCCTACCTGTACATACTTAAAGTAGGGTTGAGATCTCATGAGTCAGGATGTGCAGTTAAAATGGATGCTAGCTGAGAAATTAAAATGTCCTTTTATGTGCAACATATTGGGGCTCAGTACCCTCTGAATACACACTTGCTTTTAACTATACAAAACAAAACGAATTTCAAATGTTTAACAGTCTGTTTTAAAACAAGTTAACTACCCTATAGTCAGTTTAGTATTGATATTTATTAATGCATGTTTGGTCTAAAAAGGACTGATTAATATTTTTCAACGCTTACCTTTGATTTTCCAGTACCTATTTCGTTCTTTAAATCTATTTTTGGCACGTAAAATGCACGACTTTAGTGAACATCCGGGTTTTTGTAACACAGGTATCCAACATGTAGGCCATCTGAAATTATCCTGATATCTACTGTGAGTGCACTGCAGTGCTTGTATTTACTTAATATAACTTAGATACGGCTCTTCCAATTTCTTGCAATCTGTATAGGCCTCATGGGCGTCCGCAGAAATTTTGTCAAGGGGGGCCAATGAACGAATTACTGCTGCCGCCACCACCATCACTATGCTACTACAACCACTTTATTAATATTATTGTTATTATTATTTCTATTACTATTCATATCATTATTGCTATTATTATTACTATTCACATTATTGCTGCTATTATTATTATTATTATTATTAATATTAATATTATTATTATTATATAATCAACATCCTTCATTTACTGTAGCTGAACTATGACCATAGATACAAAGAAAACATCTTATGTACACACTCACATGACTTTTCTTACTCCTTACAATTTCTACTATTCATATAAAATATAAAATGCCATTTCTTCAATATAATAAAATGTTTGAGTATAAATGGTGACAAGTTTAGGGGAAGTAATTATTCCTACAAGCTCATATCTAGTCATCTGTTACAACTCGTTTTCATCCAAACAACGAGAACATAGGTAGGTACAACAATATTTTGAGACTTAAACCTCACTTCACATTAGTTGCTTATTTTCATTTAATTTAGAGGTTTATGTCTAAACAAAATTTCCAGGGAAGGGCAGCGGCCCTACCCTGCCCTCCCTTCCGGACGGCCATGATAGGCCTGCCGTACACTCCAAGACGAAAAAAACACAAGAAAGGACGCATTAAGTAAATTAAAAACGTAAGTAATTAAAGAACGTGAGAAAGAGGTTCAAGGAAGACTTAGTAGTGAAGGAAAAACAAGGATTAACATGAACAAGACTAGCACGAGACCCTCTTGATTAACACTTGCGTGCCGCCAAGCAAAAACTGCTGACATGACCGGAAGACACACTCCATCCTTGTTTTATGAATTCCACAGCCCACAAGGCTGCTAAAAAGTGCATAAGTTGCATATTACATTAATTCATGTTGTCATACCAGTCATTCTTCTACACCTTACATTTCTTTGCTTCTGTTGTAATACAACTGTTGTACAGGTTTAAGGCAGGTCCTGATTTATAAATAGGCAGATTGGGCATTTGGTCAGGATGGCAAACTAGAAAGGACGGTAACTTTTGAGGTTTTTTTTAAAAATAGTATTAACATAATATGAACATAATTAAATATAAGTTTGCATATGTTTAAAAATTACAGAGTATACGAAATATTTTATAAAATCTCTGAGATTATAGTCAATACTTTTGAGATATGTTTCCTCCGTGATTTAATTACCCTTACTATATCCGGTGACGGGTACAGGCCATGAAGCTCGTCGTTATGCAGTTTTCTCCAGTCCCCCTTTACATCTCTCTTAGGCCCAAATATTGTCCTAAGCACCCTATTTTCGAACACTCTCAGATTACGTTTTGACTGTACTACACGTTATAAATATTTTTAGAGTTTTAGGAAAGTTTTTTTTACAATGAAAATACAATACCAATCATGCATTTTACTTCAAAACGCAACTACTTTTATTTTATAAACCATTTTAAATTTTCGTTGTGTAGTCTTGGTACAATGATAAGTACTCGACAATAATAAAATGTTATTGGACTACTATTGGTAAATACTTGGGTAAAACCAAAACTTAACAATGAAACAATAACTTTGGGGTAAGGTTGGGTGGGTGAGGGGGGGGGGAAATAAAAAAAATTTGACAAAATTAAATTGCCTTCGGAAGATTATCCCTAAGGAAAAGAGTAATATTCAAGTTGGTTTTTATTAAAATAAAACATGACTTATAAAGGCGATTACTTCTGATGACACATTTTTCATTTAGGCCTAAGTATCATACAAAAGTTTGATGTAATTTTTTCTATCCATTTACTTTTACTCTGTTTGTATCTATTCAGATCTAAATAGGTTCTACAGCTTTAATGCAAAGAATCTGAAATGTTAACAGTAAGTTCAACAAAGTATGTTTAACAAAATAGCGCATGTTTTATTTATTTATTTATTATTTGTTATCGTATCAATAGTTTTAAAGTAAAGAATAAAATGTGTGGTGACCATGAATTTTTCTTACATTTGAGACTTGCCCTGAATATTAATTTCTCCTCTCCATTTGTAGTAAAGATACAGGAAAACTAATGCCTAACATTTTATCTAAGTATGCCATTGGTTCTATCTTAAAAAATCGATCATTTTACTGAAAAATTGTTTGGCATATATAATTTTGAAATAGCCTATGCAATTTTTTCAAATTAATTTTTGAGAACTCAACAGCAATTAAACTGACGGAAATTAAACTTCTTCACAACATTATCTGTTACACCACGAGTAAGTGTACGAAAAATCATTTATGTACCTTTAAAACTGTAGAAAATAGAAGTTTCATCCATTAAAGCCTACCCCGTTAATAGATGCACCAACCATTGTTCGATGGCAACTTGCTATTAAAGGAATACGGTTGCACGGTGATTTGTGTCGAACCGTGCAAAAATTTAATCACGTGCTGACAATCAAGATACGTCCTACTTTCTTTGGTATTGACAAAATCTTAAAGAGTTAATGATGTTTAGCAAACATGCAAATATGCTTACAACTACTCTATTCCCATTCATGTTCTACCTTTCTCTTTTATCGTAAACAAGCTTCTTCAAACTTTAATCTTCAAGCACAATTACGAATTTGACCAAGTACGGATATGTGTGTTTTGATGTATAACTTATTTTAAGATAGCAACTAGATGCTGTCAGTTTTGTAGTTGAACTTATGTACTGTGCTATCAGACTTCTCTTGGAGTTTTATAGTTTCCAAAATTTCATCCTCCCCATACTTATCATCACATATAGGCCTAACACGAAAAATTATTTCGCTGTAAACCTCAGGCGTGCTTTTTATTTGTTTGGTAAGACTGAATGTTGAGTCCCATACCTACCTTCCTTGTAGGGTTCTGAGCCTGTGGTCAACTTTACTTCCTATATCTGACCAGTAAGGCGGATTCGGATTAATACAGGAGGAAACTGTTCAAACAGGCGGTTCGCATGGGAAATCCAGCGATGGACGTTCAGAAATTCAGTGCCCAAACTGTTAGGAATGGAGACCAAAATAAAAGTATTTTGTTAGAGAACCATGCGTCGGGAATATTTATGTTGAGTCCCTCTCTGATACATCGCCACCGGCTGTGCATGAAGTCCATTGTGGTCAGTTTGAACGTTTGTTGTAATTGAACGCTAACGCTAATCTTTACAATAAGTAATGAAAAATATGTCACGCTTTATTCACAGTCACTCTTCGATCGAGTTCCCGACATATGGCTCTCCTCTGACATCCCTAGCAGGTTGGACACAGCATTTTTAAACATTCTTTATATAAACCAGTGCTGAAATCTGAGATTATTCGTGGGTGGTCTTGAAATGTCTGTAAGACAATCACAACGTTAGCATAATTCCACCTAAGTGAAAGCACATCAGCCTTTCGGCACAGTACGTTAGGGGCTGTTCCTGTTCTTTCTGTCCATAATAATAATAATAATAATAATAATAATAGTAATAATAATAATAAATTTCTATAGGTTTTATTCATTTTCTGCTGCTGGCCAGTACTGAAATACTAGGAAATCGCAACGGTTGTTCAAGTCGCTTAAATATTGTTTTTATTGGTATCGCTACTATAAAACCTAGATAACATAATTTACGAAAATTATGTCTAAGATGATATATACAGTAGCATTTTCCATGAATAATTATGATAGTAACCCAAAAAACCTAAGTGTCATTAAAAACCCATGTTTTTTCCCTTAAAACGAACTTACGTACCATTGCTAATTTACCCAAGAAACTGCCATGGGCCAGAACAATTAGATGAACTAAGGAATATAAACTCTGTTGTACTTTAAAATGTAAAACCCATTTAGATCGGATGTATTTTTTTATCTAGAACTCCCAGACAACTTTTTGGCACTTAGCAGGTTTTTGGGTTACACTTTACAGTTATGTAAAATTACGTGGATCCGTGCAAGCGTGGGGAAAAAGAGAGACTGGAAATTATTATCTGTGTAGTAGATCCCTTTTGTTTATACCATTGGTATTAAACCGGGGGTACGCGTAAAACTTTTGGGGGCGACTTAAAAAAAATTAAGCATGAATTATGATCCATAAAAACATTTATTTTCAAAGAAAAACTTTTTCTTTCATTCCTTAGCACTGGGTTTGCTGACTATATTATTCAATAGTAATGTTTTAGCTGTGCTTCCAGCGCTAGGAAATTTAATTACTGCGACAATCGTTCCCTTTTTGTTTTCGTGGAACGGCAAGGACGGTAATTGCGGAACATACTTCACTGTTTACTGGCTGTCGCGTTGTCGAGCTGTTCTATACTTTATATACATATTAGCGCGATAATTTTAATTCAATTTAAATTAGTGTCGCCAATCGGCGGTTTTCCCGCTAGATCTAGCGTTTTGCAAACCCACCTACCTTCTGAAGATAATTTATCCCAGGGAGGGGTGGCAAAACCGGAGGGAAGGGAAGAGGAGTGTGGCAAATGCCAAATCTCAAGACTACATCGAAATAGATTAGAAAAGGTCAACGAATAATAGATAGATACATTTTTGTGGTCTTTCATCAGATCGCGTGTTACATTAGAACATTACTTTACAAAGAGTTGATCTGGATGGAGTAATCAGCAAAGCACTGTTCCCCAAGTAGTCAAAATAGATAGTAACTTATTAATGTCTGCTAAATGTACGTTTATAGCATATAATAGAACTCTTGTTGCTTTCTATTCCCAATCAGATTCCATGTCCCAGTCCCATATCTGTAGATTTACAGGCATGTAAACTGCAGGAAAAGATTACATCACACCAACGCCGGTGACTGCTAAAGACCTATTGTACTACCGTTGATCTGTGGGACAAAATTCCGGTTCATCGGGCAAGGCCAAGTAGCAATGTACAGATTTAATAAAAGTCGGTACTGGAACCTGTTTTGTGACAATTTACTATCCACATAAGACTCTCAAAAATACTTTAACATGGTGTCATACAATTAACTTATTCCCTCAAGGGAAGTGATGAGGGATTGGTCCATGGCCTGTCTTAGGCCAGGAAGGAAGAAAATGTTGGATCACATTATGCGTGAAACAACCAAGTTTGAACCCTCTCTTTTTTCATATGGGGTGCTACAACATGGGGCCATTCGTTTTTCTCTTTCAGAGCAAACTTTGGTCTAATGGAAAACAAGCCAACCAACCGATCAACAAGTTTAAAAGTTTATGACGAATTAATTTTATTGAGGTATCAGCTTTTATACAAATTTTGACTTATTACTTGTTAACCTTCCTACTGCTACTGACGTATAAATTCGTCACTTCAAAAAACAGTATAGAAGTATTGATATAGAATTAATAGAGTAATGCTCTAAGTTAAAATATGAGGATTTTTTTCCTCTTGTTACGATCGTCATTCGTGGATACTAGCTATTCTACTGAAATTTTCTTCGTTAATTCCAAGGTTAGGGCCCACTGATGACTTCACTTGATGTTTTCTTATCTCTATATATAAAAGCCAAAACCCACTGACTCACTCACTCACTCACTCACTGATCACAGTTTCTCAAAAAATGTTCAGCCTAGGAACGTGAAACTTGGTACACATATTGCTCCTAGGCTCTGGATGCGCACTAAGAAAGAATTTCAAAATCTTTGGCTTCTAAGGGCCAAAATAGGGGTGTAGAGTTATGAAATTCACCAAAAGGAATTCATACTGCATGTACACAATCCCCATGACAGCATTATTTTTTTTAACTACACAGGTGGCTTGGCATGACAATGTGATTTCATGTAGACCTAATAGATATCAAATTATAAGAAAAGGCTATCAATAGAATTCCTATAAATGTTTATCAACTATTTTGTGATACGAAGTGAATTTAGGAGGTCCTGGGTTCTATTCTTAAGAGTTGAACTCTTTTCTTAGGCCTATAGTTAGCCTAGGACTGTATTGCGAAAGATAGTTCATACAATATCAATAGATGGCCTATAATTTCCTGATTAATTTCTATTTGCCATATTATCTCTCTATCTTTACCTTAGTGTTTACCTCTCCCTTTTGGAGTCATTTAAGCGATCCACGTTGTCCGGGCCTTACAGGGCCGCGACCTGTCGGGAGAGGGATTATCTATGGATCACATGCATACTTTCTTGACCAGACAAGGACATGGAGGACCTCCCGAATGAGTAATCAGTCCAATGCCGGGGCTACCTCCGATACAACACAAACACATAGGACGAGATACACCATTCACACACTCACTCTGAACAAGGCGAGGATGGGATGAGGATGCTAATGGCTGCCAGATGATATCCAGGGACACTAGGGCCTAAAGTTATCAGACATTTGTCTCACAAGTGAGGAAATATCCCGGAAAAAACCTACCTAGGTAACTTGTCCCGACTAGTATTCGAACCGGAGCCCACTGCGTGAGAGGAGCGAACGCATCCCCTACGCCCAGCTTTTTACTGTAAGTTATGTTTCCCAAAATTGAAACAGAACGATTAAATTTTGTAAGACATAATCAGAGTAAACTACGGGTGAAGGAGTATGTGGAATATAAATACGTCCACCGTGTTGGCTGGACGGCTGATGATTTATAGAAGTACATCAAATCGACTTTAAATTGTCTTCACTTAACCTATATATACATAAATTTAACTATGCGAAGCATTGGTGGGTCAGCTAGTATGTTAATAAATGTTTGAGTTATTAGGGAAACGGCATAAAATTTGGCTGCCATTTTGTAATGATAATTACACCTTAACTGTAACAGTTAATTTAATTCTGATAATAGTATGCAATTGAAGAACATGACAGATTGCAAGGCTACAGAACAATTCATTGCTGAGAAAAAAAAAAAAAAAGGTTCATCAATTTTCCAACATCGAAAGCTGTATGCCACTCTTTAAAGAAAACTGATGACTCTTAACTAAGATGCAATATGAATCGATCTAGAGCTTAACTCGTAGATCGATTACAAAACTTCAGTATGTTCTAATTTGGAATTTGGATTTCACAATGATTAAACAGATTCATGCCATGTTAAGAAAACTAAGTGGGTCTTCGTCTGCGAGATATGAAAATGAAATATAATTTTCAGATTTATTTCATGAAGACAAGAAAATAATTTATTACTCTTAGATAAAATATATTATTTTAAATTAATTAAGGGTGGTTCAAAAAGTAACAGAAAACTACAGTAACACACTCGTCTGGGATATGAATGGGCCGCTTTTGAAGCACTATCAACAGCGGGTGAAACACTAAATATTGGCCGGGACAGTGCAATGTTGGAGAACTAGGAAAACAGCCCGTGGCTTTGCATTAACTGTAGGCTTAATAGTTAAATTAATTCTGAAAATAGTGTGCAATTGCGCAACTAGTCAATACAGTGCATGTCAAGTTACAAGGCTACAGAATCTTCACCTTTTTTTCAGTATCGAAAGCTGTATGTCCCCTTAAAGTATACGTACCCCAACTAGCAAACAAATATAAAAAAAAAAGTGTGCGTGGAAAACCACGCGGCAGATGTGAAACTTGCTTTAATTTTTGCATCTCATTTTTGGATTATTGGATTTTTTCAATCTTGGATTGTTGGACTTTTTTAATATCGGGTTTTTGGACTTTTTTATTTTAGATTTTTGGATTCTTAAATTTTTGATCTTTTAATTTTTTTAATTTTGGAATTATGGATTTTTAAAACTAAGAATCTTTGAGTTTTTTAATTTTTTGATTTTCAATTTTGGATTTTGGATGTTTAATTTTCAATTTTCAGATTTTTTTAAATTTTGGATTTTTTAATTTTGGATTTTTTATTTTTCAAATTTTGTTTATTGGATTTTTTTATTTTGAAATTTTGGATATTTGGATTTTTTAAATTTTGGATCTTTGTTTTTTTATTTTTGGATTTTTAATTTCGGATTTTCGATTTTTCAGTTTTGGATTTTATTATTTTTAAATTTTGGATTATTTTATTTTTAATTTTTTTAATTTTTTAAATTTTGGATAAGCCTAATCATTGAGTTGATTGTTTTCTGTGCAGTCCGTTCCGTCACAGCCCAACTAATTTCGTGACGATTTTGTTCGTAACGCAAGTTTGGGTTAGCTCTCGTTTTACTCCTTCCGATTTTGTTTGTAACGCAAGTTTGGGTTAGCTCTCGTTTTACTCCTAGCGCGGCTAAAGAAGTTTCTCTTCAAAAATGAAAAAAAAAAAAAAAAATTTTAATATGACAAAGTTACATAAAGTGCTCTTATTTATTTAATTAGGCTATATTATATTAATTGTTTGTTCCACCAAACTATTATAGGTCAATGCTTATTATTTGTGACTGTTCATAATGACACTCATTTTGACATCGGTATGGTATCGATTGTTATCGAATAGAGAACGATCTTGATACCTTGAAAGTAGCAGCTGAAAACTGCGCAATAAACAGATATATCTAATATATAAAGTCGAATGTGTGTTTGTGGGTATGTGTGTATATATGTACTTATGTTCCTTATACAAATCTACATTTCTTCACCAATTTGTACAAAATTTTGCACACATACCCAGTTAAGCTCGGGAAGTAACGCGGTCTACATTAAAATTCAAACAAAATACTCCTTCCCTTGAAAATTATATAATTTATGAAAATATTATACTGAAAAAGTGAAATGCTGTTCAGTTCACATGACAACAGTGTATTGTTTACTCTGATCACATAGGGCTTTGTCAATTATATTATGAATTATGATTCCATCGACGTATACATTGGCGAAAATAATTACTGAAAAATGAAATCCACGAAAATAAAGCACAGTGTGATGCAGTCACATAACTTTCTCTACCCTCGACATAAGAAATATTTTCTCACTTCACATTTTGATGAAGAATAAGAGGTCGTATTGCAGTGACAACTAAGTGTGTGGGTATGCTATATCAGAAGTAGGTAAATAATCCTTTCCGCTGATACGTTATCCATAGCTATAGGCTTTGTATTAGTTGAGAAATAGGGATGTTTATCATAGGCCCAATGCATGGGATGGAACATTTTGAGTCCTATGCTCGCTGTATATTATGTTCCGGGTTTTAGGGGAGGAAAGTATGAAAGTGATACTGCATTTCTCTTTTATTTCAGCCCCAAAACGGTTGTATGGTAACATGAGAATGAGAAATAAAATTTTCCGTCAAGTCAATACAATCCTATGTAATTTATGTTTCCTCTTATTTCAACCCCTCCCAAGCATGATGTGTAGAAGCAACGGAATGCAGCATTCGACATCCTCTATGAGCCATAAAAAGCTATTTCTAGCGTTTTCTGATGGAATAGTTTGAGTGTGATAAATGTTTTTCTTCATTTCAAGTTCTACATACATATTATATAAGGACCTAGAGTTTCAAAATCGAAAGTCCTCCATAAGTTAATTTCAAATTAAAAAATACAAAGCCCGGGCGACGCCGGGCCTTTTCAGCTAGCATTAATATAAAACCTTTGGTCTGAAAAGGGGTTAACTTGGTAAATAAGTGTAACAGATATTTACTGTTTTAAGGTAAACAATATTATGAAATTAATGCTATACAGTATGGGTGACTAACACATTTTTCCTCATAATTACAATCATACACAGAAATTAAATTCACGATTCTTTTCTTTGTGCTTATTATGTTAAGAGAGGAGTATCAGTCACAGAACACCAATATTATTATTGGTGTTCTGTGACTGCTACTTTTTCTTCATGTTTAGGGTCAGTTGTTTTTGAAATCAACGTTTGTAGGGTGAATATACAACAAACTAAATTTTATACTCCTATATATTGGGCACGTGATTTTTTGATCGGAAATAATTATGATTAAATCTCGTAATTATATAAGAAATTAAATCAAATTACAGGAAAATATACCAAACTAAACCCTCTTCTAACAATACACATTTTTTCTTGGGTTTAACGGACTAATCGTACGAATAATAAGAATATTGGTCAATGCTGCTTTAAAATTTGCGAATGTACTCAACACTTCGCAATATCAGGTAAATTGATACTTAACATATCGTGACAGGAAATACACTTTTTTCTTTTATTCCAAAATATGAATCATGCCATCTGTACTTACGTAAAGTGGAGAAGAAAGACCGTGTCACGCAAGGAAAGCAGTAAGTATCACAATGCGCCGTTACACACACACACACACACACACATTCAACGGATCCACACAGAAGCCAGGGTATGTTAGCAAATACTATAGAGACAATACCGGACACTTACTGGTAGAGAAATGCGGGACAGATTTTGCAGCACTCCTGGTGGCACAACCTAGAAACTTGGGGCAAAATTAATATATTCAAAACATATATAAACTGTAATATGCTATTCTGAGCCATTAGGTAGATACCCCTTATACATAACATGCCGAGTCTGGCTATTTCGGCTCTTCTATTAAAAACTGTTTAACATATATGTATCTAGATACTGCAATTGTATTCAGTAGTAGCAGGTTGGGCCGCTAGATGGTGCTCAAAATATTGTCCCCCGATATATCGCAAAGTGTCCTGTATTGGTCTAGATTGTATTTGATGTTAGTCACTGGGATCGAGATATTCCAGATCCAAACTGAAGAATGTTGTCTGAATGATTCACTTTCAAGAGCCGGGATGCGAACTCGTGCGCATAGTCAATGAAACAAACCAGTTTGTGTCAGGGAGAGGGAAATTGCTATACACACAGACACACACACACATTACAGTACATAACGATGACTCACAGGGTTACTAGGACTAATCAATGAAGTTTCCATGGTACGGCCAGGCTATAAAACAAACGAAACCTTATGATGGATTCATCTTCTGGAATCCATCGGTCGTTTGATGCGATATTCTGCTTCGGCTGGTGACAGGATAAGCCTACAAAGTAATAAGTTGCAATAAGAGTTATAAATAGGGCCCGGACGTTTATGAAAAATCACATTTTTTAAAAAATAATGCACTCTATTAAATACTAATGTTAAAATGTGTGCAAGACACGAAAGAAATAACAGAAAATTGATAGTTTCATTGTGCATATTGTTGTTTATTAAGTGCCGGTATGGTACTTTATGAGATTGTGTGTGGGGGACGAAAAATGTCTGTCCGTCTGTCTGTCTGTCTGTCCGTCCGTGTGTCTGTACGCGCCATAACTCAAATACGCTTTATCGGATGTTCATGAAACTTGGTATACGCATTTATAATGTCCATGGGAAGAACCCTATTGTTATTGAACCAAATCGGTTCACCGGTACCGGCGTCAAACCCAATTTAGTGTTTTTATTTAAACGCGCCATAACTCAAATACGCTTTATCGGATTTTCATGAAGCTTGGTATACACATTTATAATGTCCATGGGAAGACGTCTGTTGATATTGGACCAAATCGGTTGGCCGGTACCGGAATAATGCCCAATTTAGTGCATTTTTATGGTATTATATAACAAAAGGCCCCATAACTCAAATATGCTTTATCGGATTTTCATGAAACTTGGTATACGCATTTATAACGTCCATGGCAAAAAGTCTATTAATTTTGGATCTAATCGGTTGACCGGTACCAGACTAATTAAAGGTCACATGTTTTTAAATGGACAGTTAACACTATTCCTTCACTTATGCTTATCAAACGACACCGTGAAACTGACTGAGTTGGCCAAGTGGTAACTCCTTGAACTCGTATTCTGGAGGTCCCCGGATCAAATCCCGGAGCCGGCCGATTTGACATGATTTTTTTTAATTTTTTAAATTTAATTTTTATGTGATAGCGCGATTGTCAAGGTATCACAAATCTGTAGTTCTGCTGACGCTGGTCGATTTCAATCTGATTAGAAAAACTTATTTTCTGCATACCATAATTGCATTATAATTTATTCAACAAAAACATACTGGCACTTTGTTATATCAGTTTACCTGATTTTATTCTGTTAGTGTTGCGATAATGCATCATATTTAGTCGGTATCGAAATATTTGTGCATATTTTATCAATTTTTTAACATATTAACGCCAAATTTCTGACATATTTTAAATATTGTGCATACTTCTGTTAATTATTGACAGTACATAGTCCAATGTTTTCGGGACTGTTATTAAAGCGATGTTTCACTTCATTAGTTTTCAATATTTAATTTGTTGTTTGACTTTGCTTTTCTAAAAAGTTTTGTAATGTAATTTATACAACTTCAATTTTTTGTAAGCTATAATGCAATTCAGCTGACAAGAGAACGTAAGTAATAAATTACATAAATGACAGAACATACTTCATTGGTTCCAGAGCATAATTTACACATTTTAGAGCATATATGCACGCATATTTCGTCTTCTGATAGAGCATTAACTTCCGGGCTTTACTTCCGTGAAGTCACGTGCATATTTTCAGACTGCATTAGTTATACAGAGAATAGTTATTGATGAAGCTAAAGTAGGGTTGCCACCTTTATAATTTCTTAATTCCTACACACAGCCAGGGGAAGAAATAGAAAATATATTTTCGTTTACGAAGCATTTTTTAAATTATAATACAGTTATTTATAATTTTAGACTTGTTTCATTTCGAATTTTAATTTTATTAAAGACATTTCGGAAATATCATGTGTGTTAACTGAATTTAGTCCATCCCATTTAACTTGAAGTGTTTGAATAATAATTATACTGTTTTGCACTTTCAGCATTGTCACAGTCGTTCACCATATAACTTACATTAGCCATTTTTGTTACATAAACAAAGTCTCTCCTTTTGTGCTCGGTAAATACGCCAGTACCCTCATTAGCATTAATTGAAATCAGCTATAATTCAGTGTTGCAATCGATTATCGATATTCAAAAAGGTTACCACCGATCCCTTGATCAAAGTAGAAAAAAAACAATAATTTTCTTTCTTTCTTTCTTTCTTTTTTAGGATTTAAGCGACCCAAGCCGCCCGGACCTTACAGGGCCGCGACCTGTCGGGAGAGGTATTACCTTTGGATCACATACATACTTTTTTGACCAGACAAGGACATGGAGGGCCTCCCCGGATGAGTGATCAGCCCAATGCCGGGGCCACCTCCGAGACAACACGAACACATAGGACGATACACACCATTCACACACTCACTCAGAACAAGGCGAGGATGAGGATGAAGATGATAATGACGGCCAGATGATATCCGGGGACCACAAGGGCCTAAAGTTACCTGACATTTGTCTCATAGGTGAGGGAAACCCCCGGAAAAAACCTCACCTAGGTAACTTGTCCCGACCAGGAATCGAACCCGGGCCCGCTGCGTGAGAGGATTGGACGCATCCCCTGAGCCACAGCGGTGGACAAACAATAATTTTCAAGAAACAATAACACTATAATGAAATAAGTAGGTCGCAAGAATACTCTGGACATTTAAGGGTTGCATTACTCTGTACTCCGGACAATTGATTTGTTTTTTGGACTGTCCGGGTGAAATTGAAAGTGATATTTTACCGCAGGTATACTGTGAGATATTTACGGCAGTTACATTCAGCTGTAATTTCGACAAGAATAAGGATGAAACACACTCGTAATGTTACGTAGAATATTCTATTTTATGATATCTACATACTTTGTACAACTGTTGCAAGAAGTTGCAAACCAATTTCAGCAGTATAAGAAGTTTTTCTTTTACCGCAAATATCAGTAGGCCTAGTGCAAGTAGTTTCAGGACATCAATTTCAGTGTTGCAATAAGATTCATAAAGCTCCAAACTAGTACAACTCTTTAGACTTTGCTATGCAATATCTATGGACCAATACATGAATTACGCTTCAGACGGAGAGGTACCAACTTAAGAGCATGACATTTCATTATGTTGCATTTCTTTCGTAATATTAGATATTCTGGTGCCCTATGATCCCCAGGTGGGGCGAAGGGGCCTCCAAGTGGAGGTTTCATTACCTATACTAATTTTGATATGCTTATTTTCCGAGAGAGGGTAGAGGGACAGGTGGTAAGCCCATCGCCTCGCAACCCCCCTCTGGAAACTAAGTATTTCTTGGACGTGAAAGGGCCGAGAAATTTTGTCCAGAGGCTCTAATTTAGGCTTGGAGTTCTTTTACGTGCCGTAAATCTACGACACGGGACCCCCAGCTTAAAGTCCCTCCCGGAGGACTCCGTGCCCAGGATTTTTACGTCCTGAAAAATCCATCGACCGCGGCCGGGTTTGATCCCGCGCCCTGCAGATCTAGAGGCGGGCACGCTACCTCTAGACCACCGCGGCCGACTAATATTAGATATTACCAAATATTATTATAAAATTGTGGCATTGAATTTTTACAGAAAAACTTTTATCCGAATGTACTGTAGGCCAATGTGTAAAGTTTCTAATGTATTCAGATGATGATGATAGAAGTGGAGTCCGGAAAGCAGTAGCCTAACTACAATACCGCAAAGTTCCATTTTCCGGACTCTTTTGAAGACCATGAGTAACTTGAGTTTGACGTGATATGAAAAAATCAAAATATATTACATGTGAGGTACAAGATATTGAAACAAAAACATTTTGAAACAATTTCTTAATTGATTTGATTTACTCATAAAATGCTATCCATTCAATTCTGACTTTTAAGAGATGTCATTAAGAAGGGAGTAAGGGATTGCAGTATTTATCTATTTACAGTTTTGTAATGAAATTCACGGTTTACGATAAAATTAAGGTTAAAAATAATCAGAAATTGATCGCCTTAGTAACGTAATAATTTTGTCCTTTTTCTTTTACTTGCACAAGAACTATTCTCTTTATTGAAAAAAATAAAAACTTTAAAGAAATACAAACCTAGAGCACCCATATTTAAATCTCTTATGCGTAAAAGCAACAATTTTACGGATACAACTTATAGTTGAGTAGAACTTACTGAATTAAAAGTTAACTATTGGCTGCGATTCCTTTAAGTAAATAAAGTGATTAAAATATTCTTTATATTCTTTGGGTAGGCATAACTATAGCTTCCCATATTCATGCTTACATAATGGTTATTCTATGGCTTGGTTCTAAAAGGGCCATTGTCACAAAACTTGCTTTTGAGCTAACTGATTTTGAAGTCTTTATAGAAGTAACATTTTTTGCTGAGAACTTCGGACATTGACCTCTAAGGTTTCCGTATTATGTCTATTAGTAGCAACAGACATTATCACTTTTAGTATACGAAAGATAAAGACTAGCCGAACTCAATAATGCTTAGATCTCATTTTTGGAAGAAATTTACATTGGCCCTTTTAGAACCAAGCCACAGATATGTGCCCTAAAATAGTAACAAACGTTCCCCATCAGCTCTTGTAATTGCCATCGTAAGCCTATTTGAACTCTTGATCGCTCGAATAGAAAGTAAATCGTGACAGTAGTGGAATATGAAAACTTATCTAAAGAAGCCAATTGACTGTCCAATATTTGTGGGGATTCCCTGCTTTGTAACTAGAGAGGTGGGTTGGTGTTACATGACTTAGGGCCACAGTAATAGACAGTACTCAGATCTCATCTCAAGAGCGTATCACCTGGGTAGCTCTCAAGTATGCATTCTCATCTTGAGATGAGGACAGAGTAATAGTCCCGTTTCAAGCTCTTCTCAGCTGATAATTTACTCAAGTAATACGTGATCCCGCACTCTGGTGATACACGATCTGATGCGCTGTTTTTCTATAAACCTTGAGCACGCGTGTTAAGAAGCTGAGAATAGAAGGCAGTGGAGGTAAGTTACAGCCTTCGCCAACAGATGGTGCTACAATAGCCGCCCCCTAGGCTTGTTTGGTTGGTCTGTCGTCTGCAATTTCACAACATTCGTTGCAATAAGGTATTTCCTTTTGTATCTTTGTACATAGAAACTAGTAAAATGGAAGATATAAAAAGAGATTAAATGGAATACATGTTAAGATTTTTCGCAAATATCGCCATATATTGTGATTCCAATTTTAAATTATTATGAATTTGGACAATTATATTTAGGCCTATACTATGGTCGGGACTGAAATATTAAGGACTTTAGGAACGGATATATACTTAAATATAATAATATAATTAATTAAGGCACTTGAGTATAATAATAATATTACAAGAAACATAAATAAACATGTTTGTGAACTGTAATATAATTATAAGATATTTGTTTATTTAAACCAAATAATATAAACAATAAGTGTCACGAGAGCTGCAGATTTATTTTCGTCTTGTAAGTGAATTTGGTTTAAATTACACCTTGTTAAAAATAATTGTTTTTTACATATAAAACCTAATAAAAGATACAATTAATTTTAATAACTAATCTAATTACTATTTCTTAGGCTTAGACTTCTTAGGTTGTATTTAAATTATTCTGTTTTAACGGGGTTATAAGGTGGCGTTGTTTATATTTTAGCTGATTATTTTTGTGTATTCAACAAACGAGAATGACAAACATTAATAATAAAAATAAACAGTTCGACAGTTGCTGATATTTACATCTGCAGTAGTTGGTAAATAAGCGGTTTAACGTAGCCATTTCTAACTTTAAAAACATAGGCCTAACATATCTATTTAACAGTTCTAACTTATTTTTTCCTTAAACATTAGCTTTTCACATTGAATCATTCCTTTTTTTAGAATGGCTTTACTCTCTAAATTATCCTATTTTTTCAGTATGTAATGCAAATAAAACAGAAACAAACAAAAAACTGACCCACTGACTCTATACATACAATTTTATTTTATTGATGTAAAATATGTGCACTAGTCGTATTAAACTTGTGTCAGAGTTTGATAGAATTAGGTTCATGTCTGCTGGTGAAACGGATTGTATTTTAAGCAAGGAAGCTATAATTCCAAGTAATCTTACTAAAAAATTTAGCCAAAACAGGAGTAAACCCACATATAACTTAAATAATATACACCTGTTTTGCTTAATTTTTTTAAAATTGCTAAGGGATGCAGATTTCGAAAATGATACCCAAGAAAAAAAAAATTCTTGTTGGTGAGTGTTTGAATTCAGGACCTTTGGAACATAAAGCCGGCACGCTACCACATAGCTAAACTTTCTACATACCAACTCGCTGCGCTTGAACGATTACCTGGACACAAAGGTTACTGTTAGGACGCTGCCTACGGCTGAAGCGCAGAATTTGCCTTAATTTAGAGGATTTCTTTGCTGTATGTTTCTGGTGTTTATTATTTTCTGAATCCTTATCGACCAATGCATCTAATGACTGCCCCCCACTGTCGATTAGGATTGTATATTGTGTACAATAAGGGTGATAAGCTAAATATGCTGTCAATAGAACGCGATCTTGAGTCGTCCCCAGACTGCACCTGCGTGAAACGAGATTTTCCCTACTTCAAACGGCTCTCAAGTCTAGTTTCAGCGACTATTACTATGCACGCTGGGAATCTCGACTTGAGACTCGACTATTTCTCTGCGTGATACTGGTCTCAGCTGATCAGCTCTCACGTGATACGTTCTGAAGCGAGAGGCTTCCGGCAGTACTCAAGATGCGTTTATTCCTCTGCACGGCGTCTCAAGTCTGATTTTACGTGAGTTTCTCAGGTGAAACAGGACTATTTCTATGGCCCTTAATTACTCCGTGGCGAGATTCTAAGCTCTAACGAAGCAAATTATGCTAATCATGAGCTAGACATGCAAATATATACAGACGCCTGCCATGATTGTAATTGATTAACAGCTTACTATTATGTATAGAAGAAGTGAATAAATAATATCAAGTGGGTACCACACTATCCCAAATAAAAATTACTAATGCATAGAAATAATAGGACAGATATAAATTTACATCGAATGCAAAACTGCCTTTTATTTGTAGCAAATATGAATATATAATATCAATACTATTCCCTCAATCACACAATTAAGGAGTCGAACCCTAGCCCCCAAAAGTTGATGTATATACGTACAGTACTAAGGGTCCTTCTTGGCGTACTCGTATGCCGGTAAATGTAAAAAACTAGCACGTGTGCAATCATATTTACAATGTTTCCAAATTGTCACCGCGACCAGTCGGGGGAGGGAATATGGATCATATACATAATTTTTTGACCAGACAAGGACATGGAAGGCCTCCCCGTATGAGTGACCAGCCCAATGCCGGGATCACATACGAGACAACACAAACTCATAGGACGATACACACCAGTCACAACACACACTCATTCCGAAAAGGCGAGGATGAAGATGATAATGACGGCCAGATGATATCCAGGGACCAGGAGGGCCTAAAGTTATCCGGCATTCTTCTTAAAGGTGAGAGAAAACCCCCACGTAGGTAACTTGTCCCGAAGAGGAATCGAACCGGGGCTCGCTGCATGAGAGGAGCGAAAGCCACTGCGGTGAGCGGATTGTATAATTCGTGAGTTTCATTATACAGGTATAATCGACTTAAACTATCTTCAATATCATGAGGAATTTATAGTGAAGTATTTTCGATGTTAAATAATTCTAACAATATGATTGGACCTGACTTTTAAAATACTGTATTTTATATGAAATTTACATTTAAGATGTGTTGAGATAAGAACCATCTAAAGAAAACATTGTACCTAAAGTAATGTAACAAAATGATCAACAGGGAAAGGTTTCGCTCCGTTTAGGGGTCTATAGGGGTCCCCCACGTATACTACAGAATGATTTCCTTCTTTAATAATTATAAGAATAAGTTCCTTATTTGTTTACCTTTAAGTGGAATGGTAATATGTTTGCGAAACCGTTTCGTATGATTTTTTCAATCATGTTAGGTCTAAATCAGTTTTATGAAATCAAATTATTTAAACCAGGCTCGGGAAGTAACGCACTGGAAGTGCGAAATGGTCTACCCCTACATTCGCCTCCTTTCCTTATTCTTTCTATCTGCCACGCGACTAGTCTCAGAATCAACCGGTTTAGTTGTCTCTACCTGCAATTGAAAGACAGTAGTAGGGACGAGAGGGAGGGTAATTTCGCACTTCCAGTGCTTTCCTTCCCGGGCCTGATTTAAACCTTCATTTAGAAATAATAAAATTAAACGATGTAGCCTATCCTAAAATAATGCAAACAAACTGTCGAAAACTCGGGCTGTGATCGATGAAACCCATAGCTCCATAAACGTTTATCCCCTCTGAACTATGGGAAACTCTTCCCGTTCTTGCTTCAGTTAGGTCGTCATGTACATTGATTGTTGCCTCTCTTCCCATATTTTCCCTTCTTAATAATATATTTTATCAGGGTCCGAACAAGTAAGTTTTCCAACCGTACTCTATATAATGGGCATAGAAAGCCGTATAAAACCAAATGTATAAATAACAAAGCACTTAATACATGGAATTCTTATTCCTGGTTAGAAAGTAGATTCATTTCAGAGAATAATTAGAATCTTTATGATAGGTAATGTAAAATAATTCCGCGTGGTTAAAATTGTTACTGCAAGATATCCAACTACCATCCCAGATCACATAAGATGTAGGATAAAGAAAATATTCCGAATTCCTACCGTATTATGCACGGCGATCGATGTTCATCAACTGTGGAGATCAACGTACCTGAAACAAAGAGAACATTTATATTACATGTTGTGCATCTCACCATTCATATTATGTATAGCCTGAATGAGACTGCGTTTCCAGGAATTCTTCTCCCGCGTTTAACAAAATTATTTTTGTATCAGCAATGAATAAGCTACTGCCTAATTAGGCCTGTAACAGTAGCCTATGCACATTCGTACGATAAATCCTGTCGAACTGCAGGTAATTTGAGCAATACCATGTTAAAATAGTCTTTTAGTCTTCAACCAACTGCACCAAATCACGACAAAAATATTCTTCTGAGGATCAGTAATGTCCATCTAGAATTTATCCATCAAATTAAGGTAATTTTCTTCGGACACTGGCATTATACACTCTCACTTCTCTCACCTACTGTTGTTTTATTGTAAAAATCTCCGGTTATACTAAATATCGGTTGGATTAATTATTAAGCATTTGTTTAATTTGCTAAAGTTATAATACAGCAGTAAAATTTATTGAACTGTAAACTAGGAAGTACGCAATCTGAACAGTCAAGAAAAAGAAATAAGAAAAAAAAAAACGAGAAAAGAGGGGAGAAACAAAATGGCGGGACAACACAAAATATAACTTATAGTGCTGAGAAAAATATAAATGATTATTGACAGAAAGATGAAGGAACGAAGGAAGGAAAACTATGACTATACACATATAAAAGTATCCGCAAGAATGGAGAAAATAAAGGAAGATATATATATATATATATATATATATATATATATATATATATATAGAGAGAGAGAGAGAGAGAGAGAGAGAGAGAGAGAGAGAGAGAGAGAGAAAGAAGGAAAGAAATTGACCGAATAACTGGAACGAGACATAGGCTATAGCCTATACACGTAAAAAGTAAAAAAAGAAGAAAAAAAGTGTTACGTACTGGACAAAAATTATAAAGAAAAGAATATAGAGTAGATAAAATATAAACGAGGGAGGGAGAGATCGGATAGTGCCAAATTAATAAAGAAGTGAAAGATCGCAGAGTGAAATCGAAAAGAGAAACAGGGGAAATAATGATAACGGAAAATTCGGGAAATAAGAGGTGGATACAAACTAGGAAAAGTAACTGAGAATAAAAAGGAAAAAGTAGTAGAATTTCATACAGCATGTTGCAAGATTGACCGTCTGCATGGTCTAGTGTTAGAGATGCGGACATAGCCATTTTATTAGTCATAGATAAGAGTTTCCAATTTCACATTTTTATTAAAATCGTTAGAGTCCATTTTTCAATAATCAAAATTTGTTAAAACGTGTTCATGAAAAGTCCCCGTAATTTTTCAGTTATAAAACCCAAATTTTGGGCGGTTCGATAACATTTCTAAAATGTCTATAGTTAAAAAATGAAGTAAATGCAATCAACTATTTATCCGCTATGATTGTCTACAGACAGACGTCATTCCAGAATCTTTTTTTTCTGTTTCTAGGTATCATGAAACATGTTTTCCCGGTGTTATCTCGATTTCGATTTTTTGTCACGATCACAATACTTTCTCTATAGTACGTATATAGTCTACGAGAAAGTAAAAAAGGGAGGGAAGACTCTAGCATTTTTTCGGGGTAAAAAATAAAAAATAGAACTTTTTGGGATTTTGCTGTCGGTTACAAGTTAAAAGGTAGCTCATCTGGAAGTGGGTCAACATTAATGTCAGTGCCGTGATTCAATTTAGAAAATGATATTGTCCATGCCCAGGGTAGAGAAAGTGATGCATTACACCCGATATTTATTTAGATAGATTTCAATCTCCAGTATTGATTTACGGAGATTATTTATATCGCTAGCATGTCTAATTACTTGTCAGAGCCAAGTATATTGCAACTTCCAAAGCCCTATGTGAACACTGCAAACAATATTGTTGTCATGAGTTCTGAGCAGAGACTTTAAAGCTGCGTCCGCCATTTTGAAGGTTTTTGGGGACAAAAAAATAACAATTTAACTTTTCGGAATTTTTCCATTGGTTATGTGCTAAATTGATATTCACGTTCACGTGCTCATACGGTACTGGAAGGAAATTCAACCTACATGGAACATATCCGTTATGCTGTGATTCAGTCTGTCACACCCGTCTCTCCTCTCTGAAGATGCTAATTTAACTACTACCACGCCTTTGCTTTTGTTTACAGCATGTGCATGACTTCCTCGCAGAAATCCCAACCCTACTCTTTACAAGCTCAAGCACAGTCATAATTGAATCGGTTATAGTGCTTTCACATTCGCCAGAGGTTTCAAGGCCACAACTTCTCACGTCTAATATGCCCCCACTGATCAGTAACCAGCTGTCAACTGTATTCCCCTTTGCGCAGAGGAGCTGCGCTGTCACACACACTCATACGACACCAAGGGGGGACTCCCTACTGGCTTGTCATGTGACTGGCATTGGAGGGGTATGATGTCATATGAGCTCGGTAAGTGGGGGTATCATAGGCGTGCTACGTTTGGCCTTGAAACCTCTGGCGAATGTGAAAGGACTATAGTTGAAAAGAAGTCATAAGCTCACATTTTCTAATTTTACTGGAAAGAGTAAACTGAATAAACAAGCAAAACTAATAATTGTTTTCCTTCAAACATAATTAACTTTATGTGATGCCAGTAGTCGGCCGCGATGGTGTAGAGGTAGCGTGCCCGCCTCTAGATCCGAAGGTCGCGGGATCAAAGCCGACTCCTGGGCACGGAGTCCTCCGGAAGGAACTTTAAGCTGAGTGGCCCATGTCTTAGATCTAAGGGACGCAAGATAACTTTCAAGCCTAAATTAGAGTCTCTGAACAAAATACCTCGGTCCTTTCACGTCCAATTAATACCTAGTTTTCTGAGGGGGGTTTGAGAGGCGATGTTCCTCTGTCATCTCTCGGAAAATAAGCATAACTAAATTAATCTAGGTACTAAAAACCTCCATTTGGAGGCCCTATGCCCCACATTATAATAATAATAATAAAAATTTATTCGCCCAAGGTCAAAAATTATTTGAATAGGACTTCATCAAATAAAATACCGGTACAGTATGACAACTATTACAAGTAGATCAGAAAATAAACAGGTAGGCCTACAATATGAAATTTGTTCCAGCAAGAATGAAAATTATATTAAAGTTAAGAAGTAAAATTAAAGTTATATATTTACATTAGTTTCAGCAAGAAACTCGTCAATGGAGCTATATGAGTGTTATATAGCAATGCATATTTTGTGCTTTACACTCATTATTATAATTATACAATTTAATCTTAAATGTATTAAAAGGAATATTCCTGATATGGGTCACAGGAAAGAATTGGTCAGTCAGATGCCAGTAATAAACAAACTTTCCATGGGCAGTTATTTAACGCAAGTGTAAATAAAAAAAATAAAGACAGGAAACATTATTACGCGCGAAGCTACAACGTAAATAGAAGCGAAGCCAGTTCCCCATGTAGACTACTGTAATTAACATGGGCTGAACTCTGACCTTGATTTTTTGCGCCCTTTCTTCAAATAAAAAAAAAAAATGGGCTCGTCACCACCTGGCTTATAAGGTCATATGCTTACGTTTAAAATTTGGTGTCAATGGAACGTACCATCTTTGAGAACGAACCACATCAGTATCTAGATTTTAAGTCATGCCTCACAATCAACACAGCTTTGCAACAGTACAATGTGAGAACCGGAATCATTACAACGACCGCGGCATTATTTGCGTAGATATTTCACCCGATCGCTCGGGAGTTGGAGCTGTGCCAGCCGCGACGCAGAAACCCGCGTCATTGGCCAACTCTTGCGTGGGACTCACTGTATATTATCTTGTTTCTGTATCGGTAAGTTGAATGGAGACGTAGTCATTCCGTTTAACTACTCGTGCTGGTTTCTGGGCTAAGTCCATTCCAGAAAATTTGGTTTTACGTATTGAAAGCTGATATCCAACCGATCACACCACATAAATATCCAGGTTATCGAATCATTTATGAGAAATTCCAAAGGAAATTTTGTTTATCAGTAACGTGTCACTGTTATGAGAAGTAAATAATTTAAAACCCACCAGTATCAATAAATTATTTAATAGCAATAGGCCTATGCTTTTCTCTACAGTAGAAGTTATTTCAGATAGTTTGCTCATTGCTATTAAGTGTGTGCATTATTATTAAATAAATTACTAGAATATAGAATCATTAATGGTAAATTAAAATTCATCAGAGTTTTGTTTTTAATAATGCTGAGTTACATAAGGAAATATAATAAAATAACTCAACCATTTTTTTATTATTATTGAACATGATGTTATAATCCTAAAAATAGCAGATATTTCGGGAGGGGTTTCAACCCCCTTAACCCATTCCCACCGTACGCCCATGATTTCAACCCATTTTGAGATTTCTACCAAGCTCTTCAGGGTGGTGGTATTATTCAAATGCAAGTACTTTAATATTATCACTTGGTAATACCTACGACCATGTGAAATTGGGGCTTACGTTTCCTTTATCAATGAATGGGCGTATTTTCCAAGTTAATCATTGTGTACAGTCTTTCAACTATATTGGGAAGTTCACATGAATCACAAAGCTTAAGCTTGGCACTTTAGTGTCAAGGAGCTGTTGACACCACTGCGCAGGAAATTGCAAGTACTTGAGACTTAATGAGATGCAACACCTGTATCCTGAGTAAAACACTTAGCAAGTGTTTGACGTACTCCTTTTTTAAATCTTCAATAAACTCACATGAA
The DNA here is from genome assembly GCA_964059195.1 of Ectobius pallidus. Lineage (NCBI taxonomy): Eukaryota > Metazoa > Arthropoda > Insecta > Blattodea > Ectobiidae > Ectobius > Ectobius pallidus. Next base: position 58,633,408 of record CAXKWD010000009.1, read on the forward strand.
CTCCAAGTCAAACATAGGTTTCTAAATATACTATATATGATCACTTGGGAGCCCATTTTATTATTTTAGTTTTAGATAAAGTTAAACAAAATAACTAATTAATTAACGTAACTTGATTTTTTTTTCCTGTATAAATCTGCTCCACTGACTGAATTCAGACTCTTTCGTTTACTTTCATCATATATGAACGTACCGGCATAGCTGGTAGAGCTGGGATTTTTATGTAGTATCAATTGGAAAATATGTACATAAATATGTAGTAAAAATTGGGGAAATACGTAGAAAAATATGTAAAATCTTCAAAATATGTAATATAAAATGTTAAATATTTAATTTCAATTTCTTAACATTATGCTCAAGAGACATTCATACATTAACATTGCATGTTTGAGTACAGTGAACAGTTATTATTTGATGGAACGAAATGTAACCTAGAAACCACATTGTATTAATCTGATTTCGAATATTAGCTCTCAGTCCTATCTTTCTTTCTTTCTCTCTTTTTCATAGTTTTACCTCTCCCTTTTAGGATTTAAGCGACCCAAGCCGCCCGGGCCCTCAGTCCTATCAAGTAAAAATATTATAATATGAGTAAACACGCAAATTCCAATACTAGAGGCATTCATCCATTAAATTTTGCAGCACAGTGAACAATTAAATATTTTTCTAAGTTCTCTAGGGTGAATGATAGCCATTTGTCAGAATTTTCTTATAAGCAAAAAATGACCGTTCAACATAGCATGATGTGACTGGGGCAAATTTTAACAAAGGAATCTTTCCCGGGGAAATGTCCTCAGGACAATCTATAATGTCCCCTTTTAGAATTTGACACACACTGCGAAATGTTGAAAATCCAGGGTTTTTTGTCAAAACGGGTTTTAAATTATTCAATGCACTCTCACCATTCTCCCCATGCACTACACTTAGTTTTTCAACTCCACCTTCCACAACACCAATAGAATCTTGAATTGGAAGTCCTGAAGTTTCCAAACGTGTGATGCTCTCTGGGAGCCAGCTAAAGTTGCTCCTAATGTAGGAGACAGAACAAACCACTTTGGAATCGCTGAAGGCACGCTGAGATTCACGAACACATGCAGCATTTTCAGGATCAAAAGAATCTACAACCGTCTTTATGTCATCGAAATGTTCACCATAAAAGTTCACTGCTTCAATCCACGTTCCCCACCTAGTTAACACTGGTTCTGGAGACAATGGTGTTCCTGGTAGTTGCTCTTTGTAGGAGTTCACTCGCTGTGGGACTTTTAGAAACACTGTTTTTGTTGCCGAAATGAATGTGTTTACTTCTGGAAATGTAACTCTTATATCCTCGGCAACACGTTGCAAACCATGAGCCAAGCTCGTCAAATGGAGCATGTTGGGGTAAAATACCTTCAGAGAAGTTGCAGCTTTAAGCATGAATGGTGCTGCATCAGAATATAACACTAACACTTTCTCTTTTTGAGTTCCGGTAGGCCACAACACTTTTAGTCAATCATTCACAAATCTTGCAATAGTTAAATGATTTGTACGGTCCAGCTCTTTGCAGTAGATTAAACACGGGTTAGAAGATCTGTCAGGTTGCAACTTTCCTACCATGAGATTTGGTATGTTACATCTCTTAGAATCAGTTGTTTTATCGACCAGAACCCATATGAAAGAATCTGCGATTTACTCTCTTATGCTGTCCATTACCTCATTTTAGCAGATAGGTAGATAGTTTTTGTGTAGTGTTGAATGGTCAGGTATATGTTGCTTGCAGTATTTTCCAAGAAAGATCTGAATTCAGGTACTTTAATCTTGTACCATGGAATTTTAGCTGCAATCATTGCAGGCACAAATCCTTATAGATAGAGCTAATTGAAGTTGAATTTTTCATCTGTGCTAAAAGCATTTACTTTGTCAGTTGACGTAATTGGTGGTTTTTTCTATGCAGTGCCCTTCTTAAATGCTGTTCAAGCTGGGATTTCATAGAGCATCCTATGTGTTTGTTGCAATGTTGGCAAATCACTATTTTGCCGTCAGTCGTAAAACACTCGTCAATTGCAGTCCATGGTTGTAATTTTGAAGACAGCGAAGATGACACTGGTGCCATGTACGCACTAGAAAGAACTGAAGTAAACTGCTCACTTACCCACTTTGATTCTGAATGAAACTAAGAACAGTTTGGGATTTAGGGTTAACTGGAATTCGGAACAAAAGAACAAATTTAAAAATATTACTGGAATATCCAAACCACAGTAGCCTATCTCTTTGAAAAGAAAAATTAGACATTGTTAAAAGGGAGATGTCAAGTATATACAGTAAAAGTACTGACTGCAGGAGTCACAACAGTTTTATGGAATAATTCGCAAAACCATTAGGGCTAATAGGTTTCTTTTCATGTTGTGGTCATGCTCTTAAGTGGCTGTCAATCATCTGCCATCCCTTTCATTACCTAATATAGTAATTCCTTGTTTTTCAATACCCGTCAGTGATCTTAATCTTCCTATTGTGGCAAGTGACAATATCCACATAGCTTCAGTATAGAATTTATAGAGAAATTTACACATGTGAAACAAGAAAATATTGAAATATGTAATTTTATGTAACATCACAAGAATATGTAATACACTTAAAAATATGTAAAATGAAATTCAGTTACAGTAACCCTAACATAGTTGTTTGTGAAGATATCTCTTTTCCCTGCATCTAAATAGCAAGGAACAAAATATGTAATTACATATAAATCCCAGCTCTAGTCATCACTATTTTATCCGATTTCCAAACTTGAACAGATATACAGTAAAAATTTCGAGATGACATAATTACGAAAAGTTAGGGTTTGGAATTTAGGTTAGACTTTCTGTTGTCCATAATACCCAAGCAAGTTATGAGTTCTGATGCCCAAGACGTAAATAGTTAAGTGAAATACTATTTAAAGTTATTATGTGATAGTTAATTTATGGCTCAAATCGGCATAAAGAAAGATAGATGTTTATTGTCAAAAACTGTAACAAACAAACTGCCTTCCATTGGACTCAGTATACTCACAAAATAACAATAACAAAATATGATAAGTTAATAAAATAACAACAGTTCAAAAAGTACGTAGTCCATTAATGAAAAACATGAAATAGACTCGTCAAGACTTAATAAATGAATATGCCATTTCAACTGAAACAAGATCTAGACAATAAACATATAATCACCAATAAAAATTATACAATAAAGTAAAATACTTTATTTAATAAAGTTAATAAATGCTGAAAACTCCGTAAACATTATCCTTTTGTGTAGATAGTAAGTAGGTTAGTTCAGAATCGTCAAGTTCAGGAAAATCGTAGTGATTATACCATTCAGTTTCTTGCTTATTTTACAATTTTTCTTCCAATTGTAATTTTTAAATTATTTTTTTCTTAAATTCTCTATTCTGCTCCTCTTTTAAAGCAGGTTTGGTACTGAGAAATAGGCGAAATTCATTATTATTATATATATTACTCTGCAACGAATTGTTCTGTAACCCTGTAATCTGTTATGATCTATATTGACTACTTCTGGGATTGTATACTATTTGCAGAATTAATTAAACTATTACAGATAAACGTAATTATTATCTTTAGAAAATCGCAGCCACGATTCGTGCACTGAAATGTTATTTACCTGATAATTTCCACAAATAATATCTCTTAGCGATTCTTTTTTTCTATCTATTTGTTTATATCATAATATGAACAACATCATCTACAATCTTTATTATCTGTTGTATAAATTATATATATATCCATGTAGTGTAATTTTTAAAGACAATTTAAAGAAAACTATTATTGTTAAATCAATTATTGTAGACAGTGTTTTTCATATGATATTAACAAATAGATAGAAAAAACAAACACTCAGCATTTTTTATATTTTTGTAGAAATGATCAGGTAAACGGCATTTCAGTGCACGAAACGTGGCTGCCATTTTGTAAGGATAATTACTCAAATCTGTAATAACTTAATTAATTCTGAAAATAGTACGTACTTGCAGAAGTAATCGATATAGAGCGTGTCAGAGTACTAGGTTACAGAGCAATTCATTGCTGAGAGAAAAAAAAATGAACTTCACCTTTTTTCTCAGTGCCCAAACCTATAGGCATTGCATCTACATGTTCAATAATCACATGTGTATGATAGGATGTCCATTCGTCGAGTTTTTCCCGGGACAGTCCCGTATTTTGACAAATTGTCCCGCTGTCCCGAAAGTTTTTATTGGGGACACTCAAAAGTTCCGATTTTTTGTGATTGTGATTCACGCTACATGAATAAAAAGTTACAACAGTGAAGGTCTTCCTCAATGTCAAAACATACTTTAATGGAGTAATATGTGCTGAATTTTATGATAAATTATAAGAAAAAATCCCTTTAGGCAGGCCTACAGGCGGAGGTAGATTTCGAAGTGCTTTTGGTTTAATTTATTGTCGCTGCATAGCACTCTTCTTCTTTAGCCTTGGCATGGTAAACCTGCAGTAATAAGAACTGAATTCGGTAAAGAGGAAGAGCCTACAATCATTTGTTTTGACAACAAGAATAGGATATAATATTCTGGTAGGCCGTGCGCAAGATCAGCAATGAATAAAATTAGCAAAGCCGCTAAACAAGACAAAATTATGATATTATAATAATTCTTTTAAGTGTTATTATTTTCAAACATTAAAATCTCGCGTAATATGAGAGCTATCAAGAAACTATTTATTGATTTGTAGAGTACTCATCAAGAGCTTTTCAACGATACCCCACAAGACGTGGTTTCAAAAGTTTCGAATTTTCATCCCCCACCCCCACCTCCACCCCCACCCTCACTCGAACCCCCGAATCGTTGGTGTCACTGTGAACTCCATAGGGAGTACTTTAATTTATTCAAACAAAGTTTCCCTCTATACTTCATAGGGGCCGAGATATACATTTTTAAAAATTTCAACCCCCTCCCCCGACCACCCCCTTGGGCCAATTTTGCCCATTAACGAACTTGTCCGAACTATTGGGCCTAGAAATAACATAATAAAATTTGGTTCAAATATCTTCAAAATTACGGCCGCTATCGTGTAAAGATATATATAAATATATATATATATAAATATCACAAACATTTTTTTTGAACGGGCGGTGGTTTCGTACTTAGGGGAGCATGAAACGTAAAGATATGAAAGAATTTTTCGAAAATCATAAAGTGGTATCCATTGCAATAGGTAGATTTTTCTTCGAAACTCTACCTAAAAATGCACTTCTTGATAGAATACATAAAAGTGAAATGTACAGTGACAATGAGGCATCTACTTCTGTGGAATAAATTACCTACACCAGTCTGCAGAAGGAATTTAAGAAGACATTTGGGATGGTTTATGTGCTTGAGACAAAGGTAAATTGTAAATATTCCCTAAATTTTGTGATTTAAATTTAGTCACCTTTTTCCTTGTCCCAGGTTTTTTACAAACAAACCAAAAATAAATTTCCCGTTGTTATATAAACATCATATGGACACCCTTGTGTATGATCTAAAAATAATTAGTTATGCCCTATAAATATTCTGTTTAATAATTAAACTTCAACCCGAAAACACTACAATAAATATTCAAGACGACTAGGATTAAAATTGGGATTTCGTTTTGTGAGTAGGTTATTTGCAAAACGAAAACGAGCAATTCTACTAACAAAATACAATTATTTTATCGTTGTCATGTTTTTCTTCATACAGCCGTTCAATAACTCATTTAAAGGTATTTTTCTTTTTTGGGGTCTGTGAAAAAATAAACATTCAAAATAAGTACTTAGGAGGCAAAATTGTATCTTCGTAATGCACTGTAATTCAGACATGAAAAAAAGAGTGGCTTATTGTAAATTTTTTTCATTATCATCTTAATGTTAAAAAGGATATTAGACATTACATAACATCAATTGGATTCTCTTGTCATTAAATAATCCCTGGACTGGGCTAATGACTGTGTAGTACAGAGATGTCCTGAATGGATGACCGCAGTGTACAGTAGCACAAAGTTGACAAAGCTCTATAAACACACATCTGTGGTTTTAACCGAATAAACCCGTTGTTTTCATCACAGAGGGCCTCAAGGATAGAAAGCAGGTGGACCATTGAAATTTAAAGTGCTTCACGTAAACATAGAATTTTCTATTTATGAATGAGGACGTCGAGAAGAACGGTAACTGTGTAAACAGGAACTAGTATAATATTCCGTTCAATACTCCTGTCATAGCCTCTTCACTGTCAAACGCAACTGCTACAGTAGGCCTACTGACTGAAGCTTCACGTATTTCTTCATTCGTTTATAGCCTATTAGTGTCACAGTTACGTAGAAATACCTGCAATGTTTGTGCAGGTTAAACCGCGTCGAATTGGATATGACAGTGGAAAAACGTTTCATATTGTCTAGACTCTAGAACTTAGAGAAGGTCTTTTTAAGACATGTCTCTCAGTTTTTTTCATTCGTCTATGCTGGGGAGACGGTGTTTAATTTAGTTTTTTTTAATTATAAATTTTGCTGGTATATTTTTGCACAAGCTTGAATTTTATTTCTATTACTATATTATTACAGGTAATATGCATGTAAATTCCTGTTGATAACATTTCGCATTTTGAAATGTATAATTATGAGAAATAAACCCGAGAATCTCCATCTATTTTGTGCAGGACACAATGTGGTACTTTTCCTTGGTGCACTTTAGTAATAATTAGGTATTAAAATGAATTTACTAAAAAATACATAATTGTATTTAACACATGTGTGCACTATTCCATCGGTTTCTTTACAAAATCAACACTTAATTGGAAACATTTCATTGCATAACTTAGTGGAATTGGTCAACCGAAAAGGAGAATTTTCTCTTTAATTCAACAGAATCCTCTGCCCTATTTTAAACCTGCAGAACTACAATAAAATCTCGCTTTAAGTAGGTTTTGGGCTGATTTACAAAGATTTGAATATGTAATCATTTGGGTTATGTAAAATATACGTCATAACTGAAACTTCTCTCCTACATTAATCCTTTTATAGAAAATATAGAATACTGCTATACTCGTGTAGAAGGAGAGTTTTAAAAGAATCTAGTAGAGCAGCGTTCCTCAACCTTTTTGAACCCGAGGACCTCTAAAATGTGTAAAAAAATTTACGGATCCCTAATTTTACATTCCATTTTTAAAAGAAGGCCTATATTCTTTATATTTGGGGTATTAATTATAGATAATTATAACGAAATATGTGAAAAAATTACTTCTTTACTTTCCACTTGCTTTATGATATTTTTTAATTATGTCTGCGGACCAAGCTTGAGAAACGCTGTAGTAGAGGTTAGAAGAAAGGAGTAAGAAGTTCAAGTTTCCACCATGATATCATGAACAGGAAATGGATGAAATAACACAATCTTAGGAAACAAAATTATTACTAGTTTGCAAGCCTGTATGTCATTATCGGCGTGGCTCCTGAATCTGCGTTTAATGACAATGCCTTATAGCTTTGTAGATATGAATTAATCACGAGCGTCAGTTCACATTAACAGATTGTGTTATTCAATACATTCCCTGAAATATATATAAAAATAATCCAAGTGTGATTCAAATAATTTCCCTTTTTCAACACTAGCTCTTGCAATTCCAAGTCGGAATAAGAGTGATATGATTCAATTCACTCTGCATCGCAAAGAAATGACACAACTGCTATTGCTAGAAATGCGAGAATTTCGCAATCAGGAAAATCTAAAATAAAATAAAAAGAAATAACACGTTTGAAATAATATGTTGCTGCATCTCTTTAAAATTGCGAATAATTATTAATAATTAAGAATTAATCATGACTTTTACAGTATAAGCCTATTAATTCATAAACAATTATTAGTGCTTTTTAATGACCATTATTAATTATTTCCTAGACAACTTTTAACAAGAGATCCCATTGCCCAATGAACGAAATTACAGTATGTCTAAAACATTTTATTTCTATAATTCTTATCCATCCATTTAACATAAAGTGTGCATTCAAATTACACAGTTTGATAAATTTATATTAGTATAAATGCCTCCAAATATCTACTGTATTACCCCGTTTAATTAGTTTAATTACTAGTGAAATAAGCCTACTAAAGACCAATCGACGTTGTGAATCATTCGGTTCCACGACAATAATGAACAAGAAATGTGGTTGAATAAAAAAGACCATACGATTAGGTCCCACACGGAACAACACCCATAATGTGTGTTTTTTCCTCTAACAACAATGATGTCAAATACCCTAACCCCATAAATGTGCCCACTATGGCCTAGTGTTAACAACAGTAACATAATTTTAAATACCATCTCCTGATCAATCATAATAATTTAATTTAATTTAATTAATTACATGAGAAATAGAACGTGAATATTAACAGTGGTTGAACTAATAACATAGGAAGGGAATAATACTCCTTCTAACAGAACGTCATTATACAAAACCAGCAATATATCATAAAGATAACAACTACAATACCCAATCGGCTGTGTCAGCTGCCTGAGAAATGCGCCAATCAAAGCATGAGAAATATTTATATGCACCGGACACGGAAGCTGGAGCACAGATTTTGTTGCTCGAGAGTTCGTTCACTCAAGAGCAACGGTTATGGGAAAATAGCAGCGATGTGATGATACAGCAGTCACAAAGCATTGCAACATCTCGTACAACTTGTTCCTGAAACCACTGACATACACCAGACCTCAACATTTCTACTGGACTTTCCAATAATTCTCGAGTTTACATATAAATTTTCCACAAAAAATGACAGTAACTTAATAACAATGGTAATATTAACGGTAATAATAATATTAATGTTGTTGGTAAAGTGAAGTGTTCCCTATACAGGCCATGGAGGCCCAGAGGGTTCCAGGCGGTTGAGGCTCCCAGATACATGGAAACTTAGCACAGTCAAGTTGTAGAGAAAAGTAAAAAGAACATTTTTTTGTTAAATACATTTCTTTATAAAATTAACAGGTATCAAGATAAAAACGAATTAACATGACTTAAATGCAAATTTCAGAACATACATTTTGATTAAAATATGAATATTCTTCTGTTGCCCATAGTAACAAGAATGCTATAATCTAATTATTGTTGTGAAAAGTAGCCAGTTTACCACAGTCGAAATAAACACACCAAAATCAATTAGAATGAGGTGGTATAGGGTAATAGGGAAAAGGTCCTGGATTCAAATCAAACCTCGTGGCCACCCAAATTGTCCGGTAGGCTCTTGTAATATCTCATTCGTGCAGCATTTGCTTCTATTGTTCGGCTATGTCTCAATGTATGTTATTATTATTATTATTATTATTATTATTATTATTATTTCACGGTAAAAGCATTGAAGATAAAGACCGACCCCGATGCTTTCCGTTAGGGATGGGTCAATACCAGATTTTCTCGATACCGATACATGATTTTTCCCTCGATATTCGATACTTCGATACTCGATACCGTCAACATTTCCAGTTTCAACAAATAGCTACATTAAAAATTAAAAATTGAGAGAACTGTGTAATACCAACTAAATTAAGTGTACATATTTAATGAGACAACATTTAATATCATCAGTAGCCTATAATTATTTTTAAACTCTACGTTAAAACTAAAATTAGTTTTTTAAACAGTCCACTTACAAGTTTTTGTTCAATAATACTAGCATTCTCACTTAATTGCAGACTTACCAAAGTATCGAAAAGTACCGAGCGAGTTTTCTAAAGTATCGCTCGATGCCGATGCCATGCAAGTATCGAGAGTATCGAGGTACATAGGCGTAACCAGGCCGAACATATGGGGGGGGGTTATACATCCGGGGGGGTCTGGAGGGTATGAAATACCCCCCAGGAAGCGGGGGGTTCGGGGGTCCTCCCCCGGAAAATTTTAAAAATGAAGATGCACAATAACGAGTTTTAAGCTTCCCACGTTTTATACTCGTATTGAGTAATTTATAATCAGACTTAAAAAAATTGTACAATTTTCCTTTTTTTAATCAATGGGGGGGGGGGGGTTCAAACCCCCAAACCCCCCCCCCCCTCGTTACGCCTCTGTCGAGGTATCGAAAGTATCGAGGACCCATCCCTACTTTCCGTTCTAGATACTTGTTAGTTTTATGAAAATGCAATAAGTAAAATTTAATTGTTTCTATAATTTACTTTTTTCTGTGCCTTTAACACGTATATGCGAGAAAGTTTGTGCAACATTTTTTTGCACCATTTATTTAATTTCCAGATACCTAATTTTCACCACGTTGTCTTTTCTCTCCATTCTATTGCAGTTATATAAGTAAAATTCTGTCCCCATTGTACTTTTATTTCTCTAATGATTTAAATTCTCTTATTTCACTAAAATTTTCTTAACTAGTAAAATCATTCCAACGATTTTGTATCGATTTACATAGAGATATGCATATGTTCGATACTTTCGTAGAGTATGACGAAACCACTTATAGATACGTCATAAACTACACGAGTGGAAAAAACGTTTAACGCAATAGCCTATGATTATTCAGCCAAATTATAGCTACTTTTAATGCGCGTTCAGCCCAGAGAAATCAATGAAGATGTATGAAGATTCCCTACAGGTCAGAGATCATGTATTAGAAGTGACTAGCGATCACGTACCAATCACATAGACATGCAATTTAATTTCTCTCTTTCTCTGCAATTTACAGATTCCGGCACATCCAAATTTCTTGCATGGATACGAACGAGAAAAATATTTTATTAGGAGGTTCAAAGTTCAAAACTTTTTGGACATGCATGTATGTTAGAAAGCTTTGACTACTTGTGTTATGTTTCAATCGCACCCAAATAATATAAATTAAACGAATACAATATTTTATCTTGACTTGGATGAAAAAGTAGATGAAGTCTTGGAAGTCAGTTTCAACTTTCTTCGGCCTGTGTAGTGTGCAAGAAAGTTTGTTCGAATGATCAGGAAAGTGTTCTCCTCTCCTACCATACACAATATCATCCTAAAGGTCTTCAAAATAATGAATTTTTTACAGGGGTCAAAAGTGCAAATATTTACGATTTTGCACCACATACTATTTTCACCCCTTTGGGCTTTTGTCTAATAGCCATCTAAAATAATGCATAGCAGGATTGTGAGATGTACCCTGTATGATAAAAATATACTTTTTTTTATTTATTTTTTGATCCCTATACAGCCCATGGAGGCCCAGAGGGTTCCATGAGGTTGAGGCTCCCAGATATTTGGACATTCGGCACGTGAAGATGGTAAGGTTGTCAGCCTTACGCACCGGCCGCCTTTACCCCCAGGATTGCTCCTGGTACTCATTTCTGTTAGAGGATGAGTCGACCACAGGGCCATAGTGCCACCAGCAGGATTAGGCCAATTGAAAAACTCCAACGACCTCATCAGGAATCGAACCCGCGACCTTCCGGTTTGTAGCGCAGCGCTTCGACCACTACGCTACGGCGTACCCCGATAAAAATATACGCATACCATAATTTAGTGCTCTGTATGATGCCTATCAAGAAAGCCATTGCCTATATTATTCTTCCATGCAAGAACGCCTTTCGATGAAGTAGGATGGTTGGTTCACATTAGCGTTCATATTAGCATTAGTTATCCCACCTATGAAACATGCCATTTATGCCATTATATAATTAGTACTGTCCATATAATTTACTCAAACAAATTTATGAATTTAGAAAGTAAAATAAATGAATGTGAATGCTTTTCAGTAATAGTTATACTAATAATTAATGGTTATAATAACTTATTCAAATTCCCATTTACATAGACCTATTGATACTTTTTCTTTCAATTTCAGATTGATTATTTTATATAATAATGGATCTCACTAGTATGCGTCCATTGAAAATAGGATTAAATTTATCGTGCTATGCGTTGATGTGGCAGTTTGTGTCTTGTTGACAGTAGTTCTGAAGAAGAGGGATGCGTGGTTCCACTTATACGAAAAAGAAGCTGGAAAGTGGTGAGTTGCCAGAAAGAGAAAACCTCCAACACAGTCTTAAAATACCGTATTAATAAAAATTGCATGCTAGGTGCTCAAACAACCAGGCAGAACAAGTTGCAATTCTTAAAGCACTGGCAGCACTTGAGGACATGAACATAACTACAGAGGAAAGAATTACTGCAGTACATACAGACAGCAAAATTTCTTTAGATCTAATCCGAAACAATTCGAAGCACAATTACATAGTAGAAGAAATTCAAAATAAAATCAGAAGCCTCAAAGAACAGAAATGGACTATACATTTCGCTTGGATCAAAGCACATGTTGGATATGTCGGGAATGAATTAGCCGACAAGCTAGCCAGGGAAGCCGCACTAGATAACGTTATGGACTATGCATATAGCAAAAAATCTAAAACAACAATTGTTCATGAAATTAAAGAACAAGGGCTCCAGAAGTGGCAAGAAGAGTGGTCCAACACACCTAAGGGTACGTATACATCTGCGCTCCTCTTGCGTGCCGTGCGGCACGCGTGCCGCACGGCACGCAGATGTGTACGGCATTTTGAGGTGCACGCGAACCGCTCGCGTGCTGCTCGCCACGATCCGTCTCCTGTCGGTTTTTTCGACGAACACAAAGGATTTCTGATTTCATATTGGGACGTGTTTTTGGTAGTTGCGTGCTGCACGCGTGCATCTCGCTGAAATTATTTTCACAGCGCTCCGCTCCTCAAGCTTTACTGTACAATTGGCAAATGAAAAAATTATATGAGAGGTTGATGCGAGTCACTTACTCACCTTTTGCGGAATGATAGGTATACAGAAGCAGGAGCTGAGTCAGATGTTGTGTACGTTACTTTGCACTTTCTGAATTTCTTTAAAATACGCTGGAGAAAATCGATCTTTATGTTTGGCTTCTTCCTTCATGCAGGCCTACTCATAAACATTAGCAATAATCTCGCTACTTTGACTGTAGAGTTTCTCCTTTTAGTTTTGACAGTATAGGAGGCATTATCACGTTATTAAATAAATAGCATTCGTTAAAACAATTGCATGCACCCGTGTTGCATGAATTATATAGCAGTGAATTGTCGTCTCCAAACAGAGTACAGGAAATTCGACTGTTTGTTTATTGTAACATGTTCTATTTTGCTGACGTGCCTAGCTAGCCCACTGGTCCCTCTCTGAAGGACATTAGTCAAGATTGAATGAGCTAGCTTGTATGTGATATAATCATGGAGTGGTCCGAGGAGAAGATACTGCAGATGAAACATATTTACAAATCAAAACCTCTACTGTGGAACCCAAAACATAAGGATCACTACAAAAAAGTTTAAAGGAGGATGCATGGAGGGAAATAGGAATGGAAATAAATACGTCCTCAGAAGAGTGCAAGAAGAAGATGTTATCTACAGTGGCGGACGCAGAATTTTTTTTGGGGGGGGGATTTGAATATGTAGAAAGAATACTTAAAAAATTAATTAACTTTCATTAGTTTATAAAACTGGCCACTTAGAGTGCATATTATAGCCTTTTTTTCAAATTTCGGGGGGGGGGGGGATCTATCCCCCCAATCCCCCCCTCTGCGTCCGCCACTGGTTATCTATGCTTTCTTGTAACTGGCGAGAGAAAATTAAAGTTAACGCCAGCAAAGGTACAGGAAAAGTTAAGTTATAAAATATAAATAATAACACTGTTTACACACTTTTCAACTCTTGTTTAAAAATGGTTTTGTTTCGATATTTAAGCCGTAGACAAGTTTTGCAATTGAGGACTTTTTTTCAAAACTCGTTTTCTAAGCAAGACAACACACAAAATAAGGCCTAATGATGAAAGCTAGTGGTTCGCAGTAGGTTCGTCGCTTTCCTATGGAACGCAAGAGGAGCGCTGTGAAAATAATTTCAACGAGCGGCACGCGTGCTGCACGCGTGCCGCACGGCGCGCAAGAGGAGCGCAGATGTATACGTACCCTAAGGGTACGTATACATCTGCGCTCCTCTTGCGCGCCGTGCGGCACGCGTGCAGCACGCGTGCCGCTCGTTGAAATTATTTTCACAGCGCTCCTCTTGCGTTCCATAGGAAAGCGACGAACCTACTGCGAACCACTAGCTTTCATCATTAGGCCTTATTTTGTGTGTTGTCTTGCTTAGAAAACTAGTTTTGAAAAAAAGTCCTCAATTGCAAAACTTGTCTACGGCTTAAATATCGAAACAAAACCATTTTTAAACAAGAGTTGAAAAGTGTGTAAACAGTGTTATTATTTATATTTTATAACTTAACTTTTCCTGTACCTTTGCTGGCGTTAACTTTAATTTTCTCTCGCCGGTTACAAGAAAGCATAGATAACATCAGTAGCGGACGCAGAATTTTTTTTCGGGGGGGGGGATTTGAATAGGTAGAAAGACTTACATACATAATTAGTTTATAAAACTGGCCACTTAGAGTGCATATATAGCCCTTTTTCAAATTTCGGGGGGGGGGGATCTATCCCCCCAATCCCCCCCACTGCGTCCGCCACTGGATAACATCTTCTTCTTGCACTCTTCTGAGGACGTATTTATTTCCATTCCTATTTCCCTCCATGCATCCTCCTTTAAACTTTTTTGTGGTGATCCTTATGTTTTGGGTTCCACAGTAGAGGTTTTGATTTGTAAATATGTTTCATCTGCAGTATCTTCTCCTCGGACCACTCCATGATTATATCACATACAAGCTAGCTCATTCAATCTTGACTAATGTCCTTCAGAGAGGGACCAGTGGGCTAGCTAGGCATGTCAGCAAAATAGAACATGTTACAATAAACAAACAGTCGAATTTCCTGTACTCTGTTTGGAGACGACAATTCACTGCTATATAATTCATGCAACACGGGTGCATGCAATTGTTTTAACGAATGCTATTTATTTAATAACGTGATAATGCCTCCTATACTGTCAAAACTAAAAGGGGAAACTCTACAGTCAAAGTAGCGAGATTATTGCTAATGTTTATGAGTAGGCCTGCATGAAGGAAGAAGCCAAACATAAAGATCGATTTTCTCCAGCGTATTTTAAAGAAATTCAGAAAGTGCAAAGTAACGTACACAACATCTGACTCAGCTCCTGCTTCTGTATACCTATCATTCCGCAAAAGGTGAGTAAGTGACTCGCATCAACCTCTCATATAATTTTTTCATTTGCCAATTGTACAGTAAAGCTTGAGGAGCGGAGAGCTGTGAAAATAATTTCAGCGAGATGCACGCGTGCAGCACGCAACTACCAAAAACACGTCCCAATATGAAATCAGAAATCCTTTGTGTTCGTCGAAAAAACCGACAGGAGACGGATCGTGGCGAGCAGCACGCGAGCGGTTCGCGTGCACCTCAAAATGCCGTACACATCTGCGTGCCGTGCGGCACGCGTGCCGCACGGCGCGCAAGAGGAGCGCAGATGTATACGTACCCTAAGGGAACAGCCTGCAGAGAGTTCATTCCATCAGTCGTCCAAAGAATGAAAACACGGATCAATTTAAATTTCGCACTAACAGCTATTATTACGGGGCATGGATTAACGAAATCATATTTACACCGGCTTGGAATAATACAGGATCCTACTTGCATCTGCTTACAAGAAGAACAAACAATAGAACATCTGATATATCGGTGCCACAAACTTAAACAACAAAGAGACATCATGAAGACAGCTATCGAATCAAAACGCTACAAATGGCCAGTGTCTAAAGAACAGTTACTCTCAAGCAATCTTAGAACTTTTAAGACATTCATTCAGAGTATAAACTTTGGAGAATTAAAATAATCCGTGCTAAGTGCTAATAACCAGACAGTGGAAGTGACACAGTGAAGTGATAAATAGTGCTTAACAAATAAACTGGGGACAAGCCCAACTGGGAGAGGTTAAAATAAAAATATAGGAATCAAGTCGTATAAATAATAAAAGTAGATTTCTACAAGGCATGTAGTATCGCGAACTCGCGATGGGGCATGCCCATTGAAGCCACAACTAAAAAAAAAAAAAAAAAAAATATATATATATATATATAATTGGAAGACCCCAGTTTCGCATCTAGACAACTAAAGACCTAAACAGTTAGGCCTATATGAGTTAAAAAATAAATAAATAATGATATATTATATAGTTTCACTGGAAATATATAACTTAATATGTATACTGTGATGATATTTTGTGATAAGTTGTATGAACTATTTGCAGCGGCTTCCTAACAACCCTCATGCACAATATATATTAAGAGGTACAGTATAAGACTGGCAATAGAAGAGGAAATGGAAATGAAGTCCAAGGTATATGATGAAGTCTACCTTGACCCTGTTTTCAGAGTTGAATTTATACATCTTCAAGTGAAACCATCAGTGGGCTCTAAGTTTAAAATCAATGAGGAATTTTTAATAGAATAGCTGGTATCTATAAATGATAATAGTGGCATGCAGATAATAATCCTCACATTTTACATAAAATATTATTTTATTAATCTTAAGTCTCTGCTTTTATACAGTTTTTGGGAAAAAATAATATTAAGTCGCACCTTGGATGAATGTTCCCGCCCACCGCTCCCTCGCGATGCACTTTCTTTTATACCACTTCTTCTGTCCTCATATTACATAGAAACTCGTGATTGGACGTTGGTAGTGTGACGTCATACCGGTAAACAAAAGATGAACAAAAGTTGACAGGCTTACTAACGTGTGGAAGATATAATATGCCACATTTTCGAAACCTACAAACAGTGTATCGTACATTATTCGAAAATGCAAGGGCGCTTCGCTTCGGCTGCCGCCTCCGCTCGCGCACTTAACTAAGTGGATAGTGTTATGCATTATTTAGATTATGTGAAGAGGTGATTGTGGTCTGGTCGGGATTGCCGAGTAAGCTAGAGGGTTGTCATTTTGGTGTATGGGTTGGTAGCTTGTATTTGGTACGATCGGGAGTTTGGAGAGAAGGAACGATCGGGTGTGCCGAGATAACAAGCGAACAGCAACGCATTGTTTGGAGCGTAAGGGGGCGACTTAATCTTCTCTTATGCCCAGTTTTTTAAGGTGACGCATTTATATGTCAGTAGCAGTTAATATGTTAAAACCGTTAAACTAAACTACACCATGATGTTAATCTAATATCTAGACTTCGGACTTTTAGGTCGCTAAAAATGCTGTTTTGGGTACCTAAAATAGGCTCTAAAAATTAAAAAATAGGTTCTAAAAATCGTAAAATATTCTCTTATAAAATCGTTAAGTTGCTAATTTTCTGAAATATCTCAATTGCAATGCAGACTATTATATTTATTGAAGTCACCATTAATCAATAATCATGATAAAACACAGATATAGGATTATGGTACACAGTTATATCGACCTATTACTAGGGCCTGTATTAATACCATAACAGTGAAAACCTAATCCCTGCGCCCAGAAGCTACGCACGCTAGCATATTCAACCCCTTGTATCCCTCAGTGATTCAGAGAACTACTTTTTTTCTTACTGGATGTGGGAATCGGGAGAAAAACACTACATTCTCTTGGGAATTCTAAGAAACATTCCTTACTATTTAACCAAGTCACAAATGTGTTATGTACTGCACATTCCGAGCTAAAAATTTAGTACGAACTGAAAATAAATGCTAGAATTTATAACAAAAAATAACTTATTTTGAACTTCAGAGGAAAAACAAGCAAAAAGGCAATATTAGGCTCTAACGATAAAATAGTCTGTTTTAGGTCCTATAGAAGTATCAGTTTTAGGCATAGTCACTTATGAAACATGCATATACAAGTTTTCGTCCATGTATCACTTAAGGATTAAAATAGGTTTTTACCTAAAATCCGAAGTCTACTAATATCACACAGTCTTCGTGATACACTTTCTCTGATGGATGTGCCAATATTTTTCAGCACGGGTGTAGAAATGAGATTAATAATTCTCACTCGAGTGATAGTAATGGATGGTGAGAATATATTGTACTGCTTATTAATATAATGTACTGCATATTGATGTCTCTGCTTGATTATTTCTCTCTAGCTGTGTGCATTATACAGGTCAGAATCGAGTCAAGGGTACGTCATATGCGAGGCGAGAACAATTGAAGTGGAATGCACAAAACAAATTACATCTCGCGACACGGTGGATTTTTTGTGTACTTGCCAAGTGAAACGCCGAGACAAGTGGAAGTCAAACATACTATCATGCGCTGAATTGAATTTAAACATTGGTCACAGATACAATATTTAATATTGTAAGTAGTATTAGAGGACTTTCATCCGGAATAACAACTATACATAAAAGTATAATAATTATATAAAGAAGCATTTTTTCATTTTTCCCCAGTTTCCCCTAACACACTAACTAATCTGAACATAAACTCGGAAAGTAAGGCAATTACATTATTATTATTATTATTATTATTATTATTGCTATTCTTCTTCTTCTTCTTCTTCTTATTATTATTATTATTATTATTATTATTATTATTATCATTGTCATTTTCATCATCATTAGGGTAAGGCATTTAATGATAAAAAATAGCGAAAACCTCAAAATAAAAATTGGGTTTATGACCTAAAATATCTTTCAAAATCACACAGAATTTTTAAAAATGCCAAAAATTAATCCTTATTACTTATAAAATCAACTTTTTAGAAGTGATAAGTTAATTTTGGAAAAGAATTTAATGGATGATAGTGGATTATATTTAAATTACAATATAAAACACTCATTTTGTTACTGACGAAGTAGGTCTAAGTAAATGCTACTTGGATACATGGATAATTATGTCCCATTGAAAATGAAAACGATAAATATGTAAAAGTTAACGCTTGCATACAGAAATAATGTTCGTCTAAGTGTGAATAGATTTCTTCGCAGTTATAGTCCAAGTCGACACAATTTTAAAATAAATAGGATGCAAATACGAAACAATTCTTCCGGTTACATTTCTACTTTCTAACGTACCGGTAATCATGTAGGCCTAATCAGTCTAATTCTGCATCTTCTAGTTCTATACGTGATGAAGTAGAAACCCCTTCTGGCAAAAACAACTTGCGAAGCAGATACAATGACTCAGGTAATTGTATTCAGTTTACGTGTACATTTACATGGGAAACATCGTATTTCAGCGTTATGTTCTATTTCTAACACAGCCAGTTTATAAGCAGTGTAATATTGATTTTTAAATAGCTTAATGGAAATTGGAATTATTACCAAAACAAAAATAATATTAAAGGAGACATAAAGGAATTTAAAATGATTACCTTTTATTTCAACATAACTTCTTTAAAATATACCTTTATTCAAGCTTCTTTATAATCCTACTTTATAAAAATGGATCCAGGCTTTCTGGCTGCAAAACAAACATTCGAATTTTGTTCAAAGGTTTATTGTTAAATTATATGCTAAAACATAATTATGCTAAATTATATTTAATTATGTTCGTAAAATATACGTATTATATATATATAAATAAATATATATATTAAAACCAGTATCTTTAAAACAAAAACAAAATTGCCTTATTACTACTTTACAATGACAATCTAAACTCAATCTACAATCGCAATCGTTGTAAACTAAAGTGCCCTAAAAGTCTTGAGATACAATAGTTTATTATAGAATACGCCCAGACTGCACAAATCAGGGCCTGATTACATTGCATATGAAGGTATGATAATTGTTTCAACTTCTTGGGTGTTAAAATTGTACCATTAATATAAGCTACTTCCGATTTGTTTCGAAACAGGTGACACCAATGTGGGAGAGAAACCGATGACGATTTCCCCCTTGTTGAAACATACAACAAAGCAGTGCAGTTATCATCACGTGCCAAGTAGGTTTCTCTTCCCTTTGGGCACAACTCCAGCACTTAAATTCCTATAAATACAATGCCACAGTTAACACGGGTCACCCCTTCATCTGCATGCGAAGGGTGTCTGATACTGAAGTTCTACCCACAGCAATGCTTCATGGCCCGGGACAAGCTTCTGTATTCATATTTTCGCTTCTACTAACGTATATATGTGGTTTGATACTAAAAGGGTCAATGTCATAAAACTTGCTTTTGAGATAACTGACTTTGAAGCCTTTGTAGAAGTAACATTTTTTGCCGAGAACTTCCGACATTAACCTTTAAGGTTTCTGTATTATGTCTATTAATAGCATCAGACACTGGCACTTTTAGTATACGAAAGATAAAGACTAGCCGAGTTCAATAATGCATAGATCTCTTTTATGCAAGAAATTGACATTGGCCCTTTTAGAACCAAGCCACAAAATGAGTCACTGAAAAATTGCATAAAAGCAGAGATATTACTTCAAATAAGCGATATTCCGAATTATAAAAAGTTCTTCCCTCAATCATCTGCACTACGGAGCACAGTGGGTAGAAAAATCCTTTGACAATGAACCGTGTATAAGAAAGTTGATGGATTATACTACCCGTACTATGTAGTTTTTACTTTATGTCACATCCCACAGGCTACGTTTAGTTTAATGTTTACATTAAGAATGGAAGTGTGATTTAGCACACGGTGATATATAATTACGGTCCGTTATAAAAAGATACAAAATAACAGTGAATTATAAATCATAAAGCAATGGTCAAGAATGTGGACATGCAAGCAAATTTAGCACATCTAATAAAAACATTCCATTACTAATTTTAGCAGATAATGCTAGGTTTTTTATGTTTTTTATCATAGCTTCATCACGACGATAAACTGTTCTGGATGCGCTACCGTTATAAGAATCTCTGTTCCTTATACGCCTTCTTGTGAAGGAAAGAAGAAAGCTTTGCGCGGGAAAAATTCGCTTCATACCAGAGGGCGTTGATCTTTCAAAATAACATAATGCTTTTCTTGCATGCCTTCTTGTAAATAATAAGGACGGTAGTTATTGTCCGCAATGAAAGATGAGTGCGTAAGTAAGGTAAGATTTATACTTTCTGTCTTGAGTTTTTAAGACAACTGTTTTCAGTTCCTCAAAGTAATTGTTTTATTTATACATACTGAAATGTATGTCGAACTATATGAACAATTTATAAATCTGATGATTATGCAATGTGGAAGATAAGGTAGATGCGAAGGAAATTATATTCCAATGTGATAACTGGTTAATTTTATTATGGTTCCCTGTTATGAATATTTTACGACGGTTGTTTACTGCCTCCCAGACTGAAAATGAAGGTTAATTGCCTAAGTTATCTGGCGCTTCACAGTAAATTTTATCCCTTAGCCCAGGGTACAAATATTAACAAATATAGCCTACTCTCAAGAGAAGATAGTACTGAGAAGAGAATTCGCATGAAAATAAAAGACTTACATCGAAATCAGTTTTCTTTTAACATTAAATAGATTAGCAGCAGAATTATCAGACAATGCAGTATGTCACAATACAGAACGAAACGAAAGCAATAATCTAATTTTCAAGACATCCACGATCACTATAAATAATAATTATAGATTAATATTAATAATTAATATCATTAGAGCAGACACCTATTTTACAGTATGAACAAGCTGTCTTTTGCCGGCAGCGAGTCCTTCAGACTACTCAGCACTGCGGTTTTCGTTCTAATATTGGCACGATATACTTCATTCATAGGCATATTGAACTTTTATCTAATATGAGGTAAAAATAATTACATTTTAAATTTATAACGTATATGTATAAAACACATCCCCCATACATATATATATATATATATATATATATATATATATATATATATAGGTCTATATGTGTGTGTGTGTGTGTGTGTATGTGTGTGAAAATTAATCTTTTCCCTTGTGTTGTCATAAATAAAGAAGTTATATAAAGCTGTAAGAAACCAGTTAAAGCTGTGTTATTGAATGGCTGAGGGGAAGAATGTTATTGTACGTTAAGCATCGTAACTCATATGTAATTTATTATTGGTATATTTTTAAATTGGCCTAATACTTCTGGTGGTACCATGGCCCTGGGGTCGACTCAGCCTCTAACAGAAATGAGTAAGTTACCAGGAGCAATCCTGGGGGTAAAGGCGGCCGGTGCGTAAGGCTGACAACCTTACAACCTTCATGTGCCGAATGTCCAAAATCTGGGAGCCTCAACCTCCTGGAACCCTCTGGGCCTCCATGGCCTGTATAGGGATCACTTTACCTTATTTACATAAAGGGATACCCAACAGTGGAAGTCAAGAAAACAAATTTCTTTTAAGTCTTTACTAACAAACAAACAAACAAACAAAAAAAGGGATATTTCACAACAGTTAAGTTATAAAGCAATACATTTCTTCTGAATCGACATTGGACACCGTTTTCATTGCCACTCACTGAACCAAACCACAGGAGATTTTAGTGGTTGAGAAGTGCTAAACAATTTGCAGTGCAAGTATCGAAGTGCTATTGCAAGGAGCTTGATTGTTTTTCTCATCTGTTACCACAGAACATGATCTGTTACCAACGTGTCTGCAACAAACACAGCTTTGTTTTGTGTTAACTTAATAAAGACCATTCCGCTGTTCTCATGGCAACAGGCTTATGTACATCGGCATGTTTACGGTTCGAGAAGCAGCTGTTTTAGAGAGCGTGTATTACAAAATATAGGCTATTAAATTTAAATTGCAGAACCATTAAAAAATATAAAACTTAATATGGAAAAAAAGATTGTTTACTAGGATCTAAATGATCTGTCGTTACAACCTGAAGTACTGTATTGTGATCTCGCCCTTACAGAGCCGAATTTTTGTATTTAACAAAAGCAGTCAACAAGTAAAGCATCGATCGGCTATAAGCTTGGAATTGACGAGCAAAATTTTAGTAGAAAAGCTGGCTTCCATAAATGATATTGGTAACAAAAGAATAAAAATCCCCACATTTTACTTAAAGTATTACTCTATTTTATATACAATATACAATTTTTTATACAATTTTTTGAGATGACGAATTTATAAATATGTAGCATTGAAAAGGTTAAAAATACATAGGATAAAATTAATTGTAATTTTAAAAGTATCTAAACTTAATGATTTTAGCAATATTATTTATGGTTTAACATCGTTTTTGTATTGCTACTAAGGTCTGTAACTGTTTCCGGTTTGCTGGTACTTTGTCCCGCAGGTTATTTTAATAAATAATATTATGTATAATATTATGTCATAATAAATGTTGTCATGGTTTCGATTGAACGATCGCAGAAAATTTCACTGTCTTCAGGTCCTTTTCAAAATTCTACACACATCTTCACCACCATACCTATCATGTCGCTTCTCACACCTGTCCTCTCATCACAACCTAAATACACGTTCAGAATATACCGGTAGTCATGTACTTTCTATCCCATTACACCGATCATCATCGTATTCTTCATCTTTCACCGTTTCAGTTACCCGCATCTGGAATTCCATCCCACATAATGTCAGAGGCTGTCAATTTGGGATAATTCAGTAGAAAAATCAGAAAATTAATTCAGGATAATGCTATTTAAATTTTTGTTTTGCCTTAAGCCCAAAAATTTTCTTAGGGTGTAATTTAGAAAATTAGCAATCTAATTTTGTATTCAATTTTGTATTTAAGATTATCTTGGAACTTAATTGCAATTAATTTAGTTGTCTTCTACTTGATTATAAGTAACTCCACTTTTAACTGTAATTTTTTGATTAGCAAAGCGGAAGAGAAGGCCAAATGGCCTTAGCTCTGCCAGGATAAATAAACGAATTATTATTATTATTATTATTATTATTATTATTATTATTATTTTACATGCTTGTAAATCTACAAAAATGGGACTGTCATTTTTAAGCACACATAAAATGTCATCTATCGGGGCGCGAAGCGAACTTGGGAACAGAAAGCAAGTGCCTTACCAATTGATCCAACCAGGACTATAATTATGGTAATAAAAGTTTAAATCATTAAATTACAAATATTATCAAAAATATTTTTAAATGTATTCAGTATTGCACATATAGGCTATACGCTGATTGCTCAGTATTCTATAAATTTTGATTGAAACTATTTTATTTTGTGACAATGCTGTACTAGCAATAATAACTTAATATTATTTATTATACATTTTCTTCAGCATCATCATTATCTTTAAAATTATGCGGTATCAAGATGATCATTATAAGACCCCGGATTTCTAAGCAAAATGCATATTTATTTTCAGACTTCTAGACGTAAGCAGAAATGTTATATTTCGAAACACATTCCTTGACAAGTAGGCTAATTTTAACTTTATTTAATAGAGCTTAATTTGCTTATTTTGATAGAGAAATTACTGTATTTTACTAGCTTATTGCATGATTTTAGAGTAAAATAGCGTATTTTACTTAAAACTGTCACACTAAAAGTGCTTATTTCACTCCTAGAGGTTTCCTTCTGTTTATCAGCTAATATAATTACTCAAAAAGCTGGGTTAGAAGATACTCATTCGGATTTCTAAAAAGCTTTCCGGTGAAGAAACAGATATTGAAGAGGAATTCGCCGAAGAACAGTGTTGCTTTCTACATACGCCTGCGAACATCTTCACTTCGCAATCGTCCTTCACTGGCAGATTCAGGAGCTTCACACAAGCAAATCTTCGGACGATCTTCCTTACATAAGTAGCAGTCAGGAATAAGATATGATTTACATGAAACTAGTAATTTATTTGATTTTCGAGATTGCTTATTTTGGTGCTTATTTCTTACATTTCTTGATTATTTGCTTGCTTATTTTACTGTTCTTTTTTGGGGGCTTATAAATTCGAACCCTAATCAAGATCATTATTATTGTTGTTTGAATACTCTATATTTTAATAACTTTCCGCGCTTTAATGATGGGTTTTCCTTAAGTGCTGTACTGTAGAGCTAATGTTTTTATAGATTAACATCAAGTCTCAAGTATTTCAGATATAAAAAAAATCAACTCGATCGGGCCAGATTTCCATTAAACTTGAGAAGGTGGATGCAAGAAAGTAAATTCCTCATTCAATACTTTAGCCCTTACTGGAGCACGGCATACATACATGAGAAATACAAACAAAGTGACAATCGTGTTGACATTTCCTGTTGTATGAATATAGTGCATCAGAGAAGACTAAACTCTTCTATGCGAACATTGTGTCAAATAAATTGAATATTTTACCAAATTCCACTTATAGACTATTTGAGATTGATGGTTTGGAAGCTGTGTCAATGTGGAATGAAATCACTCGCAGGATTCGTGAGGTATTTTAGGAATGCATCAATTAACAAGAGCAATAGAAAGTGTTTGTTCTGCCTTTTCTGACACCTCTGTTAATTTTGTCTAACGTGTGATAAATGTCTCCCTAGGTCGGCCTTTCCTTGTTGGAGGCGGATGTCCGACCATCTGACTCATCAGGGATCTCTTCCGCAGGCATGTCCGTCCCACATCGTAATCAGGCTGCCATCTTCATTCGTTCTGGTGAGTAATTTATTTTAGTACAGGTAAGTTGCCTTGTTTCTTACTGATTCCCTTCAATGGACCCATATATTTCAGTTTATGTGATAAGAAAATTAAGGATGTGTAGTTTTAAAGATATAGGAGTTGTGACGACTTTGGTGGCAGGTACAAAATCCATATTTAATGCAGTGGGCGATAGGATTAAAAAAAGAAAAGTTGTATTGCAGTATAAACTCAACTTACTGTGATACAGTTTAATGGCTTTTTCTTTGCCAACAAGTTAAGAGGGATAGGCTTACGATGAATAAATAATGCATTAGGGATAACCTAAATTCGGTTTTCCAAATTGTAATTTCCATCTCATAAAAACCGATCCCTTTAGTTTTAAATCACCATCTTAGCCATAGCCTTTTAGTGAAAAGATTAATGTTGATTTCTTGGGGGAATAACATATCTTCAGCTTCCTCAGATGACTTGTGGTCTTACGGAAGATGTGGTAGTGTAGCGGAACCAATTTTACAATAACCAATTTCACAATAATAATCAATTTTACAGTCAATTTCAATCCAAGTTGCAGCCCATGACATTATTATTAGTTTACCAGTATTAATTAATTATTACCAGTATTATTATTTTACCAGTATTATTACCAGTTTTATAGACATTTTTTATTGTTAGGGAACACTCTTATGGTAGATCCAGTTTCAAGAATATTGTGTTGTGTTTCCAAATCGTTTTCGTTCCTTCGACCAGTAGACTGTATTTCTCAAATTTATGATCCTAGACAAGCCATAGTGAGGCATTTTTGTTTGGGATGTGTTGCCGATGAAGATTATTATTATTATTATTATTATTATTATTATTATTATTATTATTATTATTATTATACATGTATAACGTTAATTCAAGGATAAAGTGAAATATAGGACCACTCTGTTAGCTAAAAGAGTTGCTTACACTGGAACAGCTTGTTTTAACAGGCTATCTGTCTCTAAAGGAAGTAAGAAACACAAAATTTAAATCAATGCTGCAGCAGCCAGTGCCCTCTTTTGAAGTATAAAACTGAAATGGCCAAAGCTATTTCTAAAATTGAAGGTAAAGGGCAAATATTTATTATACAAACTGTTGTAACTATCTTATTATTCCTAAATTATTCTTCATGTATTATATGCTCAGTTATTATTATTTTAGTTAATTTGTATTTTTACACACTGACGAAACCTGTATTTTTGTATAGATGAGCGATGAGTGATCAAAATCTACCGGACTTTAAAACATTAATTAGAGTTTAAATACTAATAAAGCAAATACACCTAACGAATAAAATTTAATTCACACAATATCCTATACAAAAAAAAAAAATTGCAATACAATATTGTAAACACATAAGTTACAATTTATAAAATATTTATAACACAAAAATTAGTAACTTCGTAATTAATATTAATAACTAACTTTATTATTACTTTGAGTAATTAATTACTTTTATTTGATTTATTGCTAGATAAATTTAAGACTTGCATAACAGCATGCAATATTTGAAACAGCAGTTTGTAAGGTATTAACAACGAAAACTAATGCTTAAAAGAGAAAATGAACACATATATTTCTTCCCATGGAAAATATTACATAAAAGCACACATCCCCATATTGCAAATTTATCAAACTTTTACTTTATAAATATTATTTCGTAACACGACACCACTACTATTATCATTTATGAATATTTAAGCAGTTCGAATATGTCAACTTTTAAGATTTTTTTAATATTTGAAGTTATTTATTACAAAACTATCTTACATCAACTCATATTTCTTGTAAAGATAGCACATATTTTCACGTATGCAGTAATTTGTTTGGGGATACTTCCTGGAAAAAATTCTTATTCTGCTGACGACAAGGTGTAAGGTGGAAACAATAAAAATGAGAAAAGCAGTCTTTGGAGAATGTGGAATGTGAGTCACCCGAAGAAGCAGCAGGAGCATTTGCCTCACCGACAGAGCAGTGCTCTTCTCTCTATGACTCAACCCGTAAAAAACATAGGCCTCGTTTCTCCACCTGTTTTTATGTAATAAAGGAAGGATAGCCACAGACATGGGTGCGGTTATGAGCGAGAGTTAGTTTGACCAATATGTAATTAGGTAGTCGATTCGTATCTGACTCATAGTCCCAGGTTTATACCTCTTCTATTACTTCTCTTAATTTGTTTATATCCGCTTTAATAACCGGTCATATCGCGGATTTGGGATATTTGGGTTACCAGTAGGCCGTATAACTATTGATAACAATAACTAATGATTATTTCTAGTCTGGCGGAGTAATGTCTTCTGTTGATTTTAAATATAATTATTCTTAAGTTTAGGTGACCTCAGTTTTAGGTGATAAATAGGGTTCGGATGTTTATGTCATATTTTTATCCTGATCACCGTTCTCGCCGCAAACCCAAATTAAACACGAATTGAACGCTTGTTATTCTAATCGGGCCGTTTTTATTTTGCATATAAAGTCATATTTTGATCATTTATGTGGTCTTGGTCATATTTAAGACATATTTGTAATTTAACGTCAAATTTCACTTATAAATTCGGTAAAGGAGCACAATTTACTGTGTATGTACTACATGGTCGAGTTAAATTTGAAATTTATGTAAATAAATTAATGTTTGTGCCAAATTAATGGGTAACTTAAATGTTAAAATTAATGCAATTGTCATATTTGATAGGGAGACGCAAGGCCTACAAAATATTACGAGTATTCGGAACTGATGAAGCGAGCAAACAGGAGAAAATTCTTTAAAAATAGTCCATTAGGCCTACAAGTAAAACTGCAAATCACCAAAATTGTTAAAAAGTTATTATCCAATTGAATTTATGTGACGTGTGTCTTTAAACATTTTAATTTGAAACATTTATTTATTTTAAATACGTATTTTATTAGGTCATATTTAGCAATTTTGGGTCACATTTAGTCATTTTTAGGAGCATATTTTAAGTCATGTTTTCCATTTTTTAGGTCATAAACGTCCGAACCCTAGTGATAAATTACGGGCATAAATCTCGGTAAGTAAATGTAGACAATCTCGTATTTGACTTGGCGACTGGAGAAAAATGCAATCAAACTGGTCTGCTACGGGAATTTGAACTAGGGACCTCGCGATGCTAGCGACTCAGTCATAATATATATTATTTAGCAAATATTGTAAGCCTGAGAGCTCAGAATTGAAATAATGGTGATTAACATTAGTAAGCCTTTGCCTTGAAACCGAACTGAAAATAAAAATAGAAACAAGAAACCAAACAAAGGAGCGTACAACTGATGACTAATTTTCAAGGAAACCATTTTAAACAGCCACTCATAATTATATGCCGAAAAGAAGAAAATGGAAATGTCAAACCTGAACCAGTTTTCTGTACCTGACGAGAATTTGATCGGTATAGTATAGACTACACAGCATGAGTCGAAGCCTTGCAATTAAATCATAGTATTACATTTTGAACAAAGTTTTCTCTTACCTGTGGCATGCAGAACTACAATGTCCGATAGAATCTGGAAATAAAAATTAAAAAACATAAATATTTCAGATATAATTATTTTAAATAGCTTGTTAAAAAATACTGCTATCAATGAAGAAAAGTGATATCATCATACGACTTTCTGTACATTCCATCATTGAAATGAACACACCTGGTGACATAGTTCTATCCTGCATATGACCAGCATTTCTACAGCATATGCGATATTCCTACCTTGTGATGTCAGAGTATATACGTGGGATGGGGTATAAATATAATAATAATAATAATAATAATAATAATAATAATAATAATAATAATAATAATAATAATAATAACTTATATTTTTTTGAAAATGTGGAATCATTTTGAAATTTTAATGTATGTATGATGCAGATTATGGAGGATAATAATGGAGACAGACACCCATAAACATGCATAGGCCTTCACGATGGCATCGTGCCACTCTACTGCAAAACAGTAGAAAGTCCTTAATTCTACTATTAAAGAATAAATATGACGGATGCAGTATTTATAAAAAGTGAGCTGTAAGATTTTATCACAAACTTAAAACATCATAGCCTAACAAATGAAGCTACTGGCTGAATTACTGATTTACTGCAACAACATTCTTTAACCGGATCTACTAAGTGTAGACTGTTCACAAATTAACAACCTTAAATTACCTAACACACGAAGCTAGTGGCTTAAATATAACTCGATCGGTAAGACCTGAGCCAAACGGCTGCGCAATAGTCTACGATGACGTAATCTAGACCTGCCTGACCTTCATAGCACGTGATATTATTTGCTAGTTCATACTGTACAGACCATGTAAAAACACCTTAGTTAGCCTCACAGCATTCAACAGTTAAGACCCAACAGCGATATTCTGTGAGTTACATACCATTACTTAAATAATATTTCATAACTAAAAAAAAAAATACGTTATTCACTTTATTTTTGTTTTCAATAGTTACGGGCTATTATGAACCGCATAGTTTGGAATGAATATTACAGTGTATGGATTCTCTTCTGCCCTTACTCCATTGCTAACGGCGGACGATAAGCTATCTGCACGTGTTTGGCTCAGGTCTTACCGATCGAGTTAGGCTATACTAATTTATTGCAGCAACATATTTAACCAGACCTTCGTAATGTAGACAGTCCTAAATCTGTTAAACTGGGAAGGAAAATTCTAACGCTCTGGAGTCCATTCGGATTTTAAAATTTTAAAATCTAGAAGCGAATTCGAATGCATCAAAACGAACTTAGGAAAGGATTCCTAAGGGCATTCCTCACCACCACGTAGGCTAAGAAACTAATGTGGCATCGTTCAAATGGAAAATAAATTGAGGGGTACGTGATTCAGGCCGTTACAAGCTGCAACAAACTGATCTGTAACATTACAAGCTTTGCATCTCGGTCACAACAGTAGCCCAGTAGGTCTTCAGTACGTGATGTGTGTATTGCGGTTTGCCAAACCCAGCCCTAAGGTCAGGCTAAAGATTCTGCATACAAGTGTTTTGATTTCAAACTTAGGAAACTGGATTATTTTTTACTTTGTCACAGTTTTAATTTTACACACTGAACTGAAAATCAGCGTAAAAAAGAAATAAATGATGCAAATATGCTGCACATACTTCTCACGTATTCTTAAGCCATGTGTAAATTTTCATTTCACAATAATTATTAATAGTACTTTTTTAAATTGTGAATTCATAAACAAACGAATAACGTTAGTCACATTTTCATGTTTTTGGAATTGTGCACTGAGAGTTATACTGTGTTTCTTATATTTCAATCTAGGTAACGGTTGATTAAAAAAATCTGGATTAAAAGAATGTTCATTTTAACATTTAAACATTTTAAGAGGAAAAAAAAATTATATAATATTAATAGCACAACTTTAATTTTGTTTGGTCTTTCAATGTTTTCAATCCGATTTATTCTATTTTTTGTTGTTGTAAATGCTATTTTAAACCACTGGTTAATGCTGAAAAATTATTTTTATATACATTGTACTCATAAATTTAGAATTTTTCGTTTGCAGTATACTATGTATTGATATGTAATTATATAGATATATACAGTATATATATATTAATCTACTATACCCCCTAAACACGAGCTTTGCTCATATAGGGGTATGTTTGGTTTTATTTGTTTCTACTTGTATTAAATGTGTAATAATAATAATGCAATGTAAGTAAGTAATGTTAATAAAATGTTAAAAAAGTCTTAAAAAAACTTTTCTGTGCAAGATTTTCATGTACTGTATCTCTCATCATAGTTGAGATAGCCAAAAGAAATCGAAAACGGATACGAGTAAAAATCCCCCTACATAATTTTTATAGAAAACTTAAACTCCTTTACTAGTAAAAATAAAAGTTTCGAAACTTAAATTTTTATCAAAATGGATTGGATTCAATTCTTTTCAAACCAAAATTCAGAAGAAAAAAACATGAAAAAAGCCCTTAATGTTTAGTAATAGATACCAAATTCTAGGACGCAACGAGACTCTGGTAGACAGACAGACACCGAACAGAGAGACATCATTCCGAAAACTTTTTTTCGGCATCTGAGCATTGTGGAAAATCACGATTTCGATTTTTGTCGTACCTATACTTCCTACTAGGCTTATGTAGATGGAGAGAGTAATAATTAAATAATTGATGTAAGGGAAAGACTTCGACCCGAAACTCCTTTCAAATTGGCCGTCCGTGGGCTTTAAACCGCGATCTCAATGAATTAATACTAAGGTATTTTCATTTGAGAATCACGGTCAAATTCTCCTACAGCATGTTCTTCATATGTTAAGATTCGGGAGCCTACGTCTTATAAATCTACTCAAAGAAGATCCTTGCTGGTATGGTTTTGCCCTGAAAAAAGTATATCGCTTCGGCAGAGTTCGAACCCACGACCTCAGGTTCAGGACCAGCACGTAATCCACGAATCATTGAGGACGATATTACATGTCATTTATAGATCCGAGTGGCTGTGTTTTTTTATTTACTTTGTAAGTAGCTGTATAATTTAAATGAGTAATAAGTTGGAATTAATTCACATTTAATAGTGTCAAAACGTGATATACAGATTTCGTATTTTTATCTTACCTAGATATGTTCACAACATTTTTTCGATTTTTATTAATTTGCAACCGAGTGTCTTGGCCGAGGCATTGGCGTAGCGCATTCACTTCCAGAAGATCTCAGCCAACATGAATGTTTTTAGGAGTTTTGCCGAATGGTTTAAACATTAATAAGTAA
This sequence comes from Ectobius pallidus, assembly GCA_964059195.1. Taxonomy (NCBI): domain Eukaryota; kingdom Metazoa; phylum Arthropoda; class Insecta; order Blattodea; family Ectobiidae; genus Ectobius; species Ectobius pallidus. The sequence continues at coordinate 58,665,533 of CAXKWD010000009.1, forward strand.
ATAAATCCCAAGATTATGTTATATTGTTTTCATATTGCAATCTGCATTCCGATTTTCATGACGCTAGTGTTCGTTCTCAGATTAGAAAAGGAGGAAGAGAATAATTTAAATGCATTGAGAGTGCCTTACTTTCATTGGATAACAGCATTGAAACTATGGCCTCAATCAAGTAAATGTGTAATTTTAGTGTACCTCAATAATTCATGTCACGTATAAAAAACATTACTCCTAAGGTGTTATAGTATCCAAATTTAGCACTTTCTCGATTATACTTAAAGTAGAACAGAGATACCTTTACAATCTCCCTAGGAACATTCTGCTATTTATGGAAACATATTTCTTCGTAAAAGATGTTTGCCGGATTGATTTTGGCGGACTTAGAGGACTCGGTACCAATTCCTTAGGTCTACAGTAATATCGTCCAGTAATAATGACACGTTTTATTAACTATAAGATAAGTATTTGCAGATGACACTGTTATAACTTTACTGGCTGAGAATCCTTCAGCATAACACAGTACTAGGACTACATTTTAACTAAAAATGTCCATTAATTATTTTGAAAGAAAGAAGTGCTACTATTGAAGATATACAGTATGAACGAAACATGATCGCCGTTACAATCAGCTCTCGTCACTATTTCTACCACTCGCTGAACATTCAAATAAGAGAATATTCAAAAAAGAGAATAATAAAATGAAACAAGAATGTCATCCCCCTTTCTTAAAGCAGACACTGAAAATGTCGCCACTTTCTACAGTCTTATAAACGTGGCTTTAAAAATTGCTATTGCATTTTTCATACGATTGTTTTTCAGAAAACAGTTTTAAACAAGGATAATTTTTGTCCTAAGAGAGTTCTGATTCAAGAAAATCTCTGTACAATCGGACGCCCTATGCCCGGTGATCAAGAGAAGGTGATGCTAAAATGCTAAAACAAATGCTAAATCAGTTGTTGGACTGGAGATATAGCTATGGCTCAGATAACCCAAGGGTGAAAGACGGGGCCAAAAAAATAAAGTACTGTGACTTCGTCTTTGGATTACACTGTACATTACTCTTCGAGCCCGGAAAAGAGCCCTGAAGAGGCCTTCATTTATAAATTGGCAAAATACACACTGGAAAGGGCGGCAAATTTTTTAGAAGGATCTTTTTAAAGTACTAACAAAATATTGTACCTCAAGACTTTTAGGGTGATGTGGTTTTAGTATACATTTAGTAAATTATAATGTATAAACCTAATTAAATATAATTTAGATATTATGTTTTAAAATTACCAAATATAAAAGTATTTTTGTAAAATTGTAGAAATTGATCATTAGAATTGTTAGGTAATATTTTATAAATGAAATTACAATAGCAATCAAGGATTTTTTGCCAAAACGTAATTAGAAAAAAAGATTTAGAATTGTTGTTGTGTAGCCTAAGTGACTGTTCTACTCAGAGTAATAAAATGCTATCGAAATGCTATTTGTTGATACCAGGGTAAAACCAAAACTTAACACTAAAACAATAACTTTTGGGTGGTGGTGGATGGGGACAAAAGTAAAAATAGTAAACAGTACAAGAAAGAAAAAAAGCGAAAAGGGCGGTTATTACAAAGCTTTTCCAGGGTAGAAAGTACTTGAAATCGGGACCTGGCCCTTGAAGAATCGTTTGCGTTTACCATATTGCTTACAATTTAAAATTGATTAGTGGAATTGCCAACCGTGGGCGTTAATAATAATGTGTCCCAACTTTCACAATCTTTTAACTTCCATATCACCTCGCATAACCAGGTTTCCTGTCTAGCTAATAACACCAGGGAAGCACTATTGTACAGCTATTGGAGCGTGGTAAAAAATCAAGATCATCATGTGAAGTTTCGAATCGTGTCCCAATGAAACGTTTTCAAGTGCAAGTCCGGCCCTTCCCTTTGCTATAAGAATAGCTCTCTCTTTCACACTAGCAAGTGATAGCACTCTTCTATTGTTACTTTGCCATATTAAAAAAAAAAAGATCTCCGTTCAACATGCAGTATCATTATGCAAATAGGAGACTCTTTGTACAGAAAAAAACTGACAAGCAGCGCATAAAAACCTTAAGGGACCTGTAAAAATTCCTCAGAGTAATGTAGGGTAGTAGGTCTATCGAATACTTGAAAGTAACACTTAATAGTGTTCGAAATATAGATAAGAGAATTCTCATAAAATGAAAGTGAACGCCTTGCGACTTCTTTATATTCAATTTATATGTCGCCCTGAAGGTATCACGGATAATCTCTTTTGGTTCCTGCGAAAACTCATTTTTAAGTGAAGAACTCTGACTTGTAAGGTGATAGTTTATTATTGATCATAACAGTAATAACTAGACTTCGGCCTTTTAGGTTGCTAAAAATACTGTTTTAGATACCTAAAATAGGCTCTAAAAATTTGAAAATAGGTTATAAAAATCGTAAAATAGTCTCTTATAAAATCGTTAAGTTGCCAATTTTCTGAAATATCTTAATTGCATTGCAGAATATTATTTTTATTGAAGTCACCATTAATCAATAATCATGATAAAACACAGATTTAGGCCTATGGTACACAGAATTATGTAGACCTATTACTAGGGTCTGTATTACTACCGTAACAGTGAAAACCTAATCCCTGCGCCCAGAAGCTACGCACGTAATTCAGAGAACTATGATTTTTGTTTTGTTACTGGATGTGGGAGTTGGGAGAAAAACACTACATTTTGTTGGGAATTCCAAGGACTTTTTCTACTGAAGACGAAACATTCCTTACTATTTAACCACGTCACAAATGTGTCATGTATTGCACATTCCGAGCTAAAAATTTAGTACGAACTGAAAATAAATGCTAGAATTTATAACAAAAAATAACTTATTTTGAACTTTAGAGGAAAAACATGCAAAATGGCAATATTAGGCTCTAACGTCAAATAGGCTGTTTTAGTACTATAAAAGTATAAGTTTAAGCCATGGTCACTTATGAAACATGCATATACAAGTTTTCGTCCACATATCACTTAGGGATTAAAATAGGTTTTTACCTAAAATCCGAAGTCTAGTACTGTAATAACTATGCGAGTGGACGGATGTTGTAGCTAAAAGTTGCGGAAAGAAAGGCTAGTCTTCAGTCGTTATTCCCTTTGAAAAAATGGTATTGAATTATCACAAGATATTAAGGACATTAGAAAATAGGCTATATAAGGACTTTTGCTTCAAAGGTTAAATTTTAATTCCGTTCACAACTACTTTCAAGTTTCCTATTTGTCTATTTTTCTATTAAATTTATGGCTTCTGTGATAATCTTAGTAATGTGTTCATCAGATTATTTTCAATAATTATACTTTTTTCTAGTTCTCTGTGAATTATACTGTACTGCCCCTAGTTACGAGCATAATTACTTATTGGGGTCTTTATTGATAAATAAATAAAATAAATAATTAAAAAATCTGTTGTAAGATGTAAGAACTTTTAATCAAATATAATGTTTGTCAATCTTAGAAACTAGCCATTCTACTGAAATTTTCCTTGTCAATTTCATACTTAGAGCCCTCTGGTGAATTAACTTGATGAGTGCTATATAGCCAATGTACAAGTTCAGTTCTGAAAACGTTTTTGTTCTATTTGTAATGTTTTGGCATTATCCGTGCAATAATGATTTTCTTTCAGATATCACCAGAGAAGTTAATAAGTTTTACAATAATATGTACTGTTTTCGTGCAAGTAAGGAAGAAAAGAATCACATCATCCTCACATTAAGAAGAACAGATTTGTAATTCTAATTAACGTTCATAAAAACAGTCAGATTTATTGAAAACTCTAAAAGAGATAAGTCATTTCATTTTCACTTCTCTAATCGTTTCTGTAAACTTCAGAACTGTATAATTAGTACTTGTAGAGTAAATTGGTATCCTAATGTTTACAAACATATCGCCTTCAGTCTTCCCACAGTCGATTCTTGGAATCAATCTAATCTTTTGTATAGAAATTAATCAATTTTAAGTAAAACTGTGAATTTTATGTTATATTAAAGAAATTGGTACTTTTTAAAGTATTTTATCAATAAAATAGGAAAAAATAGGCTCTAACGTCGAAAAAGGCTTTTTCGGTGCTACAAAATTAACAGTTTCTAGTTTAGTTAGTCACGAAACGCACAAATACAATTTTATCTGCAACTAGGAACTCAGGAAGGGAATAGTTTTAAACTAAAGATCCGCGATCCAATCATAGACAGGCAAAAATTAAACCGATCACTGTAAAATTTGTTGTAATTTTAAGATTAAACATAATTTTGATTGGATGTTTATACATTGTTGTTGTTGAGGATGAATTATTATTTTTATTTGACCACTAGCTGTAGATACAGCATATCTGCTTTCTTCATATCTTCACTTTATCACCAAAGAAAACAAAAAACATCGCAATAGGGCGTTTCCGATCTGATTATGTGCACTAGCTTGTCATACATATTGGAAGGTGTTTCATTGTTGTATTTTTTTTTTTTAATTTAGCTACATATTTACAACCTGCGTTTTACCCTGAGGGTATATCGCAGGGTATTTAGTCAAAAGAATTCATAGTATTTACAAAATATTACATGTTGTCTGAGTTAGTGTTCTATGGAATTACACAAACTAATCATTTTAAATTTTTAAGGTAGTGTCTTGTAGATTTCATATATAAGTTATACTTGATTGTTCGTGGAGATGAGATAACGTTTTGCAGAACTATGTTGGAAACTTTCATATAAGGTGGTCTATGTTTATCCTGTAGTTTGCAGTGGAGTAGAAGATGTATGGCTGTTTGGTTGTCTTCAGAACATGGGCACTTCGGTGATGGTGTTTTCCCAATCCTATGCAGGTACTGTAGGAATTTTCCGTGGTTTTCGTCTTGCGTAATTTCCTTCCAGAGTGAAAGGAAACTGTCTCCCTTCGCATTGAAGTGATTCTGTCAGTAAGTTCAGTTGAAGTTATGCCTCTCAGTCCTGAAGACGTTGCCAAAGCTATTGCGCTAATTGATGATGGACCAGCCTCCGTTATGCCGCTCACCATTCACCACGGTCCATGAGGCAACAGGGGGAATTAAGTGTGAAATGCGTCAAAAAATTTTAATCTTAAAAACGTATACAATTGCAGTAGCCTAATTTTATTTCAAGCACCACTACATAATTTTTATTTAAACTTAATTTTGTAATATTTCTTTAAGTGATTGGTTTCTTTGCCTGTCAGTGTAGTAATTTCTCATCTGACATCTCATTAATGCAACAAGAGTATGCTTGAAGAAAATAATTCTATGATAAGAGTGATAGCAGTGTCTCAACAGTTTACGACTTCCCTCACGTGATGCAACTATGTTGGTAACTACAGGAAGAGCTGTGATAAGCTTTATGGAATGTTTTAAAATATAAAACAGTTCTTCCTGCAACATAAACAGTTCTTCCTGCAACATTCGTATGTTTATTCAGAGAATAACATGCAGGTTATTTTCATGCAGGTTCAAACCAATTCTTATTTTTATATCCCGCCCCTTCACAGCTTTCTAATAGGGAAATTATCATCCCTTCAATCCAAATTTTACCTTTAAAATTCAAAGTCCGAATCTGCAGTATCACAGAAAACCACATGCAAAATATTAGCTGCTTATTTCAACCGAGAGTCCCGAAATAGAGCCCATACCATGCATTGAAAAGATAGTAAAATATCACTAAGTATCGACACAGCCATTGCATTGTTCCATAGCGCTGGATCTATATAATGAAGCAGGGTTGAGTGCTATTGTTGTGAATTCAGAATTGCGACTTACGTTTTATGTGGTCTTTTTTTCTACATAACTGATCGGACCATCCAGGTAAAAAGCCTCTGGGGTTCTCTGATGGCAGTAATCACAATTTCGGATAGCAAGTCTCCTTGAAGACGGAATCGATTGTAGAAATTTGGCAAACTGGTTGGGGGGCCGGATTTTAATTTCCCTGCCTCTGACTTCAGAATAGATCAATATTGGTAAGGATAGAAAATATTTTCCGAACACTTAATTAATACCGAAGAGATGTACAAGTTAAAAATAAAGACATTAAACCATCTTCATTTCAAAAATAAATTGCATCACCACATTCAAGCAACTGATAATATTTTCCTTCTGAAAAACAGATTAGTCACGGGACCACCATGTTATTTTTCAATGCGTGACTCACCATCATGTTGAGCGTGGCTAATTAATCCGAAGTATTGGCATTGTTTGATCTGTCACTCCATGCCGTACGTTACTAATGAGGTAGATAAACTTTCCCAAGCGAGATTGCCGTTGTGTAATTCGCTTGTAAACACTTGATTGGTCCGAATGAATGCACCACCACTTAATGCTTGCTAGCCATTCATCACACTCTTCTTCACCCACACAAACATCCTGTCTACACGAAATATTTGCAAGAGAAGACTGAAATTCCATAAAACCGTTAAAAAAAAATCTGATCCACCCGCACAATTTTTTCTGCCAAAAGTAGGATAATTCGGTTTTCTCGCTTCACATTCTAATACAGAATAAGTGACGCATTGCAAAGAGACGGATTCAGTTGTCTCAGGTTCGCGTCAAGACATATTGCACACGAACCAAAACGTACAGCCAGAGTTTGTGCAAGAGATGGCTTGCTCATAACCAGAACTGGGATTTATAAGGAATAAAAACGGCTAAATAAGTACAAACATATGATCTAAAAATATGGAGTAAAATATGGACTAGTGTTTTTAAATGATGCAAAATAATATAAAGAACACCTGTATATTAAATGCTTTTTTATAGGTATAAAGCATTTGCGTTTTATTGTTTCTTGTATATTGTAGATCTAAGATAAGTTACTTATTTTTTCTCTCTCTAGTATAACACACTTTACTAAAATAGTTTTATTTCATGCAACATAGACTAAATTCACTATGTATCTAGTGTATTATTATTACTTATTATATTATTACTATGTTAGTGTATTTATTTGTTTTTTCTTTTCTATCTCTGGTTTGTGTAAGAGAAGGCCCTAAGGCCTTAACTCTGCCAGATTAAAAAGATTTATTATTATTATTATTATTATATTAACCCTCCATAGTTATAAAATGAGTGCAATTAAATGTTTATTGCTTAAACATGAAAGTAACAGAAAATAATAGAATACATGCCACACAACAATTTAAAGGAGAGTCACAAAACATAGGCCTAAGCATAACACAACATCTCTCATAATATATAATAACTTTAGCTGTTGCTACAATTTGGGGAGGGCACATTGCCTATTTTGAAGCTGTGGGTTCAATTTTCAAAACTGAAACTGCTTCTATTGTTTCTGAAAAATGCTTTATACTCAGTAAAACTCCGCTCAACATCACAAGAAGTAACAGGAATCATCCTAAACATTTCAACATCTTCGGAAGCTAAATCCAGATCCAGTTCTATCTGACAGGAATAACTCTGAAACCATAAAATATAGAACATAGTATATTTAAAGTAAAACGATCAATTATGTAAAAATATGCGAGTTTTTCTAAAATATGTAAAAATAAGTAGTATACCTTGAAATATGGACGAATATGGAAAATCAAATATGTCTGAAAACATTCCAAATGTCGCAATTTGTAAACGTGTAACAAAATTTTAACTTTATGTAAAAGCAAATATGTATTACCTTTCAGGTAATTTCTATGAAAACTGTTACAAATAAAAGAAAAAAGGTCTTAGTACAAATGAATTTTAGTGTAAAAATTCAAACATAACAATTTTTGATAAAATCGGGAGAAATAAATGTTTCTTAATGTACAGTAGTAGTAGTAGTCAATGCAACAACATGTCGTTGACACGCTTCATATCGCATTCACGGAAGAGCGTAATCTCATACGTAAAATTTCGTTTAGATACGATTTTTCGTTTTCTTGCTCTGCTGTTCACTGACACTCATACGGACGTGTTTAGAAAAGTATTCTTTCACCTACTAGTAAGTTACTAAGAATTGCACAAAAAATTAACTTAAACCAAATTAATAGGTATAAATTGTAGGATTTTTATTTGATATGTGCGAACTTTTTAGTCCTGCATTGCGTGAGCTTGGGACACATATTTATCAGTTGCATCTTTCTTCCCAGCTAATTCCTGGAACTATATCGAAGACTCTTAATCCTATTTTTATATAAACAGGTCAAATTAATCTTTTCCACTCTTGTCATATCGATATTGTATATATTGTATATAAGACTAAAAAGGAATAACAAATAGTGAGTGGTAATATTACGATTAAGAATGGAAGAAATGTATACTGTACATATAAGAAGACTAATAAGAAGTAGGCCTAGACCTAGAAGAGGTATAAGACGTAACAGCAGAAGAGACAAAAGACAAAAATGATAGAATAAAGTAGTTTAAGACGAAGAAAATTGAGATAACGAATAGAAGATGTAGAAAGAAGTAAAAGGGAAATGGAAGATGTAATGATAAACGAAAAAAATTCCCTTTAGGCAAGCCTACAGGCTGAGGTAGATTTCGAAGTGCTAAATCTCGCCTTATAAGAGAGCTACCGAGAAACCAGTTATTGATTTGTAGAGTACTCATCAAGAGCTTTTCAACGATACCCCACAAGACGTGGTCTCAAAAATTTCGAATTTCCATCCCCACCCCCACTCATACCCCCAAAACCCCCGAATCGTTGGTATCACTGTGAACTCCATAGGGAGTACTCTAATTTATTCAAACAAAGTTTCCCTCTATACTTCATAGGGACCGAGATATATATTTTTCAAAATTTCAACCCCCTCCCCGACCCTCCCTTTGGGCCAATTTTGCTCATATATATATTTTTTTTTCTTCGAAATCTACCTAAAAAGAAAACGTAAGAAATGAGGAAATGAATACAACAGTGAATAGATATATAAAATAAGGCAAACAGAGAGTTGAGAAAATAAGAAAGACAAAGGAGAGAGAAAACAGAAAGAACGAGGGGAATGATAGAGTGAAAAAGAATAAGAAGGAATGAAGCATGGTTATAGATTAGAAACGGAATAGTTTACTACGAAATAAGATGATAAAATGTCATTAGTTTTTAATACTTTCGTGGAGCTGTGTTCATTTCTATGCTCTTGAAATATTTTAATGGGAATTCCGATAGTATGCACACGCTCACATAAACTCTCCAGAAGAAGCCACACTAAGCAGATTAAAATCCCTTCCACCTGAATAGAACGATGTAACTGGTCATCTTAAAATTCTTCATGAGATATGAGGACCATATTTTAAATCACGCATTCTTATGTCATTGGATATTCGTATGTACGACTAAGAGGTTTTAGGGGGTACTGCTGACTTGGACTGTTTCACGGTAGCCTATGAGTTGTCTCCTATGCTATGCTATGATTCTTAAAAAGAAACTAATCCATGGTCGCACACTGCCCAGAGTTATATTTTCATATATTAAAATTAACCTAAATATGTAAGCGTAGGCTTTCACGGCCGGGGTCCATATTATTAGAATTAGCTTCTTTCGGGCTGTTTTGCCTGTCTGCTTAGAGTAATACCAGGTAGCTATAAGTAGGGATGGGTCGATACCAGATTTTCTAGGTACTCGATACTCGATACCGATATATGATTTTCCCTCGATACTTCGATACTCGATACCGTCAATATTTCCAGTTTCAATAAATAGGTACATTAAAAATTGAAAGTTGAGAGAACTGTGTAATACCAACTAAATTAAGTGTGCATATTTAATGAGACAAAATTTAATATCATCAGTAGCCTATAATTATTTTTAAACTCTACATTAAAACTAAAATTAGTTTTTGAAACAGTCCACTTACAAGTTTTTGTTAAAAAATACTAGCATTCTCACTTAATTTCAGAATTACCAAAGTATCGAAAAAGTACTGAGCGAGTTTTCTGAAGTATCGCTCGATGCCGATACCATGCAAGAATCGAGAGTATCGAGGTATCGAAAGTATCGAGGACCCATCCCTAGCTATAAGTTATCCAGACGTTTCGTCCACTGCTGCGGTGACATGCTCAGTGGTCGAAGTTTTCTGTTTGAAATATGATGCAAGCCGCAACAGAACATTGCACCTTTCAAACAGAAAACTTCGACCACTGAGGATGTCCACTGCAGCAGTGGACGTAACGTCTGGATACATTACTTGAAGCAAACCAGCAAAACAGCCCGAAAGAATCTTTTAATTCTAAATTAATGAATTGCATAGCCTATATGAGGCCTATATATGTAGATTTATAATACTTGACCGTGTAGTAAAATTTTACTTATTAGCAAAAAAATTATTCTAGACTTTTCATCAGAATCTGGACAGGCGGAAGCGATTTGGGCTGCAGAAGCAACATTCTTACTTCGGTCAAGTCGACTGTAAAATCAATAATAATCAAATAACCATTTGAACCTGAAGGTAAATACATATCAAATGTAAAATAGTTTTAGATCCGGTAACTAGCATTTCATACAAAGAAAGTTTAAACGCATTAGTCACAATTTTAGACAAAAATATCTTCCTATTTTTTAACAGCGTGTAATAACTGTGTTGGATTTACGATTTTTCTACTATTGATATAGAATCTCACAAACAAGCACTCCTTCGATATATTTGAAAGTAATCAATGCTTTCCAAGTTAATAACATAAATAGCAATCAAACTGCAAAATGATATTACAAAAGTACCAAGATTTTACTGTTAGTTGAAGTAGAATTTAGGAAGGGAAAAATACTATATCCTACCAGCCCTTACTTATTTCTATTACTTCTATCCCAGTGCCACAACTTTGCATTTGTAACTGCATGCAAACAGGTCTGCCTAAAAATATCAAGCACGTCACGCCGATGAAGAGGTATCCCAACTCATGTTTCAAAATGTTGTCACCCCGGGAGGATTCAACTTATCATGATTTCAAATAACACTGACATACAATTACCTTTTAAATTAGAGTTTTCTTAGCAATATTAAGATTTTAATAAAACTATCTATAGGACATCTGGAAATTGGTATTTTCAGTGTACGACTTTGTTATGAGAATAATTCTGTCGCTATTAAGTTAATTCCGACTAAAATTCAGAAGGTTGGCGATAATGACTAATACTATTAAATTTTAGGCTACCATCAAGTGTGACTTATCACGATTTCATTGTGTTAGATGAAGACATACAGATCTCTGTTCTGTGACTCGCATGGGGAATGCGCGATTTTTGGAACGCATTCAAATTTGTAAGTAGACATTGCGTGAAATTGGCAGTCTTTTTAATCAAGACATTTGGCAAGGAAGAGAAAGAAATCGTGGTTTAGTAATAGATCCCAGCTATCCGTTCAAGAAATAGTGAACTCCAATCATATTGCATTCCAAATATCAATCACATGAAGATCTGCTTTGGTCTTATCTGAGCAGCTTACTTGCAATATTTGCATATTTGTATGAAATGCTCGTTACATCAGAGACGAGAAGTCAATACTTATCATCGAAGTGAAAGATTGATTCGTGATTCAAGCATATTTAATCTCATAATTTTTCATAAGAAATTCTTTATGATTTAAAAAAAAAAAATCTTTAAAAGAAGTAATTTTCTTTCTGTTTTTATTCTTGAACAACCTTTACTAGAAGTAGTTTTCTTAAGTTTTACGACGAAATTTTTCCATTAATATTTTCGATGCTACTGTCGTACATATGAGTCACCAAAATGAAGTGTATAAAAGCAGAGATTAAGATTAATAGCATACTGCTTTATGTAAAATGTGAGGATTTTTATCCATGTGTTACGATTGTCACTTATGCAAAACAGCAAATGCACGAAAATTTTCCCCATCGAGTTTAAACTTAGTGCCCACTGGTGATTTCACTTGATGAATGCCATATTATCAGTGTATAAATTTAGATTATGAAAGAAGTAAAGTACCTCGAAGATTTACATGGCATTATGCTACAGCTACACTATAATAAAATTAACATTTCTATTTTCTACAGTCACCTAATAAAAAAATATTACTAGAAATTTGAAAGCGCAACTTTATCTTTACAGATGGGAAAACTCTATTCTGATCTGGCAATTTTCTCGCTCATATTATGTCTGGTATTCCAAGTTTGTAATACAATCCCGGCCCAAGTCAATGGCATTCATTTGTGCACAAATTACGACAGTCTCGATTTACAGGCATGTAAAAAATCTGCAAAACAAAATTCCCGGCACTCCGGTACAGGTCTAAGCAGCAGCATACAACAATATCTAAATAACCATAACAAATATAACAATATTTCGGCATTGAATAAACGTCCATACATATATTTTTTAATGAAGATGCAGTGTTTTGGCATCAATTTCCTAATACAGCCTAGAATATACAGTAATACATTTTGAAGCTTGTATTTGCGGTAGGTTTTTTAAACTAGATCGCATAAGCAACTGATACTAAGACGGGCATGAGTACATTTCATGTTAAATAAGTCACTTCGCTGTAAGTACCGGTAAATGGTTTTCCCCAGATCTGCAAAAATATCCTTAAGCTTTTGAAATCTAAAGAGTACTTTTGCACGTAACAAAGATATATCACTCAACAGTGATGAAGACACTAACTTAAAAGTGTCAGAATAATCCAGTGTATCATGTGAGGAGAAGAGTATGTTAAGGAATGGTAATAAGTAATTGCTTGACCAATCCGATGAAGGAGGTAAAATAGTTAATTTCTGTAAAGATCTACTTCGCATATAAGCCTAGCTTAGGTTAGATTAAGATAAGTCGTCATGCATGAACTTAAAGTATTTCATATAATAAAGTCTTCTCTTTTAACGTCATTCCGTCACATCATTGGCACCCAATTAAACATGATCAGTTTATAGATTATTGAAAATATTTTAGTTATTATTGCAGACGCACAATGCCTGAGTGTTGATTTAGGACTGAATGATCTTTACATTCACCCATTATTTTGTCTTGTTCTCTGAGATGTCTCATTCTCGGTACATAATGCACTAGAATCCTTCTTGTCACTATCCATAAACAAAACTCTGAGCATAGTCGAGCAAGACTTTGTTATATATTATATAAAGTCGAAGCCCCGAAGCATTTTGATTGACTCTAGAGGACGGCCAGTCAGCGACCGAGCCGCCACAAACATTAGTGTTCGTAACTAAGGTAAACAAAACAAGGCAAGCTCAGATATATAATTTTCTGTCAGTAGAAATAATAGGCGAAATTTCTTACTAAAGAGCTTGCTTTAATTTCCAGAAGTTGTATCTAGCTGGTACTTTACATGAACTTTATTATTTGTCCCCTGGACAGCATATAAATATGGATTAATACTTATTAGGCCTATAATGGGCACAACATTTTATGGTGCTGCAATAATATTGCATAGCCCACTCTATCCTAAACATAGCGTATATCAAATTGTTGATCACTTCTCACTTACATGCAAGTAATAGGCCTAATGTAATACCTGACGGATTGTTTTTAGATAGAATTTAATTCATTCCTAACTTATGCGGCTGCTTTAAACCTATAACAAACACGTCAATGAATCAAATGCCTACACTTTCATCATTATTATTTTCAGTGCATTTTGTGAAATCTTCACGTAGTTTAAGAATTTCTAACATCAGTGTACACGAGTGCATATGAATTACGGTGAAGAAGCATAAGTATGTGGGCTGTTCTATGCATTGCTCACATGTACTAATTTCAGCCCAAAAACAAGTTTATATAACCGAGCGAGGTGGTAGAAATAGTAGGCCTAACGTCTTGGATTTGCATTCGGTAGGTCCCAGGTTCAAATCCCTTGGCCAGCCAATTTGATATGGGGTTTTTCATGGTTTCCCCATCGTAAAGGCAAATGCTAAATTGGATACCATACATACCATGAATCATCCTCACCATTGTCCATTTTATCTTGTATCATATCCATTTAAATTAATATCAGTTGAAATTTACTCCATAAAAATACACCAATAATAGAAATAATTGACAATCAATAGTTCCATGCCCTACCCTACTGTATAGACAAAGATCCCGAACTCCTGATTTGCCTCGTAGCTGAAAGGAGTATAAATACAGCTGAATTAAAAGAAAAAAGTTTATATAGAAGAACGATGCTACTATTATAGCTACTACCAGTATAATTTTTACTAAAGTTTGTAAGTGCAATTTAAATAAAACTTTCGGTTAAAATTTTGCGTACATTAAAATTGCATGCCTAGCAGGGATTTCTAGGTAGCAAGTTCTTTGAAGCATCTCAAATTTATAAACTGCAGTTGGAATGCATTAAGGAAGAGAAATGCAGAAAGGGAAGCTTTTAAAAAGCTGTGTTGGACAAAACACACGGAAACTCTGTTTAGCTTGAAAGCTGCGTTATTTAAACTGAACTCTTCGCTTAATGAAGCCAACTAAAATGAATACAGCGAAAATAATAAGAATAATTATTTTATAATGTAGCAACACAACAGTTGCAGGCTACATTCCTATGTATAGCAGAATGCAGATGCTCATATGGGAAAAAAAATGAACCGCGAATAAAACACTTGTTCATTCAGAAGTACCTACTGCAACCATGTTTACAACTTCAAATGCATGTTTCAACTACGGTTATCTATGAATTCCTAGTGAAAATTAATAATACGGCGATACTCTGTATCCCTAGCATTGTCCGGTATTGCCCAGTTTTGAATCAGTAGAAACCCGCACTTAATTTTTTCCACTATTTTACTGCATGAAGAATGCTTCTTTGTACATTCATTTCCACATAGTCCCCTCCCAGTTCAATGCACTTACGCCATTTGATGGGAAGTGCTTCGATACCGCGTGAGAAAAATTATTTTGGTTGACGCTGTAGTCATTCGTGCACTGCCGATTTTACGGTCTTCATCAGACTTGAGCTTATGCCCTCCAATGTGCTTCCTTTAATGGACCAAAGATGTGGTAGTCTGATGGTGAAAAAGCGAAGGGGATTGCTGAGTGCAGGTGTTTTGCTTCAGCGTGATAACGCCCGTCCTCATGCTGCTCGTGCAACTTTGAAAACCATCGACGACATTCGCTTCAAGTGCCTCCCACATCCTCTATATTCGCCAGATTTGTCACCATCAGATTTCCACATCTTTGGTCCTTTAAAGGAGCACCTTGGAAGGCAGAAGTTCAAGTCTAATGAAGACGTCCAATAGGCGGTGCACGAGTGGCTACAGCATCAACCAAAATAATTTTTCTCACGCGGTATCAAAGCACTTCTTACCCGATGGTGCAAGTGCATTGAACTGGAAGGAGACTGTGTGGAAAATAATGTAGAAGCAAGCATTCTTCCTGCAGCAAAATAGTGGAAAGAAAATTAATTGCAGGTTTTATTTTATTCTCCCTCGTACTTTGAAATAAATTTATGGAGCTCGTATTAATTTTCCCACAGATTGGCATGTCGATCTGGAGCATAACTCGCAGATCGATTACAAAAATTCAAACAACAACAGGACTCGTAACACCGACTCATCGATTGAACGAATTCAAGCTTTATTAAGAAAACCACGTGGTATTTTATCTACGAGATACAAACATAAAATATAAATTTTCAGATTATATTAATAATGATAAGAAAAGATTTTGTTATTTGTAGATAAAATATATTAATTAGATTGAATTCTTGTAAACAAAAAGTCACCGATACTTCTTTAGAATCGAGTAAGGACAACGCAAAGGTCAGGTTTTGTATGTTCTTACTTACCAATATTAACTACGGCTTGAATTGAGGAAGAAACGATATTTCAAATTCTGGTTATTCCCTCAGAAAATGCTACGTATTCATTTCAGGCCTGGTTCCTTCGACGGGTTTAACTCTTAAATTGTTAGTTCGGGGTCCGTGAAATTCTCGAGACGCGATAACGCCAATTGTTCTCAATTCAACAGTTATTTGCAGAATCTCATTTCACTGTCTCCTACGACCCCAAAAACATCACTTCTGAATCGTAAAATAATGCGAAAAGTAAACATAACCCAGTTTTTAGACGAATTTCGTCATAAATTGTTCTATTTGGATGAATTAATCCGGTTTTAAACTATATTATTTTCTCATGATGGTGATACAAAATGAATGCAAAACACCTCACTGAGAAACCCAAAGAGGAATGAATTTAGGATCAACTCACGATGCAAAGCACACGAAGTGCAATTTGACACAATCACATTCTGCTCCATAAATTCTAAGCTCTGTGCAAATGCCAATTTTTAGGTTGGAAAAATATAAATGTTATTGAATTTTTTTGTTTAATTCATCACGTTTGTCTATTAAGATAGTCCACAACAACAATAATTAATTCGCATTCGGAAGGTCCCAGGTTCAAATCCCGCGGACGGCCAATTTGACATGGTTTTTTATTCATGATGTCCCCAGTCGTTTAGGCAAATACCGAATTGGTCGTTTACATACCATGAATCATCCTCACCATTTCATCCTGTATCATATCCATTTAAATTAATATCAGTTGAAATTTACTCCATAAAAATACACCAATAATAGAAATAATTGGCAATCAATAGATCCATGGCCTACCCTACTGTATAGACATAGATCCCGAATTCCTATGGCATCATAGCTAAAAGGAGGATGAAAACAGCTGAATTAAAAAAAAAACAATAATACAATTTCTTAAATAATGTTTGTTTCCTATATTGTTTCTGACATATTTCGTTATGAACTTACAAAAAAAATTAAAATCAATTTTTCCTGTAATAAAATAAATGGTGGGCAGTTTGAATTAATCTGAAAATGATAGCAATAGTTATTATTAATGTCAACTCAACTTACATTATGTGTAAATATACAGGGCTATACCGTACATGTAATTTTTAAATATAACACTGCAAGATTAATAATAACACAGAAATACTGAAATTTTAAAAAGAAATTTCCTCCAAAAATAAAATCATTTTCACGGATTTTACCAATGTAGTACGTGTTGAAAGAAAAATTAATTGCAAGAAACATTTAAACTTCGTATAAAATCAGGTAAACTGATGTAACAAAGTGCCAGTATGTTTTTGTTTAATCAGTTATGATTGCAATTATGATATGCAGAAAAAAAAAGTCAAATTGGCAGGTTTCGAGATTTGAACCATGGAACTCCAGAATGTGAGGCCAAGACATTACCATCTCAGCCACCTGGGTCAGTTTAACGGTCTAGTTGGATAAGCGCATATAAAGCAATAGTGTAATTTGTCATAGCTAACTGTATTTTAATTTCCAAAGCCTTATAAGATCACAGTAAAACAATAGGCTATGTTGTCATGATAACTGATTTGCATTTCATAAATTCTTTCGAATACGTATATTACCATAAAATAGGCACTAAAGTGAGCATTAATCCGAAACAGGTCAACCGATTTTATCCAATATCAATAGACGTCTTCCCATGGACATTATAAATGTGTATACCAAGTTTCATAAAAATCCGGTAAAGCATATGAGTTACCGCGTCTTTAAAATAGTCACTAAATTGGGTGTTACTCCCGTACCGGTCTACCGATTTGGTCCAATATCAGTAGACGTCTTCCCATGTACATTATAAATGGGTATACAAAGTTTCAGGAAAATCCAATAAAGCATATTTGAGTTATCGCGACTTATTATATATTAACATAAAAGGCACTAAATTGGGCATTATTCCGGTACTGGCCAACCGATTTAGTCGAATATCAACAGATGTCTTTCCATGGACATTATAAATGCGTATACGAAGTTTCATAAAAATCCGATAAAGCGCATTTGAGTTATTGCGCCTTTAAAGTAGACACTAAATTGGGTTTTACTCCGGTACCGGTAAACAGATTTGGTTCAAGTTCAATAGGATACTTCTCATGGACGTCATAAATGCATATACCAAGTTTCATGGAAATGCGATACAGCGTATTAGAAAGGCGTCATAATCTATTAAAATAGGCACTAAATTGGTCATTACTCCGGTACCGGTGAACCGATTTGGTTCAATATCAATAGGGTTCTTCCCATGGACATTATAAATGTGTTTTCCAAGTTTCATGAAAATCCGAAAAAACGTATTTGAGTTATGGCGTGTACAGACACACGGACGGACGGACAGACTTTTTCGTCCCCACACACAATCTCATAAAGTACCATACTGGCACTTAATAAACTACTTTATGCCAACAAAACGCAATATCATTCGTGTTATAGTTTTGTGTCTGAGTGGATGCACTGCATCCTACAATGGAACATAATTTAATAAAAAGAAATCATACCAACAATATGAATCTAGCTAAATTTTAGCTAACACGAATTGCTAGTAATTATTTAAAAATACAAGACCTCCACATTAAAGCTCACACCTTTAGAACGTAAATTTATACAGACGAGTGCGTTATAACGTGGACTGAGTATCCTCTGGGAATAACATATTTGTCGCCTTACTATGAACACGTGCACCCAACTTGTGCTTATTAAGCGATAAAACCGCCATCCATAATTTAAATATCTCAAGCGTGAGCATTTTTTATTGTAGAGACGCTTGAATAATCCTGAGTTGCACAAAACAGTTTGATTGATGTAGGCTATGCTCTTTTCCATGTCTTGCTGCCAAACTTCATGTGAAATAATTATTTTGTTATTTACAAAGTTTGAAGTTAAAACAAAGCAAATTTTTTTACGCGACACTCATCATCGTCATGAACACAAAATAAGTGAAAATACTTATCAGAAAGAAAGTATGATAGAGTTTAATGCATTCTTATTTTATTGGGCTGTGTCAAGCAGCGTTTTGATTCAGTTGTAATGATCTCTTTAGATTCCACTCCATTGATAACTAAGTTTTCATGAAGAATTCAAAATAATCTGAATGATCCCATTCCAATGCAATCCCGTTTTCATTCAATTTTCGATACGTATTGAAAACAATGTTTCCAAGAAATTCGCTAAACACGATAACGCGAATTGTTCTCAATTCGACAAATATTTCCAGAATTTATTTTTTGAAGTTTGAGAAGGCCATGGTAATGGCTGGTTGGAAGCGATTTCAAAGAGTGTATTTATTGCGATAATTTTAATAACACGAACATTAAATTAAACTTTAAGTGATAATAAGGTGTTATATTACTTTAAGGCGTTTGTGTGTAAATTATAAACACTAGTGGCAGTGTTATAATTAATACTTTTACTGATTTGTGTCAGTTCAACACTAGTTCCATAGCCACCGGCATGGATGTCAACTCATATAAAGATTCCTCTGGAAACATACACGTGAGTTTAAACATGACTGATCAGTGCTTATCAATACAAGAAGACTGTTCTCAAATGGAAACTACAATTAATGATTGTGAATTAAATAAGGCGAGTGAGACAGCTCCTACTCAACATAACCTTCATGAGTTTCCCAACAATCAGCATATTCATATAAAACAAATGACAGTTCAGGATTCGAAGAAAATGGCAAGAATTAATCCTGTCAAACATTCCAAGTTGTTACTATCACAGAGTAGTAATGCAACCAAAACGGGTTTTAACACAAATGACATGCTTAATGTTGCTTCTACTTCACAAAGTAACAAGCGTCCCTGTTTTGACTCATCAGTGCAAAGTTCATTTGTACCTACTGTTCCTGTTCATAATAGATTTGAAGCATTAGCGAAACATGATGATATAAGGGAAGTAGATAATGTCCCTAAGGATAGTAAAGTAAAAATACCTCCCATCTGTTTGCATAATATTGCAAATTATCAACTCCTTATACAACACATCCGCAATCATGTTAAATCTGAGTTTCACACTGAATTAAAAGGATCGACAATAAAAGTTTACTCATCTACAACTGACGATTTTCGAGCTCTGACCTTGTATTTTGATTCCATCAAACAACAATATTTTACATACAAAAACCCTGCTGATAAGAAGTTTGGAGTGATTATAAGGAATTTGCCTTACTCATTAGATGAGCAAGAGATTAAAGATGCACTACAAGAACTGAATTACCCAGTACATAAAGTAACACGTCTCCTAGGGAGAAACAAGCAACCAACACCACTTTGCGCAGTAGAACTAGATGAAAATGATAAAGGTAAATCTATTTTAAATTTAACACGACTGCTCTATAGTGTAATTAAAGTTGAAATCAGAAGAAAATCGAAAGAAATACCGCAGTGTAGTCGTTGCCAAAACTATGGGCACACTAAAAACTATTGCCAGCTTCAACCTCGTTGTGTGAGGTGTTTGGAAGCTCATCATTTTTCTGAATGCCCCAAACCCAAAACAAATCCTCCGAAATGTGTGAACTGCCACGAAGAACACCCTGCAAACTATAGAGGGTGTAGGCACTATTTACAACTAAAAGAAAGACTATCTCAGACGCATAACAATTCTAGATTAGGGCAGCAACAGCCTACGGAGAGAACTTCTCGTGCTACTCCCACTTCTTCAGCCCATCTGCCTCAACAATCAACTTCTCAAGGAAATACTGAACAAAGACATCAGCAACAACCATCGTCTAGACAGTCGTCAGGTTTGTCACATCGCAGCTTTGCAGATGCGGTGAATAACTCTGTGTTTAATGAAAGTCAGCCCTCAATTCCTCCACCTTCAGATTCCACTGATTCATCTTTTCTTGGTGATCTTTTAAACAGAATGATCCCTCACATTATCGGTTTTATAAATTCGCATCTTCCAACAATCCAGCAATTCGTTATCTCTCTTTTGTCATCTACATTCCAAAATGGCAGCACGTAAATCTGTTTCCATTCGTCAATTAACAATAGTGAACTGGAATGCCAATGGTCTTCGAATGAAACGAGCTTGTTTCATCACCTTTTTATCAATTCATAGCATTGACATTGCATGCGTCACAGAAACACACTTTTTATCAAATGAGACTTTTAATGTTCCTGGTTATAAAATATATCGGAAAGATAGAACTGCTGACACTGCCTCCGGTGGAGTAGCTATAATAATAAAGCGTAGCATTAATCATCATGCATTGCTTTTACCAGACGTTCATGAACTTGAAACAGTTGGCATTAAAATTTATTGCCATGACAGTGACGACTTTGTTCTCATATGCGCATATAAGCCTCCGAAATTTATACTGAATGTTCAATATCTGGCACTACTCTTTCCAACAACAGGTTCAACTCTCCTATTGGGTGACCTTAATTGCAAACATGTATCATGGGGCTGCAGAGTTACAAATCCTAATGGCACTCGTCTTTTAGACTGCATCAATGCCCATGGATTACATATATTAGCGCCGAGTGAACCAACATATTATTCTTATAATCCAGCTGTAAAGCCTGATATTCTTGACATTGGAATTCATAAAAATATGCAATATCCAACATACGTCTCATCCTTAACAGAACTTGACTCAGATCATTGCCCAGTGCTGATTACATTCCAATTAAACCCAAACGTAATAAGCCAGAATCCTCGACTCATAGATGGTTACGTTAATTGGGATAACTTTCAGTCAACACTAGATTCAAAATTGTCTTCAGCATATAATCTACAAAAAACAACAGATATTGACAATGCTGTACAGTGCTTTACAAATTCTATTTGCTCTTCCATTAAAGACGCAAAATGTATCTCTAACAGGCCAAGATTCCGTTTCTATCTACCTAAACACATACTTCAATTAATTCAAGAAAAACATAGAATTCGTAGACAATGGCAGCGTGAAAGGCGGCCATGGCAGAAAACGAAACTCAATAAACTTATATGCAGTGTTAAATTTGAACTAGAGAAGCATCGCCTAAATTCCTACCAAACTTATTTATCAACTCTATCTACTAATGATAATACTCTCTGGCAGGCTACAAAACGAGTTCTACGCGAGCCCGTAACTATTCCTTCTCTGCGTGTAGCCTCTCAAGTATACTTAGATACTGAAACAAAATGCAACATCCTAGCTATGCATTTTGAAACTACATTTAGTCCTAATATGAGTGATGATGATGCCAATACCAAAAACATTGAAAATGAACTTCAGGAAAATATGAACAAACCCACAGTGCCAAATAAAGTTGACTTTACCTCTCCCCAAGAACTAATCGATGTTATAAAACGCCTTCCTAATAAAAAGGCTCCAGGACATGACCTAATACCCAATATTGTATTAAAAAACCTTACTAAAAAAGCGTTAGCATATTTGACTTCAATTTACAATGCTTCAATGAGAATTGGGTATTTCCCTCGGATATGGAAACTCGCAGAAATAATTGTTTTCCATAAACCTAACAAATCGAAACATTTACCATCTAGCTACCGCCCAATCAGTCTGCTTCCAACATTATCAAAACTCTTTGAAAAAATACTACATAAAAGGATGTCAAAGTTTGTTTACTCCAATAACATTATCCCAGCATTCCAGTTTGGTTTTCGACCAAAACATTCTACAACGCATCAATTATTAAGAATCACCGAATCCATCCTCAAAGGTTTTGATAGAAGAGAACATACTGCTGCTATTTTTCTAGATATTGCTCAAGCCTTCGACAGGGTTTGGCACGAAGGATTGCTGCTAAAATTATATAGAATTGGCCTACCAGATTACCTTATACATACTGTCAAAAGTTTTCTAACAGAGCGCCAATTTCTGGTACGTATTGATGGTTTCAAATCAACTCTCCGGCCAATAACTTCTGGAGTACCACAAGGCTCAATATTAGCTCCTTTACTATTTAACATCTTTATGTACGATCTTCCAACATTAGAATCTACGTGTACAGCAATGTACGCAGACGATACAGTTCTCTTCTGTTCACATTCTGATATAAATACTGCTATCAGTTTTCTTCAGACATCACTATCTTTAATGACGGAATGGTTCAAAATGTGGCGCATATCGCTAAATGTCAACAAAACAGAAGCAAAGATATTCTCTTTAAGATATTATCAAGATCCTGCTCTACTCTATCTTCTGAATGAACATATTCCATGGTTACAATCTCAATCTCCAGTTAAGTATCTAGGAGTACTACTGGACACAAAACTGACATGGAACGCACATATAACTCGTATTGTGGCACTTGCTTCTTCTCGAATTATAAAACTTTATCCCTTAGTAAATAGACGCACATCACTTGGATTGGAATGCTCTATGCTACTGTACACATCTCTTATAAGACCTCTCATCACATATGCAGCACCAATATGGGGTGCAGCTAGCAAGACGCACATTCACCGATTACAAGTTGTGCAAAATAAATTTCTTCGTAAAGCTACAAATGCGCCTTGGTACGTAAGAAATAGTCAACTACATAATGAACTTGGAATCCTCCCGATTCAAGAATACATTCAAACCCTCTCAAAATCATTTTACAGTAAACTTCTAGATGTTCCTGGTGCATCTGTTTATAACATTGGACAAAAGTCATTGAACAGATCAAGACTGAAAAGAAAACTTCCCCAAGATGTACTAAGTGAACTAGAAGAAAGTGATAATCCTGTGTAAATAAGCCTACTATCTTAACTGTTAAATATTAGAAAACAGTACGTGCACTAACGAAACTTTTGTTATCAATTTGTGTTTTAGCTAGAGGAGCTGACTAAGGCGTACCTCAACAGGTTATTATTATGTTATAGAGTTTAACAATGGCCTGTATAGTTTTTTACTGATCGGTCAAAATATATATTAAAAAAAAAAAAAAAAAAAAAAAAAAAATTATTTTACTGCCTCCTATAACCCCCAAAACAGCACTTGGAATCGCGAAATAATGCGATATCACATAATAACGCGAAAAATAAACAATTCCAGTTTTTTACGAATTTAGGGAGAAATTGTTTTATTTGGACGGATTAATCTATTTAAAAAAATATTTTGTAATTTATATGATTTCCATGTGATGTTGAAAACAAATGAATGCATCGGCCTTGGTGGCATGGAAGAATACTTCTCAGTGCAAAAGTTTTTTGCTCCAAAAGCTCAAATCCAAAGAGGAAGACATTATGGATCAACGTCGATGCAAAGCACACCAAGAGCAATCTTGGCACTATTATAGTATGCTCCATAAATTCTAAGCTCTTTGCCAATGCTTTTTTTGTAAGTTGAAAATATATCAATTCAATTGAATTTGTTAATTGATCAAGACTACCTAAAAAAGGTCATCCAGCATAAAAACAATTCCGTTTTCAAGTAATGTTTGTTCCTAAATCATCATGAATCATGAATAGTGCAACCAAAAAGCATTAAAAGCCTAATAGAATTTTACACCTATGATTGCTACCTTAACTTTAATTGGGGCAGTCAGATGCCTAGATAATATGCAATTTTAAAAGCATCAATAAACCATAACTGACAAAAATACATAAAGCAAAATGCTTAATGCTTTTATTCAAAACTCCGAAATTCAACAAAGAAAAACTTATATCAATAGTGAAATTTAAAGTATTTTCTCTTAAGAAGATTGTTTAAGGCATACACTATTTTTAAAAAAAAGGAAATGCTGTTTTCCGTTTAAGACAATTAACTGTTTGAATTCTGAAATACATCATTTTTGTCTAAAATCCTCTCTATAAAATATGAAGAAATCTCAAATCATACCTCTCTTTAAATTTTAAACAGTGAACTAAATTTGTGTAGCAATAATAAGTACATATGTATGTTTCTTTTTTCTTTTCGAAATTTGAATGAGAATTAATTTTGTTTTAATAATGTATAAACTATATATATACATATACACACACACACACCTGTGTACTAAAAGGAATTTGAATTATTTCCTGTAACATTAAGTCCTTGTATAATGCCCATTCCCTGTCTGCAAGGCCAAAGCGTAATACTTTCGCTCTCAAGCTAGTAGTTTGTTTTCTATAGAACACAGGGTCTAAAAATCTAGGTATGTGAAACAAGAAGTTTCCATGACGATGTAACATTTTACGTAAGTATTAATATGCTTTTGAACAGTAGTTCATTAATTTTTAGTTTGCACTTTATTCAGGAAGTTTTATTAAAAAACATTATTGGGTTATGATAATCCGATACTAATTGTATGCCATAAGCAAGGCAACTACGATAAAGGTGTTTAATGTCATGCATGCTGTGCGATTGTCATTATTATCCTTAACTTTCTTCCATGCCGAAACCAGAAGATTACGCAAGGACATGAAGTAGGTCGCTGGGAAACCCCGGGTGCGTAATGGTCTTGATTGCTTCGCAATTTTCAGCGTTTAACTCCTTGATGAAATTTATCTTTACAATTTTAACAAAGAGTACATACACGCTTCTTTTAATGACAACAAATCGGAAATTCCACACGTGGCAAGAAAAGAAAGGATCAGAAGGATCTTCAACTAAACAGATGCACTTAGCCTATTCAAAATGTATTTTTCGCAGTAAGAAACAAGTTAGACAAAATATTTTAAAATAGCACTTTTATAATGTATAATTAATATTTTAAATCCAGAAATCTACTGTAGATTCTAGGGCTAAGATATGCAAATCATTGAACTATTAGCCCTATAGAGAACCAGATATATATTACAATATATTAAATTAACCAATGAAATATGAGCACGCAATAAATATAACACAGATTTACAAAAATATTCTTAAGAGAGATGCATGAAACTTGCTTTCTGGACCTACAATTTTATTAAATTGAGGGTATAACTGGGTATGTTGAAGTAAAATATCTACCTAACGCCCAGCTGCCTCTGTATTTATATTACGTGAACTTCATCAAAGAAAAGATTTGCTCATACTTTAACCCAAATATAGATAAGAAACTGCTTGAAAAATCTTCGATCATTGGACAGTTTTCATATAAGAGTTTTTTTTATTAGCTTCTAACTTTTTAAACTAACTTCGATCTTGCCCTCCGCCATGATTTCATTAGCTTGCAGATTAATGGGTTTCATTAAGAAAATATTAAGCACTTCATTTAAAACATGTTTGTTCTTTGTTGTTCTTAATCAAATTTATCTCTTTCGACTGTGCAAATTATTAAAAGCTATCAAATCACTTCTCCGCCGAGATATAATCTATGCCTGAATATTAAAACACATTAAGAAAATCCATAAAAATTCAGAGCGGATAGATTTATTCGTAAAATATATTATAATTCTGGTCTTAGAATTCAACATGCGACCAAGTGAAATCTGTCCAACTCCAACGAGTGGTTCAACATAATTTACATTGTACCCAAAAGTTCAAGGTCGTTGAGTGACCCTAAATTTCACATACCGGTTATGCCTACACATGACAAGACAACACAAAGAGACACAGTAATAAACTTCTCAAAACTTGTAGCGGTACTGTCAACGCCGCTTTACAAGAACTACGCTACATTTAAATAGTCTGCAGGTTACTAAAAGAAAGAAAGAAAGAAAGAAAGAAAGAAAGAAAGAAAGAAAGAAAGAAAGAAAGAAAGAAAGAAAGAAAGAAAGGAAGAAAGAAAAAGAAAGAAAGAAAAAGCTAGGAAGGAAGAAAGAACGCAAAAAGAAAGCAAGAAGGTTAAACAGAAGGAATCAAGAGAAAATGAAATGAGAAGAAATAATTAAATATAAAGACAATATATTAAAAACGAAGAGAAAACAAGGAAAGTGCAATAAAGGAAGGCAAGAGAAAGAGGGATGAAAATAATGAAATAAGTGGTGAAAAGCGAGTAAAAATGAACAAATAATAAAAGATATGTTATTATTACATAGGTCATTCTGATCTATTTTATTTCATTGCTCTGTGTTCTAGTCAATGGTAAGTTTCCGCTTTTAAGACTCTGCGAGTGGAAAACCTCCAGAAAAACCTACTTGGGTTGGCCAGGATGTGATATCCGAATGCGTGCCTGTGACGTTACCGTGTTTGAATTTCCTGATTATCAGTTAGTAATAAAATAATGATCTATTGGCGAAATCCATAAATGCAAAGATTTAAACAAGAATATAATTTAAATAAACTCTTGCAAAAGGCAAAATTTATCCTTCGACCTTTCTTCAAGATGGTCGATTATGTATGCGCCACATTCTAGTCAGGATTTTTGCCTTTAGTAAAGAGAGACTTGCAGTCTATAGTATAGGCCTAGTTTAAATTCCAAGGGGTTGAAAATCTCTGATCTCAATGATTGTTTTACATTATTTATAACCTTCAGAATTTAAAAAAATCCCTTTAGGCAGGCCTACAGGCTGAGGTAGATTTCGAAGTGCTTTTGGTTTAATTTATTATCGCTGCGCAGCACTCTTCTTTTTTAGCCTTGGCATGGCAAACCTGCAGTAAAGAGGAAGAGCCTACAATCATTTGTTTTAACAACAAGAATAGGATATAATATTCTGGGAGGCCGTGCGCAAGATCAGCAATGAATAAAATTAGCAAAGCCGCTAAACAAGACAAAATTATGATATTATAATAATTCTTTTAAGTGTTATTATTTTCAAACATTAAAATCTCGCGTCATATGAGAGCTATCAAGAAACTATTTATTGATTTGTAGAGTGCTCATCAAGAGCTTTTCAACGATACCCCACAAGACGTGGTTTCAAAAGTTTCGAATTTTCATCCCCCACCCCCACCCTCACTCGAACCCCCGAATCGTTGGTGTCACTGTAAACTCCATAGGGAGTACTCTAATTTATTCAAACAAAGTTTCCCTCTATACTTCATAGGGGCCGAGATATACATTTTTAAAAATTTCAACCCCCTCCCCCGACCACCCCCTTGGGCCAAATTTGCTCATTAACGAACTTGTCCGAACTATTGGGCCTAGAAATGACATCATAAAATTTGGTTCAAATATCTTCAAAATTACGGCAGCTAGCGTGTAAAGATATATATACATAAATATCACAAATTTTTTTTTGAACGGGCGGTGGTTTCGTACTTAGGGGAGCATGAAACGTAAAGATATGAAAGAATTTTTCGAAAATCATGACATGGTATCCATTGCAATAGGTAGATTTTTCTTCGAAATCTACCTAAAAAGATATGGTTATAATCAGGAGTATTACTTGTTTTGAAAAGTAACTTTTTAAGATGAGTAAAAATGTTTTATTATTGCCACCATTTAAATTTGTAATTAATCTAAAAAATGTACTTAAAACACCAGTATGGTACCGAAATTTCACTTCTTCATTCTTCTTATGTTTCTTCTGTTTATGCTATGCTTACTTTTCATACACCACAGCCGCTTAAAATGAGAAAGAAAGAGGAAACACGAGTAGTGTACTGCATAAATAAACATTGCATTTTACAACTTGAAATATTGCCTAACTTAGAGGCTCACAACCCATTGTCTCTGTTTTAAAGCCGGACAAGTTTTCAGACTAGAAAAGAAAACTGTTTCATGATAATTCCCATGCATGACAGTACTCTGAAAACAGCTGTCAGAACTATTTCGATTTTCAGCCTTGAGTTCCATTTCATACACTTGTTGCCGTTTTATTTCGCCATTCGCCATTGTTCTTAAAACTCTCCCGATTATAATGTTGAGCAAGTGCATATTTCCTTGGAAGGTCGTTTTATTATTGTGGCTTTTATAGGAGCATTCAGTTCAAAAACAACACAGTTAATGATTTTATTTTCCTGGAGTCGTTGCACTTAATCGTGTAAATCCTTTATGTGGTTTAGTGGTCGCATCACACATAGGCCTACTCAATAAAGCTAACTAAAGTTTTGCGATTTGGGAGAGCTGAAAAGAAACATCTTATACGTGACATAACCTTTCCATATTATGTAATTTTGACTTCAGTTCTCCTTATTAATTCCACCGCTGTGGCTTAGGGGATGCGTTCGCTCTCCTCACGCAGCGTGCTGGGGTTCAATTCTTGTTCGGTACAAGTTTCCTGAATGGGGGTTTTCCGCAGTTTTTCCTCACCTATGAGACGAATGTCGGGAAACTTTAGGCCTTCCTGGTCCCCGGATATAATCTAGCCTTGTTCAAAGTGACCGTGTGTATCGTTCTGTGTGTTCGCGTTGTCTTGGAGGTGGTACTGGCATTGGGCTGACGACTCATCCGAAAAGGCCCTCAATGTCCTTGTCTGGTCAAAAAGTATGTATGTGATCCATAGAAATTCCCTCCTATGACGGGTCGCGGTCTTGTAAGGCTCGGGCCGCATAAGTGTACCTACTAGGGGGAAGTAATACTCAGGGAAAGAAGAAGAAGAAGAAGAAGAAGAAGAAGAAGAGTTCTTATAGAAACTATGAACGACAAAATATCACTTCCGCTGAACTTCGTTTATAAAATCAAATAGACTAAGCTTAAAATGGACTATAGTGGAAAAAATTGTGAATCTGACAGATTTTTGTCACATATAGGCCTAATAGAAGTTATGTCCCTAAAAGGGAGAGGTAAAACTCAGGTAAAGAAAGAAAGATAGTAGTCTGATTTTAAATTAACTTTACTAATTAGTAAGTACAGTGCACCCAAAGTCAAATGGCTCATTCTACGGTATATAGCCCACGCGCAAATGTTTTAGAGAGTAAGGTGGGTAGGTGCTGTATCAGCACCAGCCACCAGCTAGATCCAGCCCTAAAGTAAACAAGTGGATATGAGTATGTACTATAATTGATCCTATTCTAGTTTGATCCTAGTCAAAACAAAGGGGAGGATAACTCAAAGAGAGTTCGCGGAAAATTCGCATCGTGTGACAAAACGTGATTGGTTAATGTCATTAGCATGCGCCATTACCAGGGTGTGGCTAACGAGTGTTCGTAAGTTCATGCAACAATAATATCAACATTTACACGTGAAATAACAAACTCTCACTGGCATCGTCATCGTTATAGTATATCAATTAGCAAACAAAACAAAGGCTTCACCCTGCGGGTGAGTTGTACTGAGAATAAACAAACTAACATCAACACGGTGAACACATGCGTTCTCACGTGCGGGCTATGACAGCCACGCCTCTTTGTTTTGAACAGGATCGTTCTTAAATAAGAGACAAGAGTCTTACTTGTTTACTTTAGGGCCAGTTCTAGAGCAGACAGTACCACCAAACTGCCTAAAACATTTGCACGCCGGTAGCCGTACTAGAAAATCCATGTATCTGCAGATTGTCACATAAAGCTGTTTGGTTGGTTTTATGGTATTTTAATGATGAGGTGTACTGCCAGCGACCGTCTCCAGTGTTTGAAATTTTGTGCCGCTGCAGTTGAGACCTTTACATTTGTTTAATATGTTTTTCATGTTTTCTTGGGTGAAAAGCAAGTTAACCGATGGGATTGATTTGTTAATTAGATTTATTATATATTTATTGTTGATTTAATTAAAAAGAGTAAGGATTACTTTGTGCCAACACGGTAATGAGATAAAATACATCAAGTCCATTACAATCCAGATTTGTAAACTTGATATTATTAATGTAAGCTGTTAATTATATAAAATAAATTTACAAACCTTTTGATTATAAACTTTCAAAAGAAATAAACATAGAAAACATTTTCTTTCAGTTCTCCTGTAAAATTCCATAATTGACACATTGTGCCATTTTCCTCCGGTTTACAAATATATTTTCTTAACATCTCAATTTTTTCGTGAGGGAGACATAAGACATGCACATCCATTCTATTCAACATTCTAGTAGGCCAACTAAATCCTTTAGGTCCTTTCATTTCTGTTGTTCTGAACCACAGAATAATCAAACGGTAAATTTAATACCATCCATCTTGCAGAACTTGTTACAACTTCCATGACGACGAAAATTGTACATGCATAAATATGAATGCATGAGAATATCTCACAGAATGTAATTACAGAAGGCGTTTATCTTAATGTACTTGTGTGAAATGATGCGAACCTTTGTCACAAGAAAGTACATCAGATAGGATTGGGAGAGGCCAGGCCAGATTTGATGCCCTGACAAAAACACGCTTTCCTGTGAACAACCATCACTGTTGAGAACAATGAAAACCGTTTATGCTAATCTAGCTAAGAAATGCGACTATTCCATATCACCCAAGGGCGTACGAACACACCATCAAATCTACGTTTCTCTCAATAATAGGCCTACATATGTAATTTTTTGTTAAAGAATTTGCAATAAAGAGTCAAGCCGTAGGTTTGTAGCGTTCGGGCGCAGAGGCTCCGTGTAGGTGTTTTCAACTTCTTAGTAAAAAATAATCCTAATAAATAAATATTTTGCACAGTTAAGAGTTTGCAGTTGTCAGTACTGAAGAAGAAAAACAATATAGCCTAAGGTCAGTGCTTGTTAATGTCAATCAGAAACTCTTCGCCAACTCGAAAAATGTATTTATTGAATATCCAAAGCTAAAAAACACTATTTTACCCTTGAGTATATTTATATCGATTAATATTAAGAAACCTAAAAATGCCTTGTCAGCTCGATTACTATTAAGAAACTTAAAGATAAAAAAAAGTGTAAAACAATACATTTGCTTATAGTCTTGTATGACTGAGAAGTATTAAGATAACATAAATTAAGAACTTAAACAATGAAGCAGAAAAGAAAAATGTTCGGATATTTTGGAGAAAAAGTGGTGAATGGACGCTATATAATAACAACATATTCTGTAATAATCTCCTAATGGTATCAAAAGACGGCAAAATTCCGGTTATACGAGCCTCTATTAACTAAATAATAATAATAATGTTTTATTTTGCCTCGCAGAGTTAAGATCATAGGGCCTTATCATCCACTCAACCAGGATAAACACAAAATACATTAAAGCAATACCTACAAAAAACAAATACAATAGGTACCATACATAATAGTAACAAAATGCTAGCAATATAATGTTAAAACATAGGACAAGTAATGCGTACTATCCGAAGTACGTCTTCTTACTGATATAATACGAGGTTATACCATAATATTACAGCCACATTTTCTCCCATAATAATTCAGGTCAGACAAGAAATTTGACCGTTTAATGTATGAATTTGGAACAACATAATATAGAATTGTAACAGGAATAGATAAAAGGCAAATAATAAAAATCATTCGTTCGTTACAACTGCGTTTATTCCTCAAATTAAAATGTGTAAATCAGATAAACATAGGCCTACGCATAAATATGACATCTATGATCCTTTGAAAAACTCACCCACAGAATCCACCACACGCTGCTAACGACGTAGAAGGCGCCAAATACCACCAACCTCACCATAAAGTAAAATGACAGTTTAACAACAATTTTATTTCCAAATAACTTCAATTATTCGTAACATTAAATAAATATTACATATACCTCAAAATAAAGGCCTAAGCAGCTTTTTTCAAAAGGTCGTACTTACAAGTAATCTATATATATAAAAATGAATGTATGTGTGTCTGTGTGTCTGTGTGTGTGTCCTTTATGCATTACTACACCATTCATCCGATCGCCATGAAACTTTGGGAAGTTGTTGAGTGCATTCCCGGGAAGGTTTTCGGCATATTACATTTTTAGTTTTTGCTTTCGTTATTGAGTTATGAGTGAAAACCGGGCAGAAAACGTGTATTTTAGCGTTTTCGAAGCATCAATTTTCAGTTACACATTTCAATGGCAAATCTATTACAGTAGGCTTTGGCTATTTTTGTCATAAAACCATTACGATCGCTTGAATGTTGTAGCTCACGCTGGTCGACTCATTTGTTTATCATGTCAAGGCACGCAGATATATGTAATTTTCAACCAACACCGAAGAGGATTATTATTAAGTGCCAGTATGGTACTTTATGAGATTGTGTGGTGGACGAAAAAATGTCTGTCCGTCTGTCTGTCCGTCTGTCTGTCTGTCTGTCTGTCTGTCTGTCTGTCTGTCTGTCTGTCCGTCTGTCTGTCTGTCTGTCTGTCTGTCTGTCCGTCTGTCTGTCTGTCCGTCTGTCTGTCTGTCTGTCTGTCTGTCCGTGTGTCTGTACGCACCATAACTCAAATATGCTTTTTTGGATTTTCATGAAACTTTGAAAACACATTTATAATGTCCATGGGAAGAACCCTATTGATATTGAACCAAATCGATTCACCGGTACCGGAGTAATGTCCAATTTAGTGCCTATTTTAATCGATTATATTAGAAAGGCTCCATAGCTCAAATACGCTGTATCCGATTGCCACGAAACTTGGTATACCCATTTATGACGCCCATGAAAAGTGCCCTATTGAATTTGAACCTAATCTGTTGACCGGTACCGGAGTAAAACCCAATTTAGTGTATATTTTAAAGGCGCAATAATTCGGATACGCTTTTTCGGATTTTTATGAAACTTCGTACACGCATTTATAATATCCATGGAAAGACGTCTATTGATATTCGACCAATTCGGTTGGCCAGTACCAGAATAATGCCCAATTTAGTGCATTTTATGTTAATATATAAGAAGTCGCGATAACTCAAATATGCTTTATTGGATTTTCTTGAAACTGTGTATACCCATTTATAATGTACATGGGAAGACGTCTACTGATATTGGACCAACTCGGTAGACCGGTACCGTAGTAAAACCCAATTTAGTGTCTATTTTAAAGACGCGGTAACTCAAATACACTTTACCGGATTGTTATGAAACTTGGTATACACATTTATAATGTCCATGGGAAAACGTCTATTGATACTGGATAAAATCGGTTGACCTGTTTCGGAGTTATGCTCAATTTAGTGAATATTTTATGGTAATATACGTATTCGAAAGAATTTATTTAAAAAAATGAAAATCAGTTATCTTGACAACATAACCTTTTGTTTTACTGTGATTTCTAAGGCTTTGGCAATTAAAATACAGTTAGCTATGACAACACTATTGCTTTAAATGCGCTTATCCCATAACTGACCCAGGTGGCTGAGATGGTAACGTCTTGGCGTCACATTCTGGAGTTCCATGGCTCAAATCCCGAAACCGGCCAATTCGACTTTTTTTATATTCTGCATATCATAACTGCAATCATAACTGATTAAACAAAACATACTGGCACTTTGTTATATCAGTTTACCTGATTTTATTATTATTATTATTATTATTATTATTATTATTATAAGAGGGATAATCAATATAGCCTAAATATGGTCAAACGTTGTTCGATTTGGACGAAACTCACTATACAGGGGTTTTCTGGGCCAAGTACCTCGAATCTGAGGTCCCTTTTACCACGCGACGCCTAAATGGGGTCAAACGTTGTTCGATTTGGACGAAACTCACTATACAGGGGTTTTCTGGGCCAAGTACCTCGAATCTGAGGTCGCTTTTACCAGGCGACGCTATCTAATCGTGGTATGTAATTCACGTGATTTAGGTGTTAATAAATATAATGATTTAACTATTATGCTCTTAATTTTTAATTTTTGAAATAATTATCGCGTGCGAAGCCGCGGGCACACGCTAGTTTGAAATAAATTATTTTAATCTAAAATAATTTGAACAACACATTACTATAATTAGAATATACCTATACCTTATTCATCCATTTACTTGTCAAGGATTAAAAGACGACTTTAAAATGTATATTTACTTAAATATTTTATGGAACTTGGAGGTCCCTGATATCAACGCTGTAATAATGGTAGGGAATTTAACTTATAAAATTGCAGTTAACAATGGAAAGTTCCTGTTACTTATTATAATGAGAAAGAAATATAATTTCTGTAATTTAAAGTATTCCCATACTATAACTGTTTTAAGTTGAACAACTTCCATTTTCTTGCAGTGAAAACGAATACCATAGCCTATCATTAATTCAATTAAAATTTCAGAAAATGCGTGAAACATAGGAACTCTTCAGACATGATAACTGTTCTCATAGGTTCGTGACAGTAAAAATCACAGAATTGTTCTATGTGACATGCCGTTAATACGATGGAAGCGGATAGTAGAAAGTACCACTACAATTTTGACCTTCAGTTCGATGTCTAGTAATACTGCATATTATAGTAACTGAACAGAGTAAGGTGGCCGAGACTAAAACGTTGAGGACTCTCAATTCTACCTTTTTGTGAGTTTTATAAGCCAATGCTCCTAACGAAGGAATCAAGTCTTTGGTTCACTTAAGATAGATACGAGTTGCGGCATTGTTTACAAAATAAAACTAATTTTAAATCGCCAGAGATAAAAGTATACTTTTCTAGACCAACTTTTCATGTATATTATGGAAATATCTTTAGGTTTTTTTCATACAACGCACAAATTTTAAATTACACACAATACATTAACTTGATAGAAATAAATTTACATTTAAGTAAGTTTCAGGCGATCTTGATTCCCCATATCATGTATGGTTTCATATATTGCTTTACCCCTACAAATATGCTATGGGGGTTTTCTAGTTGTAAGTTTCAGGCGTCATCTGTACAGAAAGACGCAATGCTAAGGTTGGGGACTGTATTACATAGTTATTATACTGCAACGCTTACTATAAGGGAGGGATATGCAAAAAAAAAAAGACACTTCTAATTTTTATGAAAATATACATGTATTTGGAAAATCTTTTTTTCTTGCTAAAGATTACATTTTTTGCATGTTTCAGTCAGTAGATATGAAAGCCTATCCTAAGGTGCAGTTATTGATTAACAGCTAAAAGTAGGCGTGACGATTCAGTGCTATTTAAAAATGACCGTTTGAGGACAATCACCAAAACAGAGCGGATAATAAATATATAAGGAATAAATAGAAAACTATATGTGTTAGGAGAGAGTGAAAACAGATTTCATATTAGCACATAAATCTTTACCTCACTGTACATTTATTTCCAATGGCGAAAAATAATTTTTGACCAGTGTAGTTTACCCGAATGGCCGATTTCTATAAACTCGCGAATTACCTATGGGTAAATTATCCCATGAACAGAATTTACACAAGGAAAACTCTTACGAACAGAAATAATTTAAAGATAACGATCACACACAGTTTTGGCGAGTTTCTAGATAAAAGTCCACTGGGTAAATATGAAAATGAGAGAAAAAATGTTTCTATAAACTAGGGCTAGATCTTTCCAAGGGTAAATCTTTGGGTTAATTTATCCTTTCATGGATGGCTGGATAAAATTTAACCTCTCGTAGGATAAATATGGCGGACGTGCACGGATTGCAGTACCTGTAAAATACAGTTTTAGAAGTGCTGAGATGATCTTTAATGTTGACTTTGTTTCTCCGTAATAGGATGGGCTTATCAGAATTTATATACGTATTTCTTATTGAAATTTTCATGTACCGTACATTGTCGCTAATGACTGTATTTGCCGGTATTTGGTAGCACTGAGTGTGCAAACATTGCAAACTAGAGTCGTACTTCTCATTTTTCCTTCCTCTTTCGCATTAGATCTCGACAGTAGTAGTATTTATATGAAAATAATGTTCTTCCGAACTAATTAGTATGATATATATTGCAAAACCATGTCTTGACTTGCAGTAGTAGAAGCATATGCTGAAACAATTACATCTCCGTTATTCAAGATGTGTTCTCAGTGTTCACCGTAGCTCATTGTCAGCGTGCTGGATTACGGTTCAAGAGGTCCACTGTTCGATCCCCGGCATGGTAGTATATATTATTTTTTATTTCCTCATTATACCATTAGTGCTCTGGTGGGTGATTCTGGAACTAAGTTGTCCATTGGATAATTTACCCATAGGTATTTCGCGAGTTTATAGAAACCGGGCATTAGACAGGTTAGTTACGGCCATACCTTTTTAGGCTACGTATTAGTTGCGGCCCTGGTTGGTTATTACTCTGTGTTGCTATTACATTAAGCTCATAGAATGTTCACGTTCTTAGCAACAGTATGGTTAGCGTAGCTTAAAGTATCAATTATAAATCTATTACGATCATTTTCAGAATTATGGATTAAGGTACGTGCTAAGTGCTATGTCTGATGCGATTCAATGTACGAATTAGCGTACCCTAACCCTACCCTACCACAAATTCCGTTGAAAGTCATGTTAAGTATTATTGCTGTTAAGTGTAATAAATTACCCAACACTGAATACAGACACAACAAAACCTGAATTAATGGTCTTCAAGTGCATAGTTATTAAACAAATAGAAAATTTGAAAATTCTATCACGATAATTTCGTAAGCTTCAAATTCTTGCCTCTAACTTTACAATATAGAACAGTGACATTGTGTTGTATATAGCCTAACTTTTTTAATTAACTACACGCACATATTTTTGGGAGACTACTAAGCCAACCATCGCCCGGTGTCTCCTAAGTAACGTTAATAGGCTGAGCAACACCTAATTACCGGGCCGCAACTCAGAAGTCCCTCTCAATATGCTGGGCCGCAGTTCGTACGTAATTTTAAGCATGGGCCGCAACTCAATTTCACCGATTTAGACAAAACATGTGTGATGAGCACGATGCAGCGCCTTTTCCTAAAACAACATAAATATGCACAAACAATGTATATAAAATGTTTGAGGTAGGGGATGAGTAAATACAGTATTTCAATTTCGTCTTTTGCGAATGGGAAATAATCGAAAGCTCAACAACAGCCATAGGATCCAAACCCGCGATCTCCCGAGTAAGAGTCCGCGACTTGACCACACCTCAGTCATCTCATAAAAATGATAAAATATATCCTCTTCTTTGCCGCTCAAAATATGGCTTCCCTACACGTACTGTAATTTTATTTTAAAGTAATGATGAGCAAAGGATCTGAAGTTCTTAAAGTAATGATCTACTTTTCTATCGATTGGTGTTGTTATCTGAAGGTCCGAGTTCGATCCTGGGCACATCTAGGATTTTTCTGAGTTCAGGAGGCCTGGAATGGGATACACTCAGTCTCATCATGGTAACAGAGGTGCTACGTGATAAAGAACTAGCGACTCCCATCAAGGATACCATCAATAACGGGCATAGGAGTCGATGTGCTAACCGCATGTCCCCCCACCTTGCTAGTGAAGACGGAAGGATATGACGCAAATGACACTGTGTCCCATGGCATGTAACGTCACAAAGTTTAGTTTTATGTTTGTTGTAAAAAATAAACAATACTTTTTTTAGACAGTCGAAGGTAAAAGAATCGCTTATTACGGTAGACAATAATCAATTAAAAGGGGGAAATTATGCCGCTCAGTGGTATAAAATTATAACACTCCGGGGTAACCAACCAACTTTGGTATCCGTCACGTGAAAAATACCCTTTTAGTTAAAATATTTGCAGATGATTAATAAATGGATTCAGTTTGACAACATATTCACGTGAATTCACTGAGTCTTTTTAAATGTGAAATTTCTCACGGTGATTGCAAAAGTCGTTACACTTGGTGGGTGAAAAGCGTTGTCATTATGTTGGCAGCAGTGTACGAGAAGATAAGTAACAACTGTCAGTTGTCTGCGCGCTACAATATGGCTGGCTCTACGGTGCATAATTCATTACAATGATATTTATTAATATTTAGCGAATTTTAATCCAAACATACATACTCACAAAATAATATCCTTCTTTTAACCCTTGTTTCATTTCAAAATATTGTATCCTAAATAATTACAAATAACGGAACAGTGCCACGCAAGTTGAAAACTAAAAGATTGCTTGCTCATAAACGGGTTTGTCAGTGAAGCTATTATTCCATGTATTAATTTTCCATGAGAGTAATGAATAATAAATAATAATTAATCTGCTTCAATTAGTCGCATAATTGTCGTACACTCTTACTTGCCATTAATACATGCTACACTTTTCTCTTTAATTGCACAGTAATGGGAATATTTCTGTGACAGCATAGACTTTAGTCCAGTATGCTGTCGTTTTCTTTGTTGTGATTCAATTGTCAGTGAAGTAGAATGTAAAACGTTCACTTTTTAATGTGATTCACATGTCTAATTACTTTCTTCTCTAATGTTGCATTTCTCTCAAGAGGATTGCTGGGAAAGAAAAAAATGTATTTCACTTTCAAGCAATTTCCTTCTATTTCACATGTGGCATGTGATTTTTCTACAGCATCACAATACTGTAAATACTATTCAATAGCTGTTGCACATCGGCCAATAAATCACTTCTGGATCATTTTAATGGTTCTCCAGCATAAACAATATTTTTAAGTTTGGTTTCTTTTCTTTCTTTCTTTCTTTATCGTAGTTTCACCTCTCCCTTTAAGTTTGGTTTCAACAGAATTTATTCAATAAGTCAGCTAAATTTAACGAAAGCAATAAGATACCCCACACCCTATTATATTAAAAAATAGTTATTTATAGTATAAGGGTTAAAAGCGAGATTTTATTCTGCGAGTAGGAATGATTGCGAGACGAGCTTAGCATTACTGCGAAAATGTGCAACTTTTAGTTCGTGTGCCTTGTGCTAGTTCTACTTTTAATTCAAGCTGTCTAAAATTGCACAAGAATTGTTAGTTTCGTGTAATTTCTTGAAAAAACTCAAGATAGGGTTTTAAGATAAAATTATAAATGATCTGGCAATGTTCACTTTATAGAGTAGGTATATACAGTAGAATAACACTTTCAGGTTCGTCATAAAATAATATTTACATAGTCTTAATTTCTTCTGAGTACGGTAAAAGATAGGAAAAAGGCGAAGATAACTAAATACGGAATCCCGCTTATCCGGACTAGAAGGAACAAAACCCTGTCCGGATAACCAAAAGTACGGATTAAACGGAATTTGCCGTAAAATGTACGTACTGTACTGCATTTGAGTTTTATATGAGTAAAACTACAAAAATCTACTTTTTTTTTGTAAACTGATCTTTTCCTACAAATTCAATTTAATTTTAATACTACTTAACAAAGATATGATGCACTTAGCTTAACGTTTATTTTATTATTGCCTATTTGGCTTACCCATCGACATTTATTTAAATACCAGGTGTTTGTACTGTGAACGTAAACCTAATTTTTTAACCTATGAACTGAAGTAGGATTAACAAAACAAAACATTTTTGTGATTAAAATTAAAAATTTATTGATTGTTGAGTACAAGAACAAAAACCACAATAAATTCTATTACATAATTAGACAAAATCAGTTTTAAATCTCGGCCGGATTAACCGGATGTCTGGAAGAGTGGGACTCTACTGTATTATATTTCATTATTTGATTTAATTTTTAGTGTGTCATTTTTACACTCAGTCATAAGGAGCGACAATGGAGCAGAACCCGTTTTCAGCACTGGTACATCTTAACCTTGAAGTTTAAGAGAAAGAGAAGGAAACAGAAACATAGTAGGTCTATGTAAAAGTGTTTTGTACTTAGTACTTCAATTAGCTAACAATAATTGAAAGGATCCAATATTTTTGGTCTCATGGAGCAATGCAGTCTGTCATCTTGGTACTTTGCATAAACGATACATCCTTCTACACTTAAACTGAGGCCCAAAATATTGAAGAAACCTTTATCCCTTTCTTCAGAAATCATCTGCTAATGATGTATAAATGCGTCACTTCAAAAATGGTTCCAAGCAGAAATATAAATCTAATAGAGTAATGCTTTATGGAAAATGTGAGGATTTTTATCCAGATACTACATTTATTAATTATTAAAGCCAGGTATTAAGGTATTTTTTTAAATTGGTTTTAAACTTAGAATCCACTGATGGTTTTAATTGATGATTGCTTGAAAGGGTTAATGAAGATGATTCCCATCCCATGTTAATTGATAGGTAATTCAAGTACTCTGATTCTTAGTCTCATTAAATACTGAGGACCACTAACTTAACTTAGAAACAAGTAGGCTAATTGGTAGAGCTTACATTTTTTTTTAAATACGATTTTTCAAGATAATGTCGTCTGTAGGTTGTGTTGATTCTTAATTTTTTTCGACCTCTATTATGATTTCTTAGATGGGTCTAAGGGATATTTATTCTCTGTGAATGGAGATCGGTTAAAACTCTTCATTTGATTAAAGGCTAGTTTACAGTACAAATGAGTTTTACAGTGTAAATGACTGTAAAACGAGACATTCGGCAGATTGTCAGTCTTAGCCTGGCTTGTCTTTACTCCCTGGTCAACATTTCGATTAAAGGTGCCATAGTGCCATAGTGCCACCGGAAGAATTAAGCCAACTGAAAAATATCAACGACCTCATCGGGGATAGAGCCCGCGACCTTCCGCAATGCCTCAACAAACTGCATCACGGTGTACCCTACCCCATTTCCGATATATGATTAATGAAAAATTGAGAAGATTGAGTTCTTGGGGAGTCGAGTGGCTTTGACCGTAGTAAACAAAGCTGAAAGCCCGAGTTCAGTTCCCTCCCTGGACACCTCTTCAGCGAAACAGAAAAATTGCAGATTAACAACATCCTTCGCTAGAGGAATAGACGGACTTTTTTTTGCTGCCTATGGTGATGTAAATAAAGGCGTGAGAAAAAATCTTACAGTTTCTAGGTACATGATAAATGGCTGCATACTAAGAAAATGATCTCGGTTCGATTCCCAGCTTAAAATAAATGTGTCTCTAAAATATAAAAATTACGTTTCAGCATGATATTAACGATTTTATATTTGCAAGTGCTATCCGTTCGTGGTTAGCACAACTCATGCTCATTCATTCAGTTTTTCCTAAATTTTTGTATAGAATGTAGCCTTCTACAGATGGCTATAGCATGAGACTGCATTTTGCAGTGATTTGATGCATTTAGGTCAAGTTCTCAAAAGAAACTGGAAATAAAAAAATACATAAGACTGCTGGTACAACAACACACGTTTTAATAGCCCGTAAAGCTGCACTTTCATCACGAGCGATCAGTAGACGCGAGGAAGGCCCCGAGCTAAGAACGGTCCAGAATCACATGTCTCGTCACTTTCCAGTAACATCTCCCACTTCCAGAAAATTACCGGCCACGCCTGTAATATTATCGTCCCTTCATAATCATATATTGAAGAGTGCATATTGACTCCATATAAAGTCATTTTATGTTCTACCTATAAGGCAGACTTTCTATTCGTTAATACAGATGTTTCCAACGAGTCTTTCGTTTATAGAGAAGTCAGTTGGTGTTTAGAAGGAAGGAGTAAGAAGTCCGAAGAAAATAAAGAAAAAGAGGGGGAAGAAAGAAAAAGAATTAAATATAGAAATAAAATGAAAAACAAAGAAAAAAGAAAAGTTCAAACGAAACACAATGGAAGAAAGGCAAACGGAGAAAGAAACAAATAAACGAAACAAGGAAGAAAGAGAAGAAAGAAAAAGAAGTAAAAAATAACCGAAAAGAAAAAAATAAAGAAGAAAATACTAATAGACACAGAGAGAGAAAGAAATAAAAATTAAAAAAGGTGTGAGAAAGAAAGTCAAACAGAAAGAAACAAAGAAAGAAGGAAAGAAAGAAAAGGAAAGAAAATACAAGAAATGAACAGAAGTAAGCGTGTTATTGATTCGGCATTCTGATCTAATGATTCTTCACTGACTATACAGATTATTTTTGTTATGACGACCTCTTTTCACAGAACTGCTGCAACGTGGAATACCGAGCAATGTTTTTTCTTTAGTCTTTCTTACTAAGTGGCAAGCTCACTAAGCACAAAATATTGAAAACATCTTTCCATATATATCCATACCATATAATAAGCAGGGCCCGGATTCTAATGATATGTCATCTTTTTATTTATGGTAACGTTCACAGTAATTTTCCAATAGAATATAACAAAGACATCCATAACTATGAAACAAGGCAAAAACAGAACATATACCTCACACATTCTTCAACTGTAACTTATGGGACAAAGGGATTAAAATATTATTTGATCAAAACATATAATGAATTACCACAAGAACAAAAGAATATCTTAAATTATAACAAATTAAAATCACAAATAAAGCTCTTTTTAAATTCTAAGATTAATTAAGTTCTTTGATATAGTAATAAATAGATAATATATATCGATCTTTATTAGACTATGTAACTATGTTTCCCTTCATCATCTATCATTTCACTTCACTCTTAAAATAAAGTCATTTTGTTTTATGTTCCTATATTATGAACCTCTTGTATATAATGTACCTCTTGTATATTTATAAGTTATTTGTAATTGAAAATTTATGTACCACAATGCATGTCATGTGGTATATAGCCCCTTAAGGTGAGCTTTACTCGTTGGGGTTTTCTTACAATCAATAAATAATAAAAATAATGCTGCATAGACATTAGTATTGAGCGAGACCAGTCTTGGTCTTGCAGTCTTGGTCTTGGTCTTGCAGAAAATGCAAGACCGAGACCAAGACCAAGACCGCATCAGCGTTAGCAAGACCAAGACCAAGACCGACCATGCAAGACCGAGACCAAGACCAACCCTACAAGACTCTGGCAAGAACAATACCTAACTGCAAGACTCTTGCAGTCTTGCTACTTGAAAAAGTTTTATAAAGCCCCGTTGTGTATGCAGCAAACCAGCGACCGCTACTCAAAGGTGCCGCAGTGTCGCTAGCCGGGGTAGTCCCAAGGCTGGTAGGCCTATATTGTAGAGGTTGCCTCATCGTGCGGTAACCAATGAGAGCAGACCAGGTGCGTGGCGCTGTCCGTATCCAAAAACGAGCGCACCATTCAAATAATACATGTGAAATCCGTATACAACCTCTCTCACCACTAAGTTAAAACAAATTACTGCAATGAAAACTTACAATTAATCTGACGGATTTCCCTTAATGGCATTCCATACAGCTAGTTCCTTCAATTGGCGGGAGTTAAATTCACGATAAACACTCCATATTCATTTTTAAAATGTTTGATTGCAATAGTTCTCTTTCTAGTATTATGGTACGAAAGACGAACAGATGTAACAAAGGCCCTAAGCCATATATGAAATTTCATTTTGCGTACAATATAAATACTGACAACATAATTTATCAATAAAACTTAAAAATTCTGCCATAGAGTTATTTAATAACTAGTTTCTCTAACCACTCACTGGGTTAAAAGAAAGCTATGACTGAGGATTTATAATAATTCTTTATTACAACCAACTGGTCATACTATGACGAATGGAGCAACGATGGAATGATATATGGCAGGGGAAACCGGAGCACCCCGAGAAAGCCTGTCCCGACCCCACTTTATCCACCACAAATTCCACATGGATCCATCGAGATACGATCCCGGGTCCCAGCGGTGAAGGGCGAGCGGTCTAACCACTCAGCCAGGGGGCGGCCTATGACTGAGGATTTGAAACTTTAAACAGTAGCCCCCGTAACTTAAAACGCCTATTAACATGCTCAGTAGCCTATTTCATTAACGATGATATCCTTTTTTACACCTATCATTAATATTCATAGCCTACTGTCACATATAGAATCTTTCTGTCTACTTGACAAAATATAACATAGCTATTCAGCTCATTCCATTCTCCTTGCAGAGCATTTCAAAATAAAGTGAAGTCTGAAAAAATCAAGTTATACGTCCGGTATTCTTCAATAAAACACAAGAAAACCGTAGATTAATTAAAACAGGAACTTATTTTATGGGTATTTGCTGGTTATTACTTATCTGATTACGTATCTGATTGTACTGTAGCTATACAGGCCTACATTTTGTTGATGATAGGTAGGACATTCACTGAAAACCTTTTTTTACTACTACAATTTTGTTATTGACACATAACGGTGGCGGTGTTTAAGTTCTTGCTGTTGATTCATATTAAGGATGCATATCGAATGGGAAAAGATACTAAAAGTAGAAAATGCCTAGTCTAGAAATATTAGCTTGCATGAAGAATAGTTATGATTATTTATGACCCAATTAGTTGAAGGCCCGAAACTTGAAAGCAAGTAGAAAGTAATTTATGGGGGGTAGCGGAAATCTTTAAAGTGCAGAAATGATCTGTTCACAATGTGTTATAAATTAGAACTAGGGTATATGGAAAGAGAAATATTATTTATTGCAGCCTATGGGTTTGGGTTTCGAATGGACATTGTGTTATTTTCTATAGATTGCACAATTTCTAAAGCATCTGCTTCAATGCCGTTATGTTTTGTTACTATATTATACAGTTTTAAATAGGTCAGATAGAACCTCTCTCCTATGCGGAAATCTTTTAAACATTTCATACACACCCTGTTAATAGTACTTCTTGTCTCCACAGCCGTTCAATTTGAAACTTTTCAATATAATATTCATAATTTTACACTCTCAAATAGTGTATAGCATCTCGTGGATTTTGGGTTTAAAGTTCTGCAATAGGATAACAGAGAATATTTAAATTTACACTC
The DNA here is from genome assembly GCA_964059195.1 of Ectobius pallidus. Lineage (NCBI taxonomy): Eukaryota > Metazoa > Arthropoda > Insecta > Blattodea > Ectobiidae > Ectobius > Ectobius pallidus. The sequence continues at coordinate 58,710,512 of CAXKWD010000009.1, forward strand.
AAAGTTTACTGTTCTAGCTTATATCACCATGGACGTTTCGGCAAACAGTGTGACGTCACATTAGTTTACATGGTCAAAGGAACTAAAAGCAATTAGCTTTCGTTACTTTCGCAAGCAATAACACATGTAATCGGTGTAACTTTAAATCATCTAAACGCTATCGGTCACAGTAAGATCCGGAAAAGAAAACTGTTAGACTCTTGCAACAAGACCAAGACCGAGTATGCAAGACCGAGACCAAGACCAAGACCACTGATGCAAGACCGAGACCAAGACCAGGGTTACCTATGCAAGACCAAGACCAAGACTGAGAGTGCAATATTTGCTCATCACTAATAGACATTGCCAACTTGTGGATAAATCCTAATCATGGCCTGTAGATTACAGAAATGCATTTTTATTAGGTCATTTTTTGCCATTCTATATTTTTAAGGCATTTATTTCAATTTTAGATCATTATTTTGTCATTTTCTTATCATTTTCGTGTCATTTGCTTCCTTATTTAGTCATTTTCATGTATTTACATTGAGTATATTAACTTTTTTCGTAGCTAGCGGTGCTGTCTTTGAAGTGTTGTTTGTTTAATGCAAGAAGGAAAAATTCGGTGTTAAAGTGTTGACACGTCTCAGTCGGAAATGCGAATCAAAGAAGCGCCAAAATGTTGTATTATATTACTGTACTATTGTTATTAGATTGACTTGGCACCAGAGTCTGCCACCTGCTTGGATTTGAGAGTGCAAACTACTGTTTACCCTCAATAAACAACAATATAATCCTACAGACCACAAAAGATGTGCCGAATTTTACTCACCAGTGCTTCAGTGCCAGTATACATGTCCGTGAGAAAAGAACATTCACAACATTACAGTTATTTACAGTTTTTACAATTATGTACAAACTAGTCTATGACTTTGAGTGTACAATAATAATGTTTTATAAATAAAATATCGGTTTTTAAGTCATTTTTTATAATTATAAAGTAATTTCTTTAAAATTTAGAGTCATTTTTCAAACAATTTTAGGTCATCAGAATCCGAGCCCTGATAATAATTAAAGAATTACTCCGGATTTCTTAGCACAAAATGAGTTCAACAAGCAATTAATTGTATATATTCATTTCAGAAGCGGATAACTTGACGACATAATTAATTAATGCATCAATGCATCTACGAGACTCATATGTTATGCAGATGTTCGAGACTCCAGCTGTGAGATATGTATCAGACAAAAGAAACACGCACGCGCTGAGACAGGTGTCGAGAAGTTATGCAGAACCAGCTGAAGTAGAAGTATTGGACTCCCGAGTCAGCAAAGCTCATACCTTGTCTTCAATGGAAAATTCTGCATACTCTTTGTGGGCCAGAAGCCTTAGTTTTGATCTAGAATTGCCAAAAATAAGGAATTTTTCAGATTTATTTGGTGTACGGTTCAATTACTGAACTGTTCTTACTTCGAAAATAAATAATTAAGAATTGCATATTTAAATCTGGCGTCAAAATATCAATATTGTTAAATATTTACCCCAGAACTACTGCTGAGCTTGATCTTTCCAACAGCGCATCCCCACACTTCTGGTCCGAAGAGGTGAGTCCCTACTATACATTATCTCAAAACGGTTATTATTTATTATGTTTTTTAAAATTATATTATGTTTTTTATACGTCCTTTAAAGGATGATTCAGTAGGGTGTCACATACCACTAAAAATTACAAAATGCTCATTAGTTGAAATCTGTAGGTTTTATTGTTCTATTTCACAGTAATTCTTGCATGACAATTATAGTTCAACTAGCATGTGCCCGCGGCTTCGCCCGAAATAATTATTCCAAAAATAAAAAATTAAGAGCATAATAGTTAAAACATTATATTTATTAACACCTAATCCACGTGGACTACTTACCACGATTAGATAGCGTCGCCTGGCAAAAGCGATATCAGATTCGAGTTCCTTGACCCAGAAAATCCCTGTATATGAGTTACGTCCAAATCGAATAATGTTTAATCATATTTAGGTCTATGTTGATTATCCCTCTTCCGTGTAGGTTGAAGATTTCGTATGTCTACGGGCCTTGACATTCTAAACAAATGCACCAGCGTGGTCTTACAACATTCAAGCGATCGCGATGCTTTTATTTCCACGGTATGACAAAAATAGCCAAAGCCAAATGCAATTGATTTGACATTGAAATGTATTACTGGAATCTGATGCTTCGACAGCGCTAAAATCACGTTTTCTGCCAGTTTTTCACTCATAACTCGCGAACGAAAGCTAAAATTAAAAATCCGGCTTCGAGGTGCATTCTCCCACCTTTCAGTCCATCTATGTTTAAAATATCAGATCTCTGCGTACAGTAGATTTCGCTGGGCATCGCGGACAGACAGACAAACACGTCCTTTTATTATTATAAGATAACATGTGCCCGCGGCTTCCCCCGCGATAATTATTTCAAAACTTAAGTGCATAATAGTTAAATCATTATATTTATTAACACCTAAATCACGTGGAGTGTATTCCACGATTAGGTAGCGTCCCCTGGTAGAAAAAGCTACCTCAGGTTCCAGTTCCTTGAGTTTCGTTCAAATCGAACAATGTTTGACCATAATTAAGCCTATGTTGATATCCTTCTTACGTGTAGGTTGAAAATTTCACATATCTGCGGGCCTTGACACTCTAAACAAATGAATCGTCCACGATGGACTTACAAAATCAAGCGATCGCGATGCTTTTATTTCCAAGGTAGGCTATGAGGTATGATGACAAAAATAGCCAAAGCCAAAACTGTAATTGATTTAACATTGAAATATATTACTGAAACTGATGCTTCGAAATCGCAAAAAATACACGTTTTCTGCCCGTTTTTCACTCATAACTCACGAACGAAAGCGAAAATTAAAATTCCGGCTTCGAGGTGCACATTCTGACCCTTTAGTCCGCCTATGTATAAAATTTCAGATCTCTGCGTTGAGTAGATTTCGCTGGGCATCGCGGACAGACAGACAGACGGAGGACAGACACTTCCTTTTATTAATATATAGATTAAGATTATGCCAATGCCTTTAATTTTGAAATAAACAATAAGTAAATTATAATTTGATAATTAGCTGGACATAGACGGCATAATGTAATTTATAAGGCGAAATTATGACTGCAAAGGGAATGGTTGGAAATTAAGTTATGCATGATCTATCATAGCAATACGTTTAAGTGCAACAGTAATACAAGTCCCACATAAGCTGAGTCCAAAGCAAAGGATAGTCGTTGATGAAACGTTTGAAGCTTCTCACGTTCTCTATGAGTGGGGATAACATTGAAACCCCTTGGCGGCCATGGGATTTGAACTAGCAATATTGGTAAGGAATTAATACAGCCTCATTGAACATACTCTTATTACCGTATTAAAGTACCACTATTTTGCCTTTTAGATGATTCTTTAAATAATTTCAGTACAATAAAAGCAGATATAAAGGAAATAAAATTTACTTGATCATCCATAGGCCTAAAACTGCATCTATCAGCCAACAAAGGTGAAGTACAGGGTGCGGCAAAACATCCTCCCTATTTTAAATTTCAAATAAAAAACAGATGTATGAAAATAAAGATATTGTATTAACATTAATGATATCTACACAGTGGGAATTTAGGGTTTTCAGTATATTACATTAGTTTACCTCACTGCATAAGTGTAAATAGACTCCATGCTCTTCGAGCAAGGTTCACCATATCAGTAGGCACTATATCCACGCCGCAACATTCGCACAATATGGGTCTAGCAGTCAACTTGTGTTGCCATAACGACAGAAAAAAAGTGATAAACAGTAAACAAAAATTGAATAGGATATTGAAATCGCGGAATTGACATTCAGTACAGTATCCAACCATGCCGTGCACGGGAGAAGAACATGCTTACGCTGTGGAATCATTTCTGGTAAACTGATATTCCGTTGTCGCTGCTCAGCGTGCTTTCCGGAATCGCTTCCAAATTCCCCCTCGTGGTGCAATTCCAGATTGGAAAAGCATTAGCTTTTGGGTGTCAAACTTTAGCAAGTGGTAACATGATTAAAAGGGAGGGGGAAGGCCACACACGATCACTAGACCTTGCACCCTGCGGGGATGTCTTAGGGCTGAGGTGTTTAAACATCGGCCGAGGATTTTGCTAGCCCTAAGAAATGAAATACAGGAAGAAACTGGTCTTATTCCTCAAGAAATGTTGGTTAGAACGATGGAGAATTTCCGAAGTCGCATTAAACAATGCATTGTTAGTGAAGGACACCCTCTTGAGTAACACATTGCTCAAAACATGAAACTTCCCACTATGTAGAATCATTCATGTTAATACAGCTTCTTTATTTTCATCCATCTGTTTTTTATTTGAACTTTAAAATAGGGAGGATGTTTTGCCGCACCCTGTAGAAATTATTCCTAGTGAAGAAATCACCTTAAAAGAATTTAATAATAATAAAACTGTCCAAAATAGCAAACTAATTTTGCAACACTTAAGATCGTTTGCCTTTTTTATATAGTTATAATCAACAATAAAAGGAAAGGTAAATGGAATGACCTAAAAGTTAACCTTTCACTGCTACTCGTGTATAAATGCGTCACCAGAAAAAACGGCACCAAAGCATAGACTTAAATCTAAAATTAATAGAGTAGTGTTTTATGTTAAAATGTGAGGAATTTTATTTTGGTGATACAGTTATTTATGGCAACCCTCTTTCCAATAAAATGTTTCTCATTGAGTTCAAGCATATAGCTCAATGATGATTTTAGTTGAAGAATGCTTATATTAATATTATGAATTCAGCTTTCAAAGAGTTAATAGTCCATGGCTTATGCCAGCGACTGATTCGAGCTACCTATTACAAAACTAGGAGTGTAGATCGTGCGTGCATTTATCAGAATCACAATCTGGCAATTGCAATAGCTTTTCACTTTAACATTTGACTCAAGATTTACTACAAATTAATTTTCATAATAGCCTGAATTAGTTGAAACAAATATTTATAAATGTAAAATACATGTTAAGTGATGTATCAAGAAAGAAAATTAAGTGTTTAATGATGTTTTAAACATTTATTCAATATCAAATTTTTTGCACCTACCAAGTATTTATGTTCTTTAAAGAATAAATTCATCAAAGAGGTCCCGTTGTTATATCTCTGTAATTCAGAAGCACAACCTACCATAAGTTTACACATTTATAAACATATTTATAAACAAAAAATGTGTTAATGTGTTAATCACTACTCACATCAATAACACAAAAAATTTCAATCAAAGAAAATCGATAACAGAAAATATTTTTTTTCTTTATATATATACGCGTATATATATATATATATATTTTTTATTTTTAAACTTATGTAAATAAAATTGTTTTATTTTTTATTTTTTAACCTTTTAAATATCGATTGCGTTCCTAATTTAATTAATTTTGCTTTTCCAAATTCTGGAAAGATTATTTGTATCCTACAGGAATATTTCACAAGCATGTATTTTTTAGCTATTTAAAGAACGGGATTTAATTCGATTATTCTCAAGGGATTCCGTAACATGCGAACAGAAAAAAGGAGTTCGAATTGTTTGTGTATTTCGTCGAAACATAAATGTTAGGCCACACACATAAAAAGACGATATAGAAAAACTCCGAAAGGACTCTTATACTTCTGCCAAAATTACATACGTCAATAAAATGTGCAGTCTCACAAGTTACAACTACTTTAGTGCACAATGTATGTTGAATCGCTGTTCCATGCAGGATTCGCCAGATTCCATTTGAACTTGCGGCTACGTTACACCCACATGTGCATCATCATTCACAGAGGCAGACCTAAACATACAATTTGGTGCTCAGATCAGACATTACGCTCCATTTCATAAGATAATAAGAACCTGAAACTTTCTTCTGCGATTTTTAAAAAGCATGTTCAAGCACGATGCCTTGAGTGGAATAACTGGAAACAATAGAACCGAAATGTGACCTACATTATTATGAGGCAAAGTAAATAGAAATTCAAACTAAATATAGACTAGCTTTAAAGATATCTATCAATTCCTTTGTGTGAACTTACTGCAGTAAGCAATGAAGCACATTTTTTTTACCAAATCAGATTTTTTGTCTAGACAGTTCCCCTTTTTAAGACTATAACGATGTGAACATCAGTAACATTGTAATAACAATTGCAAATTTTTAGATTATACTTTGCTTTTGAAGTATTTTCTTTTATTTAGATTAAAAATATATATATTTTAGAAGTTCTTCATAGTAGGCCTATAAAGAGAGATAAAAAGATAAAGAAAGAAATATAAAGAAAGAATGAAAGAAAGATAAAGAAAGAAAGAAAGAAAGAAAGAAAGAAAGAAAGAAAGAAAGAAAGAAAGAAAGAAAGAAAGAGAACGAGAGAGAGAAGAATTACCAAATGTGTTTAGATCTATAAGAAGATGTAGAAATACAGATGAAAACGTTGCACAACATTTTCAGATTGAATTACTCATTATTATTTATACTGTATAACAGAACAGTAACGTAGAATACTAACTATATCGATAAAAATTTATTAATTTCGAAGAAAAAGGTTTAAGAAATTTTCGTAACCGAATTTTTTCTCTGTAAGTAGTGTTATGAGGGTTTCTTCGTGCTTAAGAATCTACAGCAATTAAATTAAATCTTATTATATTCTGTAGAGGAAATTTTGCCTTGGGCGAAAACTTATTATATTCTGTACATAATAATCTGTCCTGGGCAGGAATCGAATCCGGGTTTTCAGCTTGTCCACAAACGGTGCCCAGACATTCCAAATATTCCTCTAGACACCTAGGGACCTCAATACAGATATTAGCACATCGAGAGAATAGCGAGCAAGCTGCTATTAATTAGGCCTAAAACGTTGGTCCTAAATCGCAGATTTTGAAACTTCAACGAACCACGTACTATAAAAGAGAGAAGATACTTGTATAAAATCATTTTCCGGTTCATAATATCTTGTTTCTTCCCTATGTGGTATCTTTCAGCGTGCAATTAGTAGTCTTGTAACTATTAACTAAGTACAAATACATCATATACTCGTAGTTATAAAATAACACCCTTTAAATGAGTTCTAAAACAATGTCAAGCCATGAACACACATAATCTTAGGGAAACAGGCAACATCAGACTTTTTGAGACAGTGAAATTAATGTCTGCGTGAAGAATCCATACTCATATTACAGTCAAGGAAACTTAAAGAATATTTTGTTTTGTCTTTTGAATCTGTGCTTTATTGTTGTTTTATCTGCACATTTTTACCCTCAAGTTTATAGAAATGACCAACAAAATTTTTATGGTATTGCATTTATTTGTTTACACTTTATTTTATTAAAGTCCTTTCTTCACACCATTAAATTGACACACGAGAAAGTAACCAATAAACTATTATATCGCACTTTCAGTATCGGCATCACACCGTGATCTTGTGGTAAGGAGGTTTAAAAATACGCAAAACATTAAACATATCACGAAGAAAAACAAGCTTTCAATGATTGGAAACCTGCTGTGTCGATGTCTTCTTCAGTTTACGCTTTTTGCGATCGTACTTGCCTTTACGACTCGACGTGAATAGAATTGTTTAACTCTCTCAGGTTTCACCCTAGGCAACAAAATGTAGGTTGCAATTATAGAAGTAATTGAATTAAATCAGGTTTGAAAGTGTTTTAAAAGTGAGCATTTTCACAGGTTTTACTGGGATTTAAGGCCGTTCAGTAGCAGAAATTATCGTAATTGTACTGGATGCCTGCAGATACAACTAATACACTGTACTTAAACAGAAGAGGTAGCCTGTAATGAGGAAGATTTCATGCTGTTACCGTTCTGTTCCTATCTGTAATTGGTTTTCGTATTATTAATGTGGATAAGATAAAAATCTCAATACACCACGCGAATAGAGCGATTCAGGTTAACTGGGTCAAAATGTTACACTCAGAAAAAGAGTGTCAGAGGTTCTATTCAACCAGCATCTCAACCGACCGGGCAGCTTCCCGGTATAACCAAGCCTTGGTAAGTTTTCGTAGTATTCTAAGCAAGTTCCCTTGAATATTTTGGACCTCTTGTTAGAAATACTGTGAAACCAGGGAAAAATAAATTTTCTCTATCACGACATACGCCTTAACCATAGGCTAATAAGAATTGAACAGTCTCTACTTACCCGTCTGAAATGGTTTTAAAATTTCGAAACGGGGTGAATGGTACGAATTTAAATTGCTAAAGACAGTATTAAAACAAAGAGAAATCAGTTAATAGTGGTAAAATTCTCTGAACAGCGGTCTATTATGTCCCACTTGGACATACATCATTGAATTCTTTTAGTCAACTTTAGTAGGCCTATAGTATGATGATTCCTTAGAAGCCTCTGTATGTCGACTATCCTCTTGGAAATTTAAATTTTTACCCAAAATACTCAACATTTATCAAACATTTAACACCTTTTTAGACCGTAAGTAAAGACTGCTCACGCTATTATTAATGAGGAATAAATATTATTATTATTATTATTCGAAATACATTTTAAAAAATACATTTTACTCTAGATATGCTGGATATCCAACCGATATCTGTTGAAAGTGGCTTAAACTTTCAATTTCAGTGAGATTCTGGAGATCTCTTGCCACTATTGAAATATCAACCCTCATATATACCCATATTATTTATTTATTTAAAAGTATTGTTTTAGTTAACAGTAATCTAGATGCTGTTTTAACACATTGCCTAAGGAACCCTTAGAGAACTTAAATAGTTACAGAAAACGGATATACATCCAATATGCTATTTTATAGGAATAAGTGACAGAGAAGCTTGAAGTTATAGCGTATGTATCAATTTGTTTCAGATTTTAAAAATTTCATTAATTTCTTACTTTATTAGTTAAATAATAAAATTAATTGAATATGCATACAGATTTTTATCCCATCGATGTGTTATATGCTTAGTTCATGATAATTTTATTACTGTCCACGTAGGATTAAACTAGGAACTTGGTTATAAATTGAGCATTTAGTTCTTACAACAAAGAGCGTAGTTCTGTTTGTATCAACGAACTTCTGATAGATTTGAGGAGAGACCACCGGTTAATAAAGATATATACAGTATATCGGTTCAGTTTTAAATTTAGATTACGTCCAAATTTTTAGTGTGACTGTAACATCTTTAAGACTGAATGGTATCTTTTTATGATTTTGTGCAAAACTTCCTTATTGGACCGCTCCTTTGTAAAATGCAAATCAAATTCAGTAGCGGTGAGTCATATCAGATCAGGCCAGTTAAACTGGATCTATTAGAGCATTTTATATTCCGCGCCTAGACCCCTCCAGGGGCAACATTTTGCCGAGTAGTCACTTTGTTTACGGATGTTCAAGGACAACTTGTGTACTGACTGGCCCTATATAGAAAGTAAAGTGAAAAAAGGCGGTGTCATTCAACCTGTTGATAATAAATGCAGTCACAAGCTCACGTTTCAGTCTCATACAATGCCCACTGGGGTATTCCGCCTAGCCATATTCATTTTGTTTATCTGCTTGGAGAATACTAATACCAGCTTCTCTGTTGTGAAGAAATTTCAACCGAGGCGCCCGGAAGCTTCTGCCACCTTGTAATCGGAAAGTTCTCCAGTCACAGTCGGCCTTGTAAGGACAACATATTTCAAAATAGGCCGTAACTGTAGATTACTTTCACCCTTCTCTTCCAGATTCTGTACCCCTTTACACATACATTCAAATCAGGGTTGTCAATAAAATAGTACATTGCGATACAAGTGCCGTAAGCGATGCATACGGATCAAGGAAAGTTTTTTCAATTTCCGAGATCCGTTATGCGCTTACGGAACGAGTATTGCATGCTATTTTTTGGACGATGATTATTTATATAAATTTAATAAAATTAATTGAGATATTACTTGAAAATATTATGTATATACATTCTTGAAGATAGATGTTTATTTCAGAAAGTGATTCGCATGTGTTTGTTGTTATGCGAACCGAATATTCGTCCTGGGGGGGCCTTGTCCATAAAGGCTTGTATTATGGTCTGGCGTAAGTAAATTCATAACCGCACGGAAACTCTTACAGCACATAGCAACAAGATTGCGTGTGGGAATGTCAACTTACGATCCACGGCAACAATATTCGTAAGTACCACTAATTAATTAAGTCGTGCAAAAATAGTATATTGCGATACTAGTTCCGTAAGCGGTGCACACGGATCGAGGAAAGAGTTTGAAAAAACGAGGCGCTTGCGCCGAGTTTTTTCAATTTCCGAGATCCGTTATGCGCTTACGGAACGAGTATTGTATGCTATTTTTTTGCACGATGATTATTTATATAAATTTAATTATATTAATTGAGATATTAGCTGAAAATATTATGTATATACATTATTGAAGATAAATGTTACATTTTAAAAAATGATTCGCATGTGTTGGTTGTTATGGGGACGGAATATTTGTCCTGTTAAAGTCGCCACAAACCGGGGGGCCTTGGTTCCGGCCTTCGATAAAGGCTTGTATTGTGATGGTTTTACTTACGGCACTAGTGCTTTTTGTAATTTTTTCAGCATTGAGATTTCTTTTGTTTTCATAGCAACCAGATTGCGTGTGGGAATGTCAAGTTACGATCCACGGCAATAATATTCGTAAGTACCACTAATTAGTTACATCGTGTAAAATATATATATATATATATATATATATATATATATATATATATATATATCTTAGTTAAAGGAGCCAAAAATCCGTTGATATCTGCTTTGCTACATTATTCGTAAAGTAGATTGATAATAAGCTTTTCTTAATTTAACCTGCACGAATCAGAAAATGAAGAACAGCTTGCGTCACCAAGTTGTAAGTTTTCCTCAAGCCAAGAATTTTTTTGGAAAATCGAAACAACTTTATAATGTTATAAGATTTATTCTCTCATGTTAACCGGTAAGTGCAATACTCTGCTGAGAAGTTAAAGGAGTTAAACGGAACGCCTACCAAACGCATATGCCGGAATAAAACTGTTTTAGTGGATAAATAAAATCTGAACTTCAAGGGAAACTGAGTTTTTGGCTAAAATGGCAACAAATTCAGATTTTTAACGCATTTTCTTTTTTGTCTAACATTCTGTTCTACAATAGCATCCGCCCACCATTTGAACATTATTACATCATTATTAGAAACTGGTCAAAACACATATCTTATAAACCGGGTAACTTTAGGCCCTTGTGGTCCCCGGATATCATCTGGCCGTTATTATCATCTTCATCCTTGTTCAGAGTGAGTATGTGAGCGAATGGTGTGTCTCGTCCTATGTGTTCGTGTTTTCTCGGAGGTGGCCCCGGCATTGGGCTGATAACCCATCCGGGAGGCCCTGCATGACCTTGTCTGGTCAAACAGTATGTTCTGTGATCCAAATATAATAAAACGTTTGTCAGTAAGAGATTCTGCTTAGGAAGTATGGAGACATCTGCTAAATTATCCCAGTAAAATAATAAAAGCGGTCCTGTGTATATCCGGTACGGTACGTTATTCATTAAAATAAAGCTAATATTTCTTATTATTTCACAAATATTAAAAGCTGTTTAAAAAAAGACAATTTTTTTCTCTCATAGGATTGCTTCAAAACTAAGCACTCGTATAGTCTATGATCAAACGTCAAAATAGCCTAACAGCCGGCAAATCATTTGAACAAGTGAAGAAATTCAAATATCTGGGAGTAATAATTACAGATACAAATAATATTACGGTAGAATTTAAATGCCGACTGAAATCAGGAATTGCTTGTTTTTATGCAGTACGGAAACTTCTATCGTCTCCGTCTTCTATCCAGAAACCTAAAAATAAAAATTTATAAGACAATAAATCTTGCCGGTTGTATTAGGCCTACATGGATGTGAGACATGGTCGCTTACTCTTCGGGAAGAACACAACAGACTATGAGAGTATTCGAAAATAGGGTGCACAGAAAAATATTTTGGCCTGGGAGAGATTAAAATGTGAACTGGAGAAAACTGCATAATGGCAAGCTTCATAACATTCACTTTCACCGGATATTGTAAGGGTAGTTAAATCACGGAGGAAGAAATGGGCTGGACATGTTGCCTTCATGGGGGAGGAAATACATATCAAAATTATTGACTGGCTGACCCGAAGGGAACAGACCACTTAGAAGATCTACACGTAGGTGGGAGGATAGCATTAGAATAGATTTAAGGGGAGTAGGATTTTTGAGGGATGGTTGGATGGACTTAGCACAGAATAGGGTTGAATGGAGGGCTTATGTAAGCGCGGCAATGAACCTCCGGGTTCCATAAAATGTGTAATATTCCTTAGCTTGCCTAGGAGTTGTCTATTGCCATTGAGTAAGTAAGTAAGAAAACAAAATTATGGGCCTCTTAGCCCCTTAGTATTGCTACGGTTATTAATTATACAGTAAAAACCCTAATTATACAAGGAACTAATTCGGCAAAATTGGTATAATCTGTACAAATGTACCACCAAATTTGAAAGATACTGATAGAAAACTTCACAATTTTCAAAACTAAGTTTTAGTCTCCTTTAACCGTAACCACTGTTCAAGTGAATAAATTTCAAATAAATTATTTATCCCAATCATTACAGGAAAATATTGCGGGATGTTTAATAAATTCAGAAGGTGGCAAGTATGAGTACCTGTGACCTAATCCAGATGCATAGATAAAACAGGATTCCATGACAAACAGTTAGGCCTAATTATGTAAGAGATTAACTCATTACAATTACAGTTACTTCATAAGAGTTATCGTAATCTATTACTGTCATTACTTCTATCTAATCTAGCATAAAATAACGTTACTTCACACTGTCTACTAGTCCAATGCAACGTAAAAACTTGTTTTGAAGAATATATTACTCCATGACATTTATGATGGATATTCATTCCCTAGAACGAATGTGTACATGTTGGGGAAAAAAAGTAGACCGACTAAAATATCTAAGTTGCCGATATGAGCCACTGCGGCATTCACAGGATAGCAAGGAATGCATTGAAATTTGTTCTAGTGTAGACTGTTGACTTAGCCCATTTCGAGTCGACACTAGAACAAATTTCAATACATTCCCTGCTTTCCTCATATTGGCAACTTAGATATTTTAGTCGGTCCGCTTTTTTTCCCCCTACCTGTACAAAGGCTTACTAAACGAACTATAAGACAAAATATGGCTTACGGTAATCCAATGAGTTCCAGGTCAAGAGAACAAAATATAAAAGTCAAGCAGTGGCGGTTTCTCCTATGTGCTGCAGTGCTGCAGCACACAGCTTGTTTTCTGCTCGTCGTATAATGTTATTTTCAAACGCAATATTATATTTTCTTTTGCGTAGATTTTGAATTTGGCGCGTCCACGCGAGAATTTCTTAGCTGGCAGCTTGGGAGTCAAGAGTCGGTAATGTGAATATTATCTTTTCCGCCTCGTGAATGCACTTTTCGAACAGCGCAGCGTTCGTAGGGTGTGACGTCATGCTCGACCTTGACTGCAGGGAGTATATGGGAGTTTTAACCTGCATAATGCGCTGCGGCAGCGGCAGCCAGAGTGGGATTCTCACCGTCTCACCGGCGGGCGCGCTGTGAGAAGATCTTCCACCATCTGACGGTAGGGGACCGTGATGTAGCGAGTAAGCAATGCTTTTCATCTTCACCGCCAAATTCGAATGTGTTAAATTCAGAAAAACCCGGATTCCACAACCCCGATTAAGTATTCTGTCGCACTGAGAACACTAAGCGACTTCCTCTACCTCGATCATTAAAAATACTATTTTCTCGTCTCTTATTCCATTTCGGGGAACTCTCACGCGATTTTCCCTGCCCTAATTATTATCATTATTTATTATTATTATTATTAATTTTTATTTTTATTTTTGCTATTTTCTCTCGTCACACAACTCACACAACGTTCGACGAGACGAGAGAAATTAGCAAAAAAATAATTAGGGCAGAGAAAATCGCGTGAGAGTTCTCAGAGATGGATTAAGAGACGAGCAGTTTAGGCCTACTAATAATTTTTAAAAATATTTTAAGTTTGCTGTATGAAATATTATTTGCAGCACACTTTCGTTTAGAGCCACGAGCCGCTACTGAAGTCAAGGTTGGACACATTTTCTCTTATATGTTATGATGTTCATTTTCATTATTCATTAAATATTGTTTTTTATTGATTATACAGCCATAATTCTATTTTGCCTACGTTATATTGGGTGTATAGTGAAAGGTCAGTTACATAATTTTTGCATGCTACGGATATAAGGCATTGAAACCAATGGGTAGGCCATAATTTTACTGATTTCATAATACTCGGATGTCTATTTATTATCCATTAAAATCACAATAATCTTCATTATAACGCTCGTGTGTGTTCCACAAGAAACTAAACAGAGTTTTCGAATACCCTCAAATGAATAGGTAAATAAAAACATGTAGATTAACTATAAGAAACACCTTACATATTTTCTTAAATTAATCATGATATTCTGCATGCTACTGTGAAAATTGTACCATCAGTTTTCGTGAGTGACGGATTCACGAAATGTGCTTATGCCACTGATAAATTGCAAATCAATTCAGACGCTTCTAGGCAAAAATGTCGTTTTATAGTTGCGAAAAACGTATTTTTAGTTTTCGCGAAATTTTCATTTTTAGTTCTAATTTTTTTTTTTTACTTTTTTAAAGGAAGTTTTATTTTTCAAGGGAAAACTTGAGTGTAGGAAAGCATTCTATTAATCCTTTCAGAGCCGAATTTATACGGTAATAATAAGGCAGACATCAAATGAAATCATTTATGGGCTCGGCGAGGAAAAAAATAGAGTAGCTGGTTTTCATCAATGACAACCAGAACTTGAGGATAAAAAAAAGTCCTCACATTTTTAACATAAATCACAAGCCTACTCTTTTAATCTCATGTTTCTGCTGTTTTGCAATTTTGGTGGCGGCGAATTTATACTCAGTAACAATGAAAGGGTAAAAGGACCTAAATGATTCGTTTTTTGGAAGTAACATTTGCAATACAACACCCCGCTCACCCTGTTTGATGTCCAAGAAAATATTAATCATATTTACCGGTAGCTTAAGAGGGCATTTTCATTATATCAACATCGTTTTTCATTATATCAAAATTATCGTTTTTGCATTAAAAATTCTTCTTCTTCCCCTCAGTTTAACCTCTCCTATTGTAGGGACGGCTAGACGATGACCGGGGACCTGACATTCGTCCATACATATGAGGAAAAGCAACGGAAAAACCCACTAGGTAACTTGTCACAACTACCAATTAAACCCGGGCCATCTGCGAAAGAGGAGCGAACACATCCCCTTCGCCACGGCGGTGGACGAATTAAAAGTATAAATATAAATAATGCACCTTAATGTATGTTGACTAAGTTTGATCACTTTTCTCTAATCGCTGCACTCGTCAAAAGCATTCTCTCTTTCATATGCAAGTGACTTTTAAAATTCAATATCTATGCTTTTACTTTTGTTATTTTTCCATGTTAAAAATTTATCTTCTACAAATTTTTGACTACAGTGTTTTGCAGATGACAAGCCGTTTTGTCCTTCTCCTGCATAGATACGCGGTCCAATCAGAGACGGCGAGACTGAGGGAAGACTCTTATTGCTAGCGGCGCTCCTTTAGCTCGTACACGTGATTGGCGGTGAAGGAAATGGCTTCTCATTTGAAAAGTACTGTAAGTAAAATGTTTACTGTATATTCTACTGACCGTAATAAAATAAAACTATCAATATGATTTTTTACATCGACGATTTCTTTCAATAAAAAAAGGAACAAGATATTAAACCACTACCCCCAATAATGCATTTTTTCCTATTTTTGTAGGAACATTTTTCAAAATCTGAATTGTGAACGTTTTATATACTAGTCAGTGCCTGTAAAATTTACTTTATATGTAGAAGGATATATATAATGGCAATTCTTTTACTTAAAATTAATAAAATAAAGAATGAAGTATATTTTCTAAACATCAATGAAAATAACTTACAGCACATGTATATTGTAAATGCCTGGGCCTAAATTCAACTTGATTGCTCAAAACATATATCAATTTCACCCATTCCCCCTTAAGTTCGTAAATATGCATGTACAGTAGGCTATAACGAAGCCAAGTGAGGATCACGCTAATAATTCAATGTATGTATACATCATTTTTTTTAGAAAGTTTGCTTTTGTCATTAGAAATTTCAGTTCTAAACTGATGTAAATTAAATCAAGTCCATAGTGTATTATTTAATACGAGTAATCTTAACTTGAAATTATATTTAATTAGTTTGCATATAATAAAGCTGCAATGAAGTTGATGACCCAAACTGGGCGAAATAGCTTTAATTTATTCAGACACACAAGCAGATCTGTCATTTGATTTAATTATGCCATTCCTTAAATTCAACCTACATTTGGTAGAGAGTTGGACAAGATGTCGAACATATGCAGGAAATTTAAAATTGTTGTAAGAAGCAGATGGTGGATTAATAATAATTATTGAGGGCCGGAAACAAAGTCTCGACACCCGCCCGCGCTGTTGCAGGTGTTTTGAAGAGAACTGGACCCTGCAGTTCGGTTCCAGTCCACGGTCACGGCCATCTCATCTCTACCGCGAAATCGTTCCCACAAACACAGATCACAAATCACTCGAGACGGCTATGACAACCTACAAGACAGTCCACTATTCTGTTAGCCAAACTGCGAATTCTACCACTCCCCTATTTAATTTCTACTGCTTGGGAGTAAATAACTAGTGTTTACTACAAGTCTGATTTAAACAACCTGCGACTTGTGACAGTATTTTAAGAACCTTGTTGTGACAGTTCACTCGAAGCGAAGAATTGGGAGAGCTGCGTTGTATACGTACAGAGAGCGCCTGGAATCTGAAAGCTTCGTGGCCGTTAAAATTCGAACATGTCAGTGCGCATGCGTGGAGTGTTCAAATCCACAGTGAAAATATTGTCCACGGCTCCACGCGCTTTAGTTAACCACGTGGATACTAGCGTGATACCGTCAATGTTTTCAACTCAGCACGTTTCGCTTGCAATCGAATTCCCGCCGCCTCTGTCTCTGACGTGGTCCATGCTTTCAGTTTGCGGGCGAGCTCTGTAGTATAACTTGTATTAGAGGTTCTGTCAGCTGTTTAGTAACCTTCCAAATAGCGAACCTCTCCATAGACATGAAAATATATCTCCATTAACTTTCACAAGTAGCAGATTGTTTGTAATTTTTAAGAATATTAAACCACTTTAGTCCAATTTCATAGAACTTAACACACTAGAGCTTTTTAGCCGTATATCACTGACATGATATACATTTATATTCTACAGAAGAAAATTCGACCTGGCGGGAATCGAGGGGTCTAGAGGAAGATATGCAATGAAGTGAGCACGTTCTAGCGGAGTTTGTTGGTCTTGGAGTCATTGTTGCAAGCTGAACCAGGGTTAGGTACAATATCACTAACCCTCAGTTCTTCCCTTGGTTTAATGAATTCATATGTATTGTTTACTATAACTAGATCTTGCAAACCTGCTTTTGACTCCACGCGGAGTAGACGGGTAGATGTCACAAAACATTCTTAGATTCCGATTGGCTGAGGAAACTATCAGATAGATGTGGTGACAGTAAAAGCATGGGTTAAGCTGGCGGTGAATTTCTGCTCCTAACAAAATAAGCCGCCTGGGTATGCAATGAATAGGCCTAACTGTACTGTATCTGCCCAGGACAAGTGATACTATAAAGAATACATTCAACTGTTTCCGGAAATATTACAAACCAACTCATAGGCCTATCTCTTGAGGTCCCGTCATAATTTCAACAAACAATGTACTTGTAAGTCAAGATGCAATGACGTGTCTTACAAGTTCTAGCTCAGATGTAGCACTTGTACCA
Source organism: Ectobius pallidus (assembly GCA_964059195.1). Classification (NCBI taxonomy): domain Eukaryota; kingdom Metazoa; phylum Arthropoda; class Insecta; order Blattodea; family Ectobiidae; genus Ectobius; species Ectobius pallidus. The sequence goes on from CAXKWD010000009.1 coordinate 58,728,439, forward strand.
TCTGATCAGTAACAGTGGTAGGAAATGCTAACCAAGGAATATGTACTTCCAATGTCTCTTTTCCAGAAGAAATTATAATAATTAATAAATAACATTTATTTAATGTAGAATGTGTCTGAGTGAGTTAGAGAACACCTTTAGGCTAGAAATCCTTAAGAACGCAGATGAAGAGTGAAGAAGTGAATTTGACTGATGTTTTAAGAACAATCTAAGTTTTAGTGATTTGTGACACCATTAGCGATTTTTAATTTTTTTTTTAAGTGTTGCCCTACAAAACAAGATGTCATAATGACGGTTCCATGTAACCGAAAGATAGACAAAATAAAGGAAGTTGAGATTAAGGTATTACAAAATTATGTTATTCATGGAGCTCATCGGTACAACACATTATGATTTCAAATACTTTGGATGAAAGCCTTAGCCTGTTGTACGCTGTATAGCTCAGATATGAAATGACTGGTAATGAGTTTTCTTTGTTCCCTCCGTATGTGACCCCACAGCCGCTCGTAAAAATCACACTCGCACTACCATTCTAAAGTCACACTCACATTGCCATAGGTACAGCATTTGTAGCGGGTGTTTCCACTGTAGTTTCGCTTTCAGCCAGATCATAGGTTGAATTAAGTCTTAGATTACTTTCTTATAACGCCTAGACTAGGGATAATCATGAAGACATCTAAAGCAGATGAGAATGGACATGGTTAGCGGGCAGCTGCAAACAGCATTGTTCGTCCTTGCTCGGGCCACTGCCTCTGCATGGTCAAGTCACTTCCTGTGGACTCCGTTTTCTAGTAACTTAACGCTGATACAAATGAACAATATTCTTATTAGTCAGTTGTCCCAGACGGTAACGTCTGAGACTCAGATTCAGAAGTTCATGGAAACTAATCCCAGGACCAGCCAACCTGGCAGAGGTTTTCCTTAATCGACAAGGTAGAAGCTAGGCTGGATTTTTTATTTCTACGTTTCTTCTACCTCACCTTTCATGTCAATTAGCCACCACCTTTCACGTTCATCAAAACACAATCACAGTGGTTCCCAAAGTTTTTAGTTCCGAACTGCCCTTCAGATGTCTCATTTTCAAAAATTTTAAAAATACCCAAATATGATAGTAGAAAGTTATTTACACCAGAGCTTCTTTTCTTTGAAATGTAAAACCACCTGCAAGTTCTTGCACGGTATACCATCTTCTCGCTCAACATACATAATCCAAAACAGTATATGCTTACATAGAAATACCTAGGTAATTAAGTCCACACTGTAGTCCCGCATTATGAAAATTCCCGATAATACTTAGACCACTATTGTACATAAAATCTGCAGATTTTAAGCAATCTGTTTATTGCAAATCACCACTTTTAATCCAAAATGTGGCAAAACCAGAGGCGCCGACTTGAAAATATAGTTTGGGGGGAGGGTAAGAATTTTATTTTTAGTAGTCATAGGACTTGTATGATAAAAACTTAATTTTTTGGGGGGCAGAAAGTACCTTGCCCCCCAAAGTAGGCACCTACTTAATAATATCGTAATAAAAAACTATCGTGCCACTAAATCGATAGACTTAACGACCGCAAAAGATAATAAAACAAGTTAAAATTAATAAAAAGGTTAATTTTACACAATTTATTAAAACTAAATTTTATATTGAATTGATTGCTAGACCTAGTCTTTTGATAAACCTGGTTGCATATGCTGTCCATTAAATATATTTATAAATATTATTATATTATTTTTATCATATTATAGCTATATTATAGTTATATTAGTTATATTATTTTCATTATTATTTTTATTAATATTATTATTATTAACATACTCTGCGCAGGAACAAATTTCGTCAACAATGAAAATGATTGTGAAAATTTTAGTTGAAGGATAATATACCCAGTAAAATGACCCTGCAGTCGCTACGCTGAATTTCTTCTGGTACTTGATCTGTGTGGTCAAAAAGGTGGTCATCAACATTCACACTCGGTGACTTGAAGCATTTATACCACATTAACACTGATGAACGGACTTCTGTGTGCAAATAAGTTCCCGTTACCACTGGTGACATGTAACACTCCCGTTCTGCCAAGCATTATTCTCACATTGTCCTTAATATGGTTACCGTTGTTCAGTTCCACACATGTTCTGAATTCTTTGCAAGTAGGGCGGTACAATATTTTGGTCTAGGAGCGGCAATGGGTGTTCCTTGGATCCATTGTTTTTTCCGTAATATCTTGATGCAATCAGTTTCTTATGTCATTCTGCCAACCCTTCGTCCAACCTTCCAAAGAGTTTTAGCAGTTCTCTTCTTCCTCTTTAGTTTAAGTCTAGAATTCTTATTGCTATCCATTCTTTTGCAAACATATACTGGATGGGTTGTAGCCTATACACAAATATTGTATGGCAGCGTTTCTCAACCTTTTTGAACCCGAGGACCTCTAAAATACCTAAAAAAATTTATGAACCCCTAATTTTACATCCCATTTTTAAAAGAAGCTAGTTCAGTTTTAAGTTTCAGTGTTCCTTACGAGTTATTTCATAACCGGGTAAAAGTAAAATTTGTCCAGAGAATTGAAACGGCGTCTAGAATATCGGCTAACATCTTCTGATGAGAGAAGAACACATCATCGGTGATTTTCAAGGATACTAACGTAACGTGTTTTGCAAATGCATTCTTCATTCGTGCAAAATACAAGAGTTGCATCAATACCATAACCCCTCTCCCACAGAAATGAACAACCTTGATACGACTAGCCATGCCAGAATAATTTATTGTTATTATTTCTCCACTAATGCTCATTTAATAAAGCGATTCACCTCCCAATTGACTTGGGGTCACATTTCCATGGCTGGAGACTGCCTTATAATCAATCCTAATACTGCTTCATTAACTACTTCCCACCACTACACAGCCCACAGATGTAAACACGTTATGCTAGAACTGGAATAGCCTTCTATGTATTTAAACTAATATTTTCTTACAACATAGCCCTCCAGGTTATTATTGAAACCGAAAACCACGCAAGAATGTTCAAAACAAACGTTCACATGAACAACAACCATGGCAAATAAAAAGCATTGCTTTTGTAAAGTAATGTTCACTGAAAGAATTACTTGAAATCTTCTCAATGAAGCGACATCATGCAACGAAAACGGTCAGACACTGTTTATACAAAATTCTATTAAGAGTCGGATAAAAACAATCTCCTTCCAATACTAATATGATGGTGTTCCTAAATTTTCCTTCCAATATATTAGCGTTGTCCTTCTGTAAGTTACAGTGATACTAGAATAGAATGTATTTAGCTATTGGAATGAAATAAATAAAGACTTGCTTTATTCTTAACTCCAACTTGCAACTTGTGTAACAACTACATCTAGGAATTTTAGGCATGAAAAACTGACATTTTGGTCACCTAAAGTAGGTTACAAAATTACGTAATTAGGCACTATTAATTAATTTTAGATAAGAAAATTTTATTTTATTTCTGGTATCCAAAATGGCCCAGAAAGCAGTTATGCACGACAGTGAGTATTTTTACATTTTTATGCGTATGACTATCAGAATCACAGGCTATTTGTTTTCATAATTAGTAGCACAAAATATTATAACAATTTTCTCCAAAATTTGAAGGTTGAAGATTACCTTTCCACTGATACAGATGTTATTGGAGCAAACTTAAATTTTTTTATATCTTTGATGGCCACTACTTCTGGAATTTCTCCACCTTCCCCCATCAAAACATTTACTACACGAATCATTACAACATATCCAGGATTTTTTTTTATTTCACTCTCCAACTTGCACCTTTCTTTGTCCCAATTTCTCCCTTAGCAGCAGCGCTGCACAAATTGGTGTCATTCCGTATGTGAGGCAAATCTTAAAATAAAAATTTCTTGAAATTCTTTTAAAATTTTTTAAATTTACTTGTTTAGGCAGGATTAGGCACTAAATGAAGAAATAGGCACTGAACCCTAATTTAATACATTTTAGGCACTATAAAACTGCTGCTAACGAATATAATTGTTCATATATTGCAAACATTTGCAATAACTTGGCACATTTTCCTAAAGGAACTAAACAGGCATTTACCTAAAATTCCGAGGTCTAGTAACGACTAATGATCAAGGCTCGGAAGTTAATGCACTATCAGAAGAAGTATGCATGCAATTTTGATCTAAAATTTAAAATCCATTCTCCAGAACCAATCAGGCATGCTCTAATCATTAAGAATGGTTTTAATAGTTTGCATTCTCTGCTCTCTCAATAATATTACATTATTAATTGCAGGAGAACAACATAACTTGTATTAAATACACTATCAAACTTTTTTAAAAAATCAGTTCAATGAAAGAAGTATATAGCAGAGAATATTCAGAGAGATCTTATCGATTAGTTAAGGAGAACTAATTAATTAAAGAATTTTCTTAACTAAAGTGAATTGCAGGAAGTGCAAAATGTCATCCATAGATGTTAAGACATAACTCTTTCTGTTGTCTCTTAACAAGGCCGTGTACCCAGAAAAGTACACATACTCGTCACAACCTATAAATTTAAAAAAAAATTATATTGTCAAGTATGAAGTAAATTTTTTAATTGACAAAGATGTTAAAAATCAATTTACACGGTTAAGTATGCCTTGGTAAACGTGGTGAATGTTCAACAGAGGTCTTCTTCTAACACACAACAAATATTCAAAATGAACGTTTTCAGGGTGTGTGAAATATTGAAAAAATTCATACTCCACATGGTCAAAAGAAGTCTCATCATATTTAGCTGTTGGGAGTTAAATCGCTAAGTCAGCATTAAGAAACAAAAAGGAAGATACGACATACGTAAAATAGAAATGGTAAAATTCAACTAGCAAACATGACTTTTTCCATGTCTAGAATAACAAGTATAGTGCATTAAAAGTTAGAAGCTTTTTAAAAAATTAGAACGGATATAAATGACGCACATATACGCTGCAAAGAAAGCACTGGGTACAGGAAACTCGAGTATCCTCTGTGATAACATGAACGGGAAATAGATTAAAAAAACGCTATCCTAGAAAAACTATAGCCTATATTATAACTGAAAACGCGGAATCAGATTTCAGTGCTGAACGCGATAAGTTACTTTCCCTACTTAGAGTACTTATGGCACAGTCAGAGAAAGTTATAGTATCACAGGATGAAAAGGAATATTTATGAGAATTTCCAGTATCCCTTATTACTATGGAATCTGATGTTTAAATGTTGACGTGTAGATTGGGAGAGAGTGTAATTATTAAGCTCTCGCTAAATAAAACGATTTTAATGAAATACGGCAAAAATTCTACCAATTAGCGTAAGAAATATTCAGTAATAATATGAAGAACGTCAGAGTGGATTCCAATTAAAACATGGCAGAACACAAGCTTTTTTCATGACTTGAAGTAGGCGTTCGCAATTAAGACTTATCGAGGACATAACTAACTCGAGAAAGGAAGTAAACCTATATATTCTTAATCGGAATTTTGTATCACGTATGCATTAAAAACTGGAACATTATTCCTCATATTATCGTAACACATTTGACTGCAATTACGTTTGAATCAGTGAAGAATGGCACGACGCTACATTTTTTTCTATTATTTTCTCGTAGTAGAAGAAAATTTTAACTCTACCCTAAAATACGATATCTGGTGATTAGGAGAAATACATGCTTTGGGGTACTCAAGAGTTCCCTTAATATAGCCTATATACATACATAACTCAAGAAGAATCAATCAACACTGAATGTCGTATTCAATTTAGAAATATTCAAGAGGTAAAAAATAAATAAATAAAAAGCACACAAACAATGGCTTCCTTACTCCGGCCAGCAATGATTATTTAAAAATCTCCTAATTTCTTTTTGTTGTTGCGAGCATGAACCTCCGGGTTCTTTAACGCGTGTAAGTAATTTTGCTTTTAATTTGTTTCAATTTAATTTCTTCCATCTACTTCCATTTCTACGGTCGTGGAAACCACCATTAACGGCCGTGGGTGTCGGCATGCTGACCACATGCCCCCCATCCTGCTATCTGCCTATGGTAGATGACGCAGCGATTGGGTGGTAGACCTTGTCCCTCCTGGGATGTTAGCGCCACAGAGTTATTTCCATTTCTAAATTACTCATATAAATATACACATATTTGTAAAATGGAGCTTTTAGTGGCAATTCTGAATTCAATATTTAAATTCTTTTGTTCAACTGTTTTTAGTTTAAATACAGTAGGTCTCCTTCGCTGCGGCAGCCATGTTGAAGGAGGCTGCGGGTTCGAGTCCCGCCTCGGGCATGGGTGTTTGTATGGGAGTAGAAAAAAAAAAAAAAAAGGCAAACAGATTAACATGGTAAACGGGAAGAACAGAGGAAAATTAATTCACACAATTGACCACTAGGACAGCTAAAAATAAAAATATATTGTCCTATACTATTTTTTGTATGTATTAATGTAAATTTCTCTGTCTCTCTTTGTAAGAGAGATGATAATTGCAGCCCTTAAACTCGCGCTTTGCTCATCTGGGGGGGGGGGGCTATCAAACAAAGTACACATGTAAGAATATGTTTTGTTTGATAGTACATCAATATTGTACTGTTGTGAGATACAAGTACAGTAATTCTATATCCTTGAACATTCCACACTTTTAACAAATCATCTTACGTTCGTTTATGAAATAACAAGTTTATATAATTTCATACATCAACTTTTAGTTGATGTACCTAGTATCTGTATGTATACATATACAAATATATATATATATATATATATATATAATAAAATATTTTATAATATAATTAGGAGCAATGTTTTTTTTTATTTGGAACAGCGAAAAGCGCGAACTTTTACAAAACAGCTAGTTATATTTAGCTTCAAAGATGATTAAGCAAATTATATTAAAAAAAATATAGCTAAATTTGTTGAATTTCATGAAATGTGTAAGTAAGCGCGAAATACGCCCCCTCCAAGACGAAAATTGAGAAACGTGTGTGAACGTCCTTATTTGCTGCTAAATGGAAAAAGTGACACTAAAATACTGAAAACTAATCATAGATACAATAATCCAAAAACTTTTAAATGTCCTACATAAGGCAAACTATAATTATTATGTTTTATCTTTCAGTCCAGACTAAAAATATTTTCTTTGCCAAATAATATTTTAGGTTATAATACTATTTCTTTTATTTATCGCCGCTATATTTAAGTAGGCTTTTAATAAGAGTAAATTTTTTCAGTATCAAATGAAGTGCTCAATATAACTCCTTTAGCGAAATATCCACCGAAATAGATTGAAATTAAAACCCAAATCAGCCTTTTCATTTCACCAAAATAATCAGGTTTCTAAAAATAATATAATATAATAATTTAAAATTCAATATATCGAATTACCTCTTCTAGGAAAAATATAAAATTTAATTATTCATAAACTGTAAGTTCCTATCTGTCGTTTTTGCGACCCCATAATACGTAGTTTTTACGCTGCTTCAGCAAGAAAAGTCGTAAGATTCATGCTTACGGTTGAGAAAATAATGTGAATGTTACATATCAGGATTTTTTCTTAATTCTTAATGAGAGTAGCAACTTTCATCATTAATGGAGTGTTCAGTGAGAGGAAACGTGTTGCAGTTTGGAAGAGACACGATGTGCTACTTCCGCAGTGGGCGTGGAAATATTATATTAATTTAAAACTGAATTACTGCTACTCGTGACATATAGATTTATAGACAATATTGCCAGCAATACAGCAGACAGAGAAAACTCCAATGCTAAATCTCCCATTTATAATGTTACAGTATAAAAGAGGGAGAAACCATTATTAATGTTAAAAAAACTGCTTTCATTTATAGTCAACAAACTAGTGTACTTTTTAAATAATAAAATAGTTATTTATGATCCAAGTAATAAAACGGGATTTTATTTGCTAGTAGGTATATTTGCGAAACGAACCTGTAAGGGCGAGTGTAGCAATCCTACGAGCAAAATATAATCATTTTGCCATGTGTATCTAACACTATATTTTAGACTGCCGTTAACATTTTTGAAATAATAATAAATGTTAGATTTATTGTAATGAATTACAGACCGTTTAGTCAGGCATGTTGGAGCGCGCAGATAGCTGTTACTGATTTTCTGGTACTCGGCTGCCAACTTAAGGACAGCGCGATTTTTTGAAACGCCATGATAAATTTTGCAATTAGAAAGGTGTTGTAAATATTAAAACTTATCATTTACAAATATTTTAAACCAAAAGTGTATTTTCCATGTAAAGCTATCAAAATTGGTCACTGTGGCATAATTTTCTGCTTTTAATTAATATCATCTACCATTAAAATTGCTCCTTTTACCTTCTTTGTCTAAAAAAGCACTTACGAAACTTCTAGCTGCAACCTCTTAATAATCTCAGGTGAAATTCCCGATAGTTCAATTGGCATATCCGGTGGCTATATGGCCCCGTGAAATTTTCCTGAAATAGAAATGAATACAACTTCGCTTTCACTCGCTGTATCTCTCATTTCTCATTTCCTTCCTTTATTTTTCCCACCTTTAATCTCTTTCTCCTTTCCTTTCTCTCAATGTCTTCCTCTTTCTCCCTTTTACTGTCAAATTATTTTTCTTTCTCTCTCATACTCTGTTTCTCATTCGTCCTCTCTCGAATTATAACAACAGCTATCAAAAAGAGAAGTTATAGCTACCACTCATGTGAATTTGAGTCGTTCAGGAGAGTCAGTTCGTTCACGATGTCACAACACTACTTCTGGAAATATTGGTCTCGATTTGTGCCGCAGTCCTGGAGTTGAAAAGCAAGCTGCCAAAGCTCTTGGCCGAAAACTCAGCCATAACATGATGGAAACGGTTATTGTTTTATGTGCCATATGTAAACTGATATACAACATAAGGCGCAGTATGCACTATGCAAATAATAAATTCGTAGAACTGATTCACGATCAGCTGAAATGAAGGACAATAAAACATGGGAATTGAGTGACGGCAAGGAATGCTAAACTGTAATGGAGAAAGGAATTATATGTATTCTAGGGTTCGCATTTGTAGGCCTGAAGTCTTCAAGATTGAGAATTCTATAACGATGTAACAAGACTTTTTTTTTAATATATGGCTAGCTTATAAACACTCTCCACAGGAAATTTTGTATGAAATAATATTTCAATTAAAAGTAGCAGAAAGAGTGTACAGAAGTCAAACAATGTCATTGGAACTACTTTCAACTAAACTACAAAATAGTTATTTATAAGAAAGATTAAAATAAAATCATTTTATCACCTGTATCATATGTTATTTTTTAGATATACGTTAACATTTGCCACGTTACAGCGCTCACACAGTTGACAGCTGTTGTTGATTTTCTCGTACACCGCTGCCAACATGAAAACTCTTTTCACCCACCAACTATGACTTGAAATCACCGTGAGAAATTTAACATATAAAAAGAGGAGTAGTTTATTATAAAAAATTGTATTTTTTTATAAAACAGTCTATTTAATATTCATGCGAAAATATTTTTAACTAAATGAGTGATTTCCATGTGACGTATACCAAAGTTGCTACCAATGGAGTGGCATAAAGATTTTATAGCACTAGTGCGATAATGTGCAAATCTTCGAGTTTTTTGTGCTATTAGTTCTTTTAATTCAAGCTGTCTAAAAAATTGTTTATATATAATGGTCATAAATGTCAGAGAAAGTCATCCATTTTGCTTCGTGTCACTGAGAACAGGCCACAAAATTTCAAGTCAGAAGGCACTAGCCAAACCAAGAATTTTAGTCGCCATTATTGTTACAGAACATAACATATGAAAAATAATCCTTTCCCCTATTTGTTTTTACACATAAAATATTACAGAATCCTTTTAATTAGTAGTAGTAAGCAGTGGCGGACGCAGGGGGGGGATAGGGGGGTTACATCCCCCCCCCCGAAATTTGAAAAAAAGTACTCTAATTGGCCAGTTTTATAAACTAATTGTATATGTAAGTTGATTATTTTTTTTTGGTATTCTTTCTACCTATTCAAATCCCCCCCCCCCGAAAAAAATTTCTGCGTCCGCCACTGGTAGTAAGTATTCTGCCTTCCGGCAGGTTTTCAAGCTTGGTACGCGAATTTTGTTTTCCAAAACTGTCTATCCTCTGCTTCCTCCTTCAGCATCCAATATTTCCGCTTTTCCCTTAAATCGTCCAACAGCTGAATTCTTCTTCTTCCAAGTCCAGTTGTACCCTCCAGTCTTCCTTCTACGACATCATGTAATAAGCAGTTCCTTCTGAGAATGTGCCCAATCCAGTTTGCTTTCCTCTGACGAATTGTGTGTATGATTGATTTCTTCTCACCCACTCTACTCACTCTTCGTTTGTCACCATGTCCATCCACTTTATATTTTCTATCTGTCTCCAGCACCCCATTTCAAAACTTTCTAAATATTTCTTCTCTAATTTCCTCAAAAAAGTCCATGTCTCTGATCCATACAAAGCAATACTCCAAATATAACACTTCACCAGGTTTTTACGTAGCTCTAGGTTCAGACTACTAGTTAGCAGAGTTCTCTTCTTCATAAATGCTTTCTTGGCCATGGCAATTCTTGATCTTATCTCCTTGGTGCAATAGGCATCTTTCGTCAGTACACTTCCTAAGTATTTGAACTGGTTCACGTTCTCTAATTCTTGATTTCCCATGATAATTTGAAGCGGCTCTTCTCTCTTCGATATCCTCATCACCTTCGATTTACCTATGTTGATTTCCATTCCATACTTTAATTACGCAAAATTAAATGAATAAATAAATAAAAAACACATTCTAACTGAACAACCCACGCCTTTATTTAATAGACTATATAAGTTACTAATTTGTATGTTTTGCATGGTATTAACTAATTTATACTTGAACTGATTGTAAACGGCTGTAATAAACAGAAGCCAAACACATACTACTTTTTTGTTAAGTTACTGGAGGAGATAGAGCAACAACTGGCTAAAATATAGAAAACCAAAACCATTTAGGGTCGCGTGTGAAATTCCAATTATATCGTTAACTTCCGGATAATTCCGAACGCTTCCGAGTAAATACGAATATTCAATCTTGTTCATGTCAAAAGTGACAGTATTAATGCGGCAATTTCTATTATTAAATTTGAATCTAAACACTAACGTAAAATACTAAGGAAACTCAAATAATAATAATAATAATAATAATAATAATAATAATAATAAAATTTTTCAAAATTGAATCGTTCTCGTTCTTTTCAGGATTCTGGTTGCCAATGGCGATCTGAAGGCCGGAAATTAGCGTCTTCCATTAGAATAAAAATTACTTACACATATAAAATTTCTTTTTTTATACGATTTTTCACTTTCGACCTAAGCTTTTCACAGACAGGCGAATAAGTATACACACACAGACATATTTCTGACATTTTTCTCTCACAGAAACTCAAAGCGTGTCTAATACTGAAAACTTGACAGCGAATTTCATGGTAGAACTTCCTCTACCTGTAGTACTAGTAAAAAAAGGGTACATTAACTCAAGCTTCAATATTGCATTCTGTTACTTCAATAGTATTTTAATTGAATAATATTCTTTGCAAATTTGAGTTGTTCTGTATTCAAATTCTCTGTTGACATGTATTTTAAACCCAAGGAATGTAATAAATCTTATCTCATTGGGTTTCAGTGTGTTTTACAAGCAAACATAGCAAATAAGCTAATACAGATTCTGCAACCATCATTCAGCTCGAATATTACTTCATTAAAAACGTAGTACCAAGCATTCAACATAGCTAATGACTAAATAAGGGTAATTAAATCACGGAGGATGAAATGGGCTGGGTATGTTGCGCGCATGGGAGAGGTAAGACATCTAAAAATATTGGCTGGGAGACCCGAAGGGAAAAGACTACTTGGAAGGATTTCTCACAGGTGGGAGGAAAATATTAGAATAGAAGTAGGGTTTGTGAGATGGTTGGATGGAGTTAACAATGAATAATGTTGAATGGCGGGCTCGTGTAAGCACGGTAATGAACCTCCGTGTTCCATAAAATAGATAATATTCATTTAGCTTGCTTAGGAATTATCTTTTGCCATTGAGTAAGTAAGTAATGAACTCTCCAAAAGGTTAAGGTATGAAAATTGCTGGAATGCAAACATTTCAATAATGACTGGAAAAAGAAAGGAAATTACAAATAATGACAGAATCCGTGAAGAATTTAAGTGGGAAGGTATGTGTTAATAGCTGTAAGCATTTCGCAATCAATGGGCAAGTTTGTTTCAGTGATTCTGTCGTGTTGACAGAATATTTTCTGAAAGCGCCTGATCTGGCACGATTAGGCCATCTTTACGACAAATAGCTGCGATTTTTTTAAATGCCTTTAATTCCAAAGGGTGTTTATATATATACATATTTAGGCCTATAAAAAGCCAGAATATTATTTCACCTTATAATCAGATATGTCTTCCCCTTTATACGTTTGTCCGGGAGGACTTATTAAAAATAGCAAATTACCTCCATAAAAGGAGGATTTTTTTTATACTTCTCCATTCCACTGTGCACTTCATTATGTGGTATATTAAGATTTCTTCCTTTCTTTATCTTAGTTTTACCACAGTATAAGTATTAATACTTATACTGTCGTTTTACCTCTCCATCTTACGGATCTTTAAGCGACCCACGCCGCTCGGGTCTTACAGGGCCGCGACCTGTCGGGAGAGGGATTAGACTATGTATTGGATCACATACATACTTTTTTGATCAGGACATGGAGGGCCTTTCCGGATGAGTGATCAGCCCAATACCGGGGCCACCTCCGAGAAAACACGAACACATAGGACGAGACACACCATTCACACTCATTCAGTCTGAACGAGGCGAGGATGGATGAAGATGTTGATGGCCAGATGATATCCGGGGAGCACAAGGCCTAAAGTTACCCGACATTTGTCTCACAGGTGAGGAGAAACCACCTAGGAAACTTGTCCCGACCAGGATTCGAACCCGGGCCCGTTGCATGAGAGGAGCGAACGCATCCCCTGCGTCACAGTGGTATAATACCATTAATAACAATAATTATTTTTTCCTATTGATTTAGAGCTCCAGCAATAACACAATTCCACTGCAATTCGTTTTTTTATATTTCATATTTGTTTAAAAAAACTGTGCTAAGTATGTTGCATATAGGCTACATTCTCACATACGGTAGACGTATTAAGATTTGTATTATTGAAGGTTTTAGAATTTAGGTCGACGAAAGAAACCGATATGTACCATTGAAAAATATTCATTCTGCGAAGTCAGCCGGAACTAGTGATGGGAAAAATCGAATGATTTTAACAATCGAATGATCATTCGAATGCAGAACTAAACATTTCGAATGAATATTTCGAATGAAATCATTCGAAGTGTTTTATTCATAGAGGGATAGTTACATGCAACCTACGAGATGTTCATTCGCTAGCTTCAATATTTTTCGAATGAAATCTTCCGTTCTCACTTCACTTCATTGGCATTCGAAAGCGGGTAGATTTAAATTTAGTGCGCACATTTCCGGCAGAGAACAATGCGGCCAGCTTTCAACAAACACGGCCTCCAGAGATGTTTATTATTTTAGTCATGTAGTCTCGAACAAGTGCTGTAGTAAATACAGTAAATTAGGCCTAACATGAAATTTCTTGAAGTCCTACAAATATAAATTGCTTAATGCAGCAATAACCAGGCAACTTCGTAGTTATTATTTGAATTTGCATATCTGTGGTGTTAATAATAACAAGCATAATACAATCAAGTACAAAATAATATAACTTTTCAATTTACGAAAAAGTAAAAATTATGTAATTTCAAGACACGTTCTTAAAGCTTTAAATCAATCATAAATAACATAAAATCTGTTCATATTAGTTTTCTCTTTGGACTTACAATTTTAAATAAAATACCAGTCAATCCTTTTGTCTTGCAATAAAAGCTCATATGACTTTCCTAATAACAAAAATAAGTTTGCATCATTATCTTTGACTATAAAAATCATTTGCCGTAGGTTAATTTTAATATCCCATTCACAAAGGATTGAATATTTACTTATCACGACTTATCGTTACTATTCACCTAATAATATCATAATCATTATAACTGTATAGGCCTATCAATCCCAATGAATAGAGAACATAACGACAACAGAAACAGATTATTATTATTATTATTATTATTATTATTATTATTATTATTATTACACGGCTTATTGGTATACCCTAAGCTCCTAATTAAGCGATGTAATATGTAATATGAAGCTAAAGCATGGAAGGATAAATATAATACACAAAAAGACAATAGTAGGCCTAAAATAAATAAATATATTTTCACGACCAAATTTGAATACAACGAAATGAAATGTATATAATCTTAGTATTAGGTCCATTCAAATTTTCAAGTTTAATAAATAGTAATTAAGGTAAATAAGTTATTAAATTGATTATGTACAGTGTATTCTTCAGTTTATTTTATTACGTTCGGAAATCCGAATAACTATATTGTCAGTTATATGCGATGCTGTAAAGTAATTATATCTATAATTCGATAAGATCTCCAAATCTATTTAAATCTGAAGATTTCAAATTATTATTTAATAGGGTAGACATCGTTCGTTTAACTAAGAAATTCAATAACACGTATGTGAGAGCATATGTGAAACAAATTTAGTACTATTTATTTTATTACTGTGTTATAATAGCATACTGAAGGTAGTGTTACGTCATATTGCAGTATTTTTGCATAAATGCAGACATAACTGTTCAAAGACAACGAATCAAAACAAGACAAGAAATAACACGAACATTTCAGTTAATAAACAGTAGAATAAAGTTTAGTACAATGCTATTTTCATGCACTATAGAAGTATGTTTGTTGTTTTATATATAATTTTCTTGTATAATTAGGAACCGACAAAAGCAATTCAAGGTATCTGCAAAGCCTGGCCGAAGAGTATTTCCGCCTGAGTAAACTGAGCCGTGATTGAGCACATGTAGGTTGGCGATGGGGTCTGGTTTTTTTCCTTCCTTTCTTCCTAATGTTTCCCCTTTATTAGGATGTGGAAATTGAAAAGACTACAAGTCCATTCACCTTCTGAACACTACCCTTTAGGGGTGGATGATTTTTTTTGAGGATTTTAAAAGGGAAAAATGCAAGCATTCCCACTTTGGTGGCAATACCATTAAAATAAATTAGATGTTGCCAGTTCTCTGACATGCTGGAACACTGCAGATCTTTAGACAAAAACAGTAGAAACAACAGAAGTGAAAAGGTTAAATTAGTATACCCATAGGCCTATTATAGTTTGTCGCGGAAAATATGCTCTTACTTAGATAATTTATAAAATATGAAGGTAATTGGAACATGTCTCAGTTAACTAATTCAACTGTTCAATGTGGTATAGAATTATTAATTATGATTGATATCTAAATGGACTCTAAACAACATGTTGCAATGTTGCCTCCTGATTAAGTAATCTGATCTCGAGTCAATAATTAAAGTATAACTTAGAATATTACTTTTGACTGGTATAATTAACTTTGTAAGATTGTAAATACTCATAGCTTAGGTTGTTGAAGATATGCATTTATGTAAATAGCTAATGTTGGTACTGCTTAAAAATCTTATAAATGTATCAAATATAAAAATTTGAATGGCTGTATTTAATATCATAATTCATAACATACGGTAATTAATCAAATAAATAATCCATTTGAAAATGCATATGTTTCATGTAGAAGCTAATGATGGATGTAAAATAGGAACAATCTGTGAAAAATTGAACTTTTTAATATTCGAGAGAACGGCTATTTTATTGTCAAAATATATTTTGTAGCCTGGGGTTGAAACTAGCTCTGCGTCATGCCATCCCCGTTTGGAATGGAAGTTACCGAACGCTTTGCTAACTGGGACACGATGGAACACGAAAACAATCGAATGAACGAGAGAACGAGCCGAGAAGCCAGATTCCGAGAGGTTGAAGAAGCATTCGAATGAATTCATTCGCTTTCACACTTCAGTTCAGTAAGCGAAGCGCTCTAACCCTAGTCTGGAGCAGAGCAAAATCATTCGAATGATTTTTTAACATCTCGAACATTTCGAATGATTTTAACAATCGAATATTTCGAATGAATTCATTCGAATGGTTCCCATCACTAGCCGGAACCTTGGATGGTGGAGTGAGATGAGGCTTTCATGTTTTGGAAAGAACTATAATAGGCCTATATAAGTTACTGTAGTTTAAAGTGAGCTGATTTCAATGACATAAAATCAGTAGTAAGAGCATTTTGGTCGAAATAATTGAGAGATTAATCACCATTCTTTCTCCATTGTTGAGTTATTTTAGCACCTTGTCCATATTTTAAAACCAAAATTGCCCCTAAAAATCCCACGAGATCCTTTTGTGTGGGCATTCTTTACACTTGGGAAGTCCATCGCGTCATAAGCAGTTACTTTATACGAAAGAAATGCCTGGAGCAAAATCACTTTCCTGAAATACTGTAACATTCCAGTGTTTTGTAAGTCACGGTCACCATGCCAGGGTGGAGAAAGTTTCCTGTTGAGACAAACCGCTACAATAAAGATTTCTGCTGCAACTGTGCCCACAAGAGTTCATTCTCCGCTTCCAACTACAGACTGTGGGCAGCTCTGGGGTTAGACCTGTTTATTTTTTCAGTAGACCTGGGATTTTAGGCTCTAAAAAACTTGGCTTTAGGCACCCAAAATAGGCTTTTAAAACAAGTAAATTGGCTTTTAAAACAAGTAAATAGGCTTTTAAACTAGAAAATAGGCACTTAAAATATGCTTCAAAAATGTGTAAACAGACAAAAATAGTCTTTACAATATTACAACATACACTTAAACCATAATGAATATTCATTATGCTTAAACTGTAACTTCATCTTTTTATTACTTTTAGAAACGTGGTAGACCTATGTATCTATTCTTAACAGAAATAACTGCAAACTTAAGACAGAATTTAAAAGACTTTTATCAAAAGCAGTTATGGGTCATTAGAAAAATTAGATCATTACAGGCCTTGAAGGGCCTTGGATTTCAAGAACGGCCTGCAGATATTGGATGGTCGTGTGGTTAACACTTGCTTGCTCCTTGTTCTATTGAGCTAATCCTCCTCCTCCCCCGTCAATCAGCATTCCTTTGGCAACAATTGTTTGGGAAAAATAAAGTTTCTGTGAAAAACTGACCCTTTGCTGGTCTGCTCTTCAATCAAGGATGTCCATGATTGTAAAAATTACAGCAGGTTAATTTCATTTTAAATGTACAAAATAGGCATTTTAGGCACTAAAATAATAAAATAGGCTCTAAAGGCCCAAATAGGCATTTTAGGGCATTATAAAACTCTATAAATGCAAGTGATTTATTATGAAACATCAACATATTTAAGTTTTTCATGTTATTTCATAAGGAACAAAATAGGCATTTGCCTTAAATCCCAGGTCTATTTATCAGGTAATGAATACTGTAGAATCGATTCTAGAAATGCCAATTGTACAATAGATTTTCTGGGTTGTAATAATATGAAATTGAGCTACAAATGATGCAGGAACTAAACAACTGCAGCAAAAATGGCGACCTATCGATGAACGTGAATAAATCACAAGTAATGACAAACAGCCAAGCCATACCAATCAAAATTGACTCAATAATGCTACTTCGTTAATGATTCTTAGCGACACATTGCTTGTTTTCGTCTCAAGTTGGCACAGGAATTAATGGAACCTCATGTTAATGTTTTGCAATCTCTGAGAAATAGATAAAACAAGTTCTCACCAGTTCATTCATATAATTTTCATTTTAACATTTCTATTTTTATTTTAGTGAAAAGGTTTGTGCATCTGCTGCTATTTTAAACCATGATAATTTGTTATTGGTAATAATACATGCCATTAGCTGTGTGTTTAATTTACATGCTAAAAATGTTACTTAAAAAAGTTGAATGCCTAAAAATAGTAACACAGTGATATAGATTTTAATTGTAAGAGTATTTGAACGATCTATCTAAGGTTAAGAATAATATCGCAAAAAAATAAATAAATAAATAAATAAAATACACGTTAATTTAGTAACTTATGAGTCTTATGACTAAAGAGTGTTCAGTAACAAATTCTAAAGTGCATTTCCTCTGGTTTTAAAGTCTTACGTGAAGACAAATAGGTGGAACGTATGGAATCTGAAAGAAGACAATGCACTTCTTATGTGAGAAGCCAACAAATATAACGCCCAAGTGCAATGCATTATTGTGAATACAAGGTGTGGCAAGTCTTCAAGTTTCTTAGTGAACCGTAAAGTCGGTTCTGGCACATTCCCACTTCCGATAACCAACGTGATTTGTGGTATGTCTGCTACATGTGGGAATCTCTTGCTTTATGTACTGAACTTCCAATTATCTCACCACTTTCTCTACATAATGATTACGATCTTCTTTTCATGTTTGGAGTTTATTTTTCGGACGTAGTCTATAACTATAGGCATATAGACCTACATCATTAGTACTAATACGGACCTTTTTTCTCTATACACAATTTGTATCTCTCCTACTAGTAATACACCTATTTATTAATATTGTTGTTAACGTATTATAATTATATGTATATCCATCTATTTGTCCACTACCACAGCGAAAGTTTTCCTGAGAGCTACCCCTTCTACATAAAAAGAATCAGAGGGATTTTAAGAAAACGAAGTAAGTTGAGAACAAAGATGGTTAATTCAAATAATTTTGTACGTTGCATGCTTGACCACTGCCAAATTAACAGCTTAAAAATCCGGCTGAACTTAAAATTCACGAACAAACAATTAAAACAGAGTTAGGTCGAATGCGACGAATATTAGCAAGTAAGGCAAGGCAAGGAAGGAAGGAAGGAAGGAAGGAAGGAAGGAAGGAAGGAAGGAAGGAAGGAAGGAAAAACGTTAGAAGATGTTACAAGATTTGGAGGAACTAGAATACGGTTAATTTCACAATAGAATAAGCAATACATGGGACCCCCTGCGAGGGCTCGTGTTTAGCATCGCTGGCTATGGATTCGATCCCCCGTACCTTCTCGGATTTTTCTGGGCCGGGGAGGTCTGGAACGCGGTGCACTCAGCCTCATGATACAAACTGAGAAGCTATTTGATGGAAAAGTAGCAGCTCCACCACCATTAACGGCCATGAGTGTTGGCTTGCTAGCACATAAATATCTGCCTGTGGTAGATGACGCAACGGTCGAGTGGTAGGCCTAGACCCTTCAGGGATGTAGCGCCACGGATTTTAGTTTTAGACAATACATGGATAAATATGCCATTTTGACACTGCTGCAGTAACTTGCTAATAGAGACTGCATTACACTTTGGCATACCAGTGAAGAAATTAGGTTAGCTGATGGTCTGCTGTAGTAGACCAAACTCAACCAACAAAACTGCACGGTACAATAATTTTATAGTATATTGCGATACAAGTGCCGTAAGCGGTGCCTACGGATCGAGGAAAGAGTTTGAAAAAACGAGGCGCTTGCGCTGAGTTTTTTTTTCAATTTCCGAGATCCGTTATGCGCTCACGGTACGATTATTGCATGCTATTTTTTGCACGATGATTATTTATATCAATTTATTTATATTAATTGAGTTATTAGCTGAAAATATTATGTTTATACACTATTGAAGATGGATGTTATATTTCAGAAAGTGATTCGCATTTGTTGGTTGTTATGGGGACCGAATATTTGTCCTGTTAAAGTCGCCACAAACCGGGGGGGGGGGGGGAGCCTTGGTTCCGGTCTTCCATAAAGGCATTATGATGGTTTTACTTACGGCACTTGTGCTTTTTGTAATTTTTACCGCACGGAGATTTCTTTTGTTTCCATAGCAACCAGATTGCGTGCGGGAATGTCAAGTTACGATCCACGGCAACAATATTCGTAAGTACCACTAATTAGTTAAGTCGTGCAAAAAAGATCTAAAGTATTCACATTAGCCTAACTGCACTTTCCGAACAAAATAAGACGAGCAGACACAAATCTATCTGCACTTTGTACTCTTTCGGCTTTTTCACTAAATGAAACTTAAGAATACAAAGTCATTCCACAATGCGATGTCTTTGTTTGCTTGATCACCACAGACGCAAGGAAGGAATGACAACACGAATAACCTTGAACATAATATAAATTATTAAGAAAGAGGGGCACACACATCTTCACTCTTACGGCATAATGTATAACTGGATATTTTATTTATTAAAAAGAAAGCAGTGATACCCTTCCAAGGATGTTACTCTATTGTACAGGATCATTTCATTTGAATATTATAGCCTTTCTATTTACATGTGCATAGCGCAAGGCATTACAATAGTGTCTTCAGTTTCTTACACCTATCTCCTGTTATTAATTCCAGTAGACTTCATTACGTCATAGATTAACATACATACTGAACATAGGCGTAGCGAGGGGGGGGGGTTTTGGGGGTTTGAAAACCCCCCCCCCCCATTGATTAAAAAAAGGAAAATTGTATAATTTTTTTAAGTCTGCCCATAAATTGCTTAATACAAGTACAGAAGTAAATGATTTATTTTGCCTGGCAGAGTTAAGGCCATAAGGCCTTCTCTTCCACTCAACCAGGTTTCAGAAAAAAAAACAAATAATAAATTAAATAAGTAAAAAGCATAGGTTTCATAAAAAGCATAGGCTTCATAGAGAGCGTAAGTGTCATCAAAGAAAATAGTAATAATGTTACAAGTAAAACAAGGAATATGTAAAATTATGTTATAATGGAAATTTAAGTCTAGCTGTAGATACGTTATAAGGAGACTAAGTAATGTTATATACAGTGAAAGATGGAGTGACTACAAAGAGCTAGTTCTGTTCAGTGGGCAATAATTGTTTAATAAGCGCAGATTTGAAAGAGTGTACACTCCGACTACCCCTAATATCTTGTGACAAGGTATTCCAAGAACGGACTGTGGCTATGGTGAATGAATGAGAGTATGAGGTTGTATGATGACTAGGAATTGATAACAGAGAGTTGTGCTGCGAGCGTGTACCATAATTATGGTAGGAGGATAGAAATGTAAATCGGGGAGCCAAGTAAAGAGGTATGGAAAACTTAAGAATTTGGTATAATAAGCACAGAGAGTGGACCAAACGTCTATTATGCAAACGAAGCCAAGACAGTTGCTTGAAATATTTTGAGACATGATCGTGGAAACGAATGTTAAAGATAAAACGAACACAAGTATTATGAACACGCTGAAGTTTCTGTGACAATTCAACACTCAGATCTCCATACAAGATGTCGCAGTAGTCGAAATAAGGCATCACTAGGGTCTGTATGAGGGTTTGCTTTATTCTAGTAGGAAGGAAGTTTTTCAGTCGTTTTAGAGCATGCATGATAGAGAAAGCCTTTTTACATATTTGCTTGATTTGGGAATTCCAATTCATGTTTGAGTCGAGATAGATACCTAGATTTTTTACTGTTTCTGTGTAAGGGATAATAGTGTTGTTCAGTGTCACTGGTAGCAATGTAGCCTTGTTGATGGATGACACGAGTCTTTGCTGTCCTAATACAATAACTTGGGTTTTGCTTGGGTTAAGTTGTAAGCCAAATTTGTTTGCCCAGTTACCGATTGATTGTAGATCTTCGTTAAGGAATGTTACAGAGTCATTAATTGCATCGGGAGGTGAGTGAATATAGATCTGAAGGTCATCTACGTACAGGTGGTGTTGGGAGTGTCTTATGTGACTAGATATATCATTTATGAATACGGAGAATAAGAGAGGCCCTAATACAGACCCCTGGGGAATGCCTGCCTTCACACATCGCCACGATGAAGAGCGCTTGTTATCAGTAACACATTGCTGACGGCCGCGAAGGTAGGATTCCATCCACGTGATTGCAGTGTCAGACAGATACAAAGATTTCAACTTTGCAATAAGAATGTCAGTATCGACTGTGTCAAATGCACGGGAAAAGTCAAGAAGGGATAATACAGTCAACTCACGTCTGTCCATGGCCTCACGAGTATCTTCAACGATTTTAAGGAGTGCAGTAGAGGTACTGTGATAAGTCCTAAAGCCAGACTGGAGTGGATCGAGCAAGTATAAAGCGTGGGAAGCTTAAAACTCGTTATTTTGCGTCTTAATTTTTAAAATTTTCCGGGGAAGGACCCCCGGAAGCTTAAAACTTGTTATTTTGCATCTTAATTTTTAAAATTTTCCGTGGGAGAACCCCCGGAAGCTTAAAACTCGTTATTTTGCATCTTAATTTTTAAAATTTTCCGGGGGAGGGCCCCCGGACCCCCTCTCCTTCCATACTCGCCAGACCCCGCGGATGTTATAGCCCCCCCCCCATATGGTCGGCCTGGTTACGCCTATGATACTGAACACGGAGCCATTTGTTTTAGATGTGTGCTGATTGCCATTAAAAGCCGCATATGGCTTGGAAAGAAAAGGAGAAGAAAAAAACCCTCATTGCCATAATATACGAGTACAGCCTACATACAGCCTATGTAAGCCCATGTAGGCTATCAGAAAGGTTGTATGGGACATACTAAATCAAATCAAATTAGGATAAAATACAAAAACGTCTAGTTCGAGTTAATTATAAATATATTTAAACCACAAAAAATCAATAGGCTACTATTGAAGAGAACTGTAGTATTGTGTATAATTAGGGTATACTGTAACTTAGCAGTAATATAATCATTGTAGTATAATAAGCCTGTTTGTAATTTTTATGCTGATGAGAATAAATATACAGTCACATTATACGCAGAGTGATATTTAACTAATTACAGATTGCTT
This sequence comes from Ectobius pallidus, assembly GCA_964059195.1. Lineage (NCBI taxonomy): Eukaryota > Metazoa > Arthropoda > Insecta > Blattodea > Ectobiidae > Ectobius > Ectobius pallidus. Next base: position 58,751,240 of record CAXKWD010000009.1, read on the forward strand.
TGTAGTCTGTAGAGCTGATGTATATCAATATAAGCCCATCAAGTTATATCAGCAGGTCTATAAGTTTAAAATCAATGAAGAAAATTTTGGCGGAATAGCAGGTTTTCATAAATGACAATTCTAACGAGTTGATATAATTCCTTATATAGTAACAACTAGCCGCAATAGCACAAATATTCAACACCCTTTCTTATAAAAAAAATTGAAATAGGAACATGAAATAAATTAATAAATCACGCATAAAATGGGTCATGGAGCAAAGAGCAATGAAAACCATTTATTTTAATCCATTAATACTGTTTAATAAAGTCAACCACGGTGGTGCAAGGAGTGTGCCAGCCTCTGGATCAGAAGTTCACGGGCCCAAGCCCGGGCGAAGTTAATGGGATTTTCAGGTCGTAAATATTCAGGTGTCTCGCTGGAGCGTTGGGTGATATGTCTTGCAGTATCTAATTCTAATTTCTTTTGCCTCCCTTGATTCGATTCATCTACTCGCATAGACGACATTGCTCTGACTCTTGATCAAATATTTGATATAGGCTATATACATACACACATATGTCAAATATTGAAATAATACTGCACAAATAAACAAATAAACCGGCTCGCATGGAGTTTGATGCAGTCAGGCGTGATTTTCAAACTCCGGAAGGACGTCATACGCATAAAAAAAGTACATTACTTCCTCGTCATGTTTCTCGGATAAAAACCGTGCAAAATACTTTTTCGTTCTTAAGAGGGTCGGTAATTATCAGTTAGTAGCATATGAAATGATATACTTCCAGCAATCTTCAAGGTATGTCCTACTACCAGATCACAACATGACTCTATTTTCAATACCTATCCATAGAACATCCATATATTCCCGGTCTTTTACTGTAACTTCTGCACGATGCTCCAGCATCAGGGTCTGCTGTAGGCCTACGCTGTCAACATTTAAAACTAGGATAAACGAATATCTCTCCAGAAAACGCTATTTTCTATTTTTTAGGTATTAAGCATTTGCGTTTTATTGTTTCTTGTATATTGTAGATCTAAGATAAGTTACTTATTTTTCTAGTGTAACACACTTTACTAAAATAGTTTTATTTCATGTAACATAGACTAAATTCACCACTGTATATGTATGTATCTAGTGTATTATTATTCCTTATAGAACTATGTTAGTGTATTTGTTTGTATCTTTTTTTCTGTCTCTGGTTGAGTGTAAGAGAAGGCCTTAAGGCCTTAACCAGGGGTGCCCACAGGGGGGGGGGGTTAAGACGCAGACTGCGTCATTGAAATTTCTGGGGGGGGGCAAAATATTATCGTTTTATGAATTTTCTGGGGGGGGGGTTGAAAATTGTTGCAAAATTAACGTTTTATATGTTAAAAATAAAAATAAAAACGGTCAAGTTTTATAACTCCAAAAGGTCTCTTCTAACAGTGGATTAGGAAAGGGGGGTCCAGGGGGGTTTGGACCTAAAATTCTATATTTATATTTTAAAAAAATATTTATTTAATTAAACAAGATTTGTTGGTGTGTCAAATATGATATAACAGTTATTTTCTTTTCATAACATAATGAGTAGGCCTATTATATCCACTGTTCCATGTGTTATTCAACTTTTCTTATAAATAGTAATAAGTATTATAACTTAAGTAACATATTCTTGTTTAACTTGCCATGTCTTAGAGTCTGGTCTGGTACCCTATGATCCCCAGGTGGGGCGAAGGGGCCTCCTATGGAGGTTTCATTACCTATACTAATTTTGATATGCTTATTTTCCGAGAGAGGGTAGAGGGACAGGTGCTAAGCCCATCGCCTCGCAACCCCCCTCTGGAAACTAAGTATTTCTTGGACGTGAAAGGGCCGAGAAATTTTGTCCAGAGGCTCTAATTTAGGCTTGGAGTTCTTTTACGTGCCGTAAATCTACGACACGGGACCCCCAGCTTAAAGTCCCTCCCGGAGGACTCCGTGCCCAGGATTTTTACGTCCTGAAAAATCCATCGACCGCGGCCGGGTTTGATCCCGCGCCATGCGGATCTAGAGGCGGGCACGCTACCTCTGTACCACCGCGGTCGACATGTCTTAGAGTATAGTAAACAAATTTGCTAACTAGTTTTTCATTGCTAAAATGGCATAAAATGTGATTTTCATTCGTTCAACATTTAAAAATTTCCCGGGGGTGGACACCTGACTTAGGTAACATTTTCTTGTTTACATTGGCATGTCTTAGAGTACGGTAAACAAATTTCATAACTAGTTTTTTAGTGCTAAAATAGCGTAAAATGTGATTTTCATTAGTTCAATATTTAAAAATTTTCAGGGGGTGGAGTCCCCACTTAGGTAATGATTTCTTATTTACATTGGCATGTCTTAGAGTATGGTAAACAAATTTCCAATCAGTTTTTTAGTGCTAAAATAGACTAAAATGTGATTTTCGTTAGTTCAATATTTAAAAATTTCCTGGGGTGGACACCTGACTTAGGTACTGGTAACAATTTCTTGTTTACATTGGCATGTCTTAGAGTATAATAAACAAATTTCCTAACTAGTTTTTGAGTGCTAAAATAGCGTAAAATGTGATTTTCATTAGTTCAATATTTAAAAATTTCCGGGCGTGGCCCCCTACTTAATGATTTCTTATTTATATTGGCAGTCTTAGAGTATGGCAAACAAATTTCCTAACTAGTTTTTGTGTGCTAAAATAGCGTAAAATGTGATTTTAATTACTTCAATATTTACAACTTTTCTGGGGATGGACCCCCTACCCCCGACCCCCATTTTTTATTCCAAACCTCCCCCCCGCACTTTCGACCCTCCCCGCAATTATTTTCTGGCTACATCATTGTTGCACTTATTATATTATTAATATAATGTTACAAAATGCCCAAAGAAGTTAAAGCAACAAAAAATAAGTGAATTAAAAAAATAACCCCCCCTAGAAAATATCATATGGGCGCCCTTGTCGACAGCCAATCAGGTTGGGGGGGGGGTTGTGCGCAATGAAGTTTGGGGGGGGGGGGTCAGCAATGAAGTTGGGGGGGGGTGAGTCATGAAGTTTGGGGGGGTGGGCACCCCTGCCTTAACTCTGCCAGTTTAAATAAAGATTTATTATTTATTATTACTAGTGTAAACAATAGTCTATGTTCATTAAAATACAAACTTAAATACAGTACAAACTTTCTACTTTTCGACTAGGCATTAAACAAGACAGGGTAATGTTCACTGCGGTCTATGACCTTCAGAGTTGTCGGCACACATGGATTTTTTTCCCCTGCTCCTTAACTGCAGATCATTAAACGGACCGTAAAGCAACCACAACACTTGAAATCTAAATTAAACACTGCTGACACAATTACCGTCTTGTTAAACATCGCATCCGTTCAAAAATCCCGGTCAAGTTCATACACCATACAAAAACTTAATAAAGTGGCAACTTAAACACCAACTTTGTTTTATCACCAATATTTGTCGCGTTCGTCTTTTCACCTACTTTCGCTTCTGCGAATATACCTCTAATTATGGATAAAATATAAAATGAAGAAAATCAAGACGTTATGGAGTACAAATTGTATGGTGTGTTAGCACGTACACAATTTAGTCGGGGCAAGTTACGTAGGTGGGTTTTTCCTCATCTGTGAGACAAATGTCGGGTCACTTTAGGCCCTTCTGGTCCCCAAATATCACCTGACCGTCATTATCATCTTCATCCCATCCTCGCCTTGTTTGGAGTGTGTGAGTGTGTGTGAATGGTGTGTCTCGTCCTATGTGTTCGTGTTGTCTCGGAGGTGGCCCCGGCATTGGGCTGATCACTCATCCGGGGAGGCCCTCCATGTCCTTGTCTGGTCAAAAAAGTATGTATGTGATCCCAAGATAATCCCACTCCCGGCAGGTCGCGGCCCTGTAAGGCCCGGGCGGCTTGGGTCGCTTAAATCCTAAAAGGGAGAGGTAAAACTAAGATAAAGAAAGAAAGAAAGAAAACAGAGCATATTAAAATAGCCTACTTACTGTATTCTGATTGGATTGTGTTAATTTGCTTCATTCAGTCTGTGTTGAAAAGATGTAATTAATTCTTTAGACGACACTCTGTTATTTGAAAGAACAGTATTTCCAAACAGCCGGCTTACTGTATAATTTGTATATGGTAGGCCTATACATTTAAGTTAAACTGAGTATTCTGTGGCAAAGCTTCTGGTCTGAACGTTTTCGTATTTTTTTAGATAATATTTTCTTCTTATTCTTTAATTTGTAATTCTAGGCCTATATCTCTATAGTATGCATGTATAAATGCATCATTGATTGTAATTATCCCAGTAGAATGGTCCAATGATCTTAACTTCAATAGGTAAAATAAGCAAATTTTATTTTAGTAACTTCTGGCACTAAGAGTTCAAATTTCAATCCCTAGCGATGACTGACGAGTCTACCCCTCATCGCTAGGGGATCTGAAAGGTGTGATAAAACATCCCATCTTAATTGGAGAGTAATATTTCGTTAAAACAAATGGCTCATATCTGGGTTTGTACACGAAGTGTGCCATGTGGTTGCGTGGACCCCAGCTTGCATCACTCCCTTTGGCTACCGACGAACTTTTGTCTCATTGATGCTTGACTTACAGGCTGGGCAACTACTTTATTCATATGCCAATGACGGTCACTTGTTATATGGTCCATTTTCCCCGTGCAAAATATATTCACAGATTCTAGTGATATCAGTGTTCGTGACAACATGTAGAGCTAGGTTTGTGGCACTTAAGTTAGGAACAGTAATATTAGTATTAGAAGCCGTTCCAGCGTTCTTGAAACTAGATCTTGGATGCGCAGTGGAGATAAATGCTTCATGCCGGTTGTCGACCAAGAGCAAAGCTAAGTTAGTTAGTTAGCTAAGTTAGTTTAGATTTCATATGTAGTTGTGGCGACAAAACTACATATGGAATCCGGCATAACTATATATGAAATCCCTCACTGTATGTGAGCTAAGCTAAGTTAGTTTAGCTTAGCTCTTGGTCGACAACGGCATCACTGTTGGGAGATGGAATATTGATTTTCTAAACCACGTGCTTTTTATGTGCACGAATAGGTCTTGACGGCTGTGGAGGGATAAGGACAGTAGGTAGTATAGCAAATACTCCCTCCCTATCCTGCGCGAGATTTTTAAGTCATGTTTCAACTGAAATGGAACAGCGTCTAGAGAAATGTAGAGCTAGGTTGGTAGCTTAGGTTAGAAACAGTGATGATAGTGTTGATCGCCATCTTTACAGCCCTGTTTCTGGATCGCGTGACTCAATCTCTCCCTCTTCTTCCACAGCTGAGCAGACGATTCTCGTGAATACTCATCACTTTATATTGTCATTTTAGGTTAATTTTGTTTGAATCTCTTAGCGATTTTACTTACCATCCCTGCAAGAAATATATGCTCATACAGTAGTAGAACTTAAATTATCTGAACTCCTACTATCCGGATCGATTTGAGGCCGTATTCAAGTGGTTTTTGCAGCTGTGAACATGGGGAAACCCTCTAAAAGAGCCGATTATTTACGGAAAAGCAACACTTTTAGCCGAAAAAATCGGCGATGTCATCAAAACAACTGACTCTTCAGATATGTTTAAGAAGTGACAATTTATGTAGCCTAAGTGCAGTACTATACAACTTAGTTTTTAGCTATTCAAATCGATACCATGTCATGACTTTCGAAAAATTCTTTCATATCTTTACGTTTCATGCTTCCCTAAGTACGAACCACCGCCCGCTCAAAAAAAAATTGTGATAACGCTAGCGGCCGTAATTATGAAGATATTTGAACCAAATTTTATTATGTTATTTCTAGGCCCAATAGTTCGGACAAGTTCGTTAATGAGAAAAATTGGCCCAAGGGGAGGGTCGGGGGAGGGGGTTGAAATTTTGAAATATTTATATCTCGGCCCCTATGAAGTATAGAGGGAAACTTTGTTTGAATAAATTAGAGAACTCCCTATGGAGTTCACAGTGACACCAACGATTCGGGGGTTTTGGGGGTACGAGTGGGGGTGGTTGGTTGGGGGATCGAAATTCGAAATTTTTGAAACCACGTCTTATGGGGTATCATTGAAAAGCTCTTGATAAGGCGGTTTCTCGATAGCTCTCATATAAGGCGAGATTTAACACTTCGAAATCTACCTCAGCCTGTAGACCTGCCTAAAGGGAATTTTTTATAAGAAATTACCAATCTTCATGATTTATCCAATTATGCAGATATTTAATTTTCTGGATCGGGTCCGGCACCAATTAATTCGGATAATTGGAGTTCTACTGTATGTGGATTCTAACGTAAAATTTGACTGTTTTTCTTGAAGCTTTATAAACCCCATCTATTGTAGCAGCCTTTGCTGTACAAACACTATGCAATAGTAATTTGCAGGGCCGTAGCAAGGTACTTCTGCGCCCTTGGCGAGTCTGACAAATCTGCGCCCTCCAATACTGGGGGTCTGAAATTTTTTTTTTTTTTTAATTTCTGTAAAATTGTTTATTATTTTAATATAAAAACACTGTTATTATCAAAGAAAACCTAAACCTCAATTTGAAAATGAACTAAGTGTTGTACTTTCAAGGTACTAAAACCTTATTTTGAGACGACTGAAATACTTAAAAAATAATTAATTCATAAAATCTAAATTTTTTATTGCTTGATAAATTGCCTAAAAAAGGTGGTATTTTTCATGGTTAATTTTGCGCCCTCATTATACCTGCGCCCTTAGCGGGGGCCCACCTCGCCACTGCCTAGCTACGGCCCTGGTAATTTGTATACAGTACTAATGGCTCAAGCTTATTCATGCGCATGAATAAGGGAATACTCCCATCCCATCATGGCAGAGCAATGCACATAACGTGGGCTTCCAAGTTAGAAATAAAGACCACAGCTTGGCTTGTATGACAGACAGCTCGGTTCTACACGTGGAAGCCGCACCTCTGCCTTAGCTTAATGTCAAACAGTACAACAGTCATCTCTGTTTATTCTGATCCCTCCTCGCAAACAGATGTCCCTTACCAATTTTATCAACTCGAAAGTAAAAGTTAAATATAGTTTATTGTTGTTATTAGCTTTGAGTGTCAACTGCTTGCTGAAAGCTTCTCCCATTTTTCCCGCGTTGTCTGTTTGTTTCTGTAGGCCAGTTTACTCCATTTTGTTGTTTAAATTCGCCTCTTCATCTTGTTCGCTGCCTCTCTCTATTACATTTTTCCTCCAATTGCATCCATTCCATGCACAGTTTATTCTATCTATTATTGGTTCTCTTCATTGCGTGCCCCGACGAAGGATGGAGCATAAGTTATGGCAACCTTTCCCCCCTTTTTGAAACTGTGGGAACATTTTGAGATTTTGAAATATACAAATGAAAGGGCCGGGTATGAAATGTATGTATGATGCAGATTATGGGTACTAGACGTACGATAGAGTAGAGAGCAGACGCCCATAAATCTGTGGCTTGGTTCTAAAAGGACCAATGTCATAAAACTTGCTTTTGAGATAACTGTAGAAGTAACACTTTTTGCTGAAAACTTCAGATATTGGCCTCTAAGGTTTCTGTATTATATCTATTAATAGCAACAGAAATTGGTACTTTTATTATACGAAAGATAAAGAGTAGCAGAGCTCAATAATGCATAAATCTCATTTTTGCAAGAAATTGACATTGGCCCTTTTAGAATGAAGTCACAGAAATATGAATAAACGACGGCATCATGCCACTCTACTGTATTGCAGTAGCTGGAAGCATTAAAACACACATAACCCAACCTATAAAACCTTCGAAGTTCGGTATGGAAGGTCCTTATTCCCAAAGATTTCACCAGCTCCCTGTGGCATTCTTTGGCTATTCTGACGTAAGAACGCTGCCCACATGTTGTCACTTCCATTCTGCACGGCAGTAAACTCACAACTTAATCCCTCTGAGCGTATAAAAATGTCATGGACACGTAATATTGTTGTGTAGGTCGGCATGCATCTCGAGAGTGACATGCCTCGTACGTGGTCCCTTCAGCTTTTTCGAATGAATTAGGATAAATTACTTAAATTTTGTGTCTTTAATTTCGGAAATAAAAAGTGCGTCTTAAAAATGAAATCAATCAAAAACATTTTTAAAAAAACCTTCTTGAGGATATGCCTTCAGTTAAACATACTGTTGACAATGTTTACATATAATAGGCTACAACTATCCTATTCCATATTCAATTCTATCTATTCTTCAGTAAACAAATGTAATATTTTTAGGTAAAGCATATTTTTGTCCGTTTTATTATTTTGAAAAGAGTATTTGAAAATGTTGATCAGCCTGGTTTAACTTCAATTTCCAAATCATGTTACACAGATATAAGGTATGTGTAATTATGGTTAATTATATTGAGTAATTTTTGTTTATAATAAGAAATTTCCAAAGAAAGCGCTGAAACGAGATAAGGAAGTCATAAACCAGACAGAACCCACTGTGTATGCTTATCACTAATAAAATACTGTAGTGTTCCATTCAGTATTCAGTTCTTCAAATCCTTCTATGATCTTACTGATTTCAAGTATCAGAGACTAAAAATAAAAATGAATTAACACTTACCGGTTCCTCCGATATCTTCTACAACCCACTCAAAAACACCAGCAACAAGTTTCAAAACACAAAGTAGAAGTACACAACTCAACGAACACATATAAAACGTCACTTAAAAATACACACGACGTGTCTTTGCAATATAATCGAAGACATAAAGTGCAGTATGGAAGTAAGAAGCAGAAAATTGTTGAGAACTACGTGGTCAACTCGTATTCCTTCAAGGTCTACCACCTACACAATCAGCTGTCCACATGACGATGTATCAGAGATAGAAATAACTTTATCGTACAAATGACACAAAAACACATCCATCCGCCTTCGTAGTTAACTGAAGACTGTTGAAGTGAAAGACAGACATTGCCCCATAATCTATCTTAAAATCTTGGAACGGGAGAAGAGAGAAAAGGACAGCAAATGGTGGAGTAAATAAAACCACAGCTTTCGTAGACTTCCGTACGGCTTCGCGTTTCTTCGGGCTAACACGAACTTTGCTTACATTCTTCAGGTGCTTAATTATGAATTCTGCTTGAGGTCAACACGGACTATGGTGGCAGACTGGAATCTGTGTCCCTCTCTGCAGGACACTCATGAATGACGTCACGAAAGGTCAGTACTATTCGTGACGTCATGAATGAAAGGTTTAGCATGCAACACCTGAAAATTGCACAGAGACTTCGGATACGATAGCAATACTGTTTTTCTTGAGACTGAAGAGAGATGACTTCATGAATCCATACCCCAACATAACGGTTTCATCCCCCTTAGTAGAACAACCTGTTCTATACCTGTATACCTGACCAGGATGTATTGTAAATCAGTTGTTTACTTCATTTTAGTCTTTTCAGAAATATTATTAGCAAGAAACACACAAACACGATGCGAAAGTGTTTGAAGTTTTTCTGTACTACAGAATTTTGTGAGAGACCCATGTCTTTTTTCATGCTGTTTTCCAAACAGTTTGCTCAAATACACTACTCAGAATAAGATTCTAGTTATTAGAATAACTTGAATTATTATAAAAACCCGCAAATCGAGTACCGGGTAATCGGATTTTGAAAAGTATAAGGCATCATCAGAATTGGCAACCATCCACAGTTAGATTTCATTTTCATTGTAATACCACAAAACATCAAGTTTTAGGCAGCTTGAATTTAAAATATAACTTCTAACACAAGATACACATAGTAAAAGTTTCACATTATCGCACTTACTTACTTACTTACTCAATTCAATGGCAATAGACAATTCCTAAGCAAGCTAAAGGAATATTGTTTATTTTATGGACCCGGAGATTCATTGCCATGCATATATGAACCCGCCATTCAATCCTATTCTGTGCTAACTCCATCCAATCATCCCTCGCAAATCCTACTTCCCTTAAAGCTATTCTAATATTGTCCTCCCACCTACGTCTAGGTCTTCCCATCAGGTTTACCAGTCAATATTTTTCAGATATGTTTTTCCTCCCCCATGCGTGCAACATGTCCAGCCAATTTCATCCTCCGTGATTTAATTACCCTTATTATATTCGGTGAAGAGTACAGGTTATGAAACTCACCATTATCTAGTTTTCTCCAGTTTCCAGTGTTAAAAAAATGCATTGTAACCAACTTCGATTTTAAATACATGAAAAATACACTTTTAGTTAAGAACATTTGCATATGGTTATTAAATAGATTCAGTTTGATAAAATTTGAAAATGATAAAATTTATTACGCCTTTTCCAGTGTTAAATTTCTCACGACGGTCGTCATACTTGGTGGTTGAAAAGCGTTGTCGACTCATTTCCTTATGTTGGCAGCCGTGCACCAATAAATCAATAACCTCTGAGTGCGCATATTCAATGTGTATATTAACAAATTAACACTAAATAGCCTACAAGTCTAAAACTCATTTTGCGAAAAGAACTACGAGTATTTCAGCATTAAGTACCTTATCTTTACGTTACTTTCTTTTAATACTCACAAAACAGATATAGGCTACGCTTATTGTTAGTTTCAAAGTTTCTAGCCTATGTTTGTGATTCAAATTTGTGTTTCAAAGTTTCTAGCCTATTTTTGTGATTCAAATTTGTGTTTTTCGAAACTATAATTTTTTAAATTCTGAAGATCCTCAACGAAGAAAAATAAGCCTAATAAATGCTCTAGTTCTGTATATTTGTTTTCAGTTCGCTTGACTTAGCCTCAAAGGTGCATAATCTCATAATCACCACACATACCAAAGCAAAGTCTAGTATGATGCATTCTGTAAAAATGGAAAACGACCTTACGCAGGGCCGTCGCGTGGGCGGAGCGAGCGGGGCGATCGCCCCGGGCGCCGCGACCAGGGGGGCGCCGTGGCAACGGCAAAAATAAAACAACAAAATTTGAAAAAATAAAGTTGGATGTAGCCTACATAACGTATTTTTTAAAGTTAGGTATAACTTAATTTTGAATATTACGTTGTATGATTTTATTGAACAAATAAATATTTGACACCAATAACTTTAGGCCTATATTTGCTAAGTTATCCCAAAATAAATATTTCCTTATAAAGACGTCATATTTACGATCAACTACGTCACAGGAGAGACTGAATTCTCTGGCCATCTTGTCCATTGAAATCGACGAAGCACAAAAAATAGACTTGAAGGAAATTCTAACGTCATTTGCTCGTGCAAAAACCAGGCGAATGCCGTTTAATGTTTAGTACCTTATCTTAATTTGATAAACGCGGGTCCCTTTCCTATATTCTATTCAATGTACTCGTATGTATCGAGGTTTCCCACACTATTAATTTGTAGTCCATTATTGCCTATAGTATTCTTTTACGATTGTTAAGATTTTCTTACATTACTAAACTTGTATTAATTTTACTTTCAATACAATCTTATTAAAAAAATTTAAATAATCTTATTTCTGGTATTTTTGTAAGGTAATCCGATTAGTTGTCTCTTTTGGGCACAAAAACACAGACAGCGACGCAACCCGACGCGCAACTCTGCTAACGAGCGACTGGACGCGATGTGGCTTGGAACTTGTCCAGTCCACGTCGCCCCGAGTAGCGTCGCTCATTGCGTGTTTAATCCCATATGTTTATATGTATTTGATAGTGTCACGTCGCTCGCTGTGTGTTTGTGTTTGAATCCTTACAGATAGGTGGAATTACGGGTGGGTGCACGTGGGTTTGAGTTTGGGGGGGCCCTGACGAAATCTTGCCCCCGGGCGCCAACAAACCACGCGACGGCCCTGACCTTGCGATATAGTTTTGCACAAATAATTCCGAAGGTTTGAATACAAATTCATCATATCGTAACAACAGATCACTCAGTTAATTTTGAAACAGTCTATTTTAAGTTGTGATATTCACTGTGTGTTTGAGTCATCTGCTTGAACTTCATTGCTTTTCAAGTTTAAGGAAACTAAGATTCACTCGCTATGTATAAAAAATACACACCATAGGCTAATAGATAATTTAATTTTACACGGGACAATATAGGCCTGCCTATTGGTAAAAAAGGATGTCGGTATTTCAGATAAATCATTAGGACATCTTCATTTTGTGTATTATGCAAAAGAAAGGCAAGCGCAAATTCAATATTCTTAAAAAAGAATTGCTATTATTAAGTCAAATATCAAAATAATTTGTAATTTCTCAGTCAAGCAATCGCAGATCAAGCTTTTAAGTTTTAATATTAAATTGACATTAGGCCTAATTAGAGTCGATTCATGCAGTAATAGGCAGATAATTTTCCTGACCAATCGGAATCCTACGGAAAAATTATCTTTTTCTTCCAAGTGGATGTTTTGATTGGAAAATTACTCGGTCAAGGAATTTATCTCTCTTACTACTCCAAAGGCTCTACCAAGCTACGGCTACCTCTGCAAACGCCGTAATCAAATGCAAATTAGTTCCTACCTGCATGGTAGGTCTACACATCATGTTGCTATAGTTATTTAACGACGGCTCGAGGCCTATGACTATAGCCAGTGTACTATTTGGCGCACGGGTTGTTTTACAAGCCTGTACATCTACAGAAATATCGGCTGTCGCATTTAAAACATACGTGCTCGTAAAATATTTTTTTCGACATGACCCTGCTCAGATAGATGTTCAGTAGCCTGGACTAGTCTTTTATCGAAATATTGTCATTTGAAGGGGCGATGGCTTAATGCCTTAATCGAATGCCAGTCTTCAAGGGAGTCGCATCTCTATGTGGTACATTTCCAGACAGACTGGTGTGAAAGAAATGATAGCTTGTCTCTCTGAATTCACCTACCACCTCTGGACGGCCTTCCCCTCACTCGCGTTTCACCAGTGTCAGGTTGAAAAAAAAAAAGTACTGTAAATAAATTCCATAATCCTGTGCTGGGATTTAGGCTCGGTATTATATACGTAGTTTAACTTGTAGGCTAGATTAAACCAAATCTCAAGTTTAACTGCATGTGCCGTTTTATAATGTTTTGGTTAAGTTAAACCGTAGTGCAATGGTATTCTTCAAATATGTCAACTTTTTACAAAATCCATTGGCAATAATATTACTGGTATAATAGGCCTATGATTCGCTGACATGTTTGGTTCAAATGTAAAGCAGCCGTATAGGTTATGAATGAATAAAAAGTAATCTGAAATCTATCTGTCAGGAAATACATCAGGTATATTGCTGCACAGGAACAAATAAGAAAATTACTCACATTAAAATATAATGTAGATATCGATAACATACTTATTGATAGAATGAACAATATTATATCAATATTCAACGGCTAGTTGTGTTTTAAATCTTTTATTTACATTTACTTACACTAACATCGTTATAAAGAAATGAATCAATCAAGGCGGGCTAACAATATCAATAGAAGATTGGCAATTTGTTACGTTATGTTTAATATATTTTGGGTCATGCTAAATATTGTAGCGTGTTATATCCATTACAAAATTAATATTTATATTAAATTCGAAATGAAAGCATGCTCTTTAATAAGAATTTCTCCTATTATTTCTATTTGCAGTATTGTTTACATTAGAACATTAGTTACGGGAGCTCGGTCGCTGATTACACTAACATCGTTATAAAGAAATGAATCAATCAAGGCGGGCTAACAATATCAATAGAAGATTGGCAATTTGTTACGTTATGTTTAATATATTTTGGGCCATGCTAAATATTGTAGCGTGTTATATCCATTACAAAATTAATATTTATATTAAATTCGAAATGAAAGCATGCTCTTTAATAAGTAATTTCTCCTATTATTTCTATTTGCAGTATTGTTTACATTAGAACATTAGTTACGGGAGCTCGGTCGCTGATTGGTTGGCTGCGAGCCAATCGAAATGCGTCGAATTGTCGGAGAACGAAGATTATATTATAATAGATGTGACTGATAACTACTCGTTATTTCGGTACCGGTCAACCGATTTGGTCCAATATCAATAGGGTTCTTCCCATGGACGTTATAAATGCGTATACCAAGTTTCATGAAAATCCGATATAGCGTATTTCAGTTATCGCGCGTACAGACACACGGACAGACCGACAGACATTTTCCCATCCCCCACAAGATTTCATAAAGTACCATTCTGGCACTTAATAAATAACAATAACATATTGCTAAATTAGGGCATCTGCGAAAATAGGATTGTTTGCTATGTCTTTTGTGCATCGTATGACCTTTATATGATTTTCTATTAGTATTATAACATAAAAAGAAAAAAAAATGTATAACAACATGAAAACAAAATAATTACTCAGCTTGTTAACATTATGCACTCATAACTTGTACTTTATGATTTTAAAAGGTGGATCATTTCGGATGCGTTATGAGGAATATGTTTCAAAACTACAGCCTACTCTCCATTCGCCGAGAGCCTCCTCGTCTGTGCAATTCAAATTCCTTTTTTCCCAGAATATAATGCAGTATCTACATTTCAAGGCTATTTTAAGGGTCTTGCTGTATGTACAAGTACTACTGTATATTGGAATGATAATTCTAACTATTGAATATTCTTGACTCAAGAGGTACAATTAGCTACGCCTATTAACTGGAAACGTCATCTGAGGCAAGAAAGTGAGAAATGTCTGTCATCTAGTAGTCTACTACATTATCGTCTCATGACGTGTATCCGATGACAATCTCGTTCAGACTTAAAAATATTTCGGGGGCAAGAATTGGATTTTTAGTAGTTATACAAAACAAACAAAATTGTTAAATCCGTTTTCGAAAGTAGATTGAAAAATGAAATTTTGATCACTAAGTCAACGCAAATGTAAAGTTTCATTTCATACGATTTTTGTTGTCAAGCCATGCTATTTACATACATAACACGAAAGCATTTTTCTGACAATTGTATTTTTTTAATTATATTTAAGACATTTCAAACTGTGAAAATCCGAGAAGGGTTTTCAGGATCAAACCCAATACAGCAAACGAAAGCAAAAAATCCAGTTAGAACAAAAGAAATATTGTACTTTAAATGAATCGACTCTCTTAAAAATTATAAGTCTCCATCGTTTTCGTTAAATAATTTATAATTAAAAATGCTTCAACTTTTTGGATGTTGTTGCGAATAATTAAGTCTAAATGAAATGATCATAAGTATGGGACATATCTGTCAAACCAGTTAAGTCATGAAGATACATAGAGAAAACCTTGGAAACTTATTTTTCGTTCATACATCGAATTTATTTTTCGATCTCATCCCATGAAGCTGAATATTGATATTCTGCCAGAGAATTGTTTAAAACAAAGCGAACCAACTGTTATTTCCAGATTCAAGCCAGTCAATAGCACTTAGTAAATTTTTCCCACATAGAGAAATGCATTTTTTAAAGTAAGTTATGTACACGTTGCCAAGATATTACTAAATTCTTGTACGCCATTAAAGAATTTTGTTGCTAAGAGATCGCTCTTCATTTTCGGCGTAGATCAAAATTAGTAGTAATTTGAGAAACATTGAAAATGGAATCTCCGACGACTACAGCTTCCGCAATCACACACCGTAGGTTTAGTATTCAGGTATTCATAGCATGTGGTTTTTGTCCTGGTTTCTTATATAACTTCGGCATGAGTAGGCCTACTGTATTCTTGTGTGGGTTTGCATATGTGCTGATATGAGTTTTTAAATATTTTTATTTGAAACCTGGGAAGCGTATTTCTTGCGTGAATCCTCCAAATTAGAAGGTAAAGCGTATAATTTTATTAAAAATGTTGCTTCATTTAATATCCATTAGGAGATATGGTTAAGAACTTCTGAATTTTATAACCTATAACGTTGTTTCAAACCGTATTTTGGAATGTAGCCTTATGTAATTAGTGCTGATGTAATCTTATCACATTTTTTATGAAGTTATAGCAGCGCGTCCTATGCTGTACTGTAGATACGTTTAAATTAACAAGTTATTTATTGTTAGTCTACAACAGAGGTCCACAAAATATAACCCGCCGGTATGTGAAAGAGTTTGATCAGGTCCTTAGCGTAGAGAAAATGTTGGTACAAGCGAAGAAAGATAACATTAACCTGATTAGGCAAAAGTGAACAAGATTGTTTTTAAATGCATAGCACTGTTTTGTCAATGGAACTGACATGTTTGTTGGTTTTATGGTTATTTAACGATGAAGAAGTACTGTAACTTAGGCCTGTGTTCGTCGCTGGTAAGCCTGAATTTTGTCCAGCAGGAGTTACTTTATATGCCTGTAAATCTACGGACATGGGCCTATTACATTTATGCATACATAAATGTAGTAGACCTAGGCTTGGACGGGATAGAACTAGGGCACAGAATGACAGAAAGCCAGCACGATACTGACTGTACCAAAGACGACTCACTTATTTGTAACCTGATACCATCCAGAAGGACAAGTTCAACAAAGGGAGCCTACAAACAAATCTATTCAAAATCAGTCTGAGCACAAAGTTTATCTGTGTTTGAGACTATGAGAATGTTTGGAGAATCTATGTTATTACATCTATTTCTTAAAGTAGGCCTATTGTAAATATAAAGAAAATCGTTAAGAAGTTCACACAAAATTAACCTAAAATGGCGCTAAGAAAAGGCCTAATGCGTGTTCACAGAATCGACTGCTGAAGGGGAGGGAATCGTTGGGTCACATGGTGCAGGCAAGGGCTGAAACTTGATGGCGGTCTATATGGTGGTCAGCAAATAATTAGCTTTAATGAAATTGGTTTACACTTTACACCATGTAACGGCATCGCCGGCGAATCAGTTTCTTTGGTAGTTGACTCCTAAAAGAAACCTGTAATGTTTGGTTATTTCATTTTACCGGATAACTTATTATTAGACTTCGGACTTTTAGGTCGCTAAAACTGCTGTTTTAGGTACCTAAAATAGGCTCCAAAAATTGGAAAATAGGTTCTAAAAATCGTAAAATATTCTCTTATAAAATCGTTAAGTTACCAATTTTCTGAAATATCTCAATTGCAATGCAGAATAATATATTTATTGAAGTCACCATTAATCAATAATCATGATAAAACAGATATAGGCCTATGGTATGCAGAATTATATAGACCTGTATTACTACCATAACAGTGAAAACCTAATCCCTCCGCCCAGAAGATACGCATATCATACTAGTATATTCAACCCCTTGTATCCCTCAGTGATTCAGAGAATACTTTTTTGTTTGTTTGTTTGTTACTGGATGTGGGAGTCGGGAGAAAAACACTACATTTTCTTAAGAATTCCAAGGAATTTTTTCTACTGAAGACGAAACATTCCTTACTATTTAACCACGTCACAAATGTGTCATGTACTGCACATTCCGAGCTAAAAATTTAGTACGAACTGAAAATAAATGCTAGAATTTATAACAAAAAATGACTTATTTTGAACTTTAGACGAAAAACAAGCAAAAAAGGCAATTTTAGGCTCTAACGTAAAAATAGGCTGTTTTAGGTCCTATAAAAGTATCAGTTTTAGGCATAGTCACTTATGAAACATGCATATACAAGTTTTCGTCCATATATCACTTAAGGATTAAAATAGGTTTTTACCTAAAATCCGAAGTCTACTTATTATATATAAAATACTACTGTAACCTAGAAAATACTACTGTAATCCCTTAAAAGTCCTGCAAGTAACTTATCTTCAAGGGTATCGTTACGCATATCACATTTTGAGAAGCACTGCATCTATGTATAGGCCTACTGGACCAATTAGACTATATTATTCTTTACCTTAACTTATTCTTTTAAAATATTACCGTACTCCTTAGAAGTCCTTCAAATACCTTCAGAGGTACCGTTACGCATGTCACATTTTGAGAAATACTGCCTTTATGCATAGGCCTACTGAACCAATTAACTTATATTCGCTTCATGATTGTCGGCCTAAGTTGCTTTTATTTCAGTAAACTAAAAACAAACCTCGGAGGTACAATCCAACCTTGCGTCTTCATTAACACATGGTAGGATAGTGTGGCCTGTGGCCAACGTGCAATCCGTCGTGTCCGATATTGTTTCCTGATCAGATTGCTAGTCCTATGAAATAGTATTTCCATGGAACTGATGCTTCCCAAATTGAATCTGAGAAGATCCGTGGTCAACATTGCTAACCACTGGAGACGGCCTATAAGGACAGCACTAAGATATAAATAATTCTATAACGTAGACAATCCTTGGATAATACTTTTAAATACTTTTTTAGACAGTCGAAGGTAAAAAAAAAAACTCTTTTAACGGTAGAGAAAATTATTAATTAAAAGGAGAAAATTATGCCATTGAGTGGTATAAAATTATAACATTCCAGGGTAACCAAATATGGTTTCAGTATCGCAGATAATTCTTACTGAGTTAAAAATATTTGCATATGAATATTAAAAATACTCAGTTTGATAAATTGATAATGTAGAAATTCATTACGCCTTCTTAAATATTGAATTTCACACGTTTTCGCTAAACAAGTCACTTGGTGGCTGAAAAGCGTTGGCCACTCCATCCCACGATATGTTGGCATCCATGCAGCAGAAAATCAATAGCCTTTGTCTCCGCAAGTGCATACTAGATGGCAGGACGGCTGGAAGATCCCCATTAACGGATGACTAAATATATAGTATGATACACATGGTAAAATGGTTTTAGCTTGCTCGTAGGATTGCTACACACGCCCTTACGGGCTCGTTTCGCGAACATAGAAAATCTCGTTTTCGCCACTTGTTTCATAAATAACTATTATTACACCTTTGAAATATGGTATAAATACCGTATATTTGCTCTTAAATAATAATAGGCATATCTTAGTTTTAATCCCTTTAAGCAAAGAACTCCAATGAGAATTCTTATTTCTTAAAAATCATTAAAGAACTCATTTTTTTCATTATACCTAACCCTAATATACTTCAAGTGAAATAGGGTTTAATCCAATTTTGGATATTCAATAAATATAAAATATGTTTTCTTATGGAGGGTAGTAGTAGCAGCTCCAGTCATGGAAACCACCATTAAAGGCCGTGGGTTTCGGCATGCTGACCACATGCCTCCAATCCTGCCGTCTGACTATGGTAGACGACGCAGGTAGGTCTGGTGGTAGGCCTTGTCCTTTCTGGGATGTTAGCGCCACGGAGTTAGTTAGTTATGAAGGCTAGTGTTCACAGAATGACAGTGATGAAATTCACTGCTTTACTAGGAATTCTTATAAGATAGAAGAATAATTTCTTTAATAGTAAATGTTCTTAATTGTTTTTATTTACATTATTTTTTATGCATAAGTAAGTTAATCACTTTTAGAACTTATTTTTGAAGGACTCTATGCCATAACAAGATAAATAAAAGACATTTGAAACTTTGTTCACGTCTTATATTAATGATACTACTGAAACCTCTACATTCACGCATAAACTTGGTTTTACGCAATTGACTATACAATATATGAGTGTTCAAGGTAAGTGTATATGCATTGATTTTATTTAGGCGAGCAACATAACCAAGGTAAATTGATAGAGCAGCGGAGGAGATTGCAGTGGAGGAGATAGCACCTCATGATAGAGCAGCGGAGGAGATAGCAGCTCATGATAGAGCAGCGGAGGAGATAGCAGCTCATGAAAGAGCAGCGGAGGAGAAAGCAGCTATGACAGAGGAGCGGAGAAGGTAGCAGCTCATGATAGAGCAGCGGAGAAGAAAGCAACTCATGATAGAGCAGCGGAGGAGATAGCAGCTCATGATAGAGCAGCGGTGGAGATAACAGTTCATGATAGAGCAGCGGAGGAGATAGCAGCACATGATAGAGCAGCGGAGGAGATAGCAGCTCATGAGAGAGCAGCGGAGGAGATAGCAGCTCATGATAAAGCAGCGGAGGAGATATCAGCAAAGTAGGTAACAGCGGAGACAGCAGCTCATGGTAGAGTGGAGGAGATAGCAGCTCATGGTAGATCAGCGGAGCAGATAGCAGCTTATGATAGAGCAGCGGAGTAGATAGCAGCTCATGATAGAGCAGCGGAGGAGATAACAGCTCATGATAGAGCAGCGGAGGAGACAGAAGCTCATGATAGAGCAGCGGAGGAGATAGCAGCTCATGATAGAGCAGCGGAGGAGATAGCAGCTCATGATAGAGCAGCGGTGGAGATAGCAGCTCATGAGAGCAGCGGAGGAGATAGCAGCTTATGATAAAGCAGCGGAAGAGATATCAGAGGAGTAGGTAACAGCAGAGGAGATAGCAGCTCATGATAGAGTGGAGGAGATAGACGCTCATGGGAGATCAGAAGAGGAGATAGCAGCTCATGATAGATCAGAGGAGATAGCAGCTCATGATAGAAGAGCGGAGGAGATAGCAGCTCATGATAGAGCAGCGGAGGAAATAGAAGCTCATGATAGAGCAGCGGAGGAGAAGCAGCTCATGATAGAGCAGCGGAGGAGACAGCAGCTCATGATAGAGCAGCAGAGGAGATAGCAGCTCAAGAAAGAGCAGCGGAGGAGATAGCAGCTTATGATAAAGCAGCGGAGGAGATATCAGCGGAGTAGGTAACAGCAGAGGAGATAGCAGCTCATGGTAGAGTGGAGGAGATAGCAGCTCATGGTAGATCAGCGGAGCAGATAGCAGCTTATGATAGAGCAGCGGAGTAGATAGCAGCTCATGATAGAGCAGCGGAGGAGATAACAGCTCATGATAGAGCAGCGGAGGAGACAGAAGCTCATGATAGAGCAGCGGAGGAGATAGCAGCTCATGATAGAGCAGCGGAGGAGATAGCAGCTCATGATAGAGCAGCGGTGGAGATAGCAGCTCATGAGAGCAGCGGAGGAGATAGCAGCTTATGATAAAGCAGCGGAAGAGATATCAGAGGAGTAGGTAACAGCAGAGGAGATAGCAGCTCATGATAGAGTGGAGGAGATAGACGCTCATGGGAGATCAGAAGAGGAGATAGCAGCTCATGATAGATCAGAGGAGATAGCAGCTCATGATAGAAGAGCGGAGGAGATAGCAGCTCATGATAGAGCAGCGGAGGAAATAGAAGCTCATGATAGAGCAGCGGAGGAGAAGCAGCTCATGATAGAGCAGCGGAGGAGACAGCAGCTCATGATAGAGCAGCAGAGGAGATAGCAGCTCAAGAAAGAGCAGCGGAGGAGATAGCAGCTTATGATAAAGCAGCGGAGGAGATATCAGCGGAGTAGGTAACAGCAGAGGAGATAGCAGCTCATGGTAGAGTGGAGGAGATAGAAGCTCATGGTAGATCAGAGGAAGAGATAGCAGCTCATGATAGATCAGACTAGGAGATAGCAGCTCATGATAAAGCAGCGTAGGAGATAACAGCGCATGATAGAGCAGCGGAGGAGATAGCAGCTCATGATAGAGCAACGGAGGAGTTAGCAGCTCATGATAGAGCCGCGGAGGAGACAGCAGCTCATGATAGAGCAGCGGAGGAGATAGCAGCTCATGATAGAGCAGCGGAGGAGATAGCAGCTAATGAAAGAGCAGCGGAGGAGATAGCAGCTTAAGATAAAGCAGCGGAGGAGATATCAGCGGAGTAGGTAACAGCAGAGGAGATAGCAGCTCATTGTAGAGTCGAGGAGATAGAAGATCATGGTAGATCAGAGGAGGAGATAGCAACTCATGATAGATCAGAGGAGGAGATAGCAGCTCATGATAGAGCAGCGGAGGAGATAGGAGAGGAGGAGATAGCAGCTCATGATAGAGCAGCAGAGGAGGTAACAGCTCATGATAGAGCAGCGGTGGAGATAGCAGCTCATGACAGAGCAGCGGAGGAGATAGCAGCTCATGACAGAGCAGCGGAGGAGATAGCAGCTCATGATAGAGCAGCGGAGGAGATAGCAGCTCATTATACAGCAGCGGAGGAGATAGCAGCTCATGATAGAGCAGCGGAGGAGATAGCAGCTCATGAAAGAGCAGCAGAAGAGATAGCAGCTCATGATAAAGCAGCGGAGAAGATATCAGCGCAGTAGGTAACAGTGGAGGAGATAGCAGCTCATGGTTGAGTGGAGGAGATAGCAGCTCATGGTAGATCAGAGGAGGAGATAGCAGCTCATGATAGAGCAGCGGAGGAGATTGCTGTTCATGATAAAGCAGCGGAGGAGATAACAGCGGAGGAGATAGGAGCGGAGGAGATAGCAGCTCATGATAGAGCAGCGGTGAAGATAGCAGCTCATGTTAGAGCAGCGGAGGAGATAGCAGCTCATGATAGAGCAGCGTAGGAGATAGCAGCTTATGATAGAGCAGCGGAGGAGATAGCAGCTCATGATAGAGCAGCGCAGGAGATAGCAGCGGAGGAGATAGCAGCGGAGGAGATAACAGTTCATGGTAGAGTGGAGGAGATAGCAGCTCATGGTAGATCAGAGGAGGAGATAGCAGCTCGTGATAGAGCAGCGGAGGAGATAGCAGCTCATGAAAGAGCAGCGGAGGAGATTGCAGTTCATGATAAAGCAGCGGAGGAGATAGGAGAGGAGGAGATAGCAGCTCATGATAGAGCAGCAGAGGAGGTAGCAGCTCATGATAGAGCAGGGGTGGAGTTAGCAGCTCATGTTAGAGCAGCGGAGGAGAAAGCAGCTCATGATAGAGCAGTGGAGGAGATAGCAGCTCATGATAGAGTAACGGAGGAGATAGCAGCTCATGATAGAGAAGCGGTGGCGATGGCAGCTCATGATAGAGGAGCGGAGGAGATAGCAGCTCATGATAGAGCAGCGGAGGAGATAGTAGCTGATGATAGATCAGCGGTGGAGATAGCAGCTAATGATAGAGCATCGGAGGATATAACAGCTGATGAAAGAGCAGGGGAGGAGATAGCAGCTCATGAAAGAGCAGGGGAGGAGATAGCAGCTCATGATAGAGCAGCGGAGGAGATAGCAGCTCATGATAGAGCAACGGAGGAGATAGCAGCTCATGATAGAGCAGCGGAGGAGAAAGCAGCTCATGATAGAGCAGCGTAGGAGATAGCAGCTCATGATAGAGCAGCGGAGGAGATAGCAGCTCATGAAAGAGCAGCGGCGGAGATTGCAGTTCATGATAAAGCAGCGGAGGAGATAACAGCGGAGGAGATAGGAGAGGAGGAGATAGCAGCTCATGATAGAGCAGCAGAGGAGGTAGCAGCTCATGATAGAGCAGCGTTGGAGATAGCAGCTCATGATAGAGCAACGGAGGAGATAGCAGCTCATGATAGAGCAGCGGAGGAGAAAGCAGCTCATGATAGAGCAGCGTAGGAGATAGCAGCTCATGATAGAGCAGCGGAGGAGATAGCAGCTCATGAAAGAGCAGCGGAGGAGATTGCAGTTCATGATAAAGCAGCGGAGGAGATAGCAGCGGAGGAGATAGCAGCGGAGGAGATAAAAGTTCATGGTAGAGTGGAGGAGATAGCAGCTCATGGTAGATCAGAGGAGATAGCAGCTCGTGATAGAGCAGCGGAGGAGATAGCAGCTCATGAAAGAGCAGCGGAGGAGATTGCAGTTCATTATAAA
Source organism: Ectobius pallidus (assembly GCA_964059195.1). Classification (NCBI taxonomy): domain Eukaryota; kingdom Metazoa; phylum Arthropoda; class Insecta; order Blattodea; family Ectobiidae; genus Ectobius; species Ectobius pallidus. The sequence continues at coordinate 58,774,703 of CAXKWD010000009.1, forward strand.
GCAGCGGAGGAGATAGGAGAGGAGGAGATAGCAGCTCATGATAGAGCAACAGAGGAGGTAGCAGCTCATGATAGAGCAGCGGTGGAGATAGCAGCTCATGTTAGAGCAGCGGAGGAGAAAGCAGCTCATGATAGAGCAGCGTAGGAGATAGCAGCTCATGATAGAGCAGCGGAGGAGATAGCAGGTCATGATAGAGCAGCGGAGGAGATTGCAGCAGAGGAGATAGCAGCTCATGAAAGAGCAGGGGAGGAGATAGCAGCTCATGATAGAGCAGCGGAGGAGATAGCAGCTCATGACAGAGCAGCGCATTAGATAGCAGCGGAAAAGATAACAGTTCATGGTAGAGTGGAGGAGATAGCAGCTCATGGTAGATCAGAGGAGGAGATAGCAGCTCGTGATAGAGCAGCGGAGGAGATAGCAGCTCATGAAAGAGCAGCGGAGGAGATAGAAGCTCATGATAAAGCAGCGGAGGAGATAACAGCGGAGGAGATAGGAGCGGAGGTGATAACAGCTCTTGATAGAGCAGCAGAGGAGATAACAGCTCATGACAGAGCAGCGGAGGAGATAGCAGCTCATGATAGAGCAGCGGAGGATATAGCAGCTCATGATAGAGCAGTGGAGGAGATAGCAGCTCATGATAGAGTAGCGGAGGAGATAGCAGCTCATGATAGAGAAGCGGTGGAGATGGCAGCTCATGATAGAGGAGCGGAGGAGATAGCAGATCATGATAGAGCAGCGGAGGAGATAGTAGCTGATGATAGATCAGCGGTGGAGATAGCAGCTAATGATAGAGCATCGGAGGATATAACAGCTGATGAAAGAGCAGGGGAGGAGATAGCAGCTCATGAAAGAGCAGGGGAGGAGATAGGAGCTCATGATAGAGCAGCGGAGGAGATAGCAGCTCATGATAGAGCAACGGAGGAGATAGCAGCTCATGATAGAGCAGCGGAGGAGATAGCAGCGGAGGAGATAACAGCGGAGGAGATAGCAGCGGAGAAGATAGCAGCGGAGGAGATAGCAGCTCATGATAGAGCAGCGGAATAGGTAGTAGCTCATGATATAGCGGCGGAGGAGATAGCTGCTCATGATAGAGCAGCGGAGGAGATAGCAGCTCATGATAGAGCAGCGGAGGAGATTGCAGCAGAGTAGATAGCAGCTCATGAAAGAGCAGGGGAGGAGATAGCAGCTCATGATAGAGCAGCGGAGGAGATAGCAGCTCATGACAGAGCAGCGGAGGAGATAGCAGCTCATGATAGAGCAGCGGAGGAGATAGCAGCTCATTCTACAGCAGCGGAGGAGATAGCAGCTCATTATAGAGCAGCGGGGAAGTAGCAGCTCACGATAGACGGGCAAAGGAGGTAGCAGCTCATATTAGAGCAGCGAAGGATATAGCAGCTCATGATAGAGCAGCGTAGGAGATAGCAGCTCATGATAGAGCAGCGGTGGAGATAGCAGCTCATGCTAGAGCAGCGGAGGAGATAGCAGCTCATGATAGAGCAGCGCAGGAGATAGCAGTGGAGGAGATAGCAGCGGAGGAGATAGCAGCGGAGGAGATAGCAGCGGAGGAGATAACAGTTCATGGTAGAGTGGAGGAGATTGCAGCTCATGGTAGATCAGAGGAGGAGATAGCAGCTCGTGATAGAGCAGCGGAGGACATAGCAGCTCATAAAAGAGCAGCGGAGGAGATAGAAGCTCATGATAAAGCAGCGGAGGAGATAAGAGCGGAGGAGATAGCAGCTCTTGATAGAGTAGCAGAGGAGATAACAGCTCATGACAGAACAGCGGAGGAGATAGCAGCTCATGATAGAGCAGCGGAGGATGTAGCAGCTCATGATAGAGCAGTGGAGGAGATAGCAGCTCATGATAGAGCAGCGGAGGAGATAGCAGCTCATGATAGAGCAACGGTGGAGATGGCAGCTCATGGTAGAGGAGCGGAGGAGATAGCAGCTCATGATAGAGCAGCGGAGGAGATAGTAGCTGATGATAGATCAGCGGTGGAGATAGCAGCTCATGATAGAGCATCGGAGGATATAACAGCTGATGAAAGAGCAGGGGAGGAGATAGCAGCTCATGAAAGAGCAGGGGAGGTGATAGCAGCTCATGATAGAGCAGCGGAGGAGATAGCAGCGGAGGAGATAACAGCGGAGGAGATAGCAGCGGAGGAGATAGCAGCGGAGGAGATAGCAGAGGAGGAGATAGCAGCGGAGGAGATAGCAGCTCATGATAGAACAGCGGAGGAGGTAGTAGCTCATGATAGAGCAGCGGAGGAGATAGCTGCTCATGATAGAGCAGCGGAGGAGATAGCAGCTCATAATAGAGCAGCGGAGGAGATTGCAGCAGAGGAGATAGCAGCTCATGAAAGAGCAGGGGAGGAGATAGCAGCTCATGATAGAGCAGCGGAGGAGATAGCAGCTCATGACAGAGCAGCGGAGGAGATAGCAGCTCATGATAGAGCAGCGGAGGAGGTAGCAGCTCATAATAGAGCAGCGGTGGAGATAGCAGCTCATGATAGAGCAGCGGGGAAGTAGCAGCTCACGATAGACGGGCAAAGGAGGTAGCAGCTCATGTTAGAGCAGCGGAGGAGATAGCAGCTCATGATAGAGTAGCGGAGGAGATAGCAGCTCATGATAGAGGAGCGGAGGAGGTAGCAGTTCATGTTAGATCAGCGGAGCAGATGGCAGCTCATGGTAGAGCAGCGGAGGAGATAGCAGCTCATTCTACAGAAGCGGAGGAAATAGCAGCTCATGATAGAGCAGCGGAGGAGATAGCAGCTCATGATAGAGCAGCGGAGAAGGTAGCAGCTCATGATAGAGCAGCGGAAGAGATAGCAGCTCATAGCAGATCAGCGGAGGAGGTAGCAGCTCATGGTAGATCACCGGAGGAGATAGCAGCTCATTCTACAGCAGCGGAGGAGATAGCAGTTCATGATAGAGCAGCGGAGTAGATAGCAGCTCATGGTAGAGCAGCGAGGGAGAAACCAGCTCAGGATAGAGCAGGATGGAGTGGTTATAAAAATTTAAGAAAAATAATATTGAGACAAATCTGCAGTTCCCAAATACGGTTCTAAGAATGAAGGCTTTTAACCAAACAGTTTGGAAATTTTTGTGGTTTCTATTAAAATTGTACACCTTAATATAAAGAAATAGGCTGATGTATGTGACAGTTCTTTTAGTTTAGTGTTATGAATTAGCTTCGTTGTTAAACTGACTTGTAGTTGACATCTAAATTACGGCAAGAGTCAACATTTTCAACCATAATATTACTCTATATAAGCTTATATTTTATAGTTCGGAAGATGCTCTGCCTTTGAAATCCACTTCCAGAACAGAATCATTGATCAAAACGTCGGATAGAATAACTCTGTAAAAGTAATATAATGCGGATCAGCAATCCTAGGAATGTATGTAGGCTAATAAAAAAAAAAGTATTTACATAGAAATCCTTGCCCTGCTGATCAGCGTTTACAGCACTGTCGTATCAATATTAAATCATTCTGCCAGTTTTGATTTCTATCTATATCCTAGAATATTAATATTCACAGAATAATTTTGTATTACTATATACGTGAACTTATTTTAGTAATTATAAGAAGGTACAGAACAGTGGTATCAGAACATAAATTCATTAGGTCAGTCTTCAGGTAACCTCTGAGTATAACTTGGAATGTATAGTTATTTGACTGTCATCTTAGCATCTTCGCCATTTTAATATTCCCTCTCTACATTCCGAGTAGCAATTTTAATAAACAACAAATGGAAAACAAAACTGGAATCATATTCTTATATAAATGAAAGGATAGTTACTGCAAGAATAACAATAGGTAGAGGACATTTAACAATTGTTGGCGTCTATGCCCCAGAGGAAGGCAAGAAGTAAGAAACAGAATTATTTTATGAACAATTACAGAAAACGATAGAGAAGATTAATAAAAATTATAGTATAATTCTAAATGGGGATTTTAATGCAAGAGTGGGAAATATATCAATACCAAAAATAGTGGGAGAATTTGGGGAAACTCATTTAAATAATAGTGGACAACCGATTTGGTCCAATATCAATAGGGTTATTCCCATGGACATTATAAACGCGTAGGCCTATACCAAGATTCATTAAAATTCGATAAAGCGTATTTGAGTTATCGGCGTACAGACACACGGACGGACGGACGGACAGACATTTTCTCGTCCCCCACACAATCTCATAAAGTACCATACTGGCACTGCTCATAAAAATGAAGTTGTATTAGCATTTGTTCCACAATATAACCTTCTATGTTTAGGCTGTTCCGGAAAGTAAACAAATAGAATTACTTTAAGTTTTGTCTCATCTTCTCATAGCATGTTGTATCCGAAATTGAGTTTGTTGATACTGTCTTATAATCTTTTTTTTATAGCCATTCTCATTACAACAATTAATACGTCTTAAACGGTAGAAAAGGTCCAGTTAGGTTAAACTTAAGACTAACTTGTAGCTATCGTTTACAATACGCAAAAATCTGAAAAACCAAAGTTTAAACTAAAACTGAAGGTTAAACCATGATTATAATACCAGCCCTGAACCAGCAAAGTCAGAATAGAAAACCGGTGCTCCAACCAGCTAGAAGAAACTCTTATAGTGAAATGTGCATTTTAAATTTCAGAATCCGCAAAACATACCAAATCACGGTTTTATTAATGCGCACTTTCGAAATGAAGGGTAAATTATTAACTTGGATTTGCGCAAATGTGTTTGGCACCCTTAAGATGATAAAAGATGAAACAGTTCAAAGGTCCCTTAATTCTATAAAATATGTTCAGAAAGATTTGGTACATTGCGGGGGGGGGGGGAGCTTTATAAAATCATAAAGGAACCAACACCAAAGAATTTATCAATTATTGAATTTTAAACCACGGCTGCAAAATATAAAGAGGGGAAAATGAATATAAATCTTAATCGCTGTTTTACTGAACACTTAGGATGTGTCACTTCTATTCAGTATCACACTATTGTGTAGCGAATATAAATGACTAGTAATATCCCTGTCCTACTTGGCTTACGTTTTCAAGTACCATTTTGAAGTTGTAGATAGTTGTTTTTTACAACTGTACGCATCTTTACAAAGCAGTAATTTGTTAATGTCTTCTTTTGAAAAGCAAACAACAAAGCGTTTTGTTTGCTTAAGTTAAACAATCTCTACGTTTACTTCAATAACAAATAGAAAGAGCGCTCACATCCTTATTCAAAAGATAATGCAGTCAAACCTCCGTACAGCGATATTTGTGGGACCTAGCCTTAAACGTATAACATTTCATTATTTTATTACTTGAGAAGTATTGTTGATATTTACACCCGGTTTGCTTCTACGGGTAGAGTAACTCAAAATGTTTTTTAATAACCTAATAAACTTCGATATGAGCATCATTAGTGGCGCGGCAGACGTCCAATCTGTATTCCACCTCTCTCCATGTGTTTTGCAGCATTGCATTTGCGACAGCCGCAACAATGCGATAGCACAGATCTGGTAGATCACGAACTGGTGTCTGGTAAACTTGATTCTTGACGAGCCCCCACAGAAAAAATTCGAGTGGCGTAATGTTTGGGCTTCTCCGTCGCTGCTTGTCTTCAGGATTGATTTGGTGACGAAGTTGAAGTTTGTACGCCCGTAGGCGCAACCTTTCATGGACGACATCGTGTACTGTCGAACGAGGTAAAATCACCTCCCTACTTGCTCGTCGGATGGATTTACGAGGGCTCCTCTGAAAAGACGTATGGATTAATTCGTAACAGACACTGGAACAGCGCGCTTGGTGTGGTGACCCGACTTTGAAATCAAACTCTCAGTTTCACGAAGCCATCTGTCACATTTCATGATTGTTACGTACGTTGGAACATCGTCAGTTGGTCCCAGTTGATATTAACGCCAAAATCGACGTTGTAGGCCTACCTAAGTAACAGATTTCAACTCCGCGAGAACAAGCACACAGAATGCCTTTTGCTGTGGAGTCCACATGGCTATTGACGCTAATTGGCTATTTCCACGTTCTGCGCATGCGCGCATTTGATGTACGCTCCTGCCATGCAAACACAAGAAACATTTTGAGTTACCTAACCCGTAGAAGCAAACCGGGTGTAAATATCAACAATACTTCTCAAGTAATAAAATAATGAAATGTTATACGTTTAAGCCGGACACACTGTATTGTTATATGGGGGTTATAATGTTGAGGGGCTGTTATTTACCTCATACTAGGAAGACTACTTACATAAACTTTCTAATCTATGGGATAATTCAAGGATCAGACGTGCAAAAAAGCGAAAAATAATGAATCACAAATTCAAACCTTAAAAACCGATAATGTTTCAGGCCGGTTTAACATCATGAAATGCGGGAAGTTTTGAGCCAAGGCATAGGCTTATGCCAGGAATTCCTAACTCATAAAGGGTGGGAAGAGTGAAGAAAAAGACAGCAAGTTTGCCATTTAGCTAAAGCAAAACTAAAACCATTTGCTCGGTATGGTGTTTTAACTACACATGATGTGCATGTTGAAGTGGCAACCGAACTCACTGTAGATGTTTTTAAACATGAAAGGGATGATCTCACCCTAAATGTCCCTATTTTCTGCCACCTCCTCAATCTTTCTCTTCTGGAATTTCTAAAGAATGTAGGCCCAATATTATTTCAGTCCCTAGAAAACAAATATTGGTGGTTGGGAAAGACTCTAATTAGATACCAGCTCTCATCCACAATAGCAATTTAACATACAAATATTGTTACATAAGGGTGTTCCTAAAATAGCTTAATCATTGTACTGAGTGAAATTTAACATTAAGATAGGGAGTTTGCCAGGACTAAAGAAAAGTATCGCTAATTATGCGGGTTTAGCGTTGATAAACCATGAAACTGTCAGACATTTTTTTACAATAATTGTAGGTTCACCCATAACCCTTGCGTTATTTTTAAAAGCAGCGCTCATGGAGCGATACAAAACTAGGTGGGTTTTGTTGCAAGGACTGTCTTGGCCGTTCATTTTTCCGTTCTAGTTGGCTACAATGAAGCTGAAACTTTAAAAAAGGACGCACGGATAGTCATTACTATTACTTGGGTGTAAAATTAATAATGAATAGACTTAATTCATGGATTATTAATAAATTATCTTCAAATCTGTGCGCAAAATGTTAACAAAACAAAATGCGGTCATCCCAGTATTTCCGAAAGCGAGCTGACTTATAAGATTATAATTATTATGTTGTGTTCCGACTGGAGTGATCGGACCGTTCATTTTTGCACCAAGTATGCTGTAGCACAGGTTACTGGAACCAGGAAAATCATGTTGACACGTGGAGGCTACATACCAAGTACTGCATGTCTTATTGCATGCTGGATACAGCCTTCATGTTAGAAAGTTGAGTATTATGTATTATGTTGAGTGTTATGTTTAAAATGAACAAAAGCGGTGGGACAAAATGCCCATAGCGGTAAAATAAAATACTCAGAGCGGTGAAATAAAAAATCAAGGAATGACAACTCAAGTATTGCTTTTCTATTGAAATAATCTTAATAATACAATATATTATCTTATGTACCAGAAAAAATCATTAATGAATGGAAAGTATAAGAAAATTTAGCTGAAAGTGTCACCAAAGTACAAATACAACATTGCTTTTACATTTACTGAGCGTAAATTTGTTCGTCTGTCTGGTAATAAGTCTGAATATGCTGAAAAGCTCTCCCCCCCCCCCCCACTGTCTTCATTTGTAGTTGGAAACCATACTGTCTTCAAGCAGGTGCTTGAAAAATCAGGATATTCCTCCATCAGTAATTCAAGTACCGGTACCACGTCTTGCTTCACGTCTTTGCCTGATGCTGCAGTGCCTTTAGGTATCCTTTCAGAAATGCATATTTAGAGAGGCATTTCAGAAGTGGAATGTGACTCATGTGTTACATGAGCTAATTGGATACTGGTGCTACCAGTAAATTATGTAAATGAAAAGCTGGGCAGTTATGCAAAAGATTTTTCCTGCAGGATCTTCTGCCAACAGATTCTCCAGGTTTTTCATGCTGCATTTCGCTAATTTCATCACTTGAGCATCTTCCCTCTGCTTGGTTTCATCCTTCAGCTCAGGCAGAATGTATGAATAAACAATTAAACAAACACTTCACGTAATTTGCAGCATTTAGCTCACATTTCACGTTTTAAAGTAGGTTTCGTAAAATAGCAACATTTCGCGACATTCCGTGGCTTCAACTTGCAAAAATAAAGCCTATCTGGTACAAATATGTGTTTTTGGTAACGTTGTGTCACTTGGAAATGTCGCAGTTATCGTTAATACCAGAAATCCGGGCCTCTAGTTATATTGCTTACTTACTCCATAGTAATAAGCAAGCTAAAAGAATACTATATATTTTATGGTACCCGGAAGTTCATTGCCGCACTTACATGAGTCCGCCATTCAACCCTATCCTGTGCTAACTCCATCCAACCATCCCTCGCAAATCTTTCTTCCCTTAAATTTATTCTAATACTGTCCTCCCACCTATGTCTAGGTCTTCCAAGTGGTCTTTTCCTTTCGGGTCTCCCGTAATTGCAGTTTTCTCCCGTCCCCGTTTTCATATTATATCTCTTAGGTCCGAATATTTTCTAAGCATCCTACTTTCGAATACTTTCAGATTATGTTCTTCCCGAAGAAGGGACCACGGCTCACATCCATATAATACAACCGGCAGGATAATTGTCTTATAATTTTTAATTTTAGATTTCTGGACAAAAGTTGAGAAGATAAAAGTTTCTGAATTGCATAAAAATAAGAATTTCCTGATTTTAGTCGAAATTCGAGAATTTATTATTGTTATTACCAGGGCTAGGATTTACTGTATATGTAATTACATATTTCTTAATTTCACATATAGACACATTTTTTTCACTTATCTCCATCTATTATGTTCTCCCCTATTCAAATTAAACAAATTTATTTTACATATTTTTCCATATTTCTGACAATAGTACATATTTATATGTAAAATAAATATTTGTCCATATTTAGTGATTATAATACAATATTCGTACATATTTCATTCTTAAGAGTAAAACTATATAAAATTGTCGTTTTCAGTGACAGAAAATATGGCAGCACAGGATAAGTTTACAGTTATGTACAGAAATTAATGTGTGAAAAATGATTTGTGTTACATTGAATCAAATTTTTGTAATATAACAAAAATAATTCAGAAACTACAAAATAATAATCTGACATTACCTGGAAATATTGACATTATGAAAAACATGATTCATGAACTCAAATGTATACGTGGACATTTAGCCGATCTTATCAAATGTAAAGTGGACAATGTGTTTTCAAGAAATCCAGGCTTTGAAGAAATGTGTAAAATCAGTGTAATCTTAAGTAGCTCGTCAAATGTAAAACTAGAATCAGTGAATTTTAAACACGCGCCAATCACTTCATGTGCAGTAGAACGAAGCTTCAGCCAATATAAATCACTTTTGAAAATTTAAAACAACATTTTGTGGCATACTGTTATGGTAGCAGAAATAATCAATGAATGAATACAAATAAAGTAAGTGATCTGAAAAAAAATTGAATAATTTAATTTATGAATCCAGTATTTGTAAAGCATTTTTATAGGTTCTAAAGGTAACAAAATGTAGTGTCTAGTGATTAAATTTGTTTTGATGTCCATATTTTACAAAATATATTTGCATATATATATGTACGTATTTTGACATTTTTAGTACATATATATGTACATATTTTGACATTTTTAAGTACATATATATGTACATATTTTGACATTTTTTAGTACATATAAATCCTAGCCCTGGTTATTACATCTCCTTTTTTTAAATGTATAATGGGACCATCATTTTTTCATGCAGGATAATATGGAACTCTCGCCTACATAATTGGCCCCAATTTATTTTCGGCCCAGGCCACGCAAACTGAAGGGATGGCCCTGGTCACCATACTTAGTTTCCAATTTTCACTATCCATATTTAGTCTCTGTTGTCAACGTTCATATACTCTGTAATTTCAAAAGAGATTTGTAGTTCTGTCTTCTCTCCTATTAAATACATTTTTTATCCAAGGACTTCTGGTTTGTTGTGCTTCTTATAATACAATAATGTTATCAATTTCTTGAGCCCTGAAAGAAATTGACATGTGCGCATGGGTGGGTAGTGATGTGTGACAATAGACTTGACTTTGGGAACAAGCCTACAATATACGTAATAATTACACTATCTCTCATTAGATGTCTCTGCGACCAGAGAGAAAGTACTACCATCTTGTGGCGCGATGAAACACCATGTGCACCGTTGCCATAGTTACGGTTCGTACGTTATTTTGATGATTTTTGTAAACAAATAGGCATTACCATTGCATTCCTCACATATGAAAGTTCCCACAGTGCTTATATAATTGTTCTTGAAATCCATCAATAAATGAAAAACACCGAGAGTGACAATGTCTACAAACTGAAATGGAAATTACTAACCGAATTAAATAAAAGCAAGAGGCTAAAGATGTGTGTATAATGACATAACCTTTATTTATAAATCTGTTTTTCCAGTTTACAAAGGAATTACTTTGCTTATTTTTTAATGTGAAGTGTAAATTTTAAAAACGTGAAACATATTATTTTTGCAGGTCAAGAACCCTAAACCCACAGCGTTGGCTGGATGCTTTCAGCGATCCTCATGCTTCAATTTACACATTTGGACAGTGCATGACACTAGCAGACATTAATGGGGATGGAGATCACAAACTTGTTATAGCTGACCTTGGCACTGGTTCTGCTAACATAAAACTCAAGGTACTGGTAATGTGGTTACTGTTTAAATAATTCAACAATAGGTTTTGAGAAATGGTTTCTAGGCTACACATTATCAACACCACCTCTCAAACTACCCCTACTAGTAGGCCTACATTATTTAGGAGTTTGAATTCCTGTGTGGGGTCATTCTCCAAAAAAGGGCAGATTTCAATGTTAGAATTTCTTTTAAAATTATTTTTTATTTTGGACCATGTAATTTTGTTGGGAAAAAAACAAATATAAGGTGCACTCTTCGCATGAGATATACCCCACACAACGCACCCTCAGTAGAGCAGTTCCTTTTATACCAAGATCTAGCGAATTCTTTGAGGACGAACAGGCTGACAAACCGTTGGGTACAAGGCAAACCTGTGGGTACAAGGCACTTACTCTCGTATTTTTAATATTTGGTACAAGGGACACACTCGCAGTTTTAATGTTTGGTACAAGGGGCACTCTCATATTTTTCATATCTGGTACGGTCGAGAGTGTTGGCAACAATATAAAAGGATAGTTGGTTACCTTGCATCGCTGAGAATGTGAATGTGAATATTGAATGGGCGGAGCTTAAAGTGCACCTTGTATTTGTCTTTCGCCTTTTTTTTAATGTAATATTTCTTTCTGCAGAGTACTACTGAGGTACTAGTCCTACTTATCGAGTGGTATTTTGCATTAAATTAACAAGGTTAGAAAATGGCGCATTCACGGAGGTGAGAAAATAGTAAGAAATAGTAATTATATAGAAGTTATGTGAGAATTAGATTAAATTGACCGTATTAAATTTTATCATGAAAAAGAACAATAATTATTACCGTACAAATGGATTAACACACAACTTTTTACTTATTTTTATCTAGGCCTATATTAAAATAGATTATCACCTTCAAATCAAAACTTTAAATCAAAACATAATATATTGTCATAAACTATTAGGCTATACCAGTGTCTTCTTTAAACAGAAATAATAAATGAGATAGACCGTTAAATTTGTCATCAATTACATCATTAATTACACCTCCATGGATAGGACTCAGGAGTAACAGTAACGGAGGTGAGATTTTTCTCTAATTTGTCAAACGGCTTGAGAACATTTGAGGTTAGAAAATCTCAGTTCTAGATTTTAACTTTGCATTCCTTATTATTATAATTTATAGCAAAAGTAAATATAAAAACATAAAACTTTACCGTTGGGTGTACAGGTAACGGAGGTGAGAAAGTCCAATTACCAACTCTGCATTTAGCCCTTTTACACAAACAAAACAACACATAAAAGCATACTGACAGCTTGGCTTTATATAAATGTTAAGAAAACTGCTAAAAGTTGGAGCCCAAGGAAAATAGAAAGACTACAGTGCCATCTCTGTGGAAATAATTGAACTTTTATATTGTTTCATGGAGGTGAGGTCTCACTTTGGGACAGGCATGTTTAGTGCAAAAAATTGTCTTTACAAAATGATATATTTTCTTTTCAGTTATTAATGACTCATTTTTTGAGCTGTTTGTTCTTGTTATAACACTAAAATGGAATAAAAATTAAAGTCTATTGAATTATGAAAGAATGAAAACGACAAGTCAGGCATGGGGACAGGACACGGAGGTGAGATCTCACATACTGTGCCCTAAAATGCAGAAAATCGTAACTTTTGTTTAAAAAGTGGAATACGGGATCAAATAGACCTTATTTCAATCTAACTTATAATAATTCATAATCCATAAATACTTATTTTACACCAGAAAGTCAGTTGCGACATGATTCTGCCCTTTTCTGGAGAATAACCCATGAGGTAATCTTATAAACCATTCAATTAATATTAAAAACGAATCCTCCCTTATTAATAAGACCTGGTAGTCAGTGGCGGTTATTCAGGGGAAGTAGGTGAAGTGCTACTTCACTTACGCATGCGCTCTTCATACGGTGCAATGCAATGCAATGGTAGGCTTCCATTCCAGGCAATCTACCCTTACCGGTGTCAGGCGTCTTCCTAGTTAGGCCGCTCTCTAGCTCTTCACCTAACTTCCCAGCCACGAGCCGCGCCTGCTGGTAGTTAATGCCCTATCAGAAGATGAAAACATTACAAAACTTATTTAAAACCTAGGTCATTGCAAGAAATTTTAGTTAATTGAAAACTAATGAAGTAAAAAGTCGCTTTAATATTGTACAGTCAGTTTTGAAAGCACTACACTATGTAGCCTACTGTACAGTACATAGGCCTACATAGTTCTCTAAACATTCCCAAAATATGCAGTAAATGATTGAATTAACAGGGATAAGCATAATATTTCAAAACTGTCCGAAATATTTTCTGTTATTTCTTTCATGAAACAGAATGCATTATTAAAAAATATGCCTGGGCGCTACTTATTAACATATCTTCTGGTCTCCACAAGAAATACTTATAAAATAATTAAGTTACTAGCCTAACTCTGTTAAGAAAAGTTCAAGATTTCAAGATATACCGGTACCATATTTGCTGGAGTATAAGTTGCACTTTTTTCCTTTGAAAATAGGTCTGAAAAACGGAGTGCGTCTTATATGTCGATACTCAGTTTTTTATTACATTCATTTCTGGAAATTTCCTCTATTTGGAGTTATGTGATTTTTTTCTTCCTTGCGGAGTGTGGGAGTGTTACAGTTACGTAGAGTTCAGTGAATGTGCATGGTCTGTCATGTGTGTGCAATTTCTACTGTAAACATAACCTACAAAGGGGAACAGCACAATGGCCTGAACTTTAGGCAGAGCTGAACACTTGGATTTTAGACCACAGAAAAGTGGGACTTTCAGTGTCTACAAAAATGATTATTCTTCAAGCGAAAGCAATAGCTACTGATAGAGAGATTGCCGATTTTACTGGATCAACATCATGGTGTTCAAGATTCATGAAGAGAAACCAGCTATGTATCAGGGGAAGATCCACGGGGGGGGGGGGGAATTCCCATCCCCCCCCAAAAAATTTCTAACATTAAGCACAAATTATTCAAAATTTATTATTCTAATCAATTTTGTAAAGACAACATAACCCAACATTAAAGCAACGGCATTCATTATTTTGTAATAAAATGCTGAAATGTTCATTTTGATTTCAATTGTGTACTGGGAATAATTAAATTTTATGAGTAAAAACTTCCCTCTCTACTTTGGTTCCCCCCCCCAAAAAATGTCTCTCTGGATCCGCCCCTGCTATGTATGCGGACTAAAACAAAAATATTGCAAAAGATGCCAGATGAATATGAAGAAAAAATTATTTAATTTCATTCATTCGTTATTAATGCACGAAAACGAGAAAATTTGCACTTGCACAAATAGGAAACATGGACGAGGTTTCTCTGACTTTTGATGTGCCCTCAAAGAAAACTGTAGATTCCAAAGGTACAAAAAGTGTTACTTGTTAAAACTTCAGGGCATGAAAAAACTCACTACACAGTTTTTTATCCTGCTATGCTGATGAGACAAAATTGCCCCCACTATTCATTAAAAAAAAAAAAAAACCTAAAGGAGTGTGTTGTACATGCTCATGCAAAAGGCTGGATGGATGGAGGAAGAATGAGGTTATGGATAAATAAAATTTGGTCGAGGTGCCCTGGCAGACTGTTGAAGAAACCTGACCTACTAGTATGGGATGTTTCGTTCTCACAGATTAGAAGATGTTAAAAATAAACTCAAAGAATTGAAAACTCAGTTAGCTGTAATTCCAGGAGGCTCAACTAGTCAGCTTCAACCTTTAGATGTCTGCATTAATAAACCATTTAAGGGATTTATGAAGGAGAAGTGGAATAGCTGGATGCAGTCTTCAAATTTTGAGGTTACACCATCAGGAAGAAGGAAGAGACCTAGCATTTCGCAAGTTTGAGAATGACTCAAAGCTTCATGGGATGCTGAGAAAACAGAGACAGTGGTTAAATCATTTAAGAAGTGTGGCATTAGTAATGTACTGGATGGTACAGAGGACAATTTGTTGTATGAGGACTCAAATGCTGATTTAGAAGAGGTTTCAAGTGACTCTTCATTTAGCGCTGGAGATGAGTTTCTAGGTTTTGTCGAAGAAGATTAAAAGATGTTCTTTCCCACATAGATTGGGTTGCAGAAAGTATTACTTTGTATTTGTATTACGTTATATTTAAAATTCTGTAAATTCATTATAATGATCAGCAGAGCCCGGATTTTAATGACATGTCATCTTTTTATTGATGCTGCATACACATTTCCAACTTGCAGATTAATCCTAATCATGGCCTCTAGATTATAGAAATACATTTCTATTAGGTCATTTTATGCAATTTTATATTTTTAGGGCATTTATTGCGATTTTAGGTCATTATTTTGTCATTTTTGTGTCATTTGCTACCTTGATTAGTCATGTTCATGTTATTTACATTGAGTGTATTAACTTTTTTTCGTCGCTAGCGGTGCTGTCTTTGAAGTATTGTTTGTTTAATGCAAGAAGGAAAAATTCGGCATTTAGTGTTGTCATGTCTCAGTCCGAAATGAGAATCAAAGAAACGCCAAAATTTTGTATTACCGGTATATTGCTATTGTTATTAGATTGACTTGGCACCAGAGTCTGCCATCTGCTTGGATTTTAGAGTGCAAACTACTGTTTACCCTCAATAAACAACAATATAATCCAGCAGACCACAAAAGGAAATGCCGAATTTTGACTTGCCCGTGCCTCAGTGCCAGTATAAATTTCTGTGAGAAAAGAACATTCATAACTTTACAGTTATTTACAGTTTTTACAATTATGTACAAACCAGTCTGTAACTTTGTGTGTACAATAATAATTTTTTATAAATAAAATATCAGTTTTTGGGTCAATTTTTATAATTATTAAGTCATTTTCTTTAAAATTTAGGGTCATTTTATAGGTCATTTTTCAAACAATTTTAGGTCATCAGAATCCGGGTCCTGATGATCAATAATAAAGTTTTATCCTTCAAAAATGTGTATAAAAAAGGGGGTGCTTCTTATAGCCCTGTGCGTCTTATACGCCGGCAAATATGGCAACTCACCTAACTTTTACTTTGATTGTAGTGTACAGGTGGCCTTGTTGTAACAGCTTTTTTCAAGAAGAGCTGTAGTTGGTGTCCTTATTCCATCACACCCAGTCATGTATGCCTGTGAATAGAAACCATACATTTCTTAATGTCTTCAGTACCGATACCAAGAAACATGCCCTTTTCTAGCTTAAAAGAAGCTGAACCTTATTTGGAACAGAGATGTCAATAATGGATGTCTTTGGGAAGTGGAGTGAGAGGAGGTGGTCATATTTCAGCCACATGTAATATTTCACTTCAGAAATCTTAAATAAATAGATAGCAATAATATTACTATATTTAGAAAGCAGAAAGTCACTACCCAGCAGTTGTACAAGATAATACAGATTCTTTTTTTTTTATTAAGGATCAATGCTAAGCTATTGTATTCTTTTGGCACCTTGCTTGCTTAACAAGTATTTGCTTGGCAGCGGAAAGCATGCTGTTTGTGTAGAGTATTCATAGTCCCTTAAATTCAAGTGCATAGATTTTTAAAGTAAATTATAACTATGCAATAACAATGTACCTTAGTCATAGACGATGTTGGAAGTCATGTCCTTGTCCTTCACACCTTTTAAGAAAATGTGCATTAAACACTCATTAAGTCTTCTGAAAATCCAGCAAATTCTTATCTTATGTTGCCTTTCATTTCTTCCAACATATGCAGGTTATTCGGAAACATTTTTTAAAAGTTCTCCTTAAACGAAAATAGGATATGGTAAGATCTGGAGACCATACTGGCTACAATTCCCTACTGATGATTCTATCTTAAAAAATTCCATAATTAATTTTAACAAGAGATCAGCTGTATGCGCGCTCTAGCAGAATCTTGTTGTATAAAGGCCTATGTACATTCATTGTCACACAATTCTTCTAGGAATGGTGTGATTATCTTAACCTCTGTATCTCTGCGCACTCACTGCATGTGTAAACATACACAGTAAGCATGCATAAGTAGCTTAATATTCTCTGCACATGGATATTTGTAACTAATTCTTCAATTAATTTAATTCCAGGTGTATAAAGGGACATCGCTGATGACAGAAACAACGCTAATAGATGTCCCAACTGGAATAGTTACTTTTTACATGGATACTAATGAACCTAGGGTCCCTGGTGTGTATGCTGCATGATCATATGGTTTGTTTTAGTAACATTCAGAAACAGTCTTCACATGCTGGACATGTGTGCACATTGTAAATTCGTCAATCGTAGATGTTCCAAAGGAGCAAATCCATTATTTTGTCTGTTGAACTTAAGTTTCAGCGAGATTTCCCGGAATGTTTGTGCTGCCAGAAAAGTCAGCAGGCTGTAGTATGAATTACTAATTGGAGACAAAAGCAGAAAGCATAATAGTGAACGTTTCATGCATGATACAATTAATTCTCCATTGAGCCTGAGATGTTTATTTCATCACAAAAGCAGTGTTTTGTGTCTTTAAATTGCAACTGATGTATAATATATATACAGTAAAACCTCGTTAACAAGAACTCGCTTACGACGAACACTCTGTTAACAAGAACAGAGATTTGGTCCCGGCAAAGATGTACTGTTTCTTATGAAAGTTTTGGCGGTTAACACGAATTTCGGTTACCACGAACTGCGAACTGTTTTTCTGTCCCTTGAATCTTGAAATGTCATTTAACACAAACTTCCAAAGCTTTTAAAATTGTTATTTCCTGTTCTTCCTTCGCTAGGTATGCAAGAAATGAAATTAAACGTAAACCTTTATTTAATTCCCGGTTACTTATGTGAATGGCTACGAGTAATTGGATTAACATCAACGCTGGCTGGTGCAATCGCTCGACAATCGGGAGTTGTTATTGTTATCCTATGCCGGTACGGCTGGTCTACAGGATTGCTGAATAAATAAATAAAGCATCATGCCGCCAACAATTGGGTTATAACGTTTCTTATTTTATTTTTCTGTTCATTCAAACATAACCAGTACGATTTCATCATACGTTGCATTAAAACTTGTAACCCACCTGCCAGGAAGTGTTTGCCGCCATAGCCACTTTAGAACGTTTGGGATTTGCTGCAACATCCGAATCATCTGCTGGGTTACTGAAGCTGTGAATACAATTGGCCGTGAAGTTTCCAGGCACTTTCATTCCCATCAGTGACAGAGCAATTTACTTGAATTTTTCATCAGGAAATGATCTTTTTTAAAAGGTAGGCCTAATTACATAACCTACTTTTGCATGTAACAGTATTTTCTACGATAACGTATACCGTAATCGGTTCATTGAAAAAAAAATAGTCCCCGGTTAGCACGAATTTTTTTAACACGAACCCCTCATTTTTCGGTCCCTTGGAATTCGTGTTAACGAGGTTTTACTGTATTTCTAAAATTTATATTTTATATAATATACTGTATTATATCTCTAAAGTAAATATTGTATTCTATTTAATTAATTGGCAGTAATAATAACTTATTAAATACCAGTATTAATCGTTTCTGGCTGTAATATATATCAACACAAATTATTATCACTAGTGAGTTCCATCCAAATTTATCAATGTTTGTCCATTTAAGCCTATATTCATTATCCCTCTTCAAACTATGTTGAAAGTTTCAGCTGTTTACAGGCCTTGGCATTATGAACAAATGAATCGACCAGAGTGGGCTTATACAATGAAGCGATTCTTTTATTTTCAGATCATGACAACAAACAGCAAAGCCACCTGCAATTGATTTGACAGATGAAATGTATTACTGAAAACTGATGCTTGGATAGTGAACAAAAAAATCACCAAGTTTTCTGACAGTTTTTTACTTATAACTCGCGAACAAAAGCAAAAATAAAAATTCTGACTTTGCAAATGCCCACCTTTTAGTCCATCTACGTTTAAAATTTCAGATCTCTGCATTCAGTAGATTTCGCTGGGCATCGTGCACAGACAGACAGACGGAGAGAAAGACAAACACTTCCTTTTATTATTATTATTATAGATTGTAATATTATAATGTTTGTTCACTTGGGGTATCAAACAGGTTGATAAACGATTTAACTTTAATATATAGGCCTACTTCCCAAAACTACTGGAGAACATGGGAACAATGTCAGCATTGCCTTCACTTGGCATTACCGAAGTTTTAAAAAATGATTGTACTTAGGGTTGTAATCTTTATCAAAATAAGGTTGTCTTCAATGGATGTAATTATATCTCACTTGAACAAAGTTTACGTTGTTTACCAAAGGCTCGCGTCATAACTTTGTTCATAATTACTGTCATTACATGGTCATGGCTTAATAAACTATTGTTGCTACTTTAAAGAAACCAATAACTTCAGTGTCAGATGATAAAGTTTATTGCAGTAATTTGTTAAATTGCATTGTTCAAGTTTATAAAATCCTATAAAAATTAAAATTATCAAGAATTTATATTTATGAAAATAAAACTAAGAATTACTAACAGGTTTTCAGTCATACTTCATTGGAGAGATATGTATCATATTCCGAACAAGAAAATTTGTTGTGTGTGGCTTTATTGAAATTGAACAACATTGAACAAATTGAAATTGTTACAACATATAAAATTATAAAACACAGAATTGAAAATTGAATAATACAATACAATTCAATCACTGTTTACATTTTCATATCATTGTAGAGTTGAGCCATACAATTTACTGTAACTTTACAATATGCACTTCACTACACTAATCTTAATGTAAAATGCAATGAATAATCAATCTCTATAATTATTACAACTCAAAAGTTGCTCATGAAAAGATATTGACAGATTGGATATTTTTCTTGGTTATCAGTACTGACCCAGTAAAGCAAATAGAGTAACAATTTCTTTCAGAGCTATACAGCGGTTGATATAGAGGGGTATGCTTGCCCAGAGGCTAACTGTCACTCATCTTCAGTCTGTTCCAACGGTTTCCACCTGCCAGATTGCAGAGCGGCAAGTGTAATTCCTACCCTTGAGCCAAATAATAACCCAGACATGGGAAGACATGGTTCATAGGTTGCTTTCTTTTCAAGATCAACTTCATTAGCCTCTTGTATATTCTTTTGGAACCTGATCATGGTATCAAGAATAATAGCCTTTTTTCTTTTAAATATTTTGAGCTATGACAATGATGTCAACATGATGAACCATCAGTTCAAATACAGTGAATTTCTTGAAATACTGCCCTTTTTTTTAGAGCATAAGAAAGATGCCAAAGCTGAATGTACTTGATGATGACGTGAGTACAAAATACATAAAGTGCCTTTTTTGTTTTCCCCATGTGGACCAGGCTTGCAACCTGCAGCTCTCATGAAGCTTCTTGAACTTTTTTGAACTGTCCATACTTATCTTTGACCTCAGCATATGAAATCAGCATAATTGTAATAACTAGGATAATTACATGTATTCATACCTGCTCTAAGTTCTCACTGTATATGGTGTGACTGTGTTATAGCCATAGCAGTTGCTTCTGGATCAAACATCTACATATACAAGAACATGAGGCCATACTTCAAGTTCTCTCTTCCCTCAATGGATATCAATCCATTGGAACAGGACTTGTGGCTGGAGGTTTGTACCTGAAACAATACATCACTTCTTAAATTATTCAAACTCAAGAATATCTAGAGCAGTGGTCGTCAAACTTATGAAGCTTCTGAGCTACCAACCGTTTACCGTTTTAAAATCCTACTGTGAGCTACCAACCAAAAGAAGTACCAAATTAAAAAAAAATCTTACATTCGTTTATTGCCTAAATATGAAATAAATTTTAATTAAACTGTATATAACAAAAAGAAATTGAAATGGAATTACATAAGAAAGAAATTGAAGTGTAGTTAGTGATAAATGACAAATGTAAAGGCAGAATTTTTTTATTACACTTACTAACTTCAATGAGAAGGATGGAACTCTTTTTTGTCATCAACAAGTTTTTTAATGTTGGGAGAGTAGGTAGTAGCTGCCATTCGAATACAATTGTCCAAGTGTTCATCAGTGAGTCTGTTTCTGTACTTATTTTTAATAAATTTCATACTGGAAAAAGAAAGCTCACACAGATATGTAAAGCTGAACATTGCCTTCACTTTGAGAGCAACTTGGACCAAAATTGGATATTTTTCTTTAGGAACAAGAGGCCAAATATTTTCAGAGATTGAAGAAAGCTATTTTGCAGATAAATCATTTTGAAAATCAATCAGTTCTAACTCCACTGCAGCACTATCTTCTTCAAAATCAAAATTCTCCATGACAGAAGTAGAGAACTCTTGCGATTGACGGTTTGGCGATCACTGATCTAGAGGCACTTGTTTTTTATGAAAATATTTGCGAGTTTTTACAAGTTGAACCATTGAGCTTGAGCAATAAAATAAAATGGATAATTGATACCATGTCCAACAAAGACAATATTTTGTGGTTCATGAATACATATTTCCATCTAAGTTGTTATATGTTTTGGCTGCACTTTAATACACTAAACTGCATAATACTGAAAAATGGTTTCTCTGGCTTCCAATCGGGTGAGTAGGAGGATTGTTTCTGAGCTTTTGTAAGCTTGCTCTGCTGCCATCTTCAGAAACTTACTCACCTGTTGGAAGCTTGAGAAACCATTAGAATTTGATTTATTTTACCTGGTGAAATTAAGGTCATTAGGCCTTCTCTTCCATTCAACCAGGATTATTGCAATTAAATTTTACAATATTACAAATATAATACAAATACAATATTAGTACATTATGCAACAAGCCTGTAATGTCATTTATTAAGATACGCATATGTTTATAAAACGAGCAATGCGAGTTTCATAATTTTCATACAAGTATCTTAATTACCATTATAGGCAAGATGCATATAACTGTTTTTGTTCGACCATAATTAGTCTGAATGTTTAAATTTTGAGATTTTAGATTCACTCAAATAGCAAAGAGCCCGCCATGACCTTCTCATCAGATGGCTGTCCTAGTTCTCATCTTCTATGAAAGATAGCAGCTCGTGGCATCGGTCTTGTCAATACTTCCTTGTGGTAATTTTCTTCAAACCAACAGATTTTGACAACATGAAATGAATTCATTTTAATATTATATTAAAATTAACATGAACAGAATTGGTTTTATTTTAAATACAGGCTATTAATTATGCAGTTTTTAGCTACTAATCTCAAAGCCTCAAGATCATTCTGTGTTCAATAATAATTGATAGCACACCGATGTCATAATGGAAATATGTATCGCTATCATTATGATACTGTTATGTCACACATAATAAGCGTACTGTAGTGTGATCGAACAAAAAATTACAAATGCAGTAAAACACAGACAGTGCTATTATATTGCAGCTTCTAGAATTTGCTACTAATGTGTGTGATTGTGTTATTTCAGGTTAGAAATAAGCAGATGGAAGTTGAGGTGTTCTATGAGCTACTTCAAAACCTTCGACAGGAACTTGGCTTCTCAAATTTAACAGCTCATTCGCAACACTTGCTAATGCTTGAACACTCCAAGTGGAGGAACTTCGTGGATCAGTACAAAGAAGTACCAGTCAAAAAACAAGTATGTGATATCCCATTACACAACTTGTTTGGTTATGGTGACCATATGTCCTGTTTTCACCAGGACAGCCTCATTTTTTAGGTCGGTATTAAAAAAAACACCAATTGTCCCGTTTTTTATAAACTCCTAGAAATAAGGTTGACAATAGAGCCTACATTTCTAGTTAAATTGACAGACCTTTTTGGATTTCATAATTTTAGTCTGAAATTTATTGACAAGTGTTTTCATTGTAGCATGTTTTTCCAGGACGACAATGGTTCGGGTTTTAATTTAGCATTCACATACAGGAAGCTATGTTTATGTCTACAGTATAGTCCCGTTATTCCGAACCTCGCTATTCTGAAAATCCTATTCCAAATTGTAATGAAAGCTGGTTACTTGCAGCACTACAGCACTATGAGTCAGTGAAGTTCACTGCCCTTTCCTTCCGACTTTCACTGAACCTGTTCACAAGCCCATCAACGCTCTATAGAGCTGACACTAACAGATATCCCTGCACTTAATTTACGCCTTAACAAGTCAATACATTGATATTATTTATGAAATCTGCCTATTCTGAATTCCCGCTAAACCGAACAATATGTATATACATATATATACACATATATATTTATTTAATTTGCATGTAGAACACTTACAATACATGCTATTTAAAATAGGTTACTTTAAAAAGAACCTGTTATTATCCAGTTCAGCTAAAACCTTTTTTGTTGTTTGTATTGTGGTCTTTAGTATACAGGTGCACTAAACAGCTCCAATGATTTCTCGACCAATGTAAAATGAAACATAGTATCATACCCTAATTTCAAGTCCACATGCATTTAAACAGTGTTGCAAATCCTGATGTGAAGCACCCTGTCTCTGAAAGTCACTCAGCGTTTGTCCTCAACTTCTTTGAAGCTGGATCGGGAGAGGGCAGAAATGGCTTGTTAATGACCATATAACTCATCTGAGATTTAAAAATGTATTAGTTCCTTAATGATTAACAGTGATTTTAATAATAAATTCTAGAATATATAAAATATATTTTGAGGGGATGTCCCACTTTCAGCTGAAAATATTATGGTCATCCTATGTTCGGTTCAGGAGGTCGACAATTATCAATGCCAGGCAGGTAAAATTAACTCACTGTTGAAATGTATTTTTCTTTTGTTTCTTTTACAGTGTGCAGATTCCTCCCCCCAATTTTATCCTCTCCAACATTATTAGGTATTATGAGGTTATTTTCTATTCAGTAAATGATTATAATTTCATCCAAACAAACAAATAAAACACTGTTGGTATTATAAGAGAATGTTTCAGAATGTCCAATTCTCTCTTCTTACAGTTTTTTAACTACTGGTAAGCACCAGTGAGCCCTGCTTTCAATGGAGAAATTGCAAACTACTCAAAACTGTCATCAAAGGTGCATGTGCAGTAGAAGCACTTGCCAATCATCACAGACTGTTTCAAACTTGCTGCAGAAACAAATTTAACAGTGAAAAGCCAGATAACTGCCTCAATACTCTATTGCAGATTCTCTTGCATTTCATACGTTGATATACCTTAAGTTGAACTAAGGGGAAAATCTTTCTGAACAACTTATTTTGCTATAATTTTGCTTGTGATTTTGCAATTACAGGAATATTTAAATGAGTTATATTAGTAAGAAGCAGTTTTGTAAGAGTTTTACAACAGATTTTTGTGTTTTTTGCAGAGTGTTATTACATGTATTACAACTTTAAAGAAATCTCTCTCGGATCCTGATGCTGCATCATGTCTGGTTATTGGAACAGAAAGTAGTGACATATACATTTTAGATCCAGAAGCATTTACAATTCTAGAAAATGTAAGTAGTCTAATGCTTGAAGGAATTTGTCGCTCCTTGAATTAACATTTTTATTTATTATTTTTCTTGTGTGTAGCTTGCAGTAGTAAAATCTATTTCTCATAAATAAGTGTAGCCTACAGTATGTTTGTATGAAAAAAACTCAAAACAATTGTTTCATCAGCAATTCTGCAAATAAACTCTCATTTACATTATAGGCTATATCTATCTGTCATGAAATTGATTGAAAAATTAACAACCGATTTTCACTGTCACAGTATTGAATTACAGTTGCTACCATCTATGGTTGCTATTTTCATATTGCTACCAACATAATTCACGTAACTTTCTAAATTATTTCATGAGTTTTGTGAAAGGTGATCAGTTTTTGCTTTTTTAGTCAAATTTATGATTTAAAAAATGCATTTTGCACTTTGCGAAAAACAGGTGGTTCTACCAATAAACAAACAGTATTGTTTATTTATTGTAACATTTTTATTTAAGATGAGGGCCATGAGTAACATTCAATCACATCATATTCAGTGGTGAAGTTGAACCGGAACAGACTTGAACAGACAAGAACATTGCTCCGGCAAAGTAAAAATCTACTCTTCATCGCTCCAGCATAAACACAGGGAGAAAAAAGTACTAACGAAGTCAGCATATATTTTGACAACATTTGTTTAATAAAGAACCATTATTAGGGTCATGAGCTCCTGTTCTTGTTGCGAAAGTTACCTTGCCTGCGTTATTGCCGTAGATTCATTGCATACATGACGAAGTTGGCTGCACTGGTTGATATTATTGTAATGTGATTTATTTGTAATTAATTAAAAAAAGTAATTTATTTGACCTTAAAGTTTGATATCATAAAATGAAAATTAAATAAACATCTTCATATAAATTTATGGGTTCCCTCTAGAAAAAATTTACAACATCAATATTGATCACATTTGAATGTACACATTCCATGCAAATATGGGAATTCTCTGAATATAGTTCCCACAACTTTTCCCCACAAACACCTAGAGCTTTTGGATTTATGCTCACTATTTAGGTCATGAATCAGTGACCAATCCACTATAAGAATATGTGGAATTTGAAACAATTCCAAGTGACTGTCATCAGACTTTTATTGTTTTATTTTTATCATTTCCAATTTTTCGCACCTACGTGCACTTGTTTTATGTAAATTCATAAGAACAGATCACTAAAACATATTCATAGCTTCTTTGATTTATAAAAAAATATTAATCACTGAACAGTACGATTGTGTATAATTATGTAAGCTGCATAATTATGAGCAAAAGAAGATAAGAAAATCTACTCTTATACAATTCAACGGCCCTAAATAGCGTGCTCACTCGCTCCCTCACTTCGTGAGACATCGAGTATACTCAGAGATGTTCGTCTCTCGCAGTCTAAACTTTCACGAAGAGCACAAAATTAGGAAAACCGTTTCTTTATTATATAAGGCCTAAGTGAAATGAACACAATGAACAAATATTCTAATTTTATTTTTACTTACAATTTTTATTGCTCTGAACCACAAAGATTTTTAATAAACTGCCAGTGTAAATTTCTTAAAAATCCCGAAGCCGCAGGCACCAGCTATAATATACTGGTAGTTTAACCCTGGAAGTAACGTGGACAATAATAATCCAATCAAACCACTCCTTCCCTTGAAAAAATTGTATAATTTCTGAAAATTACACTGAACTTATCAAATAGAATTCACATCATATTCATCTGTCAACAGACAGTTGAGAAACAATACGTATTATCCACCGCCGTCTCGAGAATTACACACAAGTAATGCAGTCTAGAAGGCAGTGGTAATATCAGTGTTCACAGTTAGCTTTGGAACTGCATAATCGAATCTGAGATCATTTTCCCAGGCGGCGCTTTCTAATCATGGAATGTACTCTAAAGCCGGAATTTTAGCTGTTTCATTAATTATTAATGGTTTAGTTTATGAATGATTCGCGTGCAAGTGTTAATAAATATAATGCTTTAATAATTATTTTACTCTTCATTTTTAATTTTTCAATTAATTATCATGGGCGAAGCCACGGGCACCTGCTTGTAATGTACAATTTTATGTGTGGTGAACATCTCATACAATAATAATAAGTAGGCCTACAATTTTAATAACATTTGTTGTGTAATAGTAAAGCATTTAAAACAAAAAATAAAACAGTGTACTTCCTGTGGAAGTTTATGCTATGTAATTTTTACTGGAAATAATTGAATTCATTAGGATCCAAGTGCACTGGAAATTAAACTATCATGGCAGGCAATTCTAAACGTTTGGAGAGGAATATAAAGAATATTTAGTAAGAAATAAAAGAATGTAAGTAAGTAGAATGTTAATGATTCCCGCCTTCTTACTAGCTAAATTGTCACAGTAAATATAATTCAAAGTCCAGATTTTCTCAAGATAAATTAATGAGCAATGAAATTTATCAATAAAATCTAGATCTCTTGTTATATTATTAGGGACTGTATTTTTTGGTAAAATAAAATGCTGATTTCGTTGTTAATATACTTCTATTTTGTGGGTTTTTTTGCAAAATAAGATATTTTATAGAATTATCCTTTTGGGGATGCTATGGCACTCTGCATGCTGTGTTCTTTCTTAGAACCATAAAAATATGGCCATTTTTGAAGTTATATGTTTTTTTAAACTTATAGAATTCATATATAAACTCAGTTTTTTGCTAAAAAGTATGTGAAATGGAAGAAAAATGTTGAAGGGGGCATTTATGTAACTTAAAATGGTGTAATTTATATGCATAAAAGTGAAATCTGCTGAATTTACATCTTTACTGCAATCTAACATAGACACCCCAAATGCAGCACCAAGATAGCAGAAAAGAAGTGACTTTCCTCAGTTTTTGCTGTAATTGATCATAAGTATCAGTAACTTCTCAGTAGCCATAGAAATAGAAGAAAAGGAACCATGCTATAAGAAATGAAGGAAAAAATCACACTAAAACGAATTATTACAATTCTGAATAAAATTTTTGTACTTATTTCTCAATTTATGTATGGAATGGACGTATTTCAGATTTCGTGCTTATTTAGACATTTCACACAATCGAACAACTTTTGCTATATTTTGTAGTGGATTCAATTTTCTTAATATTGGTATTTTAGGCAAGTATAAAGCTAAATACAGATAAGGAAAATTGTAAAATTTCACGCTTATTGCTGTTCCAAAACAATATGGTCCCTATATATTACCTATGATAATATTATAATTTAGTGGTGGTTTTCAGATGAATTTGGGAGGACCAAACAACACTCTTTCTGTTGGACCTCCAGTCCACATAGGAGCAACAGGGTTGTATGATGTGGAGTTCCGATTGCTGGTAGCATGCCGTGATGGTAACTTGTATCTCGTGAGAAGAGGCTGGACCCAATCTCGCACACTAGCGCAACTCCCTGCACAAGCTGTCGCCATGGTCATACTCCCTGAGAATAGTAACATTGTAATCTCCCTCATGAATGAGACGCTCCATGGTTATTCAAAAAAGGTATGAGTGCACATTTCTTTTCTTTTCTTTTTCTAATTCCAGCAAATAAGTGGCTTTAGACTTTTATTTAAATCCAGAATTTAAGATCCACATCAATGCTCAAACTGTAGTATTATTTAAAGTCTTCTTGGCTTCCAGGTATCAGCCGCGTCATATTTAAGATGTCTGCCGAAGTTTCGACCATCTTGCCTTGGTCTTTATCAAGGCTACTGCAGCTCGCTCCAAAACATCTTCTTTATATATAGGGGCAGTGTATGTTTCCTTCCCAGCCAATCAAATCTCACCATTCAATGCTCTGTTGTGATTGGTTCCGTCACATGGAAGGAAAAAAGGTCCTTTTCAGGAACAATTATTTCCAGCAGGACGCAGATGTTGGGTCCATATCACAACAGAGCATTGAATAGTGAGATTTGATTGGCTGGGAAGGAAACATACACTGCCCCTATATATATACATTAGACGTTTTGGAGCAAGCTGCAGTAGCCTTGATAAAGACCACGGCAGGATGGTCGAAACGCCGGCAGACATCTTAAATATGATGCGGCAGTTACCTGGAAGCCAAGAAGACTTTATTGTCAACTCAGGCCACGGAAGCCTATGATCTCATATTGTAGCATTACTTACTTATTTCCTGAAGCTTTTCGTTTCTTTAATATATAAAATATCCAGATATTTAGTATATAGTGAAGGTACAAAATCTTAGCAATGGAATTATTTTAAACCCTGTTGACAGCCAAAGAGAAAAAAAAAGGCTTGGGAAATAGAACATATACCCTGAAGATGTCTAAAGAAATGAAATACCTCAGCAATTGAAAGATTTTATATCCTGATGATACCTAAAGAGAAAGAGACGAGAATCTTTTTGAAAATGAAGATCTTATGGGCAATAGAAAGATTTTATACCCCATATATGACAAAGTCCTTAGAAAATGAAACATTTTATACCCAGGTGATGTCTAAAGGGTAGAAGCAAATACCATCTCTACGCGGATGACTTACAACTGTACATACATTCAAATACTTACAACATCAACGACGCAATAGCTAGCATAAACGAAGACCTTAACTCAATAGATGAATGGACGCACAGTTTGGGACTCAATCTGAATCCAGCGAAATCACAGGCAATAGTTGTGGGACATCAGCGACTGAGAAATAAGCTGAATGAAATCAACCTTACGCCCATTAAAATTAATTATTCGGTAATTCCATTTGGCGATTCAGTAAAAAATCTCGGTGTTCTGATAGACAAAAATTTAACTTGTGAAAGCCACATTAACGAAATGTGTAAAAAAGTAAACTCCTTAATTCATATGTTTAAAAGATTAAATATGCCCTTACCTACTGGTCATGCCCCACTTCGTTTACTGTGATGTCCTGTTTACGGACTTGAGCTCTAACTTATTCCAAAGGTTGCAACGTGTTCATAATATGTGCGTATGATTCATTTGTAATGTAGGTCTGTTCGATCATGTATCACCTTCCTTTGAAATGTTGTCATGGCTCCGTCTGAATGACCGAAGAAGATTTCACTGTCTTTGTCTCCTCTTCAAAATTCTTCATACTTCATCACCATCATATTTTTCTAGCCGCTTCCCTAACCTGTCATCTCATCACACCCTAAATACACGATCAGAACATAGCCATGTATTCTCTATCCCTCTCCACCGCTCTTCATCCTATTCATCCTCATTCTCTGTATCAGTAGCTCGCCAATGGAATTCCATCCCCCGCACGGTCAGAGGCTGTCGAACTCTTGGTAAATTTCAGAGAGAAGTCAACATATTAATTCTAAACAATGTAATTTAGTTTCGTTTTTCATCGTAGTAACTAGAAATCTTAACTGGAGCTCTTTTCGATACTTGTAACCCGTAGCCTAACTTCTTGTAACTATACGTTTTTCTCTTTAGTATTCGTTAGTATATTTTCAAATATCTTATGCTATAATCCTCTTTATTTTCTTTAGTATTTTTATATTTCGTAATTTAATGTTTTATAGCAGTCTAAACATTGTAATAATTTATAAATTAATCTTAAATTTACATTAGGCATATAACAAACTTGTAGAGTGTTTAGGCTTACATGTTTTTAATAGCTATGTTAGTGTTTTGTATTTAAGTATTAATTAATTATCTATAATATGTATATGTATTACGTAATTGTAATGTAGTTTTTGACTGGTAGAGCGGAAGAGAAGGCCAAATGGCCTTAGCTCTGCCAGAATAAATAAAAAGAATACAAAGTTTCCAATCAAAGTGACCCAAACTGTATCTATTCACTGGTTTGGATGTTGATACATTTTGCCATTCCACACTCATCTAATGGCTCGCTCAATCAGTCTCAGTCTGTGACTGTTAAAGTAAAACCGAAGTAACCAAAAGGTACAGTTTTATTGTTTGAGAATAATCTTTCATCACATGGATCATTTCTTTCGATGCGTAAAGGTTGAAGGAATCGTGATCCTGGCAATAAATGATAGGCCATAACCACGATGAATATCAGAGTAATTAATAGAGGATAAAAACATTCAGAACACAGGAAATTATTAACACTTTGTATCGAAATTAATATCAGATTATAGAGAATTAATTTACAAATGAAGTGCAATGAATAAGGAAATAATAAGCAATAAATATGAAGTAATGGTAAAGTTAACATTAAGTATAAAAATGTAAGTGAAAGATGATAGCTGGCTGTAGAGGATCAGACAGAGTTCTCCGTATTCCATAATAGCGAGCTCTTGTACACAATTCACTCGCTGCTTGATATCGGCGTCACTCTTTGTCAAAATATGAACATCTTTTATGTCAAAAAGCTGCACAAAGGCAAGCAAGTCTTGCTCAAAAGAAAGTACTTAGAAAAAGAGCTGGGGAATAGTAAGTCAATAGCAATACAGAGAATTTACAGCCAATACGCAGAACAGAGGGACGCGTGGAAACTCAGAGCAAGCACATTGTAGCATCCAGAAGCTTGGTGTCCAAAAGCCAATGAAAAATGAGTTATTAACTGAAATAACTAAAATTTGTTGTAACGTAGATTATCATTTGTTAGAATAAGAGTGGGGATACTTTGGTGGAACTTACAAGGTTGTAGAACGATCGCCATCTTAAAGAACACTTCTCTACTGAACTCCGAACGGGGTGGAAGTGAAATACACACTTCCACTCGAATTTATATAATTCATGTTGGGATAGTTACCCAACCTAAATAAAGTATTCTTTTTTTTTTTTTTTTCCTTTTTTTTCTTTTCTTTTCTTTTTCCCACCGTTTTCTGCTTCCCGCTCCCTAAACGTGTTATCTCTGAAATGCTCATTTATCCATTTATCCATTTATACTAACCATAAAGTATTCTTTAATCTAGAATCAATAAGTATTCGTGTGCTTTTAGGTAATAGCTTAGCTACAGCTATTACCGCTTGTAAAATCAGTGACAAAGTAAGTACATTGGTCGACGGAATTAATTAAGTATAATTACGCCAATACGGGTAATTAATAGATCACGCAAGAAGAGGTTAGTCATAGACAATATTGCGGCACTGTTCTACAACCTAGACGTCCCAATAAATTATTCGCCACTACTAGAAATAATTAAGCAGTTAAATGGACATAGGATAAAATATCTGAATAAATTCAATCATACCAGTTTAAACCAGTGATGTTATTCCACAAACTAGTAATAAGAGCCACTAATTTACCCACAGAACCCTAGAGAAAATAAAGAGTACCTTGTAGATCAGATGACTTCCGGAGCCGGTTCGAAGGGAGGACTTCAAAGTGTAAGTACCACAAAAACCTACTACTGCTTCTTTTTATGAAGAGGGCAAACCGTTACAAGGTTTGCCAAAAAAGGAATTATAGTGATTTCCAAATTTATTTCTAAATAATATGCAACCTGTTGATATTTTTGCAGACACTTCTCGATACAGAAATTTATTTTTTCCCCATCGGTATTTATTGTTAAGAAATCTTACTGTATAAAGAATAAGAATATCAGCTAGTCATAAAGCAACAAGAAAAATCTTAACGATATCCATTAAAGTACTAATTTTCATTAAAACACTGGTGTGGTATCGATTATTATAATAATTATCGAACATGGAAGGATCTTGAACCTTGAGAGCAGAAAATTAAACTGCATAGTAAACAACCTGTCCTTAAAATAAAATATAGTATGTTCATGTCAATTGTATTATTATATTAATCGAGTTCATTTTGTGTTGTAAAAATCCATTGGTTCCAAGAAAACAGCCAAGAAGAACCTTCCACTTGATCGCATGCCATCAGCTGCCATCTATCAGAGAAGTTAAGAACTACGAGAACTTATTAAGATACTAGTATCCTAATAAATGCCATTATAGCCTCGTTCTTTGTAAAGAAAGCAATTATATCTGACTTAAACCTACAGACTGCTACTGATTTGTATGCCATTAATTTAAAATTGTTCTCTGCCTTACTTTTAATCTATATTCTACATTGTTTGATTCAGGGGAAAAAGCAGTGGGAACTGAAGATGCCGAGTGCAGTAACAGCCATGGCTCCAATACCCCTCCCACATCTGGGCATAACCTTAGTCGCTGTGGCACTGACGGGTGGGACTGTTAATTTCTACTCTGGTCGGCAAGTCATGGACAGCTTCAAAGCTCCAGACACAGTTTCAGCTATGTTGTTTGGGAGATTTGGGCAAGAGGAAAATAGTCTCAATCTTGTTACAATCAGTAAGGTTCTATCTAACAGATTTACTCATATTTCAGCATGAAATATTTTATGATAAGGTTTATCTACATAAATAAAATTGTAAATTGTCTCTCAACTTTGTTTCAATTTTTTTTTATTTGTTTTAAACGAAAAGAATGCCGTTTCCAACATTAAAATTTTTTTTTCTAAAGATGGCAAAAGTCGGTCAGATTACTGGTCCTGGGTGCAGGAAATTTGAGTGTCCTTCATGAGCAATAAAGACGCCATAGAGTTGTTTAACACATTGCCATGGCCATCATGTGCCGCCCGGACTTTCACCCTATTGGGTACAGTACCTGCTCTTTAAAGGATCCACCCTGCCATTTAGTTTAATTGGCTGTACATTTATCAAAATAACAAAAAATATATGTTTCAATAAAACATTTTATTAGTGTATTCACAACATCCGCTAGTAGTGTTTCAATGTGTGATATCGCTCAAAACATTCTCCTTTGTGAAGAGTGCAAGAAGAGCATTTGTAGCAGGATTCATCCTCTTCTTGTGTGCACTGTTAACCTGGCAAGGTTTTGAGGGATAGGCTACTTTTTCTTTTCTGTCACTATTGCTTGTAACTTGTGTTTCTTCAAATCCCCTGTAAGCCTGCCTGGTGGGTCTTTGTGTGGTTCTCTGGGGTGGGCAGTGTTCTTCTTCCTCTTCTGTTGCATTCTTTTTCGAGTTCATTGCTTGCAGTTTCTAAAAATAATTTGTTGTACGAATTTTTGGTGTCAGAATTCTGAAAGTATATACATAAAACACATTAAAGTGGGCACCCCTGCATTCAATTTCTTCTCTGCCTCAGAAAAGGACCTTAGAAGTCCTCTGCTGCTTCTAAATGTGCCACAAACCATTGTTATACTCTCAAACAAATGTTCTTATAACAATTACCTTGATAGACGTGATGCCATAGGTTTGGATCCAGAATGGAAAATATTGTCTCTTCTTATCATTCAATTCTAAATCACTGTCACTAGGAACATTTGAATTGTCATCAGCATACAGTAAATCCATAATTCCATCATCATGCAAGGACTATGATAAATAGTAAAACACGTTATAGTTGAAACACGTTACACCTGAGGAAGGCCGAAAGGAAAGGCCGAAACATTGTGCCGTTTTGGAAGTGTACGGGATCCACTGTGAGTAATCACTATTACATTATTATACTATAACAGTGGAAAGAAAAAGGACCTATGATGATTAATTTGATAAATTACCATATTTTGAAACCTACAACTTAAACTATAAAAATTAGCATATGACAAAGCATAAAACCGAAGATTTCCTTGGCCCCATCGCCTGCTGCTGGCTGAGTAAGTATGAAGATTTCCGGGGCCTGTCGTCAGTGTGTTAAAAGTGCGTATGACAAAGCATAAAACCGAAGACTTCCTTGGCCCATCGCCTGCTGCTGGCTGAGTAAGTATGAAGATTTTCGGGGCCTGTCGTCAGTGTGTTAAAAGTAAAGTAAAGTGTTCCCTATACAGACCATGGAGGCTCTAAGGGTTCCAGAAGGATAAGGCTCCAAGATTTTAGACATTTGGCATGTGAAGGAGGTAAGGTTATGCAACGGCCACCTTTACCCCTAGGATTGCTTCTGGTATTCATTTCTGGTAGAGACTGAGTCGACCTCAAGGCCATGGTGTCACAAAATATTCTGTTTGTCTTTAAATTATAACATATTAATTTTAATATGGTATTTTAGCCAAAATACTTATTAAAACTGAACGGTATGCAAATTAGTCAAACTGAAACGAAAAAATCTTTCAATTCATACCTCACATGCATGTAATGACTCAGTATTCACTTTGAAAAGTGCAGTGGCGGCTCGTGGCCGGAAAATTAGGTGAAGAGGGGAAAAAAATGCCACATGCTTATGCTAATAACCGAACTCACCTATGTCTTGTATAGCAAATCAATCCTTCGATAGTCCTTTAAGGCTGCAAACTTGTCGGTGATATCATCATAGAATGGCTGCTTTTCTTCTAGCTGCAGTAGAGGTTCTTTCTGAATTGAAATATTCGCTAAACAAGATACTTGTCTGGCAACATTTTTGATCCTTCATTTAGTAGGCCTACGTCGTGATCTGACAGCTGGCACAATGATGATTTGATTTTAAACAATGCGGGTAAGAATATAGTTATTATTTATAAAATCTGATACATTTTATTCATGGAATACTCTTAATAAATCCCAATTGGGATTATGAGTTTCATGAGATAAATTCGATCCTGCTTTTCCGCCGCGAATCTATCGATGTTTATCGTAATTATTATTCTCCTAATCAGATTATTCAGAATATTCCATTCATGCGATGCGGTCTTGAAATTGACTAATAATTATTAGATTATAATCTTTAGCAATGCCTCAGATATCGACCAATGACTGTTGTTTATCTTATAAGTTAATATGCTTGCAAGGGTCGGAAAGATGCAATTTTATCTGATAAACTTCAGCTCGTTACTGGATACTTCAAGGCATTAATATGCAGTGATTAATATGTCACATGTCGTATGATTGCCTATGAAAAAATATGCATTGTAGGAATGAAACGTCGTGATTCAACGTTGTCGTCCTATGGCATCCTATCGGTGACGACTCCGAAGATGGTTCAGTGTTGTGACACGTGACAGTGGGCTTTCATCACAGTACACAGTAGTCTTGGTATATGGTGACACACATTAAATAAATTAACTTCTAGTCTCATCCCTATGCCTCACTTTTGTGCTAATAGAATCGAACGCCTATGATTTTTTTTTCCGTTAATGATATTTAATTTTATGAGGAAGAATCCAAGCTCCTCTACCATTCATATTTCAATGAAGTATATGGTTGTTTATAAACACCTTTTAAATAATAAATTGAAAATTTTTAAAAATAAAAATTCTAGCTCTTTAGCATCTATGCAAATCGTGTGGAAAATTTAAACAAAATTGTTAGAGTTTTTTTTTATAAAATCGTGAAGAATGAAAGTCTGTTCTAGCCTCGCCCAAAGATGTAAGGCTTAAAAGCCTGAGTTTGTACAAACGATAGCTGGCTTATAACTACCCTTCAAAGTATAAGGATACCGTATAAAAGTAAGAAAAAGTCGTCAATCTCCCCAGAAGATATTTAATCCAAATACGTTTTATTTATACACGATGTTTAGTTCTCAAGCCACACAGACACGTTCCTGAAAATATTATTGGACAGAGGAGAATTCAAAACAGGTATTTATGTTAAAAACATTGATTTCGAACATTTATTACCTTTGGTACGGGTAGAGGAAGTGAAATTGGTGCTTTGTTATTAATGGAGCTGTTAGCAGAGGAGTGGGTATGAAACCCGCCAAACACTGTCATTTACAGTCGTAGCAGCTTACCACGTGCCATCATGAAGCCGAAAGACGACCACGCTCTGTATTCAAGTGCAAAGGTCTCAACAAGGAGCTGGACACCTTTGTGGGTAGTCTGATCCCCTCAGCATGGATGTGGGATAAGCGAGAAAAACGCTGCTTCCACCATGAGCCCACATCCTTTTGAGTGACCAGACTACCCATGCAACAGGGGAAGTGAATCAAGGCTAGTAAATAACTTGTTCTGCTTCGTGCTTGCTTGCGAGACTCGGGAGCTCACTGGCGCCTCCTCCTTTGACACCACTCGTGGTGGGCAATACAAAATTACATAAATGCATTTATAGTAAAAACCAACATTCGTGATATGGGAAATAAACTTTAAAAATACGTATTGTAAAGGAAAAATACTGGTGAAGTGCTACTTCACCTACTTCCCCACTGGAAAAGTGTAATTCATTTACTGGGTTTGTGGCAACTTGGACACTGATTGACTTTCCCTGAGATCCAATCAGAATGCTTGGGGGCTTCAGACACCACAAAATATAATTTAGATGTTGCTAGAAGTTGTGTCTAATAAAGTATTTTAGTACTGAAAAGTCCCAATTAACGAAGTTTCTTGAAGAATGTAAACTTATGAAATTTGACATATTATGAAATAAATATTTTTCTTACAGGAGGCCACTTGCTTGTGAAAATACTGAAACGAACAGCCCAGTTCACTGCACAGTCAAGTGGAACAGGAGTTGTGCCTCCTCAGCAAATTAAAATGCTCATACCCAAGAAGACCAAACTTTTTATGGAGCAAACACTCAGGGAAAGAGAAAATGTAATAGGTAAGTTATATAAATTATCAGAGAATAGTTACCCAAATTTTATTTTTATGTTCTACTAATAATTATTATTTTGTTAAAATAAAGCATGTTAAGGATCATAAATAGTTGAACTTTAAAAAAGGTTAGTTATTCGCTCTGATACAGTGGTGATGGGTTACCTAACAGTAGGTGTCAGGCCATAGAGATTTCCATGTTACATAAGTATTTGCTTTGAATGTATTAGCTTTGATATTTTAATGTCAGGCCATAGAGATTTCCATGTTACATAAATATTTGCTTTGAATGTATTAGCTTTGATATTTTAATGTCTACATTTTAAAATATGGCCATTTAATTGTAATTCGATTCATCGATTGCTCATACATTTATTATGCCGTGACCTCACAGTTGACAGAATATTGATTTGATTTTAAATAGCACAAGTGAGGAAGTAATTAATATTTACATAAATCGTTACATTTTATTAATGGAATAGTATTAATAAATCCCGTTTGAGACTGTGAATTTCATCAGATAAATTTGCTTGAACTTAGTTTTGAATATCTATGGATAAACTCATAATCTCTTGTGGAATTACCTTTGATAGTAGTACAAGAACGAATGTCCGGTCTAGAATGGGGTACTCGGCCTACACAACTGTTGTTGTCATTGTGTTAAGAAACTAGTTTTTATAATTTCAGACCTGCCAATTACTCGAGATGGACACTCTTAAAAATACATAGCTTCCATTAATGCAACTGAAATAAAATAAATTTACCTTATGTTTTCAGCAATGCATCAGACATTTCAACATGACTTATTCAGGCTCCGACTCAACACTGCCCGTGCATGTATAAATGCTCTACAAAGTTGCAGCAATCCATTTTCTACAAATGCACAGGAACCTCTAAAAATGTCTGCTCAGGTAGGCTGTTTTCTGTAAACTGCTTTATATGGTGACTAATGTAAAGTGTGATCAATAAATATCTGGACTGTAAGTAAATCTCGTAATTAAATTCATATCTGTCAAGTCTGTAGCATGGTTCATGTAATATGTTTGTCCGAAATGAGCATTTTTTCAGAAAAAAAAAATTGTCCCTAAACTTTATTCTAAATTTAGTTGATAAGTATTATCCGTACTGTTCCATTTTTATTTTACAACAGCAGAAAAAGAATAAGGAATAAATTTTTCCTTTAGACTTTTTAAATAAAGTTGACAGTTTTTGTGCAGTTTGGACCACATACTCAATGAAACATATGCAATGTCAGTGCTGCAGAAGACAGATGAGTTAAATACTGTACACAAATCGGATATGCACCTTTTTTATCCATTTGTAGCACTCAAAATTGGGTGTGCATTAGATTCATATGCAAATCCATCCCATGTTCGGCAATAACTTAGATCACTTATGTAACAATGCATTGCTGCCATTATCGACTTCTTTACATTTATTGTTGGTCTATTACTGGTAAGTGCAAATGCATGCTGAAGTTAACATATGTATTATTATGACACTCAAGCAGAACACCAAGCGGTGGGGTTCCCTTCATGAATTTATCGGCGATTTCTAAGTCACTCATGGCATTAACTATGATTATTTTATTTGCAGGTGTTAGGTCTAGGGCCAACATTCAAGATTTTAATTACCCTGGAGAACATGTCCACATCTACCCCATCTAAAGACTTGGCAATTACTTTCCATTGTGATGACAAGCTTTACATAATAGAGAAACCATTTATACAGGTAAGAGAAATAATATACAAAGAGAATGGGAGAAATTTTAGTGCAGTTTTTACAGTGTGGTGTAGCACATTAGCACATGATTATCGGCTTCCCGTGCACATGTGTAAGTAGGCCTTGTCGTGTAAGGCTTTGAACAGATTGTTTACCAAAATAACTTTAAAAACTAAATAAAACATCACCATCATAATAAATTTAAAATAATATGAAATATTCTTAAAATTAGATTATGTAATTGAAGATCATGGATGGCTCAGTGCCAGAGGTGTCTAAGTGCCATCAAGAAAAGTGCTAATATTTGTGTGTATTGACCAGCAAAGATCGTATTTTATCTACGCCAAACATGACTAGCAGCCATTACTGTGTCTGTAACTGATGCAGCCAGGCTGTTTGTCATGTTTGGCTTAGATAGAATACGATCTTTGCTGGTCAATACACACAAATATTAGTACTTTTCTTGATGGCACTTAGTCACCTCTGGCACTGAGCCATCCATGTAGATATCGGCTTTTGAAAAAACGCTCTTCAATTAGTATGTGTAAAAATGTTGTGAGGGATCCTTAGAGTTAATGCACTAGGTATAGTATATACGCGGAGTTTCAATATCCAGCCTGAGTGTAAAATACCTCTGTTGATCTTATGTGTAAGTTGGTTATCAGAAGGTTAATAAAGTAAACTGGAAAAATAGGGACAGAGCTAAATTAATCTATAATAATAAATGTTATTATGGTATTTTCCAAAACATGACAGACTCGTCTCACTCCACCTCCTCAGGACCGAGTGACTTTGAGGAACGATTTTAAAATCTGTACCCTTTAATGAGGATCATTTATTGTTTACTAATACCAGAGTCAATGTAATTAGAAAGTGTACATTCTTCTGATGGGACACCGACTGCCACTTTTACACCTGGGTTGGAAAAGGATATATTATTATTATTATACACTAGCATAGTGGGTGCAACCATTCATCACAATACATGACACTGGAATGAACGATCTGCAGAAAAGAGAGAAACGTGACAGTGTTGCTTCTACTTTTAATGAGGGTCGCTAATCCCTACAGTAGATTAGCATGGGTGAATGTTATTTAGCCAATTCCAGGTACTGAGGCTTTCATGTTTTGCAAAATAGACCTACCTAGGTGTATGATAAAAAAGATGATCCATATACTGACACTAAAAAAAGGGTGCAGTGTGATTGGCTAATCTGGAACAAATCAAAAGGGCGATATGTGAGTAAAATAATCTGTTTTAATGGTGTTGTAGGTTCCTATGTTGGTGCCAGGTTTGACATATAAATTCGAAACAGTTGCTGAATGCATTGCAGAAGTTGGAATCTCTGATCAAGTCAGAATTTTCATTGTGAAAATGAATCAGACACAGCCCATCCTAGCTGCAATCATCAATATGCCAATCAGCGATATGCTCACCTTGGTATAAAAAAGTATGTACACTATTTCATTTCGTTGCATATACTGTAATATTTGTAGAACTCTAATTAATTATCCAAACTCAAACTACCGTATTTTAAGGACCATAAGACACACTTTTTTACCTTGAAAACAGAGCCTTGAAAGTTGGGTGCGTCTAATGGTCCGAAGTACACTAAAAAAATTAAAATACTGGTAAATATTGCCAGAATACCATAGTTATAAACAAGGTGTTGTAGACAATATGGTAGTTACATATTTTGGCACAGACAGTATATTAGTGCACTTGTCACAATCATAAAATGAGGGTAGCTGGAAGCCAGGTATACAATGCGAAAAGAAAGGAATGTTGAAGTCTTTTATACAAAAGGAGTTGTCTCTGCCAGGTGGTTTAAATGAAGACAATGACCTCTAAGCAGTCGTGTCCAGTTACATTTACTGTATGCTGAATTGAGGGTTAGAGGGTGTAAAAGTATTTTCAGTCTTTCATGAGAAATCAGTTCAGTTGTTAAAATTTACACGATGCCACCTGTACAGAAGAGATTTTCATACAATGCAGGTTTTAAGTTAGAAGTAATTTACACTGATTAAATTGTACAGGGTTATAATTTGTTTATGTTTAAAATTTTTCGTTTAGAATCGCATTAGATTTCTTTTCTTTTAAATTTCATCATAAAATAAAGTTGCGTCTTACAATCCGGAGCGTCTTATGGTCCGTAGAAAATGGTATCTAGATTGGCGATATCCGAATTGCTTTGAGGCCATATTTAAGTGGTTTTTGGAGCAGCGAGCATTGGGAAACCCTCTTTCAGGGCCGATTATTTTAGAAAAGCAAACTTTTAGCCGAAAAAATTGACAGTTTGTCAGCAAACAGCTGACTCTGACTGTATGTTCAAGATGTGACACTTCATGTATGTACAGTACTGTACATTTAAAAAATTACTCTTTTTTATTACTTATCCAATTATCCGGTTATTTGATTAACCAGATTGGGTCTCGTCCCAATTAATCTGGATAATTGAAGTTCTACTGTACTGTCTTATGCTTCTGTTTCTATTCTTGCTGCTCAAATTCCTTCTACTAATGTGCATGTTTTAACCTATGCTGCTAATGGTACATAATGTGTAGTGGAGAGCATGTGCAGATATAGTTACCTCGCTATCCTCTTCCCCAACAGTGTGGTCTTTGAAGTGTTGTTTCTTTAATGCAAGAAGGTCACGCTCGTCAATAGCTGCATTCTGAATTGTATTTACAACGTTGTTGTGTGTCAGTTGGAAACAACAAGCAAAGAAACTATCAAATTTTGTATTGGATTGACTTGGCAACAGAGCCTGCCACCTGCTCAGATATGAGAGTGCAAATTATTGTTTACCCTCACTAAACAATAATATAAGCAAAAAGAAATGCTGATGTTTGATTCACTGAGTGGGGATGAGGAAAACGAGGGAACTATATTCTCCTATGAAGTCATAGGTGAGTGGAGATTTAATACACAGAACTTCACTAGAATTAGAAAACTGACCTAGACAATTGTTTTGAGAAATTCATTCTTATCCTCAGCATACTCGAACTGCTAGCTGTGTGTTCAGTGTACCCTCTCAATTTGAGACAACAGTTTCAGTTTTACTTGCAGTTCTGGTAACCCATCAAAAGAGCACTTTAGAATGTTTTTTATGAGACAGTTGGAACCAACTCCTAAAGAAGTCTGTATGTTAAAATGTGATTGTTAAAATGTAGGTGATTTTTATAAATTATTAAACCCCTTCTCTATAGTAATAGTGCCTCTTCTATGCCAAGTTATGGGTGTAAATTCATTTATACTGCTTCATTTTGAAGTCATTTTTGGCAGAAATTAAATGATTGAATTAATATACATTTCGTATTAACTGCTTTTATGCAGCCCAAAAATTACTCATTCATAACATGACGTACGAGGTCTGTTAGATAAGTATCCGACCTTATTTTTTTTCTCGGAAACCTGACGGATTTAAATCAAGCCCGCTTGCATGAGCCGACCTTAAACCTTCGTGAGCATGTGTGATTTTTTTCCCGCCTGTAGATATCGTCTGTTGCTGGTAAGCAGCATTTGAGTGAGGTAGTGTATAGTGCTCTCGTCGTTGCAAGAAAAATAACGATTGTGACGACTGGAATTTGGTTTCCGGGTCGTACCCGTACACCAGGACTCGTCACCACTCATTAAGGTGTTCATAAAGTCGGGGTCACTGTTTGTGGACTCAAGCATGTCATGTGAGACTTCAACACGAAGTTGCTTTTGCTCCGCCGTCAGCAGCATCGGCATTGAATTTCGCCGCCACTCTCTTCATGACCAAATCTTCGGTCATGGTTGAATGGGCCGAAAAAGTGCTGATGCCCACCTCTTCCGCAATTTCTCGGATACTCACACGACGGTCCCGCATCACTACAGCGTTCACTTTGGCAATGATCTGGTCATTTCGGCATGTTGATGGCGGACCGGAGCGTGGCTCGCTCTCCACCGATGTGCGTCCGTCTTTAAACCGGTTGTACCACTCCTTAATCTGTGTGATGCCCATAGCATCGTCACCGAAAGCAGTCTGAATTTTACGAATGGTTTCCACCTGGCTATTGCCCAGTTTCAGGCAAAATTTAATGCAATAGCGCTGCTCCAAACGTTCCGTCATTTTCCTAACAATGAGAAAACGACGAGAGCACTAAACACTACATCACTCAAATGCTGATTGCCAGCAACAGACGCTATCTACAGGCGGGAAAAAATTCACACATGTTCACGAAGGTTTAAGGTCGGCTCATGCAAGCGGGCTTGATTCAAATCCGTCAGGTTTCCGAGAAAAAAAATAAGGTCGGATACTTATCTAACAGACCTCGTACATTAAAGATTCCTGAAAACTTTAAAGTGTACCCTATTAAGATTTTAGGACTCTGATGGTATGGTCTTGTTTTTGCTATTTCTAGTTTTGGATTTGAAATAGAGAATGAATTTTGTTTTGGTCTAATGAGGATGCCTCTATGAATAGTTGATGTTGCAAAAAAGTACATCTTAGATTTCATTAACCTTCTTACTGCCAGAGCCAATATGATCTACATCCCCCAACTGACTGCTCGCTGCCAACCTTTGTACTGGTTCCTTCTCTTTCTGAACCCTCCTTTATTTTTGTGAATTCAGATTACAGAATAATGTCTCAAAAAAGAAAGTTGCAGGTACCGGTATTTGTAATCTGTTTTATTTTTGGTCTGTGATAGTTTTAACTATTTACTGCCAACTTTAAAAGGTCTACATAACAATGCTCTTTTTTGTAAGTGACTCGTTAATTTTCATCATTGTTCTGCAAAGTATTTTGTTGGAATGAATGGTAAAATTATCATTCATTAGTATATGTTAATAGTTAATTACCAGTATTGACAATATACATTGTTAGGTTTGTATTTATAATCAGTAGGCTATACGATTTATGTTGTTAAGGTTTTCATAATATAGTCAAAAAATGTCTTTAAGTAATATTTTTTTATTTTCAGAGAACATGCTGCATAAAAAGTGTGTTACGAAAATCTCAACAGCACAAGAAATGGTGGTCAGTATATTTCTGAAGAACTCCTTTCTCTCCATTAGGGTAATTCATGGTGAATCATAATGGAAGACATAAGAACTTGTGCAAAATAGCTACTAAGACCACTTGTACAATATTACTATGGAGGAAAAGAATTATTTTTTAATTAGTGTACATTGTTACTGCCACTTGAAGCTTGCCGCTGACAAGTGTGGTGATACTTGGGTTGAGGGAGGGTATGCTCTTTCTCTTTCTTGCGAGCCCCTCAGTCTCCCACCCGTGGCGTATCCCATTCCTTGCCTTTGTTGTCCATTTTTGTACTCTGAGTTTACATAAAAATAAATATATTTAAGCCATTAATATAGGAAAGGTATATTCTTGTTCCTTCCCATCTTTCATCATCGTTTTTCTTTCTTTCTTTCTTTCTTTCTTTCTTTCTTTCTTTCTTTCTTTCTTTCTTTCTTTGGTTTTGGAATATGCTCCACTGTTCGCGCCAATACCTTGCTGTATTTTTTTTCTCTTTCTTCTTCAGTTTTCTCTCCCCTAAGTGGATGAAAGTTCTGTTCTGTGTTCCAAGTTGTTCTCTGTTGCGTGTGGGTGCTTTTGTGCTATTTTCTCTAGCGTTTTAGGACATTTAATTCTTTAATTATTTTGTATGTGTAAGTTTTTCTGAATGTATTAATTAATTACATATTTAAATGACAC
The DNA here is from genome assembly GCA_964059195.1 of Ectobius pallidus. NCBI lineage: Eukaryota > Metazoa > Arthropoda > Insecta > Blattodea > Ectobiidae > Ectobius > Ectobius pallidus. The sequence continues at coordinate 58,818,694 of CAXKWD010000009.1, forward strand.
GATGGATCGCCTTACATGTAATCAATGCAGTAATACTTTCAGGACTCTGGTTAAACACATGAAGTTGAAACATATAGGTAACAGTACAGAGTTCGTTTGTGATTTGTGCAGTTTTAGCACTGCATCAAAATTTTCGTTGACCCGTCATGTGAAAGTGAAACACATAACACCAAAGAATGAAATTAAGTGTCTTGTCAAGTGTCCAATGTGTAAAGAGACTCGTGCAATACGTCAAAATATGATTCAACATTATAAGTCGGAGCATGATATTTTTATTGGGAGTGAAACGCTAGAGTTTTCCAATGAATTTGAATTTTTCAACTGGAAAAATGAAATGGAAAAGGAAGAAGTGTGTGAGTTTGTTGTATGGCGATCAAGGTATACAAATAAGAAAGATGGCTCTTCAAAAATGTCATTTAGGTGCCATCGGGATGGCGACTTTAAATCAGCTAGCAAAAATTTACACCATTCTAAAATATTATGCAGTAACAAAATTAATGGGTATTGCCCGGCAAAATTAGATGTTACATTTCACTCCACAGGGAGTGTGACTGTTTTATACTGCAGAAATCATGTTGGTCATCAACCAGAGCTAGGTCGTTTGAGATTGTCGCAAAGCGAAAAAAATGATATTGCAGCAAAAATATCAATGAATATCCCATTTAATAGAATATTGGATGATGTGAGGGATTCCATCAGCAGCTCAGGATTAGAAAGCATCAATCTGCTTACAAGAAAAGATCTGACTAACATAGAGCACCAGTACAACTTAAAATCAGAATCACAGTAATGATTGTACGAGTGTCAAATCCTGGATAAAGGAGATGGAGGCAGCTGGTGATGTAGTGCTATTTTATATTCTTGAGTTTTGTCCATTCTGTAGCGATAATCTTAATGATTTATATATAGCGTAGAGCTTTATCACTGGTACTCACTACTATTTTATAAACACCAGGGCATCTTAATAGAATCCCACCCCAGTTGCGAATTGATGACTTTGTTCTAATCATCATGAACAAAGCGCAGAGAGAAATGCTGAGGCGGTATGGTAAAAATTATGTGTGTTTTGATGGCACCCATGGCCTCAATAAGTATGGATTCGAGCTGACTACCCTTCTGGTGCTAGACGATCTTAGTTAGGGATTCCCCTGTTCATTTATGTTTTCCAGCAAGAGCGATACAAGCTTTATAGAACTTTTCTTGACAGTAATTAGAAATGCACTGAATGAACCTCTCCAACCGAAGGTATTCATGTCGGATATGGCAGAAGTGTATTATAATGCTTGGACCATGGTATGTTGCCTCCAACGTACTGTCTATTCTGTACATGACATGTCGATCGGGCATGGAGAAAAAATCTTTCGAAAGTAAGCGACCGCGAGAAAAAGGCTGCAGTATACAAATTGCTGCGGACACTACTGGAGGAGAGGGACGAAACCGCGTTCTCTAGAATGCTTGAACAAGCTACAGTCATCCTGAAAAATGACCCCGATACAAGAAATTTCGGCTCGTACTTTGAAAATGAGTATAAAACATCTGTTTCCAGCTGGGCTTATTGCTACCGTCTTCATGCAGGAATAAATACCAACATGCACCTAGAACAGATGCACGGTGTAATTAAACATATTTACATGAAAGGCGAAAGACCAAAGAGGCTGGATATAGCGATTAATATTCTTATGACATTTGTGAGAGACAAACTTTATGACAGACTCATTCACCTCCATAAAGGAAGTGACGAGTAAATTGTCAATGATTCGACAGAGACACCAACGCTCTCTCCTGCTCTCCGAAGAAAATGCTGTCTGTGAGGGAGAAGTATTTAAAGTGTCGTCCTTAAATAGGAACGAAATCTATGCAGTGGGTCGGACAGAAAAAGAGAATTGCACATGTAGCCTACAATGCATTGAATGTAAGGCATGCATTCACACATATATTTGCAGCTGTCTTGACTCGTCCATAAAGTTTAACATGTGTAAACACATCCATCTTGTTTGTAGAGTCAAATTAAGTCATGATCAGGCGGAAAGAGAAGAAAATCAGGCTTCAGAAAATGCCCTTATGATCTATGAGCAAACAGGTTTACAGGAACAGGACACTATCCTAAGACAACTGCAATCTGAAGAGGCCATAAATAAATGCAAGCACATAAATCAGAAGAAAGCAAAACTTTTACAGAAATTCCAAGAGATACTAGATCAGGCTGATTCCGATGAAGACATAGACATTATTCAAAGACAGATCAAACCTATTCTGCCAAGTATTCAGGCCTGAAAATCTCAACTAAAATTTCTCTCCAAGCCAGATTTTGCAGAACAAAAAGGAAATAAATTTGAACCTCAAAGGCGATTATTTTCAACAAAAAAGAATCCCAAGAAGTCGACTTTATCAATCTCCAGACCCACAGTTGATGAACAAGACAACATTGCTGCTCAATTATTGTTACAATCTGATGTAGATATAAATGATGTGTAAATTTTATTGTGTGGTTTAGAACCTCCAAAAAATTAACGATAAGGTTTTTGCTCCGAAGTGACTACAGTCAGTGTCTACTCTTCTGTTTTATTATTCACAATGAAATAGACCTACCGTACAGTAGTGTAATATGGAAACAATAATATTTTTAGTGACTGAACAGTGTGTGGTCCATCGTAATCTTGTTCCTGCTGGCGTCGCATATTAAGGATATATTTATTTTGGGTGAGTACAACATAACATGATTTTAAATTGCATCGAAGCCTGCTTGGTACCTTTTAAATTTTAAGTTCGTAAATCCCTCCATTCCTTTTCCATGAGGCAGGGCCGAGAGCAGCCGAATATGTCCGAGTCTATACGACGTTAGCACCACACTTGTCAGCGGCAAGCTCCAAGTGTTACTGCCTTCCTGCTTTGTTTACAAATTCCTTATTTTCCAAAATTGTAAAGAAATAATTTTGTATTGTTATTCTAACAAACTAGAGTATATCCCAAGTAAGTTTGATCCTGTTCAAAACAATGGGGAGGAGAACTCACAAAGAGTTCACAGAAAATTCGAATCATGTGACAAAACATGATTGGTTAATGTCATTAGCATGGGCCATTACCAGGGTGTGGCTTCCTAGCAGAGAAGTAGTGTTCGTAAGTTCATGCAACAATAATATCAAGATTTACACGTGAAATAACAAACTCTCACTGGCATCATCATCATTATAGTACAGAGATGGCAAAATGTGTACTTGCGAGTCATGCCCCTGCAATCAGTCCAGCAGAACCATGACGTCATCCACCCTTCCTTCCACGAACTTCAGTCACTGAACTTAGCCGAGGTGTACTGTCTCATACTGTGCTGTTACCATGTTGCATGGGGAATAGGCAAATCTATGAAACCTTTCTCGGACGGAGAATTTGTAAAGTTAGTGATATTTATTAGAGGAGTAACCGACGATTTGGTTGCACATGAGTACTTTCTTGATCTAGTGACACTCAGGGACAATACATGTGGAAGTGACATTTTTTAGGCACTGAAGAGTACAGTCAAGAAAAAAGGATTATATTGGAATAAACTAGTAGCTATAACAACAGATGGGGCTCCCTCAATGACTGGGAGAATCAGCGGTTTGAAAGGTAGAGTACAGAAATATGTGAAAAATACGTTAAAGATAAGTGAAAGTGTAAAATTTATCCACTGTATTATTCATTGAGATTTTCTATGTGGCAAAGCTGTTAACTTTGAGCATGTAATGGATGTGGTTGTTCAGACTATCAATAAAATTAAGTCTTCGGCCCTTAAGCATCGCAAGTTTCGAAATCTTCTACAAGATTTAGGGGAGGAATATGGAGATGTACAATATTTTACCCAAGTCAGATGGCTCAGTTGGGGTCAAATGCTACAGAGATTTTTTTTTCTACGTTCTAGGTTTGTTGAATTTATACGTACAGTTTCTTCAGCTGTTTCGTTTTTGTGCCTTCATTATCGTACCTAATGTCTAACTAATGTGATTTCATTTTACAGGGTGTCAATATTGCGCTTGCGCACTTACTTCTTCCTGTAGTTCAGAAAGTGAACACAGTATCTAGATTCACTTATTTCTGTTTATAAATGGTTCTTCTGATGTCACGATTTTTGCAACGTGACAAATATAATACGGCAGACTGCAAAAGTAAATGCCGAAGTTTGACTTGCCAGTGCCTCAGTGCCTTTCTTTTTTCCATACGGGTAATACTTAAATAAATTACTAGGTTACTATAATGCAACATTTTTGTAGAATCTACTTTAAAAACAATTTTCTTACTTTTCTTCTCAAATGCTCCAATCAAGAATAAAGTTTTAGACCTACAACATTCCTATTCTGCTTGTCCCATCTCTTACATAAAGAAGACAATCAGAAGGAATATTTTAGAAGAATGGGCTACCATGTGGCAGAATAGCTCAAATGGTTCTACAACAAGAGATCCTATTTTTTCCAACAGTGCACGATAGATTGAAGTGCAAAAACTCATGCCGAATTTTGTTCTGACACGGTTTCTGACTGGACATGGAAAATTCATGCAATACCTTCACTGATTTTGGATCTCAAACACTGCCACCTGCAAGTGCGGCCAGCAAGAGGAAACAGTTGAACATATATTGTATACATGTCCATGTTATGAATTGGAGAGGATTGAACTTCTTTTGTGTCTGAACAGAATAGACTTAGAGTATGTCAGTCCCATTGCTGACAAAACCGGACAGAAATTTTTTCAATCATTTGTAAATAGAATACTTTCAAAGCTTTAACACTCACACTTTTATTCACTCATTGGGGTATTACATGCTTAACTTAATGTATTGAACAATTAATTTATTTTCTTTTGTTTAGTTAAGTGATTTATTCCAACAATATCTTATATACATTCTATAATAATTATAACATAACCTTAAATTATTTAAGGTTATGTTTATATAAGCATGAATTCACATAATTAACTTGTATCTGTTAACTTAAGACTTACCAAATCGTAAGACGTAAGGAATTGTAGGGCTATTGTAGACATTACACCTGGTAAGAATTGTACAGTATTGTAAATAGTGTATAATAGACATGAGACATAGCATGCCTTCAGATTCCAATATCAGGATATAACTTATTGTAAAGTCACATTGTGACATCTCCAACCCGTGTACCTTCAGGTGAAATAGGATTTTGTGTAATGTGGATATTCAATAAATAAATAAACATTCTTTCTGCATTTAACTTACAGTTTTTACAAATATGTAGCCTACAGGTGGGGGAAAAATATCTAAGTTGCCGATATGAGCCACTGTGCATGCCTAGCGGCATTCACAGGATAGCAAGGAATGTATTGAAATTTGTTCTAGTGGCAACTGTTGACTTATTTGACGTAATTTGCATTGCTTGTGAAAACAAACATTTTCGTTACATCTCTTACGTTTATTTACGTATCACAAGGCTCTGAAATCAGCTACAAGAGTCAGTCCGCTTTTTTTTCCCTACCTCTACAAATTAGTCTATAACTTTGTGTGTACAATAATAATTTTTTATAAGTAAAATATCAGTTTTTAGGTCATTCTTAATAATTATTAAGACATTTTCTTTAAAATTTAGGGTCATTTTATAGGTCATTTTTCAAACAATTTTAGGTCATCAGAATCCAGGCCCTGGTAATTACATATTTTACCCTTTACCTTCAGACTATGGGAAACCATAAATGTTCCTGATCAGTGGCACAAACGTATATGGGCCCGTGGGGCTTAAGTTCACCCATTAGTTTTCCGTTTATTACTATATTATAATTATTGGCTGCTTTTACAACAAATCGTGCATTGTTCTTGAATCAATGTGCAAAAATCAGCCTGCTGCTAACATGCATGATCTCCTCTTGTTCCAGTTCATTCACGATAGCATGAAATCATTCCTCAATTCATTAAACTTGTACATCTTTCTCTGTCAATGTTGTTTCCACAGCCACCGCTGCCGAAAGATCTTTATACGCTTTCAAAAGACTAAACACATTTTTGCATTTAGGAAAAAAAAAACTTAATCACATTACATTTCCAAATATACTTATGGAGAGCGCAGGAAAGGTCATTTAGAATTTAATTGATGCTTGTTATTAAGAAAAACCATAGGAAAATATTATTAACGGACAAAGCAAGAATTGTGAAGTAAGACAAGGGTGTGGAGTACAAGGCATTGGTGACTGGTTATAAAGAAGAAAGTCAGAGTGGAATGAACATGTAGAAAGAATGAATTAAGAAAAAAGGAAGAAGGTGTTTGGGTCGTCCACGAAAAAGATTACAGGCTACTGGCCTAAGAAAAGAAGAAATTGATGATGCTTTGTGACGAATTTATTGGGAGACCTCCAGTCGGAAAAGCATATATTAATTGGCAACTAGTTTATTTTATTTTACCTACCCCCCATAAAAAACAGTTTTTAAACCCACCCAATGTTTTTCAAAAGTTGGCGCACTGGCTCAATTCAAATGACAAATCGATGATCACTTCGAGATTATATAGGCAAACGTGTATGTATGAGAATTTAAACATCAAATTAATTTTTCACGATGAATGCAAAAGTCGTTATATTTGGTGGGCAAAAAGTTTTCATGTTTTCAGCAGTGTAAGAGAAAATTATAACAGCTGTCAGCTGTATGCGTGCTGCAACATGGCTGACTCTACGGTGCATAATTTATTACAAGATTTATTATCATTTCACAAATGGTAACGGCTGTTTAAAATATAGTGAATGGCATGCGTGTTAAAGCAATTTTATTCTGGTCATAGTATTGCTCAACTCGGTACACTCTTCTCGCAATCATTCCTACTCGCAGAATAAAATCTTGCTTTTAACTCTTATAACATAAATAATAACTATACTTGCTCAGTGTTTGTAGAAACTGTAATTAAATGTGTTTAGTTATTTGATGTCGTGATTGTTTATAAAGTATCAGGGTGTCTACAGAAATTTCAAAATAAATTTCCCTGATGTTCCATGACCAGAAACTTACATTTCCCTGACTACAAGAATCAAGGTTTTCAACATTCATTGTAAACAAAATAAATAAAAAAAAAAGCCCAGCCTCCTCCGTCCCCATAACAATAATAAGAAACAATTAAATTAAATTTGAAAAGAAAATTGCTTACACAGTCTGGAGCAAAACATAAGCCCCTCACATTTCGCTCACTGGGGATAGTTATTTTCCCTTAGAATTGAATTTTCATTGGCAGAGTTTGCTAGAATTCTTAAATTGGTTTATTATATTAATGAATTATGGCAATGAATACTGATTGAATAGCCACAATCCATTTGTTTACAAACAAAATACACACTTTTCTTCTCTTACTTGCACAAATCCACCTTATTGTTGGTAGACTTTACCCCTGTGCATTTGCAATACTTGATATTTTAGCTGACACAATTTCATTGCTGAAATGTAACCATTCTTTTCTCATATAACTCCTCTCGTTCCGATTTGTTTTACTACATGTTAAGTATCGGAAGGTTGCGGGTTCGATTCCCGATGAGGTCGTTAAGATTTTTCAATTGGCCTAATCTTTCTGGTGGCACTATGCCCTGGGTTCGACTCAGCCTCTAACAGAAATGAGTACCAGGAGCAATCCTGGGGATAAAGGCGGCTGGTGCGTAAGGCTGACAACCTTACCACTTTCACATGCCGAATGTCTAAATATCTGGGAGCCTCATCCTCCTGGAACCCTTGGTGCCTCCATGGCCCGTATAGGGAACACTTTACTTACATGTTAAGTATGTGTATGGGATCTTCATTTACTCGACAAAATGGACATATATCTTTTTCTGTTCCATCTCTTAAACCCTTGAGTTTCCAAACTCCCAGTTTAAACCATATGCTCTACCTGCTCTAACATTTTTATAAGAGATAGATATATAAGGTTCTTGGCCCCAAACAGTTTTAATTTTTCTATAGTATAGCAGTGAAGGTCGCCAGCGTGATCTTGTGGTTAGCGTCGCTGACTACAGATCCATCGGTCTGGGTTCGATACCTCCTCGGATTTTTCTGAGGTAGGGAGGTCTGGCAGGGGTGCACTCAGTCTCGTGATTCAAATTGAGGAGCTACTTGATAGAAAAGTAGCGGCTCGGGTCATGAAAACCACCATTAATGGCCGTGGGTGTCAGCATGCTGAACACATGCTCCCCAATCCTACCATCTGCCTGTGGTAGATGATGCAGCGGTCGGGTGGTAGGCCAAGTCCCTCCAGGGATGTAGCACCATTGAAGATTTGTCGTTCATACAGCTAAATGTATATTGTTTTTCCATATCATTACATCTTTACCTTATTGTACTTATTAACCTATTTCCATATTTTGCTATATACGGTACTTCCCGCAAATAGATGAACCTAACTTGCTCCAGTTCTTGTTTTAAAGTAGAAGCCCAATTACTTTATTTATGTTAGTTTCCATACCGGTAAATCTATAACAAACTAAGTATTTCATCTTCCTACATTTTAAAAATTATGAGGCAGTATTTCATAATTCTTATAATTTCTCCTCTACTACTACATTTAACAAGTTCCAACATTACTATTTTCTTTAGTGCCAAATTTGAAAGTGCTAAAACTAGTTTACAATATTTATCTATTATTATATCTAGTTTATGACATGTCATATTTTTTATTTTGAATTCCATTCTTGCTGCAAACACAAATGAAACATGAATTACACATTTGTTATCCTAATTGGACCATTTAAAAATGGTACTTGCATATAAAGTCACATTTTGGTCATTTTCATTGTCTTTGCCATATTTTGGTCATATTTGTAATTTAACATCATATTTCAGTTATACATTTGATAAAAGAGCACAATTATGCAGTATGTGCACTAAATTGTCAACTTAAATTTTTTCCAAAAAAGAGTCATGAGTATTTTGGTTTTACTGTTAACTGAAACGAGAAGGATCCCCCCCCCCCGTGGATCCGCCCCTGGTTTCATCCCACAGTTAAGCTGCAGCTTTTGATTTATGAAGATAAAAGTGTTGACATGGAGTGATGGCTAGTGTAAAATGAAAATACTCGAAAAGACAGGTGTTAGATGTTTTGCTACGCAGTGTTCACCACAGATCAGTATAGACTTCCAAAATTACTCGTGATTCGTAACTGAGTATGGAGTCTCGTTAAAAAAATAGTTGCTTACTGTCTATTACTTGTACTAACATGAGTGGTTTAATGGTTCATAGTTACGTATTATTTTACGAATAAATATTTTTAATTCTGTTTTGTAGTGTGAATAAATAATTTAATTCCTTTAGCTACAGTTATCAATCGGTTAATATTATCACATTAGCTGCGTCCCGAAGTGATCACAATAAGCGGCGTGCACTGTGTAGGAAAAATAGTTATGTGTCGTCTTAACAGACAAAAAACCACCGAAAGGATTGATTGGCAATAGGTTTCAAACCCAGGCCTCTCGAATACTTTACAAACTGTTTAGTTGTATACAAGTTGTATAGGTATAAGAAAGTAAAGAGTTTCTTTCTTTCTTAAAGAAAACTGCTGTATTGTGTGTTTGTGCATTATATGACGCAATTTCACAACGGAATAATTGACCCAACTTAACCCCGGATACTGCGGCCATGAATGCGGCTTTTGCAGCATAGAATCCACGCACGAGTCGCTGTTGTTCACGGTCGATGTGGCGCGCGGCGGAGCATGCGTACAAGTCAGGCGACGTGTCTGCTGGTGTGGCAACACTGCGGCTGCAGCCGCAAAGCGGTAGCGGTGTCAGTACGACAGAGTCGCCATTGTGCTTGCTATGGAGTTCTCAAGCGCTGAAGACATCATGTTGACAGAAATGGTGAGAGGACACCCTTGTTTATATGATACATCGCACCCCAGCTACAAAAGCCATATGATTCGCGATCAAATTTGGCAGGAAATAGGTGCTAATATGGGGAAAACAGGTAAGAAGCTTATTTTACTGCTCAGATTGGTGTCCTGCGCAGACGTGATTCTCGCATTGTTGTGAAAAGGAAAGTAATTTGGTTTAATAGGCCTATAGTAAAACTTATGTGTTCTATAAAATCCTTATAAATGTCCTAAAGCAATGGATTATGTAAGATTGTTATTATTATTATTATTATTACTATTATTATTATGTTTATGTAAATATTATATTACAGTCCTTAAAATAGCAAATTATTTTTCAGAATAGGCCTCTAAGAATACTTTCTTGTAATTATTTTAAAACAATGGATTATTATTGTTATGTAACAACATTAATTTGCGATGTATTATATTCCTTAAATAGCTAATTATTTTGAAAATACCTACTATGTTAATCACCCGAATAGAAGAAATGCGTTTAAATGTAATATTAAGCTTACTTTAAAATTTTAAAAATTTCTTATTATTTCTACATAGCAAACACTGAAATAAGACAAGTAGCCCTATTTATCTTTATCGCTTGAGAAAAGTAATTATTATGCTAATAATGATACTAATGAATGTTTAGCTGGAGAATATTGCTGAAATAATTAATATGTAACATTAAGTTATTCTATTCTTTGTTGTGAGTACACGCAGCTTCATTTCGCTTTACAACATTTTCACAGGCGCAGTTGCGTGTTTATATAGAGGCAGACGTCATGCAGTATCGTTCTGCAGCATGGAACTCGATTTCAGTCGCACTAGTGGTGTCATCTCTTGTACTACGAATGAAACTGCGTTACCGGTACATCATTTAAAACCAATATCATCTTTCAGATTATATTCAGTACTTCAGTTAGTTACTTTTGCAAAATGGGTGATTCTTCAAATACGGGAAATTTGTGTTCCGGAGTGATATTTCCCTTCAAATTCAACTTTAAAAAAAATTAAAATAAAAGTTTGATTCTACTACTTCCATACTACAACTATCACTTTGAAATGTCACTAACTTTAAATTCTGATATTCCAAAATCAAATTTAATTCAATGAAATGTCATCCACATGCCCTGTCCCATACACCGGTTTTGTTTCTAATGCATTTTTCCACAAAACAAAATGTTATTTCCTTTTCAACTTTTTTCTTGCCAATGAGTATGAATGTGTGGCCCCTAAAAAATAAAATGAAATAAAATTGTCACCCCACCTAATGAACATAAAGAATGTCCCAAGGGTTTTTGGTCATCCACATGGCTGAAAAGAATAGAATTTTTTCTGCAGAAATGAGAAATTTGTATAACTGGCAACAGTGGTAGAAAGCCAACAGGGCAGCTTGTGGTTGAATTGTAAGGTTGAATTTTGCCTGCTTACAAACAGTTTGGGATTAACAAAGGACTTTGCATCATTTTCAAGGAAAGCGTTTTTATTCCCCGTCATTAACATGACTTCTAAAAAAGTAGGCAGAAAGTGAATATTAATTAATTTTGATTATGCACTTTGATAAACCTTCCAATTCAAAGTACCTGACTGAAGTTGAGCCTACAGAGGTTTAGAAATGGCTTACTGAGACCACTAAAACTCCTTTTTTGTCATCCACATGCCTGATTTTTGCGTCATCCACATGCCTCATGAAGGGGTATGTGGATGACTCTCAAGTCATGTAGGGTACTATTGTGTCTACGGTGTCTGTGACCTGTACTTAAAATCTAAAACTGATTAAGTGAATTTTCATTGATTCCCCCCCCCCCCAAAACCATAAAAACGCAGTCTAGTTAAAATTACATTAATTCCGGAGTATGGACACAAATTTGCAAATTTGGTGCAAAATCAACTGAAGCACACTGAGAAAAATATGAAACCACATAAAGAAAAGCATATTGTTGCCACAGTTAGTCATTAATGTGGCCTTCTGCCACCCACACATACACGGATGTCATTCACATGGCTTTAAAAAAATTAAAATAAACAAAAATATAAACATTTAAGCTCTGCTGGTGTCATATTATAATCAAGTAATCCCTGAAGTATTTTAGTAATTTTTTTGATATTTTTTAAACAAAATAAAAAATTTGGATTTTACACACTCCAAATTTTCCCGTATTTGAAGAATCACCCATATAGAAGTATTTGCGTAGAACTTACGAAAACTATTTTGCAGGAATAGGCTTATAAACTACATGTTGCCTAGCTAATGAAGTAATGTAAGCATAACATTTTTTTTTTAAAAATCGCGATGTTTCACAGATATTCGTGGACTTTTTCCATGCAGGTTTGCATGTTTTGGTGTTTTGGGGAAAAAGTATGCATAATGCATATTTACGGAATTTTTAGTTTAGTAATGCACATAATACGCAATATATTCAGTTTAAATCAGAGGGGCCGCCAGGGGCTGTGCCCCCTCCCATTGGGTTTTCTTTTACATTAATTTGACTTTCTTTTTGCGTCTAAAATAATTACCTAATAAAATTCAAATTTATTTGAAAACTAAACAAAAATAAAATCTTGTATGTACTTTCCCTATTAAACCTAAGGATTGTAAAATGCAAATGTTTGTTTGCATTTCTTATCGGTTCATCAGCCTATTTAATTAAACATACGGTAATAAATAAAACTCATTAACATTAACTCTTTTCAAATTTGAAGAAATTCTGGAAAGGAAAAGAAGAATGGCCTACTGCATTTGAAAACAAAATCAATATTTTTTATGTGCAGCTATCATGAGATAAAACCTATATCAGAATGACTTAACTAAATATAGATAATATATATATATATATATATATATAATATATATATATATATATATATATATATATACTCAGCGTCAACTGTCCCTTTAAGACGTAAAAGGCGATCGTTGATATAGGTCTAGATCAGGGGAAGACAGAAGGTTGCTCTGTGACGTCACTGCTTTCTGCTCTCACTGCTCGCGTTGTACCTCTGCGAGGAGTATGTGAAATGTAGGCATCAGTGAACAGGGGGGAAGAGAGGGGTATTAGTATTGCGGGCAGGGGGAATTTAGGGGGTTAGAACTTACGTAATACGTGTTTCCGAGTTAATGAAACATCAATCGATTTTCTTGATAGTTTATCGGTTAATTACAGCACAGTAGTTTAACATATTATAAATGATTCTATTTTTCTATTCTGTGAGAACAATTGCCTTTCCACAAAATCTATGTTCTTTGACAAAAATAGACAATACTATCATTTGAATTAACATAATTCACTACTATAAAAATAATTTAAAAAATGAACTGAATTAATTACCATACAAGCTCGTCTGCACCTTAGATGATACAAGATTACAGTAACAATTTTCTGACTTTCCTGTCTCTTTTTTCTTTAACAAGTTTATCAATGTTGGGACGTAATGTTTGAGCAATATTTAATCGAAGACTACATTTAGGTTGTGATTTGACAATGTACTTCTTGATTTGAGCTTTGCACATTTCATTAGTGAAAAAAATTGTTCGGCCACATATGTCGATCCAAAATTACATAATATTCGTGCGGCAAGTTTCGGGAATCTGGTTTCAGAGAAATTTCTGTAAAAGTTACCCAAGACCACTTTACGTTCGTATTTGTCCTTTAACAGATCGTCGCATTGTAAGTTTAGCAGTTCCAACTGATACGGGCAAGGAACGTCTTTGACATTAACTAAATATGGGGTAGCAAAAAGTTTAAATATTGGAGAAAGGTTTTCCACATCCTGAAACCTCGATTCGAACTGAAGAAGAATGTTTTCCAGAACTAACACATGTTCTGCAGAGAGAACACTATCGGATCGCATCTTGCATTAACTTTGAAAAATGCTCCGTATTTCCAACCAGAAGTTGTTCTACCCACAGACCTAAAGTGAATAGGTCCTCTAGTACCTAAATCTAGCGTACTCTAAACACCCCTACTACCGTGCGCTCTTGCTGACGTCACACACATGGGTTCCGCATGCTCTTGCTCCACAAACGTCATCACAAGACGTAGTTGACTTCCCCTGGTCTAGATATTTAGTCTTAACTAACTGGATTGTGGCCGTCACGGTGGCTTATGCTCACGTGGGCCTGGCATGCTAGCGGTCCCGGGTTCAAACCCCGGCCCTGGCGGGCGTGTCATTCGTGGTGGACGAAGCCGTGACCTTTGGGGGTTTTTCTCGGGGATCCTCCCGTTTCCCCCTCTCATTCCACCAACACTCTCCATTTCATCTTCAAACTCCCCCTCATAATCATCCCGTTTCCTTTCCCGGTTTCCGGTATACCCTCGCCCCAGCACCTGCTGTGGGCCTCTCCCGTCCTCCCCATGGCTTGCGGTCCTGAAGTTGCTGGCTGGTGTGCTGCCAACCTGGGGGCTCTGTAAGAGGTACCGAGGCAGTGGCACACGTGGCATGATAGAGGTGTCTGTTGGATGTAGGGGAGTTCCGTGGGGGCTCGCGGTGGGGTCTGTTGTCGAGGGGCCGTTGGGCTTGCACATCATTCCATTCCCGGAGGTTGGCACAATGGGCCACAAGGCCGAAGTGCTTAGGGTCGTCCCAACCCGCCTTCCACCCTTAAGGGGACAAATCAATCAATCAATCAAACTGGATTGAATTTAGTATTTATATTCCTTGTGTCAAATGCATAGACTACATAGCCATAACAATCCACAAGGCAGCAACTGTCCGAGTTCGTCTTTAATTATTATTATGAATGATTGTTTTCTTGTGAACTCAATTTAATACCAGTGCTTTCTTGAAGTTTTATGTAAAAAAAATTATATATTTGGTTAATGGTTTAAAATTTTTATGTAATATTAACATTTATCAACAGAACTAAAACTCTGGGCAAGAAGAGAAATTTTTAGAAATCACGAAGAGTATCTAAAAAAATAACCATTTTGCACTTAATTTTTAAAAATATCCCGGGCCCCCTTTTTTGGGGAGATATTCCATACTCCCGCATCCCCTAGTAATAAATTGAAATTTTTCCTTCATGTCGCCCCCCCCCCCCACTTCAGTAAGTTCTGGATCTGCCTCTGGCTTAAACGCATGTTTTGTTTTGTTTTGTTTTGTTTTTTTTTTTTTTAAACTGAGAATCCTGACGTATTTTTATCCCGTCTCTGATTAGTGATTACAATTTTCCGTTTCTAAGCTCGCTTGTCAACCCGGACTTTGGATTTTTTTGTTCTGTGAAGAAGGTTCTTTGTGGCAAAACTTTAATGAATAATTTGACCTGTTACTATAAATTTGTTGAAGTTTGTTAACTTCGTGTGATGTAGAGAGAGATTGTTTCTCTGACCACAAAAAACATAGCCTATATAATGAAAAGTAGATTTATATGCAAATGCATATCTAGTTTGACTCTGCGTATGGTATGCAAAAAAATTACAGAACACGTTTCATGTTCTTCTGTACATGTAGTTTTGTAGTGCATATAATTGCATATTTATCATGTTGTTGCTTATTTATTCATTTTGGCATGCATTGTGCATATATCAAGTATTTTATTGCATATCAAGCATTCTTAATATAATGTTATTTAAAAAAAAATACGTTTTAAAGACGATGGCTCACTCAAATAAGTTACAGTTTTTATTACTTGCGAGTCAACCGGAACCGATTATGGATTTCCTCATCTGAGCATCCGTTTGTTTTCGAAATGACAGTGTATATTTTTTTATTATGCCTAAAGTCAGCTAGTCTTGAATTACTTTATTGACAGTGAATTGGTGAATGTAATGTAAAAAAAAAAATCAGTTACAAAACGCAACAAACAAAAACTGGTGCCCACTTTGCAGCAAACATGATTTTTTTTCATGATCTTTGTTGCCGCAAATATCCCTTGGAATGAACTTAAGAATAAACGTTTCGTAGTTTTATTTTTATTTTTAGAAAAGTACTGCAATAAAAATATTCCAGATAAATCTATGATTTGAATAACCTATCTATGTGGCTGCTTTAATTAAATAATTCAAAGAAATGGTCTCGAAAATGTTTGTTATATTCACAGAAATAAGCGTGTTTACAAGAATTCTGGAATAACACCAAAGTTATTCCTCAGGTTCGCGAGCGACCCCTGGTGATCCCGTAAGGGGATATTCACAGCGGATTTGTTACCGGGGTTCGCCAGTCCCCTATCTACTTAAACCCAAGGACACACACACCCAGTCCCGAACCCGGGAAAGAAATTTTTCACTACTGAAAAATCCCCGGCCGGGAATCGAACCCGGGCCGCCGGAGTGGAAGGCAGGCGCGCCACCGACTCACCCATAGCGGCGGACAACACCAAAACAATATAATATTATATCTTCCAATTCTAAACACATTAAGACAGTTGAAAATCTTAGACATAAGACAATGAAGTATAAAATTACAGAAGAAGTAAGAAAAAAGTAGTGTTCCCTAAGGGCCTACAGGCCGTGAAGGCCCTAAGGATTCCGAAAGGTTGAGGCTCCCAGATTTTAGATATTCGGCACGTGAAAGTGGTAAAGTTGTCAGCCTTACGTACTGGCTTTCTTTACCCCCAGGAATGTTTCTGGTACTCATTTCTGTTAGAGGCTGAGTCGACCCCAGGGCCATAGTACCACAAAATGGAAAAATCCAAACGACCTCATCGGGGATCGAACCCACAACCTTCCGGTTTGTAGCGCAGAGCCTCAACCACTATGCCACGGCGTACCCATAAATTTAGGCCACAACAAATTAAGTTTAAAAATTACTTATACAATGGTATATAAATCGGGGAATAATGCCTAAGAAAAAAATAATTAGAATTAATAAAATTATCTTCATATATATATATATTGTTTGTTTGTTGACAAAGCAAAAAATTAAAATTTATAAGGTAAATAATGTTCAGTCCAATAATTTATATTCTACAGTTAATAAAAACAAAGCTATTGTCCGGGGGAAAAAAAACGTTCACAGAAATAAACTAAACAGCTGATACTTTGCACGTACCCTAATCACACATCTTGAGATATCTCTATGTCAAGTGTTCAAATAGGCATAATTGATTCTAGCGGAAGACTGCAAGAAGAGGTGGAGGAACATCAGAGACACCTACAACAGAAGGAAACGACTAAAGCTATCAGGAGTCACTCCCCTCACGTCGAAATTATCTAAAAGATGGCCACTCACTAAACTTGTATCCAGTTTCCTCGAGGGAGTGCAGGCAGAAAACCAGTAAGTATTTAGCCTACATTGTAACAAAATAAAATGTCCTCCGTAAGAGCAGGGCCATGGAAAGAAAGCAAGGACCCCAGGGATAAATTTTTCCGGGCCCCCGTCAAATATTAAATTCTCTACCCAACTCGTCCTTTATAATGTAGCCTATGCAACAAAAAATATTATATAATGATATTACATAATTATTAAGTGCTAGAATGGTACCGATAGTTTATGAGATTGTCTGGTAGACGGGAAAATATCTGTCCGTCTGACCGTCTGTCTGTCCGTGTGTCTGCAAGCGCGAAACTCAAATACGCTTTATCAGATTTTCATAAAACTTGGTATACCATTTATAACGACTATGGGACGAAGCCTATTGATTTTGGACCAAATCGGTAAACTGATGCCGGGCACGAAACGGAAAAATACATTAAAATGTTCTAATTGGGAACAATTTTATCTCTATGTACCAGCTTAACCTTTTGAAAATTCTTATTTTAAATGCCGAACGTTAGTGAGGCCTACTGTTGAGTCCAAAAGGATTTCTGCTTCTACTTTTCAAAAATAACGATTTTTCTTCAAGACTAATCCGTTTCAGATTAACTAATTAATTCCGTGTCACCGTTATACGACAGGACAATGCACATAAAATAAACATACAAAATATAACTTAAGCTGTTTATTGACTTAAAACCAATTTTATTTTAGAGTAAATTATAGAAAGTAAAAAATAAAACCTGGTCGGCCGGGCCCCCTTTTGAGGCCCTGGCCCCGGGGCTGCAGCCCCGGCTGCCCCTCCCCCTCGTCGGGCCTGCGTACGAGGTGGCACCTCCATCAGAGGCTGTACGCTACCAGTCAGTCAGTAGGACATTATTATAAAACCAACCCTTTCAGAGCTTATTGCACTATGAACCATCTTATGTATTACCTAATAATTTCTTCTGGTGATGTGATACGAAGATTGGCGACGAGTTTTACTTTTAATGGCATTTTACATAAAGAAAATTTATTGTATTTTTCGCGATTTTCCCGAGAACGGCTCAAACAATTTTGTTTAAATCTTGTAAATGAGGTCTTATACTAAGAGCTAAATCTTTTATTAAAAAAGAAATCCCGAGAAAATTTCTTGATGGAAATAAGCCAGGTACAGTTCGTAGAAACTCTGTCTTGCCTGGGTGAACAATAAATCTTGTATCGGGAATAGGTATTCCTTGCAAAACGGCCTTTTACTCTATTATCAGAATGTAAAGTGAGAAAGGCGTGCTTAGATTAAAGAGAGTTAAGTGTGTGCATTAGGCTACATCAGATTTTATGTGGGATGTGTATCCTTCGGCGAAGCAACAGGAAGCGTGGTATCGACATTCTCATCATCATGGCCCGGATTCTGATGACCTAAAATTGTTAAAAAAAAATACCTATAAAATGACCCTAAATTTTAAAGAAAATGACTTAATAATTATAAAAATGACCTAAAAACATAAATTTTACTTATGAAAATTATTATTGTAAGCACAAAGTTATAGATTAGTTTGTACATAATTGTAAAAACTGTAAATAACTGCAATGTTGTGAATGTTCTTTTCTCACGGAAATTTATACTGGCACTGAGGCACTGGCGAGTCAAAATTCAGCTTTTCCTTTTGTGGTCTGCCGGATTATATTTGTTGTTTATTGAGGGTAAACAGTAGTTGCACTCTCAAATCCAAGCAGGTGGCAGACTCTGGTGCCAAGTCAATCTAATAACAATAGTAATACGATCCTGTATAATTCAAAACTTTGGCGTTTCTTTGATTCTCATTTCCGACTGAGACATGACAACACTTTAAGTCTGAATTTTTCCTTCTTGCATTAAACAAACAAAACTTCAAAGACAGCACCGCGTGACGAAAAAAAAAGTTAATACACTCAATGTATAGTCTGGTTATTCATTGCATGGCCAGGCGGCTTCTTTCGTTAGGAGGAAAAGTTTGCCGATAGCTCAACCTATGTTCTTTATTTTACCGCACCAATCAGCTAGTTACCCCAGCCAATCAAAATCTAAGAATGTCCTGCGACAGATATGACAGCTACTCGTCAACTCCACGTGGAGTGGAACGCGAGGTTGCAAGATCTAGTTACAGTAAACGATAACACGTGTGAATTGATTAAAGTGAGGGAAGAACTGAGGTCAGTGATAATAATGAGAGAATATTGCAACGTTGCTTTTGTTTTGGAAAGCGGAAACCAAGCCCGATATAGTCAGATCAATTAACATAAAGAAACACCGACTTAATGGTTTATCTCTTTGAAGCCGCCTGGCCATCCAATGAATAACTGAACTATATATATAGTCCAGTTATTCGTTGGATGGCCAGGGGGCTATCTAAAAATCCAAAATTAATATATCAAAAATCCAAAATTAGAAAACCCCAAAAATAAAAAAATTAAAAAAAATCCAAAGTTAAAAAATTAAAAAATTCAAAGCTCCAAAATTAAAAAGTCCAAAAATCCAAAATTTAAAAAATAAAAAGCCAAAATTATAAAATCCAAAATTCCAAAATTTAAAAAGTCCAAAAACACAATATTAAAAAGTCCAACAATCCAAAAGTGAAAAAATCCAATAATCCTAAACTGAAAAAATCCAAAAATTAAAACAAGTTTCACTTTTGTCACGTGGCGTTCCACGCACACTTTTTTTTTTTATCAGGTTTACATATCTCCGAACGCTCATTGCATCGACTAAACGAATGGCATAGACTTCACCTCCTTTCTCTTCTTCATCAAATCTTCCCTTCTAGTTATTTCACTCCACAGTTTCATTATCTACTGAACTTTCTTTTCACAATTCGGAAACTCGGTCCCAGTAAAAGTCGCTATTATTCACACCACGTCATAGGACATTCTTCATTCTAAGCCACTCACTGTCTCGGTGTACACTTTCACTGATACTGTATCTATAGTATTATACAGTTGCATCATCATGCAACGCAATTATTATTATTGTTAATGTTGTTATTATTAACAATAATTTACATTTAGGCTATGATCTTTGAACTTACCGGTACACTTTTTATATTTTCATTTTGTCTTCCTTTTTTTATACCATTTTACTTGCTTAAATATTGTTTACTTTGTAATCAAATCTAGAACTCTTTAATTCCCATTATCTGAATTTAGCCTTAAGGCCTTAATTCTTTCAGATAATATTAATATTATTATTAGGGATGGATCGATACCAGATTTCCTCGATATTCGATA
Organism: Ectobius pallidus; assembly: GCA_964059195.1. Classification (NCBI taxonomy): domain Eukaryota; kingdom Metazoa; phylum Arthropoda; class Insecta; order Blattodea; family Ectobiidae; genus Ectobius; species Ectobius pallidus. The sequence continues at coordinate 58,838,952 of CAXKWD010000009.1, forward strand.
CTCGATACCGATACATGATTTTCCCTCGATACTCGATACTTCGATACCGTCAACATTTCCAGTTTCAATAAATATGTACATACAAATTAAAAATTGAGAGAACTGTGTAATACAAACTAAATTAATTAAATGTGCATATTTAATGATACAACATTTAATATCAACAATAGCCTGTTTTTACTTTTAATCTCTACATTAAAACTAAAATTAGTTTTTTAAACAGTCAACTTACAAGTTTTTGTTAAAAAATACTAGCATTCTCACTTAATTGCAGAATTACCAAAGTATCGTAAAAGTACCGAGCGAGTTTTCTGAAGTATCGCTCGATGCCGATACCATGCAAGTATCGAGAGTATCGAGGTATCGAAAGTATCGAGGACCCATCCCTAATTATTATTAATTACGGTCATAACCTCCCTTTATTCCCATGTATCAGTAAGATAGGTTTTGCTCGAACGGTTCTTATAATAAATCGCCTACTTCTATTTCCTTCCAGGGAGGTTGGCAATTACACATCCCAGCCTGAGAATGGCAGACCCACGCACATTTTACCATATTCCCACGAAAGTGTGCAGGATATCGTGAAAAGACCAAGAGATTCTGATAACGAAGAACCTGATGCTGACGAGAATACCCACTTTTCTGCGGAAGTGTCGGTAGAAGAGGGACAGTATGCTGGGACATCGAGAGAAACGGCAATGTCTTCCCCAGAAGAAAAAATGTTTACCGAACCATTTCCTGAACTGGAAAAACAGAAAATGGAAGAAGCCATGTATCAACAAGTATGGAGCGAAAGAAACAGAGAGAATAGTAGTGACCCTGTAGACCTTTTCTTTCGTAGCATGGCCATGTCAGTGAAAAATCTACCACCTGCGCTTATTGCAGAAGCGAAGAAGGCGATCTGTAATATAGTAGCAGATTTGGAAATTCGTGCTTTAGAGACATCTCAGTCTAAGCCAGCGGAAAAATCACGTCGTGAATAGGTATAGTGTTTTCCAAAACATGACGGCCTCGTCTCATTCCAGCGGCATACAGGGCTTTATAAGTTTATTATGTTCATAGGACTCACATTTCTGATTTTAAAAACTCTTTACATACAATATTTTGACTTTTTCCCCATTTGAATCTGTAAACTGCCTTCACTGAGAACTATATTATGTGTACTTGTGAATATTGCGAGCTTATTTGGAAGTAACAAAAACTTTAAACGCCGTTGTATCAAAACTATTTTTTTAATTATTGCCATAGGACATCACTTCCTTTTGTAACTCACATTCCACGACTGTACAAATTCATTAATACATGTACGGTAACTTTTTTATATCTTCAACACAATATTTGTAAACATTAGCAAATACCACAAAGATGGAAAATGTAGGCTAAGTACTGAGAGTGAAATGTATATTGAATGATTAAGAACAGAAGTGTAAGAGAGTTTGAGGAACTTTCAGATTTGGTAATTTCAATTACTGTAGAACTCCAATTATCCGGATTCATTGGGGCGGGACCAGATCCAGATAATCAAATATCCGGATAATTGGATAAATAATTATAAAGGGCATTTCTTTAAAAAAGATAAACTGTAAAGTACTATACGTATACAGTATAAAATGTCACATCTTGAACATATCGGTCAGAGTCGGTTGTTTTGTTAACAAACTGTCGAGTTTATCGGCGAAAAGTTTAGCTTTTTTCGCAAATAAACGGCCCTGAAAGAGGGTTCCCAATGCTCGCTGTTGCAAAGCGATCCGGATAGTTGGAGTTCTACTTGAGTTACAATTTTATTCTTTTGTCTCGTAGTAGTTGATGTATTCATGTAGAGGCTAGTTTTTTGGTTGCTAGTTCCTAATTATGAGAGTGTGTATAAAAGTAGGATGGATATTATCAGAAAACAAACAATGCAGATGATACAAATGAATTTCCTTTATTTACTTTCAAATTGGTCGTCATCCACTACGACACACTTTTGACAACGTTGATATAGCCGCTGGAAACTGTAAGCAATGGACTCCTTAGGAGTCGATCGCAGAACGATCTTGAATAGCTGCCACGTTCACAACACGTGCACCTTTGAGGACCCCCTTCAAGCGGGGAAACTGAAAGAAGTCTGTAGAAGTCAGATCAGGGAAGATTTCATTACCATGTGTGACCAAATCCATCCCTTTTGCACGGGGATGGGACCTGGTGCTACCAGTTCGATTCGGAATCCAAATCGATGGATGATCTCCTTCTTCGACAGAAACGGAATCATCCATAAGGAAGTCGTTCCTGCAGATCAAATAATTTATGCAGCATTTTACCAGCATTTTTTGAACAGATTGCTACAGCGCATCCGGCGTGTTCGGCCGGAGTTGCACAGGATTGGAAAATGGATGCTTCTGCACGATAATGCCCCTGCACATTCTGCGATCCTCGAGTGCCAATTTCTGGTGGCTCAGTGCAGACCTGTGCTTGACCGCCCACTGTACTACCACAGGTACTACTCCTATTCCCGGCTTGAAGAGGGTCCTCAAAGGTGCACATTTTGCGGACATGGTAGCCATCCAAGATCGTGTGACTGCCATTTTGCGATCGATTCCTAAGGAGTTTCCAAAAGCTGTGGGAACGTTGTCGAAGGTATGTTATAGCGGATGGGCTATTTTGAAGGGCAATAAAGGAAACTTGTCTGTATCATCTGCATTGCTTGTTTTCTGATAACATTCGCTGAACTTTTTATACACATCTCGAATGATTTCAAAACTAGGCGAATAAATATCTGAAATTTACTAGGCCTACATCATAATTAATGTAATAAAAATATTTTTTCTTAGCAATAGCAGAGCAGTAGCGTAAAAATTACTTGATCAACCCTTCCTATACAATCTTAATACCACTGCTTAATAAAACATATCTTCCTCATTTAGCCCTAAACTAAGACACTGCTACAAACGTTATACATATTGTAGTTGGTTAGTTTTGGTTTACAGTAAAAGAAAGAACAGTAGGCCTACTGTATTATACTCCATTTCAAACAAGCTGGGAGCAAGTATAAACAACTCTATCGTAATTGTTTACCTAAACAACCTAGTAGAATATGCCTCCGACAACTCTCACTTTGTAAAATTACTGTAGATATCAGAAATTGAGTTATATAGATTGTAACACTATACAAATGAAGACCAAATTGACTAAAGAACGGAGTACACCAAAACATGTATTATCGCCTCACTCATAACGTTGACGGGCGGCTCGCTTTGTTCTCATATTACAATGCTTGTTGTTACTGTAAAAGGTTTTCTCAAAAGAAACCGCTGACTGAATTCGTGTTGCCAATTCTCTCATTGCTCAATGTCATCATCATCATCATCTACATCAAGATAGGCCAAATTGGCCTGTTCCGGCTCAGAAGTCATCTTCCCATCGTCGTCGAGGTCTTCCTATGTCTCTAGTTCCTATGGGTTTATATAACATTGCCTGTTTTGCCGGTCTATTGTTCTGCATCCTCAGTATATGATCGTGCCAACATTTCTTGTAATTCATAATCTTATCATTTAAATTATATATGTTCAACTGCTCTCTTATCACTTCATTTCTCATATGGTCTGTGAGGGAATATCCAGCAACATATCTAAGAAATTTCATTTCTGCTGTTTCTATCATTCTTCTATCTTTTCTGTTCATGGCCCAATTCTCTGAGCCATAAGTCAAAACGGGAACTGCCATAGTCTTATAGAATTTTAGCATTGTTTCTTTTTGTGTTTTATTTTTTAACGTTCTCTTTATCGTCCCACATATATTTTGAAATTTGTAAATTTTGTTTTTCAAATCTTCTTCATAATTAAATGTTACATCGCAACCCAAATAATTGAAATGTTGTACCTGTTCTATAATTTTATTATCAATCATTATTTTGGACCTTCTTGGGTATTTTCCCTGTGCTGCCATTACTTTCGTTTTCATTACCGATATGTTTAAATTATATGTTTTCATTATTTTCTCCAGCTGAAATGTGGCAACTTGTAGCTTATTCTCATTTTCTGCAAGAACAACCTGATCATCAGCAAACAGGATTGTGTTTAAAATTGTTGTTTTAATTTTAAAATTATATCTTAGCTGATTCTGCCATTCTGCAGTCGCTGCGTCCATATAAATATTAAAAAGTGTGGGCGACATTGGGCAGCCCTGTCGTACTCCTAAAGTAACTACTTCATTTGTAGCACTTTTAGTGCTTCCTATATCAATGCTGATCGTTGTTCTTTCATACATATTTTTTATCATTAATGTAAGATGTCTCGGATACCCTTGTTTTAACATTATATCCCATAGTTTTTCACGATTCACCTTATCAAATGCCTTTATGTAGTCTACAAAAAGGATATGGGTTTCCAGATTAAACTCTCTTCTTTTCTGAATAATTTGCCGTACTGTAAAGATACAATCTGAGCACGATCTGCCTCTTCTGAATCCGTGTTGTTCATTCTCCAGTAATATTTCCGATATATTATTAAGACGTCTGGTTAGAATTTTGGCATATATTTTATAGCCTGTATTTAAAAGGCTTATGCCTCTGTAATTATTAACATCATTTCTATCTCCTTTCTTAAATATGGGTTTTATTACTGCTCTTTTCCATTCCTCTGGAATTTTAAGTGTCGACCAACAGATATTAATAATCCTTAAAAATCTTTCTTTAATTCTAAAAGAGGCATATTTAAGTAACTCCATATTTATGTCATCCCATCCTGGGGTTTTCTTATTTTTGAAAGTTTCCAGGATTGTATTCAGTTCTTCCATAGTGATACTGTCTACCTCATAATATTCCCTATCTCTTTGTTCCTTCTTACCTTCTTCCGCATTTGACCATAATTCTTTGAAATATTTCAACCATTCATCCTCTGAAATGTTGTTTAGTTGAACTGTATCTTTTTCTTCTCTATTTAAATATTTCATAATTTTATATGCACGTGTTTGCTCTCCATGAATATCATGCTCGATGTCACTGACATACCTATCCCAACTTTGCCTATGTAATTTCCTTGTCTCTCTTTTAGCTATGGCACTTCTTCTTTTATATTCAATTTTGTTTTCTTGTGTATTTTCATTCAATAGTTTTAAATATGCTTCCTTTTTATCTTTGATTAGGTTAGCTATTTCATCATTCCATATATATAAGCCTTTCCTTTTATTCTTTCTTACATTTCTCTTGCCTAGTGCTTCAGACGCAGCCTTTAATATTACTGCTTTTAAATCAGTCCATTCTAAATTCACGTCTAGACTTAGGGCTCTGTCGTCTAAATACTCATCTAGTCGTTGACAGTATAATTTCCTTATACTGTATTCTTTCAGTAAGTGTATCTTAAAAGCTTGTCTTATTGGTTCTCTCTCTTTATTAATGTTTAATTTATACCATCTTTTCCAAAGTCTTATTTTTGCCATCAGCATGAAGTGGTCTGAGGAAATGTCATAACTTCTGTAAACTCTTGTATCTTTAACGTCCGATGCTAACTTATTATTCACCAATATGTAATCTATTATGCTTCTCTGTCCTCTGCAAGTCCATGTGAACTTATGTATATTCTTATGTCTGAAAAATGAGTTTGTAATTTTAAACTTATTAAATGTTGCAAAATTCCTTAAGCTTTTACCATTTTCATTTAACACTGGTTCTCCATTATTACCTACTATATCTTTTATCGGTAACTTACCAATCCTTGCATTGAAATCCCCTGCTAATATTAGTTGGTCATTCTTATTAATTGTATCTATATGTTTTTGTAAATCTTCATAGAACTTTTTACTTTCTTCTTTTCTTCCCTCTTCGGGCGCGTAGATGCTTACAATGGTGAGATATCCTCTTGCCGACTTTAGCCTTAAATTCACTATTCTTTCATTTACGAAATTGTAACTGTGTATTCTCTTTATGTGTTTTCTATTAATCAGAATTGCTGTACCGGCCGCTGCCCGTCTATTTTGTGGGAGCCCACAATGTGGCAATGTCATTGCCACGTAAGTGTTTTGCTGCATCTACATCTTCCCGCTCTGTTTACTAACACTGTGCAGTATGGCAACTACTCCAAGCGGCGGCGGCGACTTCTTTGATGTTAAATGTCAACGAATTGAGTGCGGCGATAATAGTATTACTACTGTAATGGAACATGTTGATGTTATTAAAAAAAATGCTTTCGGGTTTGCCCCTTTGTCTGTTGGTATTAACTTATAAGGGTGCGTATACATTTGCGCTCTGTACGCGTGTCGACACGCGTACAGAGCGCAGATTGGGACGGCATTTGAGGTGTTCGTGTGACGACACGCGTGTCGACACGCAGACAGTTCGCCGCGATCCGTCTCCTGTCGGTTTTTTCGGCGAACACAAAGGATTTCCGTTTTCATATTGGGACGTGTTGCGCTCTGTCCGTGTGTCGACACGCGTGTCATTTTCCTCCTGCGCTCGTCTCAAGCATACATTTGTTAATCACAAGGTTCAATAATAATAATCAGGGCCCAGATTCTGATGACCTAATATTGTTTGAAAAATGACCTATAAAATGACCCTAAATTTTAAAGAAAATGATTTAATAATTATAAAAAAAATGACCTAAAACTGATATTTTATTTATAAAAAATTATTATTGTACACACAAAGTTTTAGACTAATGTTTACATAATTGTAAAAACTGTAAATAACTATAATGGTGTGAATGTTCTTTTCTCACGGAAATTTATAGTGGCACTCAGGCAGTTTTACTGGCCAGTCAAACTTCGACATTTCCTTTTGCGGTCTGCCGGATTATATTACTGTTTATTGAGGGTAAACAGTAGTGTTTACTCTCAAATCCAAGCAGAGCCAAGTCAAAACATTAGTAATATAATACAACATTTTGGCGTTCTTTGATTCTCATTTCCGACTGAGACATGACAACACTTTTCCTTCTTGCATTAAACAAACAATAGGCCTACTTCAAAGAGAGAATCGCTAGCGACGAAAAAAGTGAATACACTAAATGTAAATGCATGAAAATGACTAAATAAGGAAGCAAATGACACGAAAATGACAAAATAATGACTTAAAATTGAAATAAATGCCATAAAAATATAAAATTGCATAAAATGACAAAAAATGACCTAATAAAAATGTATTTCTATAATCTAGAGTCCATGATTAGCATTTATCTACAAGTTGGCAATGCCTATGCAGCATCAATAAAAAGATATGTCATTAGAATCCGGACCCTGATAATAATAATCTTTCTTACTTACTTACTTACTTACTTACTTACTTACTCACTCAATGACAATAGACAATTCCTCAGCAAGCTAATGGAATATTATCTATCTTATGGAACCCGATGGTTCATTGCCCCGCTTGCCTGAGTCCGCCATTCAACCCTATTCTGTGCTAACCCTTCTTCCCTTAAATCCATTTTAAGATTGTCCTCCCACTTCTGTCTAGGCCTTCTGTGTGGTCTTTTCTCTTCGGGTCTCCCAGTCAATACTTTTGAGATATGTAATAATAATAATAATAATAATAACAATAATAACAATAGTAATATTATTATTATTGTTATTAATTTCATTATTATTATTGAGTTAAATTTTAATATAAAGGTGTTGTGGGCCCTATTACTATATTAGGGTAATTGTCATGTTGATGGGCTGTGATATGATTTGATATGATATGAAGACATGATTGCTAGTATATGCGTGGTGGGTGAAAAATCACTGCTGGTGGTTCGCGGTATGTTCGTCGCTTTCCTATGGATAATTTCAACGAACTGTTCGCGTGTCGACACGCGTGTCGATACGCGTGTCGACACGCGGACAGAGCGGAACGCGAGAGGAGCGCAAATGTATACGCAGCTTAACGGATACTTTTTAAGGATATTTTCGATAGTCCACATTTCTTTCAGCACTGAATAATTGTTTTATTTTATTACTACCATTGATGATCTTGGTCTTGTTATTTAGTGTTAACTTTGCTTTCATTATTCTTTTCTAAACTTATAAAGAATTTCTTCTGGTCGTGAACTATGCATTTGGCTTCTCACCGTCAATGTTTACTTTTACTCCCAGGTTGTTTTAAACGGACCCTAATATAAAACGCGAAAATGTAAATTCCAGAAATATATTTTTAAATTGTCTTCTATCTTGTACTTTCTAGTTTTCATCTGTATTTGTAATACATGTAAATAAAATCAAGCCTCTTTATATCCTAATAATTAGGATTACTCCTTTCATGTAAGACTATAGTACCGTACCCAGAAAATCAATTCGTCCCCAGTCTTATAAATAAGGACCGGTAATTAATGCTCTATCGAAAGATGAAATATGCATGGAAATATACTCTACAATTTGTAAAATATGCTCCGGAACCAATGAAATATGCTGTATCATTCAAGCAATTTTAATACTTTACGTTCTCTTGTTAGCTGAATTATATTATAAATTACAAACAATAGAAGTTGTATAAATTGCATTACAGAACTTTTAAAAAGCAAGGTCTACAGCAAATTTTAGTAAATTGAGAACTAATGAAGTGAAAAGTCACTTTAATATACTTATTGTACAGCTGCTTCTCAAAACATTCATATAACCAAGTATGCTATAAATGTTTGAAGAGATTTGTACTTAAAATATGTCAGAAATTTGCCTTTAAAATGTGACAAATTAATAAAATACGCACAAGTAATTCAATATCAAGCAAATATGTTGCATTATCGCAAAATCAACTAAATATGCAACAATATGCAAAATGAAACCATAAATGTTCTGTTATTTCTTTCGTGTCTTGCACACGTTTCTACAGTAGCATGCAAGGGTGCGTATACATTTGCGCTCTGTACGCGTGTCGACACGCGTACAGAGCGCAGATTGGGACGGCATTTGAGGTGTTCGTGTGACGACACGCGTGTCGACACGCAGACAGTTCGCCGCGATCCGTCTCCTGTCGGTTTTTTCGGCGAACACAAAGGATTTCCGTTTTCATATTGGGACGTGTTGCGCTCTGTCCGTGTGTCGACACGCGTGTCATTTTCTTCCTGCGCTTCGCTCAAGCATACATTTGTTAATCACAAGGTTCAATAATAATAATCAGGGCCCGGATTCTGATGACCTAATATTGTTTTAAATTGACCTATAAAATGACCCTAAATTTTAAAGAAAATGATTTAATAATTATAAAAAAAATGACCTAAAACTGATATTTTATTTATAAAAAATTATTATTGTACACACAAAGTTTTAGACTAATGTTTACATAATTGTAAAAACTGTAAATAACTATAATGGTGTGAATGTTCTTTTCTCACGGAAATTTATAGTGGCACTCAGGCAGTTTTACTGGCCAGTCAAACTTCGACATTTCCTTTTGCGGTCTGCCGGATTATATTACTATTACTGTTTACTGTTTAGTGTTTACTCTCAAATCCAAGCAGAGCCAAGTCAAAACATTAGTAATATAATACAAAATTTTGGCGTTCTTTGATTCTCATTTCCGACTGAGACATGACAACACTTTTCCTTCTTGCATTAAACAAACAATACTTCAAAGAGAGAATCGCTAGCGACGAAAAAAGTGAATACACTAAATGTAAATGCATGAAAATGACTAAATATGGAAGCAAATGACACGAAAATGACAAAATAATGACTTAAAATTGAAATAAATGCCATAAAAATATAAAATTGCATAAAATGACAAAAAATGACCTAATAAAAATGTATTTCTATAATCTAGAGTTCATGATTAGCATTTATCTACAAGTTGGCAATGCCTATGCAGCATCAATAAAAAGATATGTCATTAGAATCCGGGCCCTGATAATAATAATCTTTCTTTCTTACTTACTTACTTACTTACTTACTTACTTACTTACTTACTTACTTACTTACTTACTTACTTACTCACTCACTCACTCAATGACAATAGACAATTCCTCAGCAAGCTAATGGAATATTATCTATCTTATGGAACCCGATGATTCATTGCCCCGCTTGCCTGAGTCCGCCATTCAACCCTATTCTGTGCTAACCCTTCTTCCCTTAAATCCATTTTAAGATTGTCCTCCCACTTATGTCTAGGCCTTCTGCGTGGTCTTTTCTCTTCGGGTCTCCCAGTCAATACTTTTGAGATATGTAATAATAATAATAATAATAATAATAATAATAATAATAATAATAATAATAATAATAATAATAACAATAATATCAACAATAATAATAGTAATATCATTATTATTATTGTTATTAATTTCATTATTATTATTGAGTTAAATTTTAATATAAAGATGTTGTGGGCCCTATTACTATATAGGGTAATTGTCATGTTGATGGGCTGTGATATGATTTGATATGATATGAAGACATGATTGCTAGTATATGCGTGTTGGGGGAAAAATCACTGCTGGTGGTTCGCGGTATGTTCGTCGCTTTCCTATGGATAATTTCAACGAACTGTTCGCGTGTCGATACGCGGACAGAGCGGAACGCGAGAGGAGCGCAAATGTATACGCAGCTTAACAGAGTGCATTATTAAAAATACTTATTTTCTTAAGCTTCCGGGCCCTACTTATAATAGAGTGATTATTCAAAATGTTTGTAGAAGGATTTCTCTGCAGAGATGGTGTGAGACATGTTTGTGGTCTGCCCGCCGGTTCCGGTGACGGGAAGCTTAAATTACAGCCCAAGTGACCCTACATACCGACAGCAAACTCAACAGTTCTTGGAATCCAGTTCCTTTCCTTAAGCATCTAGAAACAGCCTGCTGATATCTAACGTATTTAAAATAACACAAGGAAGATTTTTTTCTACAATAGTGTTTTTTCATCCATTTCCCGTTCTTGCTATCATGGTGAAAACTCGAATTTCCCGCCGGTAACCTAGCCTACCTGCGTCTTTTGCATCCTTTGCAGCGTCTTTTGCATCCTTTGCAGCACACATATGTATAATTGATAAACCTCTAACTTTTGATAAAATTATTATTGCAGGCATGGGATATAGACTAATCATATTTGCTGATTGAATTTTACCATTTCAATCTTTCCCGAGTTTTACTTCTTTTTTATTTCGTAATAATGACTAAACGATTTAATTCCCATCAGCTAAGTATGATGCGACTACTTGCGCCTACACATAAGTAATGGATGTATCGATTGCCACCAAGATTAAAATAGTACCGGTATTACCTTTAGGTTGGTACGCTTGCAACTTACCCACATTATTATACACTAGCTTAAAAGACCCGGCGTCGCCCGGGTTTTTATTTTGTAATTGGAAATTAACTTATGAAGGACTTTCGATTTTTAAATTCTAGGTCTTTATATAGGTATTTATAATTTGAAATAGGAAGAACGACTTATTACACTCAAACTATTCCCTCAGAAAACGCTTGATATAGTTTTTTTATGGCTCATAGAAGATGTAGAATTTTGCATCCCATCGCTTGTACAGTGAACAGCAGGCCTGGTAGAGGTTAAAATAAGAAGAAACAGAAATCCCTGTAACATAAAATTGTAATATCGAGGCGGAAAATTTTATTTCCCACTCTCATGTTACCATAAAATCGTTTTGGGGATGAAATTAAACAGAAAGCAATATCACTTTCATACTTCTCTCTCTCTCTCTCTCTCCCTCTCTCTCTCTCTCTCTCTCTCTCTCTCTCTCTCTCTCTCTCTCCCTCTCTCCAAAAACCTGCGATATAATAATATACACATTACCATACCTCGCTTTGTTTTCTCTATGTCCAGGGTAGAGAAAGTTATGCGAATGCATTATTTTAGTGGATTTCATTCTGTAATATCTCTCTATATATAAAAGGCTTTGTCCTGACTGACTGAATGAATGACTGACTGACTGACAGGAATCAAAGTAGAGCCTAAACTATAACAGGTAGAGACTTGGAATTTTGACAGTACCTTCGTTTCATAATGTAGGTGCTCACTAAGAAAGGATTTTGGAAAATTTCGAGTTTAAATGCCAAAAATTAAATGTTTTTGAAAATACTTAACCCCTTTTTACACAGAATTATCAAAACAAATTCACAGAATATATTGTTGCCAGTTGTATCAGATGGGTTTGGAATTCAATGAAATGGATGTTTGACAAATTAGAGAAGGTATCATTATAATTCATATTATCTATATTAATAAAAGGAATTGTCCTCGATGTCCAGCGAAATCTACTGAACGCAGAGATCTGAAATTTTAAACATAGGTGGGATGAAGGGTCGAAAAATGCACCTCGAAGCCGGAATTTTAATTTTAGTTTTCGTTCGTGAGTTATGAGTGAAAAACGGGCAAAAAACGTGCATTTTTTACAAAACATAAGTTTTCAGTTATACATTTCAATGTCAAATCAATTACAGTTGGCTTTGGCTATTTTTGTCATACCTTGAAAATAAAACTTTCGCGATCGCTTGAATGTTGTAAGCCCTAAATATGGTCAAACGTTGTTTTATTTGGACGAATCTCTCTCTATACAGAGGTTTTCTGGGCCAAGAAACTCGAATCTGAGGTCGCTTTTACCAGACGATGCTATCTAATCGTGGTATGTAGTCCACGTGATTTAGGTGTTAATAAATATAATGATTTTACTATTATGCTCTTAATTTTTAATTTTTGAAATAATTATCGCGGGCGAAGCCGCGGGCACATGCTAGTTTATTTATAACATGAATTATATTGATAACTTCTCTTATTTGTCAAACTTGCATTTCATTTAATTCCAAACCCACCTGATACCACTGGCAAAAATATGTTCTGTGATTTGGATTTGATAATTCTGTGTAAAAAGGGATTAAGTAAACTAAAAAATATTTGATTTTTGGCATTTAAAATCAAAATTTTTCAAAATCCTTTCTTAGTGAGCACCTACCTTATGAAACGAAGGTACTGTCAAAATTCCAAGTCTCTACCTGTTATGGTTTAGGCTCTACGTTGATTCCTGTCAGTCAGTCAGGACAAAACCTTTTATATATATCTGCATCTGGTACCCTATGATCCCCAGGTGGGGCGAAGGAGCCTCCAAGCGGAGGTTTCATTACCTATACTAATTTTGATATGCTTATTTTCCGAGAGAGGGTAGAGGGACAGGTGGTAAGCCCATCGCCTCGGAACCCCCCTCTGGAAACTAAGCATTTATTGGACGTGAAAGGGCCGAGAAATTTTGTCCAGATGCTCTAATTTAGGCTTGGAGTTCTTTAACGTGCCGTAAATCTACGACACGGGACCCCCAGCTTAAAGTCCCTCCCGGAGGACTCCGTGCCCAGGATTTTTACGTCCTCAAAAATACATCGACCGCGGCCGGGTTTGATCCCGCGCCCTGCGGATCTAGAGACGGTCACGCTACCTCTAGACCACCGCGGCCGACTTTTATATATATAGAGATTACAATTTTGTACTTGGAATTCAATAAAAGCATATGACAATTTTTACTCTACAATTTCGCTATGTTTTAAAAATTCTTTAAAATGCATAATTTTAATTAAAGATCTGCGTATACAGATACTCAAAAACTCATATTGTACAAAATAATATGAATTTAAAAAAATCTAGTAGAATTGTATACTAGAACATCTCAAAGATGTCCTGTAAATTTCATACGTTTATATTCAACACTGACTTATTTCACCTTACAGACTGGAAAAAATAATCCTTCACGAAAAATAGAGAAAGAAATTCTACCGTGACTTAACTTTCCATATTTATTAAGTGCCAGTATGGTACTTTATGAGATTGTGTGGGGGGGACGAAAAAATGTCTGTCCGTCTGTCCGCACCATAACTCAAGTACGCTTTTTCGCATTTTCATGAAACTTGGTATAAACATTCATAATGTCGATGGGAAGAACCCTATTGTTATTGAACCAAATCGGTTCACCGGTACCGGAGTAATGCCCAATTTAGTGCCTATTTTAATAGTATTATATTAGAAAGGCACCATAACTGAAATACGCTGTATCGGATTTCCATGAAACTTGGTATACTCATTTATGACGTTCATGAGAAGTGCCCTATTGAATTTGAACCTAATCTGTTGACCGGTACCGGAGTAAACCCCAATTTAGTGTCTACTTTAAAGGCGCAATAACTCAAATACGCTTTATCGTATATTTATGAAACTTCGTATACGCATTTATAATGTCCATGGGAAGACGTCTATTTATAATGGATAAAATCGGTTGACCTGTTTCGGAGTAATGCTCAATTTAGTGCCTATTTTATGGTAATATACGTATTCGAAAGAATTTATAAAATAAATGAAAATCAGTTATCTTGACAACACTGCCTATTGTTTTACTGTGATCTTATAAGGCCTTGGAAATTAAAATACAGGTAGCTATGACAAAAAACACTATTGATTTACATGCGCTTATCCAACTAGACCGTTAAAATGACCCCGGTGGCCGAGATGGTAACGCTTTGGCCTCACATTCTGGAGTCCATGGTTCAAAACCCGAAAACCGGCCAATTTGAATTTTTTTGGTATTTTTATGTGAGTGTCCGATTGTCATGATACCACAAATCTGTACAGTTCAGTTGATGCTGGAAGATTTTAATCTAATTAAATAAAAACTAGACCGTTGTTCTTCCGTAATCCCTGCTTAATGAATAAATCTGGAGCTTAACTTGGAAATCAATTTTTAAAAATCATATTCTGCATATCATAATTGCAGTCAAAACTGATTAAACAAAAACATATTGGCACTTTGTTACATCAGTTTACCTGATTTTTATTATTGTATGGTTTATGCACAGCTATTTTAAATTAGCTGCACATCAGCTAGCTGTTCAGCGTCCTATTACAATGCGGTTTTTAAACAATTAAAACATAATTAATAGTTTGATATGATAATTTTGGTACAATAAACGATAATTCCAATTTTGGTACTATATTTACTGATTCCATCGGTCTCCTTTTAACTGCTGAATATATTCAATTCAGCTTATGCAGGGCCCACATACATAACAGCAAGTACGGACTCAGGAGAAAAAAAAAAAAAAAAAACATTGCAATAATTTGAACCATCATCAATAATTTTGTCGTTCAACACATTCTGCACAATTCTGCAGATTCTGCAGATTGCACAATGGCATTTTAGCATAGGTATTCAATTTATTATAATTTTAAGCAATTTAAGTTATTGTAATAACTGACTACTATCGCCTTTTTAGATATTGATGTTAGAATAAAACTACTGACTGACTGAACACACCAAACAGTATGAGTTTTCAGTACCGCGAGTCAACAGAATGAATCTTCAGTAGGCTTCTTCAAAATTTTATATAGTAAGTGAAAGTTGCAGAGGCATGATATATTACAGAAAGCGATAGGTAATACATCAATGAGATATTAATATGGAGGAGATAAGCAGTTTTTACTTGGAGTGGAGCGACGTTCAAGGTCCGCTAGCTTCAAGTGGTTTGAGGAGGTAATCAGACCACCTCTATGCCGAAGAGAGTATGAACTTGGTTTAGTGTACTCTCAGTCACACCGGTGCTAACAGGTAAGTGATACTCTGTTATCACTTCTCACGTTTGTGGTTAAGTCTTCACGATCAATAACCTCTAACCACTATTATAGCCTACACGTGAAGGTCAATTTATTCACATGAAGCCCAAAGAAATGTTGATATTTTTCAAGGGAGAAATGTATCTATTACATAAAATTCATGCATAGTCTATACAATTCAAATAATGTCATAGAGCTAATACTTTTTGTACAAGAGTATTTTATTAAAATTTTCTAGTAGAAATGGAAGTTGTAAAAATATAATTAATTTTCTTTAATACAATCCATTATCATTTATGCGTAATTGGATAATTCTTTCTCCACTAAATTTGTTTAAAAACCGTATTATTAAAATTTATCTACCTTAACCTCTTTACAATCCATTTAAATTAATATTTTCAGAATTTAATGTGCATAGTGTTTATCAAGTTTATAAATGTATTTTATTACCCTGAATTAATTAATCTGAACAATTGCAAATTTAAGAAAGTAATTAAGTTTATTATATAAATTTTATTTTTTACGTTTTCTTCCTTTTTTCTAAAATTTATTTCCTATTATTACTGTAAGTTATATGAATGCAAACGATTGAATTTTTATTTTAAATAATTTGTATTTTTATTTAATGTATTTATATTAATTTTGAACTGCTCTAAGACCACGGACATGTGTTCATTTGTATGGCGTTTTGTTGAAAAAAAAAAAATAAAGTGGAACAATTATAAACAGATCTGCCATATTTAACATTCATACAAGACAATAAACCAACCAATACCAGTCTAAAAAAATTGTAATTATCTTTCCATTTACATATAGTTAACATTTTATGTGCAGTTTACTTTCTCGGAAACTTTTAAATTTTCCTTCGTACTGAAAGTTATGAGGATGATGGACGTGTACTTTGTTTGTGTAAGGCATCTAATTAGGTTGTATTTCATCACTTTCTTGGATATTTTCTTGCGAGTTGACGTGTTATAGCGCTTCTACATAGAAAAATGTTTGTAACAGAGCTGTTGTAATGATGTTAACTTTGTTTTGCTACTGTATATTATACACAGAACAGAATTGCGATGATGCAATTAAGTTTGCAATGCTAGACTACAAGAAAATCATAAAACACATCTTTCCCGAACAAAAATATTATGGCCTGAATTAAAAGATATTATTTTAAAATTACTCGCCCTAGGAGTAGCTCACCTAAGGAGTGTTCCTCAGCTACCCTGCCAGCTGGCAGGAGGCCTTAGCCCTTAAGGGATGATATAGGCTAATTTCTAATTTCTAAAAATCTTAAAATTACGATTGATTTTTAAAGCTGCAAATTTCAGCTTATAAATATGTCTATAAATCACACTGCTCAAAGCAAGAGATATACATTTTAAGACTGCAACGTCCTAAAATTTAAAATATAATTATTACTGCTCGTTATTTTTAAGTTAGAATTAGGCTATAGCCACTAGTGCAATAAGTTCAAAGGAGAATGAAAAATTGAAGCATTTAGAAAATGTTAGAAGTCCTGGTAGACTACAATGAGAGTTTGATTGCTTAATAAGTTCACATTAAGTTTATGTTTTCAACTGCGAAAAATATATATAGGCCTAAGGGTGCCGGTCCGTAGAGGTGGAACTCGAATTAAGGCCTACGTAGAAACATTCATAAAGCTTGCTGGGACCATCCTATTTTGTTTTGTTTTACATTTCTGACCTGATAATTAAGCTGTTCTAGCGCCATATATTATCATTAATAATTTTACCGCAAATAGATTGTAGAGACACTAACTTCTAATTAAGAAAATAAATGATCTTGGAAAATTATTAAGCACATTTGCAGACTTTGTGATACCTTTTTTAAAAGCATGTTTCAGATGGAAATGTCAATGTATTACATTATTATTATTATTATTATTATTATTATTATTATTATAAAAAACTTATGCATCGGTATGACTTACTGGCACCAACAAATTTAGCACAACATTTTGGCAACATAATAGGTTATCTTTATATGCAAAACAGTCGACAATTTGCAATTCGCTTTTTATTTCGTAACCAATCTAATCTTTTTTAAAAAATCAGTAAAATAACATGCCCGTGACAAACATAAGCAATCCTCAACTTTTTTCTGGTTCGGATTATAGGACGTATTTTAATATCAATATTTATGCAATTTTTATTTACGTTTCCCTTTTGGAGACAACAGCCAATTCATAACAATATTCACTACCACTATCATTAAATTAGTAGTCCTAGCCTGACAATAAATCAAACATAACGAAAAATACAGGGGGAAAGAACTTGTACATATGATAAACATCGTGGATTCAAAGGCTACATTATGATATTTGCTTGAAAATACAAGCCAGTTTTTTCCCTACCAGAATACCAGGTACCAATATTAAATACCTTAATATCTCTTATTATACCATGCACATCTTGTGCACTACAGTACACTGCACAAATCCATTCAATTTTCACACTAGTTTTTAAAATCATCTTATGACCATGATCTTAAAAGATGTGTTTTCGAGACTTAGTAATAATTAATTAAACAGAGATTTAAAGTAAATCCACATGTGAAGGTGTAAATGGATTTCATAGGCTAGTCAGATCTTTAAGTAGTTAAGTAGAAACATACCTAATCCATATAAAACTAGGACTGCATAATAACAGAAAAAATAATTACGGTACATTTAATGTACTATAATACAAATGTAAAACAATTTACTTGTGCTAAAACATTTCAATACAATATTACTATATTATTTGATCTGTATCAATTGGAATGATGAACTCTTTCAAACGTTCACTTATTTGGGTACAATTACACCGAAACAATGGAGAACATGTTGTCAAGAGAACTGGTAAGAGCCACGAAATAGCATAATTACAGTAGGCTATATGACATGGTAGTCGCTTGTACTGCGACAGAAGTACGGATATGAATAACTGAGTTCCAACTTTAAAAATTTACGGCTAACAAATTGAAATTACTGCTTTCTTTTATCACTTGGAATATTTGAAACACCGGCTTGGCTACTACTTTGAAGAACTTAAAATATTTACTTGGGTACGTGTGCCTGCAAGGTGATGTAACATCAGTACAAATCAATCGGTCCCATCGAACAGCTGGTGAAAAGTATGTTAGTAATTTTACAGCCTGGCATATATTATAATTGTGTAAATTCATATTTTAGATTTCTATAAACGTAGTAGCTTTCTTTTTAGTAACCCTACAAGGTATTAATCCTAAATTAGGTACTGCCCGAAAAATGAAATTAAAAATATTTAAAAAATGTACTGCCTTGGGTTAGGAGAATATATATATACCTGAGACAATTAATGTGGATGGCTTTAAACCTTTTCCGTACACTTCCTCTTTAGCTAAAATCGAAAATGTACTACTTTAAGCTGAGTTGCTCTCAAGTTTTCTGGCATCAGTTTCAAGGCTTTCGATTATATATGTTTTTTTAACCGTTCTAGATGGCCGAAAAGAATTAGTAGGCCTGTACCAAGGGTTAAAATACGAATGTGAAGTTGCAATTGACTGATACAATAGCCTACAAGGGTTATTAATTTTCATTCTATTCTGATATTCAGATAACCTTTCAGGATTGCAGTAGGTAAAATAATTCTTCGAAAAATCTATTTAAAAAATGTGGCTGTGGCTATAAGTCATTCTGTAATTCAATTAACGGGATTGCTCTTCCTTAATCAATAATATACCTTTCGAAATTCAATTTACCTTTCTTGAAATTAGATATAGGCTATATTAGATTAGTATTTCCGAAAGTGAAATTACTTTTATTTGAATTTATATAAGCTATACCTTCCCTGCATAAATTAGAACTAAAAATTTACTGACGATGAAAATGTTCAAGAAAACAAACTATCATGTATACAAAACAAAGATACCTTTACAAGACATGCATAGGTACAAAACTAAACAGAAATCACATAATTTAATTAAGAATCTACGATATTTAAGGACATGTCTTGATGAATTTGGACAATAATGACAATTTGTGAGAGATTTTGTAGCTAAGTGGCTTTGAGATCGATAACTCAAGAGAATAGAACGTAATGTAGTCTGACTTATGATAATGTACTGTACTATAATAGAAATCTTTTGCATTTTAGTCTTTCGCAGGAGGCTGTCTATTTAAAATCGGCGGAATTGTTTAGTTTATCTCTTCTTGTTATTCCACCATGAAGGTTCTTTAACAGTAAAGCAATACGTCAGTAAACACTCTACTGGAAGAGAAATTAGAAATGGCTGAGAGAAAGTTTATTTGTTTATTATATTAGTACGCCCTGAATTCCATTTAACAATGTTTCGGTTGTAAAACATGAATGCCACGAGCAGAGAAGAATTTTGAAAGCAAGTTTATGAGTGAATGGGAACTCCTGCATTCCGCTGTTGCAATAATATCAAGAGAAATGAAGTAGCAAAACATGCAGCACTGGGGATTGTGATGGAATTCGCAGTAACTAACATTGATGTTTTTTTGTTTCAGATAATCTTAACATCTGACGGCTACAATGTCTTTGGAAGCGGTGAGTCATTTCATTTTACAACAATAGCCTAATATTTATGCTGATTTTCTAGAAAAAGTGGGAAAACCAAATATAAGATGCATCTTCGCATGAGACATATCCCGCCCTGACTCATTCCCAATGAAGCACTTTCTTTTATACCACGATCTAGCGAATTCTTCGTTGATAAACAGGCTGACAAACCATTGGGTACAAGGCAAACCTGTGGGTACAAGGCGCTTACTCTCGCATTTTTAATATTTTGGTACAAGGGGCACTCTCGAATTTTTAATATTAGGTACAAGGGAAACTCTCGCAGTTTTAATATTTGGTACAAGGGGCACTCTCGCATTTTTAATATTTTGGTACAAGGGGCACTCTCGAATTGTTAATATTAGGTACAAGGGAAACTCTCGCAGTTTTAATATTTGGTACAAGGGGCACTCTCGCATTTTTAATAATTGGTACGGTCGGGAGTGTCGGCGACAATACACAAGGATAGTTTGTCAACATGCTTCGCTGAGAAACAAAATGTGAATATCGAGTGGGCGGAGCTTAAAGTGCGCCTTACATATTTTGTCTTCGCCGAAAAATTTAAGCGGTACTCTCAATCTCAATAAAAGCCAATACAATATAGGCCTACATGTTTTTAGTAGCAAAATGCCATAGTTTATCCCAAGCAGGAAACTACTGATGCCACTGTTGTGTGTTTTTTTATTTATAGTTTGTTCACAACTCTCCGGTCCTAGTTTTGTAACATTTCAGCAACTTTTAACACCTCAGTTTTTGTTTGTTTTTGTTTTTTGGTCCTTGACGAGCCAATCATTCTGTCAACAAAATTATTATTAGGCCTATTGTATGGTCAGAGATTTACAGAAAATCAGTACTATGGATTTTAATAAAATCTATGCTCTCTCGCGTATTATAATTATGTTGGGTTAATTTCGGCATATTATAACCTATTTAAATACTATTTTTGAAGACTTTCAAGATGAAGTATGCCGCAGAATGCTGAGTATTATATCCCAGACACAAGCGCAAGTGCGAGAATATTTTTAGTAGGAAGAGTTTAATCTTTCAAATTACTTACTTCACTTAAACTAATAAGTAAAACCATAAGAAAATTCAGAAGAGGGCGAGTTGAAATATATTTCCTTGCACGAATACTCTTGTGGGCTTTTATACATTCCTTACGAGTATTTACCACTGCATCATATACTTCTATTATCCTTATTCTTACAAAAGATGTTTTCTGCTTGTGTCATACTGCCGAACTTCTATCTTGCGGAGTTTATATGATGAAAATATTTTTCTTTTTTCTAAGGTCAGTATTGTTCTTAGCCTATGTCCACTTCAAGGAAATGTAGGCCAATGAACAATAACTTACGCCAAAACATTTTCTTGAAGTGGACATAAGGAAAATACCGATTTAAGTAAACAGATTTTCATATTCTGAACTCCGCAAAACACATTTTTATAGAGAAAGACATTTAAGCAAAATACATCTTCTGTGAGAGTATCGATCTAGAATATTTGAAATAGCCATCTGTTTTGATAGTTGGTTAACACGTTATAGGTAGAGACCGGATTTTAAAGGGAATTCCTTTTTTTATATTTCATCACAAAACGTGATAAAATTGGACAGGACATTACTGAGTAAGTTTCAACTGCAAATGGCCTGGTTTTAACTTCCCTTTTTTCCTTTTTTAGGCTCATCTCACTTTTTTTTAGGAACTTTCCCTTTCCAGTACCTTTTTTGCTAATGTATTTTGAAAATTTCATAAATTACCCAGTATTTGGTAATATGAAAACATTAAAAATTGTTTTCGCTGATTCACCATTGAAAAAATAATTCCTCCCAGCAGAATAGAGCGTTACAGGGAAATCACAGGCTTGCCATTGCTTAAGTTTCCCATTATAACAAGGTGGGGAACATGGATTTCGTGTGCTATTTTCCTCTGTGAGAATTTCAACAAGATCAAGGAATTTCTTCAGTCATTATTTATACGAAACAATATAGCCTATATATTAAATTTACTTTCTAAGAGCTGTGCAATCAACTGTAATACTAAATAATGCTGAGCAGAATAAACTGCTGGCTCACTATTTCTTATGATCTACATTACACTTGTGACACAAAACGGCAACGCATTAACACAAATGAGGCAGGTGGGAAAGTCGTAGGTGGCGGAGTCCTGCTAATTATTCTGCCCATTGTTTACTGGAATACGTTACTATTGGTAGAAACTTGCATTTTAGCTTAGTCATCGTGAGAACAGGTCTATGTTTGTCTGCGTGTTGTATGCTTAGGATGTGTTACATTTCTAAGCGACTGTACTGCTTTTAGCGAGCAGTTGTTATAACATTTTAACTTGTACTGCAAAATGTTTAAAAATCATGTTGCTCGGTTCAATACCTTGAGCTTCTTCATTAAAATATCATATAACTTAATACCTTTCTTTCTTAACTTAGGATATTTAGTGCCGAGGCCTTTCAGTCTCACTGTGCATCATGTACAGTGTTGTAGCCAGGGAGAGGGCCCGAGGGGCCCGGCCCCTCTGAAATGATAATGTAGTTCCCATTTAGTATTCTTAAATAAACTGTTTTATTGCCCTTATGGTATTTATATAAGACTAACAGTAGTCTACTTAGTAACAGTTGTAAAATTAAGCATTCAAATTTCACTATATATATTTTTTTAAATATTATTTTTGGAATAGTAAAGTGTGCGATTTATGTTTAAAAAACTAATTGTTTGTAACTAAAAAAAAGGTGGCCCCTCCCGAACCAAAATCCTGGCAAGGACCTGTAAGGTATCTAGTTTTGGGGAGTGACTATATAAGGTGAGTAAAAACGTTTTCGCCTACTAAAGGCGTCTTTTAATTAAACTCGCTAAAAGCTTTAAATGTTCTGAACAAATTAGTAAAATTCCCTTCTTCATTCTATTTATGCTGAGATCTTTTAAGTCGTTGTACAATACAACGTAAGAAGAATGAAAAAAGTTAATTTTACTGTGTTTTAAGAACCTATTTATTGTGATTTTAATTATAATGATGCCAATAATAAAACACTTTTTCTCACCTAAAATAGTGACCCCTCAAAACACAATGCCCTGATGATAGTTGACTGAAATGCCTGAGCACAATAAATGTCCTAAGCTGAGAAAAATATATTGCATAACATTATTGTAGTGTACTGCAAAACGAAGACTCAAAACTTTGCACTAGGCCTATATAGAATATTCTCAGCATGTTTACACATACAGAAACGATCAGAATAGTTTTTTTTTTTCCTTTGCTTAAACCCAATAATCTAAGCTCATGACTCAGAAATCGGCCGAGAAAATTTGTCGAGCTCTGATTTAGGCTTGGAGTTATTTTATGTGCCGTAAATCTACGACACGACCCCCCACTCGCTTAAAGTCCATCCATGCCCAGGATTTTTACGTCCTGAAAAACCCATCGACCGCGGCCGGGTTTGATTCCGCGACCTTCGCATCTAGAGGCGCATCTAGACCACCGCGGCTCACGCCTAAATATTTGTGACTTTTGTTCTTTAAAAATAAAATAATTTAATTTTGTGTCTAAAAGTTGTAGTTTTTGTTACTTTAATGCAATTTCAAAAAAAATGTTGCCAGGGTGATTTTCATTTATGACCATATTATCAAGGTTTCTTTATATCCGGATCATACCAATCCCCAATTAGATCGGGTAATTGGAGTATAATGTAAAGACAATACAAGATAATATAATACTGTGATATATTATACTCTGGTATAATCAGTAAATATGTGTCCTCAGAGTCCATAAGCTATTCAGAGCTGCCATAAGTTCATCGCGGCTCCACTTCGCGATTTGTCAAGATTTGAAGATACAAAAGCACAACTCACGGCATCGACTAACACTAGATGGTCGCAATCAATAAGTTGGGAATATTATTTTTAGTATTCTCCATCCACAGGTAGTTAGGTCTACCGATGTAATACGGGAGAGAATTCAGAAAAAGACAGCGAGTTAAATTGAGGGCGAATATGACTTGAAACGTGCTGCCTCTTCCTATTATTTTGAGAAAGATATTCGGATAGACAGACAGGCAAGGGGGGGGGGGAAGGAGAGGCCTGTGAGCAGATATCACACCAGCTCTTCCCATGCAAGATAACATAGCAAATACATCATGCATTAAAATGGACTCGTTTCAGTGAAATGAACATTGCAATTTTAAGCAGATTATCTCAAAGTAAAAATGTCCTTCACGGGACCGGCTTAAAACAATGTGTAATCAATAACCAGGTGTGCGCTGGTACGACTTCTTATCACTATGTAACCTGTTTCCCAATGACTGATTACTGTTATCTTGACATTGGCAAGTTGAGTGGAAAAGTTTTAAAATATAAGTAAAAATCACGAAGTAACAGCATTGTAACATTTCCACATTACGTTGCATTTTTATGTTGAATTATGGTTTAGCAGTTAAATTTATGTTTTAAATTAGACATATGCATCTAGCCTATATATGCATGTTCGCTCCTCTCACGCAGCGGGCCCGGGTTCGATTCCTGGTCGGGACAAATTACCTACGTGGGTTTTCCTCACCTTTGAGACAATGTCGGGTAACTTTAAGCCCTTGTGTTCCCCAGATATCATCTGCCCGCCATTATCATCATCTCATACTCGCCTTGTTTGGAGTGAGTGTGTGTGTGTGTGTGTGTGTGTGTGTGCCGGAATGGTGTGTCTCGTCCTTTGTGTTCGTGTTATCTCGAAGGTGGCCCCGGCATTGGACTGATCACTCATCCGGGGAGGCCGTCCATGTCCTTGTCTGGTCAAAAAAGTATGTATGTGATCCAAAGATAATCCCTCTCCCGACAGGTCGCGGCCCTGTAAGACCCGGGCGTCTTGGGTCGCTTAAATCCCAAACGGGAGAGGTAAAACTAAGGTAAAGAAAGATATAAAGGGGCATAAATTACTTATGCGGACTAGCTCCCCGCATGAGTTCAACCGAGCTACCCCTCGTAAAAGGAGGCCTTAGCCCTTCAGTGACAAAAATAGATATGCCTATTCATTCATACGCATCATATACCTATACTTACATCTGACTAGAAAATAGTCTACATTTACGTTTTATATCTATACAAGCAGATGCCCGCATTTAATAATTCAATCGCTACATGTTTCTAAACCATTTACTTATCAGGAAAATAATTAAACATTATATTTATTAACACTTACACATAAATCACTGATAAACACTTAAAATAATCGATACTTAGAAAGGTAAAAATCCGGCTTTGAGGTGCATTTCACGATCAGATGCGTTGCCTGGGGGAAAAAAAGACCTCAGACTCGAGTTCCCTGCACCCCTCCCCCCAGAAAAACCCCCGCGTAGTGAGTTTCGTCCAAATCAATCAATGTGTCCCCATTTAGGCCTACATACATGATCTCCCTACCTTCCACTTACGTAAAAAATTCAGATTTCTGCGTACCGTTGTGACATAAACAACGAATCAATTTACATACTATGAAAAAGATAACATTAAAATCGAAGGAACAATATTATTTTAGCATGAGAAGTGACTTTTTGTGGGATTTAGGTTGCTTTATTTTCCTGTTCGCACCGCACAATGCTGGGGTAATTATCGCAGGTCGGGATTAGGAAGAGTACAATGAACTACAAGAAACGTTATCAAGAACTGCATGGCTGCACTTTACCATAGCCCAGGTCCCGTTCCCGCTATTCGTATACCATTCCTACAAGTATTACTCAAGTAAAGTGTTAATAGCAAGCATATCTACTCTTATACAATTCAACGGCCCTAAATAGCGTGCTTGCTCGCCCGCTTCGTGAGACATCGGGTATACTCGGCGATGTTCGTCTCTCGCGGTGTAAACTTTCATGACGACTACAAAATTAGGAAGGAAAACCGTTTCTTTATTATGTAAGGCCTAAGTGAAATGAACACAATGAACAAATATTCTAATTTTATTTTTACTTACAATTTTCATAGCTCTGAACCACAAACATTTTTAATAATCTACCAGTGTAATTTTCTTAAAAATCCTGGAGTCAATGAATAATGGCGGGCGAAGCCGGGGGCAACACCTGTAAAATATTGATGGTTTTATCTCTTGAAATATCGCTGATAATAATAATCCAAACAAACCATTCCTTCCCTTGAAACATTATATAATTTCTGAAAATTACACTGAATTTATAAAATAAAATTCACATCATCTTCATGTCAATAAACAGTTGAAAAACAATACGTAGGCCTATTATGTGTTCACAGGTTCTTTGGAACTGCATAATCGATTCTGATATAGTTTCCACAGGGGGCGCTTTCAAATCGTAGATTGTATTCTGAAGCCGGAATTTTAGCTGTTTCATTAATTATTAATGGCTTAGTTTATGAATGATTCGCGTGCAAGTGTTAATAAATATAATGCTTTAATAATTATTATACTCTTAATTTTTAATTTTTAAAAGAATTATCGTGGACGAAGCCACGGGCACCTCCTAGTTATAAGACAAACGACGGTCCTGGTCGATATACGAGGCACTGCTAAACGTTATTGGTCAATATCAAATACGCGTTGTATGAATAGAATAGTCATAAAAATTTATTATAATCTGAACCAATTTCACACAATACGTGTAACTTAAATTGATAGCAATTGAAAAAATCCTTAGGATTGAGCTGTCTGTAATGATTTTATTTTTACAACAAATTTGAATTTCAGTGTTCAATTAAAGCTTGACAGAGTTTCTCAAAAGAAAATGATTATCTGATGTCTGCTGGTAAAAACTTATACATTGAAAAACATGACTCCGCTTCAACAGAAATTAGAGCATGTTACAGGAGTTTATGAAACTTGACTGAAGCTTTAAAATGAAAAAAATGAAAAAAAAACTTTAAATTTGAGAGAGAGAGAGAGAGAGAGAGAGAGAGAACCCCACAACGACCCAAAAAAGATGACCAGAAAATGACCATTCCCCCAAAAAATAGCGTAAAATATGTAGAAAGCCTTTTTAAATTTAGTGAACACTTTAATATATGTGGTCATTCTTTAAGGTTTTTAAGTAAAATAATGCAAAAACATCAAATTTTTCCCTATTATTAATCATTCTCACTATTAATTTTTAAAACTATTTTCTTTAATTGTTCCTAAGTACTCTCCCAATTTATTTTCCTTATGTGTTTCCGTATATATTAATATAATTAAGGTCTATAGTGATCTATTAATTAAAATTTCTTGATAACAATCATAATGTGTAGATATGACATTGATAAACTGAGATGCAGGAATTAGACTAATTATGGGTCATTCTCCAGAAACGGGACAATTCGTGTTACTCTGACATTTTTGTTACTGTTTATGAAAAATTTGCAAATTTGTTAATTGGAAATAATGTAAACAACTTTTACTACATAAACACTCAGTTATTATAAAATTAACACTAGAACTATTGCAACAAAATATCACTTTTATACTGACAATGTCAGCTCCGTAGTCTGTAACCATACCCAAATCTTATGTTAAACAGTCTTAAGAAAACCTCAAATTATGAGCTTTAAAAGTTCATAAATTTCCTTTGTCAAGAAATAGTTTCAAATTTCACTTTATCAGAGGAAAAAATGCATAATAATTTATTTTAAAATATTTTTTGTGGCTCTGAAGTTGTGTAACCAGGTCAACAATCAACTCCGTAGTCAAACATTAAGTGTGCCTTAACAAGTCAACAGATGGCAGCACAGTGTAGTTTGAAGGTTCTTGAGCTAAAGGGAAGGCAGCCATTTGCAAAGCTGTGAAGCCAGTTCATGTGAATGCTTTGGTTGCTGAGCTGTGTCCTCCTGAATTTGGAAATCAAGGTGAGTAGGTTTTTACACCATCAACTCCGTACCCTTACTGTTAATTAGTGTGTCACATTTTCAATTATAATCAGTATGTTCTTCTTATGGAGATTTAGTTAGTTTGTGTTGCCTGAAAGTTATATACATGTGATTTCAAAATTGTGGCATTGACAGTGAAAAGAGAGGAAAATCATCACCTCCGAAGCCATCAACTCCGTAACCAACAAGAAGATACGGAGCTGATTGTGGTGTTACAGAGTTGACCCACTCTTGCTATTCATAATGAAAGTCAAAATGTGTAACTAAAAACACATATTCCTGTTTGTTTACTTTTGGTATACAATTTTGTAGTTTGTTTGAACATTATTAATTTTAAATTAAAACATAGAAATAGGCATATGAAATATTTATGGGCTTAGTTGGACGGAGAACTATGTTTGTAATATTATTAACCCCTCTCTTCCCTCCTTCTGTTAGGTTATGACCATTGTTGCTGATTCCATATGTTTTCGTGCTGTTTGTAGTTGGTATGCACATGTGTATATGTAGGCCTAGCTACATTTCTTATGAGGCTTTTCTTTTTACATTTCAGATACACTATGGATAAAGTGAACAAAAAATTATCACAAAAGGCTATTGAGAATAGGCGGAGAATGAAAACAGAGGCCCAAAGAAAGAGAAGGGAGCGTATTAACAAAGATCCAGAGGCATATGAAATGCAAAAAGAAAAGGAAAGGGAAAGATACCATAAGCGAAAACAGGATGGTAAAATTAAGACAATACATGAGCTGTCAAAACGAGAGAAAAAGTTTAAGCGGAAATCATGGAAAGAAAGTTCAAGGAAATACCGTGATTCTCTCAAAAAACAGGAACAGGTAAAACCATTCTTAAATGAAAACAGCCCTCCTTCTTGTTCTTCTGATCAGCCTAATACAAGCAAAAAAGAACATGGGAGGAAAAAATTGAGAAGAGACAGAGCCAAAGCATATAGGAAAATTAAAAAGCTAGAAAATGAAGTAGAGAAAATTAAAGCAAAGGCAAATAAATACAAATCTAGATATTTCAGGTTATTAAGAGACAAGGAAAATGTAGAGAATCCTACCCCTTCATCAAAGGTAAGGCAGTTAGTTAGAGGTGAATCCATTTCACCTGCTGTGAGGAAGAAACTCTTGTTTCATGAATCGTTAACCACACAGATGGCTATAAACTTTAGTAGTTTAAATAAAAAGGAAAAGCAGAAGAAATTTATACAAGCAATATCTGGGAAAGTTTTGAAGAAGTACAAGTGTTTAGGAAAACTAAAGTTTTTAAGCTACAAAGTTCTGAGGTCAAGTTATAAGGGAAAGTATTTAGTGCTAAATAAAACTATGGTCAGAATGAAAAAGGATGTTTCAGACTTCTTGGAGAAGGATGAGTGTAGTCGTGTTTGTCCAGGAAAAAAGGATACAATCACTAGAAAAGGCATTAAAAAACAGAAGAGGCTTTTAAATAATACAATGAAGAATTTACACACAGAATTCCAAAAAATGCAATTAGATTACACTATTAGCTATTCAACGTTTTGCAAACTACGCCCATTCTGGATACTGCCCCCTAATGTTAATAAGAGAGGTACGTGCTTATGTGTTATATGTCAAAATGGAGAATTAATTGTTCGCAAGTTGAAAGGACTGGATATAATACGAGAAAATTCTGTGGAAGATGTATGCAAGTCCCTGTGCTGTAATGATGAATTGGTAGCATTTCAATCGAATCATCTTGTGGACCAAAGTACAAATATAGTATCTTTTTTTTTTATTTCTGCCTCTGATCATAAGCATGGCTCATTCGAAGGCATTATAATAACCACATAACTTTATACAGTATGTTTTTACAAACTATAATTGTACTGAAATCGTATATTTTATGTAATAAATTTGTTATTATTAGAAACATATATTTCTTCATTTTATGCTAATATGTTTTTGTTCAAGCTTTTCCTTAATTACATTATAGCAACTTCTGTAACATCTGTGACAACAGAAAATTCAACACTTGGAAAACGTGCCAGACTTCATTACGATGATGTTTATAGCACTGATTCTGAATCAGAAGAAAAACCAAAAAGTCTTCAGCACAAACAAGTTTGTGTGAACGATTATGTGGTGGTGCAATTTTGCAGCAAGAAAAGTGTGAAATATTACATTGGTGTTGTTCTTTCAATTGATGACGACAATTACACTGTTAAATTTCTGAGACTGAAAAAAGAGGGTTGTTTTGTTTTTCCTGATAGAGATGATGTATCATTAGTCGATAGAAATGATATTATAGAAATTCTGAAGGATCAGCCTGAAATTGACAGGCGAGGACAGTATTTCTTCACACATGATTTCAGCAATTTGAAAGGACTGTGCTGAATTTATTTTTAACATGTCTGCTTTGTTTGGAAAATTTTTATTTTCATGTATCCTATATAAAAGAAGTTACTTGTAGTATTCTTATAGGCCTAGCTGTAAGTACTCATACATCTAGACCTGTATAAAACTTATCTT
Organism: Ectobius pallidus; assembly: GCA_964059195.1. Taxonomy (NCBI): domain Eukaryota; kingdom Metazoa; phylum Arthropoda; class Insecta; order Blattodea; family Ectobiidae; genus Ectobius; species Ectobius pallidus. Next base: position 58,869,340 of record CAXKWD010000009.1, read on the forward strand.
ATGTACAGGTATTTCTTTGAAGCTTCTATTTGATCATCATTTAATTCAACTTTTTATGAACCGTTAGAAAGGTTAACAATTTTAAAATGAAAACAATTTGTCATTTTCATGTAGGCCCAATGTGCTAAATAATATTTGTAATATTTAGTACAAAATAAACTTGTTCAATTTGTATTAGGCCAACTACGTAACTAATTTAGTCTACTCCGTGCCTCACGATGTCAACTCCGAAGCCCACTGTGTCAACTCCGTAGAAGGACACTTTTTCTTTTATTTTTTTTTAGAAAAAGTAATCTTCAAACATCACTGCCAGTAGACCTGAGTAATTCTATAGCATGTACCCTGTTTATGACAAAAATATCAAGCTGATTAGTGAAAGTTATTTTTTTGTGAAAATGCAATTCCATTTTGTCCCGTTTCTGGAGAATGACCCTTATATATTTTTCTCTTTCTTTACCTTAGGTTTACCTCTCGTGTTAGGGAGATTGAAGCGACCCACGCCGCCCGGGCAATCCATTTTCTGTTATTAAATTTTTTTAATGTGATAATTTGGAATTAATTTCTGCGAGATCGTCTAATTACGATGGCAGTTTATCGAAGTAATTCTTGGAAGTCAATATGCAATATATGATTTGCCAATTTACAGTTCTGCCCCGTAATGATTCATTAGTGTTTACTCTATGGTACGATAAGGAAAGTCTTAACTATACGAAAGTACATAAACCAGACATGCGTCAGAATGATGTAACCAGTACAACTTGACAGCTCCTTAAGTGGTCTTACATAAAAATAATATCAGTCCCAGTACATTTTAAGGTCAAGTTGAAATATAAAAATAGGTTACTGTTATCATTACAGTATCTCCCATGTCACTCAAGCAACGACTAAATTAAGACAAATTACAATCACAAAACAATCTGACAAAAATGTTTCACATGCTGGAAGAATATATGAATAATGATATATTATTGTTTCTCGGGCTTTCAACCGGGTGAGTTGGAGGTTTGGTTCCAAGCTTTCGGCAGCAATCTCTGCTGTCATCTTCTGGGAGAAGCGAGTTGGATGGGAAAAAGCTGTTCTTATATAGGAAAAAACTGGATATATTAGAATGGGTCGTGGGCAGTAGGAAAATTAGAGAGTGGATTCAGTGAATCTTTTGAGTCTTGAAGCACAAAATTATTTCTTTCCCCTGTATCGTGAGAGTGTATATCAGAGAAAAAGCTCGTTTCTATGATGCCATGTACAAAAAAGTAAACTTGCTAAAATATATAGAGACGCCACAGTTAAAATTCCAAATTCATTAAAAATGGTTTGACAGTGTCGACGGGAATAACAATTTCTCATTATTCTGATTTTTTAAAATAGTAGAATAACACTTTTGGCTCCTAACTGATTCCCCATAATAATACACCGTAGTTCAAATGACAATGGAAAAAACTGTAATAAACATTTAATAAAGTGTCAATAGACATACACAGTGTTTTAATTTTCTCATGAGGAACAAAACTCCAGACAGTTTCTTACAAATTGCTGCAGTGTGGTGCTTCCAGGAAAGCTTACTGTTTAACCAGATTCCAAGAAGTTTAATGGCTTCATCTGAGGGCCTGATGAAACAATTTTTAACGTAATTAAAACAGTTAAAAATATGGTATAAGGTGCGATCTGTGTAAAACTCAATCATTATATTATAGCTTATACATTTTCCCCCGTTAAGCCATTCTAAATTCGCGTGAAGAAATTTGGGCCGATCATTTTCAGTAATTGCACTCCACAACGTCGGCGCCTTGACGACGGGTTTAGACACAAGTTGGCAGAATAACTTACATACTGTTTCAAGAAACACGAAAAACAATGGACAGCTATTTGGAATATACTTTTTAGTTACTGACTGACATATGGAATGTCCATTTTAGTTACAGATTGCTTTAGTGGAAGTTTGGTTCGTATATGTAGGACAACGGACCTCTATTTCGAGTGACTGGATGATTAATGCTGTATTACTCTTCTATTCTTCACCATTCTACTTTCTCCAATTTATCTGCATTCTATATTAACCCCATAATTTCCGTATAATACTCCTTTTAATCTCGGCGAACAGTATCGCAAAACACGTTCCTATTAAATTGACAATCCTTTTCAATATATAAAACACAATCCTCTTTAAACATCGTATTTCTGCGTCAGTTCACTTTCGTAACTGAACTTAGCCAATGAATAAAATTCTCATTCGAGTTGTTTACCTGAGGTGATATGAGGTGACTGAGGACGCGAAAGATTGCTGCAGTTTTTTGAAATAGTTAGGCCTAAGTGTGTGAAACATGTGACTACAAATCTCAGATATGAAATTCAACAGAAAATCGTCAAGAAATATTTACTCATAGACGAAGGGGCGACAATATCAAGAGCGAATGTTAGAAAATAGAAACCGATAAACAATGTGACATTTTGTTTGTTTAAGGATTTGTAATAATGTCTTATATTGATACATAGATTCATATTGTAGCTTTTATTTATTTATATTAGATATTATTACTTGAAACTTAATATCTCAGTACCTTGGTAGTAGGCCTACTAGATAGTTGCAATCGATAAAGTAGTACGATTGAATCAATTTCTCTTTTTCATCCTTTTATTTAGGCCTATATAATCGTGTGCATTTCCTTCGTTTCTATTTCTTTATTTGTAGTTAGGAAATTATTACAAATAAATTATGTAAATTACGTCAACGTAATTATTTCATGTAGAGGCATTGATAGGACAAGAGCCGTTACGGAAGCATTAAATAAACAAACAAACATAAAATTTGTGTACCCAGTGAAATATGGTAAAATGTAAGCTAATTTAAACTGCCCAGCTATCACATTTTACAATTCCCGAGATGAATTCCCGTAAAGCTAATAGCAAATCACGCTTCGCAAGGCGCGAACATTATACCTGACATCTTCACTTGCAGTTCATAAACACGTCTTCTACTTTAAGTGTAGGTGCAAAGAGATCTTCCTTAGATTCCATTCGTCGGCTAACCTTCAAGATCCGTAATAGCGTGTTTAATGACAGTCATTATGGCGAAGCCATCTCGTGTTGAGCAATTTGTATTTCATCCATGCATGCGTTTTCATCCTGCAGCATTTTTCTGTCTAGTAAGTTGCAATAAGCGATGACAAGACAACAAAGCATTAGCATTATTTGCTGATTGTTCGCCATGTGACTTTTCAAGTTAAATTATATAATAATAATAATAATAATAATAATAATAATAATAATAATAATAATAATACTAATAAGAATGAAGCAATACTGGGCTAAAGTTAAAACACAACGTACCCCAAAGCTGGGTGAAACGGATGATAATAATAATAATAATAATAATAATAATAATAATAATAATAATAACAAGGGGTTTCGGATATTTATGACATGTCATATTTTTATCCTGACCTCCATTCTCGCCGCAAACACAAATTAAACATGAATTGCACATTTGTTATCTTAATTCGACCGTTTTTATTTTGCTTATAAGTCATATTTTGGTCATTTTCATGGTATTGGTCTTATTTCGGTCATATTTATAATTTAATGTCATATTTCAGGCATAAATTCGGCAAAGATCACAATTATGCAGTATTTGCACTAAATTGTCGACTTATTTTTTTTTCCGATAAAGAGTCACAAATATTTTGGTTTCACTGTAACTGAAATGTGAGGGGCAATAACAAGTAACAGTACAATTACCTATTCCTCCTTGTTGTTAACTACTTCCAATAGACATGTATTAAAATATTTTCGGTTCACATTTGCAGTGGTATCTGGAAACAATAACTGATTAGAAGCTCTTTACAAGTAAAATTGTAAATCTCCTGTAAAACTGTTAAAAAGTGATTATCTGATTGAATTGATGTAAGTAAGAATTTAGTGTCATTAAACCTTTTAAATTGTAACATTTATTTTATGAAATTACGTTCTTTTATGGGGTTATATTTAGGATTTTGGGTCATATTTAGTCATTTTTAAGGTCACGTTTTCAGTCATATTTTCCAATTTTTTAGGTCATAAACATCCGAACCCTAATAATAATAATAATAATAATAATAATAATAATAATAATAATAATAATAACAACAACAACAATAATAGAACAGAAAAAGCAGAGTCCAAAGAGTGAAAGAAATACAACAGTATAAAATACTGGGTGGACAACTTAAAAAACTACTCATGACTATTGTCTGGAGGATCTACGGAGAAGTTTGGCTTCCTTTAATTAGCAATTAAATAATTACTCCATACTGTTCGCCTATGTAATTTTCAAATACAAACACTGAGCGCATGAATGATTACGATTGACAGAAGGGGTTATTGTCAGTGACATGGTTACAGAAACCCTACGATTAGTGGTTAGCATTGTTTGAAGTTAACCCGGAAAAGACCTGTGAGGTCGATGTACGGGAGTACAGACGTAACGTACAATTAAGTCGAGAAGGTAAAGAGCTCCATTCCGGAAAGTTCAAGATCATGCCGGGATTTCATGGTCAAGATCAGCGTACTCTTTCCATTCATGCAGCACTCCCTTTCCACGTCACATGGAACAGTGACTTATGGAACAAGGCACACCCAAAGTCTCTCTCGAATCCTATGCCCCCATGTTGGGGCGAAGGGCCTCCAAGTGGAGGTTTCTGTGTACCGATGTGAATTTTGTTACGCTTATTTTCTTAGAGAGGGCAGAGGGACAGGTGGTAAGCCCATCGCCCCTTAACCCCCCTCCGGAAACTAAGGTATTACTTGGACGTGAAAGGGCCGAGAAATTTTGTCCAGAGGCTCTAATTTAAGCTTGGAGTTCTTTTACATGCCGTAAATCTACGACACGGGCCCCCCAGCTTAAAGTCCCTGCCGGAGGACTCCGTGCCTAGGATTTTTGTCCTGAAAAACCCATCGACTGCGGCCGGGTTTGATCCCGCGACCTAGAGGCGGGCACGCTACCTCTAGACCACCACAGCCGACACTCAGAAGGCTTCAGAAGGGTGCAATCTGCGATAAATTACTTCATTTTCACACACGTTTTGGAGAAAGCAGTTGCAGAATGGTTGAGCACTGCACCAAAAGCGGAAGGTGTAGCGTGCTCGATCCAAATAAGCTCAGTTTTCAAACTGACCTAATCCCTCTGGTGGCATTGTGATCCCAGGATCGACTTAACCTCTTACAATGGTAATATTACTTTTAGGTAAGGCAGAAAGTTGCCAAATTTCTGGAAATCTGCGGGTCTCATCCTCCAGGAACTTTCGAGGTCTGAACAAGAAATACTTTTGATGTATTGTAGGCCTAAGTTGTGTAATCGCTAGAATTTAGCTGCCTCAAAATTTCCACAGGGTATACTCTAATGGTTTTGGGGAAATTTTGGTGGAAGCTATATACTTTAATAGGATTCTTGGACAGTGTAGAAGCAAGTAATATGAGACATTAATAATATTATTTACTTTATACAAAAAATGCAAAATAACTTTAAGACCAGCAATAATAAGAAAGTTATTGTTAACAGGCGTATGTTGGTTGTAACACTTTTGCACTTCCATCCTGTGATCTAGTTAAGCTTCGTTGTAATTCACTGGTCTTGTAAGTGCACATTATCTTTCAATCCAGTTGCACTATGTCTAGATTGTTTTCTTTCACTTTCTGACTTCCATTCTCTCTGTTAGTCAGCATTTTTAAAGGTTGACGACTCACAAGACAAGGATTACAAAGCCAGAAAATAAATTATCTCCAATGCAAGAAATCAGTAATCAACAATTGAATGGTTACCCCGTGTGAAGATCTAACCCACAAGTAATAAATTAGTAAGGATAGGAAAGGAAAATCATTTTCAGGTAAATATAGTCGGAAAAACATTCATGTTTACAAACTTCTATTTATTATCAAACATACTCGTTAACTAGAATGAAAATGTGTATGATTTTACTGCAGATATCCCTATGAAAATATTTTCATTTCATATTTTCAATAATTTATACTTGTGGGTTAGACCTTTATTCGGCGTAATCAGACGATTCTGTAAGTTTTGTAACGCGATGGTTCTAAAATATCTTAGCCTTCTTCTACATATGCATGCTACTTTTAATTTCCCTACCTAGGTCATAAAAAATAAAGTAATCCCTGTATGGGCTGTGCCCCTAGGGTTCCGGGAAGTTGAGGCTCTTAGATTGATACATCCAGCTCATGAAGGTGGTAAGGTTGTCAGACCTACGCACCGACCGCTTTTCACCCCAGGAATACTCATTTCTGTTAGAGGCTGAGTCGACTGCAGGGACATGGTGCGATCAGAAGGATTAGGCCAATGGAAAAATCCCACCGACCTGATTGGAAATATAATCCGCGACCCTCGGGTTTGTAGCGCAGTGTCTCAACCACAAATCACGTTATACCCCACCTAGATCATAGTAGAGAGAAAATATTATGTTCAAAACCGAAACCTGAAAATCTTTTGGGGAACTTTTGGTTAAACTTATTAATAAAATGTCTACATTGAATTTTATTTTAAAACAAATCTAGAAATTGCAGTAGCATTACAAGCCACTAATTCGACCTAACCCAAATCCTGTGTAGCAGAAAAGTTCGCGGCTCTGCTATGCGACCGCTTATTCTTTGCCGGAATGTGAAAAGAGAAATCTCACGATTCACGCGTATGGTTGAAAAAGACAAGTCACCGTCTCATATCACATTTTATTTATTCAATTCCGTCATCATTTCCAGTTTCTAATGTTCATCAGAAGAATTGTTACCTTTGATATCCTTATTAAACCACAGTGAAGGTAGTAACTCTGAAGAGTGGGCATCTTGGTAATATACACACGAAAAAGAACAAAGAGTTTTTATTTTTTTTATAGACATTTATTAACATTACTTACTTACATTACATTATTATTATTATTATTATTATTATTATTATTATTATTATTATTATTATTATTATTATTATTACACATTTTATACAAGTAAAAATAAATAAAATCAAACATATCCCTATATGAGCAAAGCTCGTGTTTAGGGGGTATAGCAGATTAATATAAATGTAATTACATATCAATACACAGTATACTACAAACGAAAAATTCTAAATTTATGAGTACAATGTATAGAAAAATAATTTTTCAGCATTAACCAGTTAATTATGTTAATACCTGTAGGCCTACATAAAATAATATGTCATACTTTTTTTAACTTAGTATATGTATTTGTTTTAGGCCTTTCGGTGTAATTGAAACAAGTAAATGTGTTTTTCGATTGGGGCATTCTAATTAAAAACATTAAAAAACTTAATTTAAAAAGCACTATAAAATTTTACTTCTTTATTCTTCTTGTGTTACCACTCTTCTACAGTATGTCGTCTAATGCACTCATATTTTTCATCTTGCTCACTGCCCTTGACCTTCCAGCAGACGGTATTCAAGCACAAAAAGTTGGTTTTCAACGGATGACTTCGTGATCACATCCGGTGTATAAAAAGTACACACCCTACCGCTTTAATATGCTGCCGTTTATTCTTAAGAAAAGGATGTAGAGTACTTCGTTTTGTTAGTTATCAAGAAAAGGGAGAGAATCCGAGCCCATTTCATATTAGGTAATATTTCTATAATTAGTTACTGTAATAAAGTCGGTTTTCGATGTAAGCCTATCTAGCTTTTCTTCAAAAGGTAATTGTCCACTATTAAAATTTTACAAATTTGTAGGAAATATTTTGTCATGTAGCAATTTTATTAAAATCAACTAACAATGGAGACACTCTTCATTTTAACTCTGTATTTAGTATGGATCCCTATTATTGATTTCTACAGCCTAAAAGTACCTGAAACATTCCTGGTAGTTACAAATTCAGAACATTTGCTATCTATAATTTATGTGCTAACTTCATTTGGGTGATGAAACGGACTGATGGGCATGAAGAAAGAAAAAATTAAATAATTATGAAACATTTTAAGCAAACGCAGTAGTTTGCAAACGCCAAGTCTGAAACGAGAGAGAGAGAGAGAGAGAGAGAGAGAGAGAGAGAGAGAGAGAGAGAGAAATAAAACTTTTTGTCCTGAGGTGAAACGCAGTAAAAATAATTTTGTTTCAAAGCCATCGTTTTGGCATGACAGAACACATAAATCAGACAGACAACTTATTAAAACAAAATGTTTGGAAACATAGCCTATAGCTACTGATATGAAGATACTTGGGATATACCATTTCACCAAAACCGCTCTGCCTAATTATTGTAACGCTGAAATTGTATATGGTCATCGTTTTGCATTCCAAGTAGGCCCTACTGTTGAAGACTATGGATGTCAACTTGGATAATCCTCCTTTGTTCAATGGAGGAATCCACCATCTTCTACGTTTGCTTTCAGATGCAGTATACCGTACAAACAAACTAATGCATTTTGCAACAATGTAAATTGCACTACAGCGTGTACATGTATTCGCTTCGCGCTCTTCAGCTGTTTTGTTTTGACGTTATTCTCTGTCTCAAATAAGTTTGATCCTGTTCAAAACAAAGGGGAGGAGAACTCACTATGACAGCCACGCCTCTTTGTTTTGAACAGGATCAAACTTACTTGAGATATATTATAAACATTCTCTCTGGTATAGCCCTTTCATATAACAATCCCCCATGTTTCCGTTGTGGATGGGCCCGAGATTAAATTGAAAATTGTTCATGTGACCTACAGTTTATGATCTGAGGTTTGCAATACTATAGGAGGTAGTTGAGTTTCCTAGGCAACGAAAAAGTCACACAGAAACAACAGCTGAGCAACGTAAAATAATCATTTGATTTATAGACACTTATCGACATGAATTATCCACATGGTGATATCTTTTCATTCCAGAAATTCAATGAAGCCGCCGAAAGCGTGAAGACGCTCACGAAGAGGCCTTCAGATGGTGAACTTCTGGAAGTATATGCTCTTTTCAAGCAAGCCACAGTCGGCGATAACAACACGCGTAAGTATGGTTTTTGATACTGAATACTGGAAATTAGGACAGTAGGACAATAAATTGACCAGTCTCATGGTCTAATAGCCAGAGCAACTGACTACTACAACAGTCAAGATTCCAAGATTCCATATTGATATGTCCCCTGGCAACCACGCACCTGAACACTAAATCATTCTTTCATATAGGCGTGTCAAAATATAATAAATTGCCAGATGAAATCAAGAACAGCAAAAGTGTAAACGAGTTTCGAAAACTACTATTTTGAAAAATTATGAGTGAATATTAATTGACTTGTGGATTGATATATTATTAGCACTCAGTGCTACCTTAATAACAACAACAACACAGCGGCATAATGGAGAAAGGCCTGCAAAGTTTAATTTGGGCCCCCCTAACAAAACTATTCATATTCTGCAGGGTCGTCCCCTCGACTTGCGGTCCTGGGGGCGAAAGTAAATTTCGGGACGACATAATTTATTTAACCCAATTTTAGAGTTTAATGACAATTCATACTATGAATTATCTGCTCAACGCAAATTTTACAACAAATTATCCCCGTCGACATCTATCACAGAGTATTTGTCTTTAATGTAAGAATTGTTGGCGTTACGAGTGCACTTCCTGACAATATTATGATATTTAAGAAGTCATAATAATGTCTTAAAAATGATAGTTTATCATATCGAAGTATTTTGAAAACAGAAAATGAAATAGAAATAGTAAAATTATTATTTTTCCTGAAAGGCTCAACTCTTTTTCCGATGGAGCTTGTTTTATAGGCTATTTCGGCTATGTATCGGCATGTACACTGCAAGTTGCGAACTCTTTTTCTTTTGCTGCTTTGCAGGTCCCCCTCCCCATTATGACATTCTTATTTACAATCCTTTTTCGGTTTCCATTTTGGCCACCCTAGGACTTCGCCCCCCCCTCCGCATCGCAGGGTTTGCGGGGCCTTCAGTTACGCCACTGTCTGAACAGCAATTTATATAATTTATTAGGAATATTCAATAAACCTACTTCCATATACAAATATTTGTCCCTTTGCTTAAGAACAAGGAAAGCCTTAAGTGTTCGGAACCTCTTAATGAACGTAGAATTACCACAGGTGGGTTGCAAGCGATTAGACTTCTGAAACTTATCAGCCTGTTACATAACAGTACTTTGATAATAGACTGCATGCAGGTCACGTGTAATGTAATCATTACTTCTACTCTTGTTCTAATTGCTTTAAGCAATGCCAATGACATTTTATCAGGTGGAAAGTTTTCCTTCAGAGCTTAACGAAAACTAAATGGTACAGTCAGAACACAAGTTATACGGATTAACGGCTCAACGTACAGGCCTAACTGAACACAATATATTCAATTAGCTTAATCCTACTGGTCCACAGCCCTGAGGTCGACTCAGATTTTTAGCAGAAATGGGTACCGGTATCAATTCTGAATGGGAAGGGATATGTGCACGGTGTATACAGGTGTTCTCAAAATATGTTAAGAAAAAGCAAAGCAAAATTTTATTATAGAGCATAGTAGGGCTATTTAAACAATTCCTAATTAAGGAAAAACCCTTCAGCCGATTGAAGTATGACTGAACTGAAAATCACTTTCTCAGTATTCATAATATTCACATTCTGTGTAATAAATGCTTTCTTATGTGTACAACAATTAAATAACATTAAGATTGTAAAATCGTACTAGTTTCAGGGCTCATAAGTTTCGTTTGCATTTTATATTATACTTTCATGAGGACTTCTTTGAACTTTGAAGTGTTAGAACATACGCAAACAGTATAATTCAGACCATTTTTAGAAACTGATAACAATAACCAAATTATTTAGACTAGCCTTCCTAATATTAATTTTATTTATTCTATACGTGCTAGAATAAGTTTCTTTACTCATGTTGCATACCTCACTCAATCAAGTACACATGAAAAATTTCATGAACATATATTAATAATTATTTTGAAATATCAGGATTATTAATATACTAAAGAGATGTTCAAATACTGAAATAATGACTTATCGGAGGGCATTTAAACGTTTGGTTTTCATAAATTTTAGGTAATACCTCAGAAAATGTCGGAAACAATTAAATAATTATTTTAGGGATGTGTAGGAGAAAGTTACTAGAGGAGTATCATTTAAATAAAAATTCGATTTTTGAGAGCAAAGATATACCTTCTCCCTTGTTGCCAAAATTGGGGAATTGCGTTCAAAATCGTAAAGAATCTACCTATATGAGAAAGAAATTGTCGATTTCATCGGAACAATCTTAAGGGACATAAATTACTAGGCTTGCCATACGACCAGGGTGATGAGTTTCTTTACCACCTCAGGCTATATCATCAATAAGATTCGAAGGAGAGTATTTTTTAGACACACGTAGGCCAATATTATTGTATATATTGTACTTGTAAAACACTACAATAATCTAGATGTTTGTGTAAAAGTTGCATGTATCTTTCAAATGTAACTGAGTCTGTCCATCGTGTCCTTGCTGATGTCATATATATATATATATATATATATATATATATATATATGACACTTTCCACACTCGTGGAAAGGACTGAAGATGGCTTAAATATAAGCCGAAATGCATTAGTTTGGTGAGATATATTTTATAGTAACAAGACACCAGCAAGCATATATAGTGATTTTAAACCAATTTTACTTCTATTTTATGTTCTGATTATGTGTGACGTTCCATCTTTACTAATATTTTAACTTTTTAAATTCACAAGTGTAATGGTATTTTTGATACATTGTCAAGCACAAGCTGAACAGACTGAGTTATATTCGAACCATATACGCAATTTTTACACAAAAATCTGGACTATTGTAGTGTTTACAAATACAATATATTATAATATAAGCCTACTAGTGTCGTGTGTCTAAAAATACTCTCCTACGCATCTTATTGAGGGTATAAGGTGGTAAAGAAACCCAACACTATTGTCTATGTCCAAGGTTTGGGGAATTACAATGGTATTATTCACTACCGGTTTTGCTTTTTTCTCATTGGAATTAGGTATAGTCAAAGAATACCAAAACTCTTTGAACAACTGTGCACATTCTCTTTATTATTAAAGAACGTAAAGAATTGTCAAGTTGGTCATTCTGCTTTGCTCGGAACAACTTCTTGTCACTAGTAACTTTTGTACTGTCCAAATGATGCGATGTATGCTTGTATGCATTTTTTTGTCATTCGTTCTAATCCATATTAACTTAAAATTAATATATTTTTGTATTTATTTTGGAAAATTATAAATGGAGAAAAGAAAGTGTTTGTTCAGTCAAAAATTCAAAAAAGACTACAAATTTTAACTAAGTCTATGTTATGTCTACTGAGAATTATCAGTCATAAACTTAGATTCTTACCCCTTAATATTTTAGGCAGTGATTTAATCCTATTTTGAGAAAGTATAAGTGCAATTGTTGATATAATATATGACTATATTGTAAATGTAAGAAGCATGACTTGACGGTGTTCAGTGGAGTGACGTGGCGACACGTGGAATAGGCGAAGATTTGACGATCATAATACTCGCGGCATAAAGCTATTATAATCTTCTTAACTTCCGTAACTGACAAATATCATTACACAATTCTTTTCGTTTTTCTTTTCATTGCATCACAGTATGATAGTGTAAGAGCTGTTTCCCCAGATTCTTTCAATTATTGTTGCTTCTGTTGGCACTGCACGAAATATTTAGGAAAAAAATCCCTCCAACACGGGAGTTCGGCTTTCCGTGCCGATGCTCCACCTATTGAGCTGGCCAGAGTTAAGAGGAGATGGTAGTTAACGCTAGCAAAATGATAGAAAATATAGCGTATGTTCAAGAAGCCTTAATTCAGGTGTTAACAGTCAGATTTAGTTGAATTTTTTTATCCTTTGCAAGTGCACTCTGTAGTTTAAAATAAGCAGAGAATGGTTGTACTATAACTCACTGTTTGGTAGGAAAGAATTTTTTTAATACAAATGTGATAAATTAGTTTTACAGTTACTTCCCTTGACATAGGTACGCTTTATTCAATTTCTGTAGCTTCGATTTTTGTGAAACTTTGGGAACTTACTAACAATAGGTACTACTATTTATTCTAGCACAATCAATCTAATATGTACAACATTACTGCATGAAAACTTCACGACTAAAAAAAAATAAAAAAAAAATATATATAATAAAAAAAACTTTTTTTATAGTCAAGACTTTTCCCATAATTCTGCTAAGGGAGATTTGTCATCCATTTATAATGAATTCCTGGAAGTTTCATTATTTTAGCATGAATAGCTTTTCAGAAAATGGTACCTGAAGTACAAAAAAGGCAATTTTACAGGAGAGCGAAAAGGAAATGACATGCATGTGCTAACCTTTAGTTATTTTATCCATTTTAGAAAGCTCCAGGACTATTAATAATAACGCAACATATAAGACCTATAGACTATATCAAAATGTTCAGAAAAATGTGCTCTATTAGGCCTACATGAGCCAGAGAGAAAAAAAAATGGCACTGGTAACTACCATCTCCCCTTAAATATATGGCACCAGAGAGATTATTTCGCCTAAGTGGCTCGGCTCAAGGAACATTCATGCCAAATTGGCAGAACATTGAACAACGCGTTTGGTCGTGACTGCCTGATGAAACCGAATCACCATCTTGAAACAGAATGAAAAAAATTATAATCCTTGCACATCGTTTTTCATTACTTCAAGAAACAGCATGCAAAACTGAAAGAAACTCGCTTCACTCGGCCAACAAATGAATTTCATGGTAATGAGGAAATCACAGTAAGCTAAACTTAATTTTGTAATGAACAACTTATTTAAATTTAGTCAATATACCCTTTATGATAACGATAATTAATTAATTGGTTATTAACTTATTATTCTGTGCTAACTTTCAGGATTGGAAAGGTTTTGGACGTAATTTTTTATGTAAAAGAATTTGCCGGGTCGCGAGAAAACAAATGTTGAGAAACACTGGCGTAGCCGATAATAAGAAACTGAAAAATATACCATTTCCAACTAAAGCCTATGCTTTCTGTGTTGGAAGAGATGCCCAAGGGAAGTAAAACTAGACTTATTAAATATTAAGGCAATTGCCACACAAAGAAAACTCTAAATTGCATATCTGTTAGACCCATACTAATAATTTGCCAACGATTTCAAATGTAGACCTACCGGTACAATTTTCTTTTTAAAAATTCATGGCATAGCCTATGAAGGACACCATTGTTAGCATGCTTGCATGATATTACACGTAAGACAAATATTTTCTTTTTAAACATCTAAAGGACACCATTTTGTTCTTTTGTTGCGTTTCTACAATTTACGTACACTTTTGCACATGATTACTCTGAACCTCATACAAACTAGGAATATCATAGCAAAAATATAATAAAAATAATAATGATGATAATAATCCGTAGTCCTCACCCTATGTGCTTGCAAACCTAAGCAGGCATTACGAAGTAACTAGTTTTTCGTTGAAAACCCCCTAACCTACAAGATAATATTAAGCATACAGTCTTTATTTATTTGACCACATTCATCATCACCATCATCTGGGAATCTGAACAAACTTTCTCATATTGAGAGAAAGTCAATAATCATTCCCATGGTAATATAGTAACTGCTGATAAAATAATTAAGAGATGAATAAATATTGTTGATGTACGATACAAGCAAAATAAGCTGTCAGAATTGGCTTAATATCACATTGACTGTTTGCATATGTCATGTCTGTTTTTTTATTACAGTTGGCATATTATATTCGATACATAATCGCCAAAGCTTGCTAACACTATGTAGCAGGCTTGTAAACAATTTATTCTTTTATTTAATTCTTGGAAATAGTCTCGGTTAATTATCTCCCTTATTGACGGAAAATTAAAGTCGTTGGGTAACGTTAGTTTCCATGAATTTTATCATTTAAAAAAAATACACATTCAATTAAAAATGGCAATTTTTCACTTACAGCGAAACCCGGAATGCTGGACCTGAAGGGGAAGGCGAAGTGGGAAGCCTGGAACGGCAAGAAGGGCACATCCAAAGAAGCAGCCATGGAAGCCTACATCGCCCTTGTAGAGAAGTTGAAGGGACAATATGCCTAGATCCTAAAAAAAAAAGGTCACAGATCATTCCTTGGAAACATCACATCTTGGTATAGAATAAAGACTGCGATTAACCATCAATTTAAAGCCAAATCGTCATGGAGTATACATTTACGCTATCAATGTGATATAGCCTATAGTATAGAGCATTGGGAACTGAAAAACAACAAAATTAGTAAATTTCGTGTTTATTGGCAAGCTCTCTATATTACTATTATTGTAGTAGCCATTTTTTAAAAAAACGGTTAATAGTTTAAAAAAGTTTTAAATATAATTATAATATTTAACTCCATAATGTAAACACAAGCGGTCTAGAATTACCAGTATTGTACTTGCATTGTGAAAAGTTGAGACAATGGACATGGACAATTTATTGTAATTTATTAAGAATTAGTTGTTACTGTGAATGTTCAGTAGTTGGTTTCTGGATGTTATCTAGAAAATAAAAAAAGGGATTTTACACATTTCAGAACATTTAATGATCTTAAATGTAAATAATCCTATTTTCGTATACTGTATGAAGAAAACATCATGCCTTTTTATTAGTGACTGAAAATGTTTTAAATTATAAATAAATTTATATAAGTTAAATATGTAATGGTGGCCTATTCTTACTTATTTCTTTGCCTTTAAATGCTTAATGTATCCTATAGGGTACAAAATAACGAAAAAAAACCTGAAGAAATTTAAAACTGATGTAAAATTACCTAATCCACTACAAGGAATAAGGTATGGGCCTAATCACTGTGTTAACTGTTTTCTTTGCAGTACGTCACGGGTTTATATTTTGTGTGAAAAATTAAGTCTCGCGCATTTAATGTGTTTATAACGTACCTCGAAGCAGATTTTTTTTTTTTAAATGAATTTCAGCTGTGTTTATACTTCTTTTAGCTTCGAGGCTATATAAGGAGTTCGGGATCTGTGTCTATCCTACAGTAGGTTAGGCCATGGAACTATTGCTTGTCAATTGTTTCTATTGTCGGTCTATTTAATGGAGTAAATTTCAACTG
This sequence comes from Ectobius pallidus, assembly GCA_964059195.1. Lineage (NCBI taxonomy): Eukaryota > Metazoa > Arthropoda > Insecta > Blattodea > Ectobiidae > Ectobius > Ectobius pallidus. Next base: position 58,885,430 of record CAXKWD010000009.1, read on the forward strand.
ATATTAATTTAAATGAATATAATACAGGATGAAATAGTGAGGATGATTCATGGTATGTAAATATCCAATTCGGCATTTGCCTTTACGACTGAGAAAACCATGAAAAAACCAATGTCAAATTGGCAGGCCCCGGGATTTGAACCTGGGACCTCGGCCACCTCGCTCGGTTAAAGGAGACTTATTAGGCATACATCTATCACTATCTTTACCTTAGTTTTACCTCTCCCTTGAAGGAACATTTTAAACGACCCACGACGTTCGGGCCTTACAGGGCCGGGACCTGTCGGGAGAGGAATTTATCTATGGATCACATAGGCCTAAATATTTTTTAGATCAGACAAGGACATGGAGGGCCTCCTGTAATCCATTTCCTCTTAAACATAAACTGCACATTGATCCGACATTCTATATAATTCTATCTTCAGAAGATTTCCAACCCTAAAAAGATTCTCAACAACAATGATATACAAATTAAAGATTAAGTAAGATCAACGCGGATTATCAATTACGGAACAGATTCCTCACACCAGACTAAAATACCGCGAAATTCTTTAAGTTTCTGTCGAATGCCGTGACCACCTCCGAGACAACACGAACACATAGGAAAAGACACCCCGTTTCACACACACACACACACACTCGCTCCGAATGAAGATGATAATGACGGCCAGATGATTCCGGAGACCACAAGGGCCTAAAGTTACCCAACATTTGTCTCACACGTGAGGAAAAACCCCACCTAGGTAACTTGTCCCCACCAGGATTCGAACCCGGGCCCGCTGCGTGAGAGGAGCGAACGCATCCCCTACGCCACAGCGGTGGACCTCACTAGGCATCCATCTGTATTAAATCCATGTAGGCTATGTATTATAATGAATACGACTGAAAAATTGTCAGGCAGTTCTGACTATGTATTTTTACAGTTCTTAGAGGCAATCTGTTCTGAGTAGGAATCTGCATCTGGAAGGTTCTACTTAGCACGAGGACTTCCAATGAGGAAAGAATATCCAGTGCCCCCCCCCCAAAAAAAAACAGTAGGTACTAAACACTGAGAAGCACTTTAATATACTTACAATAACCGTAAAAAAATGCCTATTTACACAAGGATTGCGTAATATTTGTTCACAGTATTTCAGTGTTAATTTAAGTTGCCAGTGATTTAAAACGTGTAAATGTAAATTATGACTAGGACTATTACAAACTTTGACAACAAGATTCCCTAGACCCTATCAATAGTCCATGGATAATTAATGTCCCCCATGTTATATTTAGTTTTGAAGTAATCAATTGTTGGTTCACAAATAATTTTCTTCTCTTCATTTACCTCTTCTGGTGTCCTCGAAACGTATAGTCGGGTCCACAATAATGACCGTGTCAGTAGCTCTGTCAATGGGAATGGCAATTCGTCATGTAATTCCATTTACAGTAACGGCTCTTCTTGGTGGACTAGCCTATCCTAAAGAGCTCGAGTTCCGAACGCCAAAACACGAGGTAAAGTTTTAATCTGAAGTTCAGTATCTGCACTGGAATCTCTTGTATGATCTATTTACTGACGTATAAATGCGTCGTCTAAAAATTGTGAGAATATATTTAAATTAATAGAATAATGCGTTATGTCAAAGTATGAGGACTTTTATCATCTCATGGCTGTCACTCGTGGAAACCAACTATTTTACTGAAATTTTCCTCATCAATTTCAAACTTGGAGCTCTATGGTGCTTTTACTTGACGATTGCTTTATTAAGTGCCAGTATGGTACTTTATAAGATTGTGTGTGGGGGACGAAAAATGTCTGTCCGTGTGTCTGTACGCGCCATAACTCAAATACGCTTTATCGGATTTTCATGAAACTTGGTATACGCATTTATAATGTCCATGGGAAGAACCCTATTGTTATTGAACCAAATCGGTTCACCGGTACCGCAGTGGCGTAGGAAGGGGGGTGCGGGGGGTGCGGGCCGCCCCGGGTGCCATCACCCGGGGGGTGACAAAATAAAAATGTGCCTTTGTACCGGTAAATAAAAAAATCGCTCAAGGGAATTTAAAGAAAATAATAATATTATTTAAAACAATTAAGTAAGCTTAACAACTTTCTACAAGTCAACATGCGTATTGAAACTTTTAGTTTTAAGTGCAGTCAACAAAGGTAATAAAACGCGGCTAACTGGCCGCTGTGTTGATACGAACAATTATGATTAGGGGGAGGGGTGTTTATTTCTGTCGATGCTTGTCTCTGCAGTTTCATTAATTTAAATTAGGCTTTAACAATCTGTGATATTTTATATCACTCAAGCCGCAACCAATTCTATCCGCTGCGGCAGTCATGGCTTTGACGAAAATAACATCGAATGTGAGTTGACTCCGAAGTCTCCTTCAATCTAGATTTTGAACTGGTTTGTGCGCATATTTAAGAATAGATTATTAATTATACAGTTCCGTAAAATAGTTACATTACTTGTTCATGAAATTTCTTAGGATCAACCTATAAAAAATTGATGTATAATTCACATTACTTCCTCCGCCCAAATAAAAGTTAGCCTCCCCTTAAAAATAAGAGAAAATTGTCTCCAATCTTCGTGTCACATCCCCTTAAGGTACTTAACCCAAATACAAAATTTTGTTTTCGTACGATTTTCCGTTGCAAGATGCCGTATTGCAAAGTGCGCGTATTCAGAGTGGGTGGCTTATAACTACCCTTCAGAGAATTATTTCGAAAAAGTGTTTCAAATAAAAGTTTTAGCTCTTAGTATAACCAACCCATGTGCAAAATTTAAAGAATATTTTTAGAGCCGTTTTCGAGAAAACTTTCTTTATGTAAAAATAAGGAAAACGTTTCTCCAATCTTCGGTTCACATCTTGGAAGGTATCCGACATAAATACAAAATTCTGTCGTTTTATCAAAATTCATCTTTCCAAAATTCGAGATTTCGTTTGGAAAACAAAATATAAAAATATAAAAACATCACTCAAAAAATAAAAATTTGCACAATTTCGGGAGTGTATTTTGGCCTAGATGTTCGCTTTATTAACGGTAAAACCCACACTCTGTCGCTTACGAAAACAATGTAGGCCTATATCTGTCTGTCTATAACGCACTTTAGATTAATAATAATAATAATGGAATTTATTGTCGTTTAACAGTACAATGTACAGTATAATGTACTTGATATGTATGTCTTTCCTTAATCCTAACAAAATTGGCTGAATTAGGTTAACTATTATGTCTTATATGCACCAATGGTAGCACTGGTTACAACATGGCAACAGCATGGTAACTCTAATCGCTTTATGGATGGTTGATTCATAATATATCATGATTTCGGAGCTTAGTTTTGTTTTTATATAACAAAATAATTATTACTAATTTTGCATAATCCGTTGAGTTTATGAGTTACATCAGATAAATTCGTTGCAGCTGCATCTATCGATAAACTCTTAAACTCTCGTGGGATTACCTTTGACTATCCAAAAAATAACACTTGGAACTGTTCCATCTTTTAATCATTTAAATGGGGGGGTGACAAGAACTTTTCCGCACCGGGTACCACCTAAGCTTGCTACGCCACTGCGGTACCGGCGTCAAACCCAATTTAGTGTTTTTATTTAAAAGCGCCATAACTCAAATAGCCTACGCTTTATCGGATTTTCATGAAACTTGGTATACACATTTATAATGTCCATGGGAAGACTTCTGTTGATATTGGACGAAATCGGTTAGCCGGTACCGGAATAATGCCCAATTTAGTGCATTTTTATGGTATTATATAACAAAAGGCCCCATAACTCAAATATGCTTTATCGTATTTTCATGAAACTTGGTATACGCATTTATAACGTCCATGGCAAGAAGCCTATTAATTTTGGACTGAGTTGGCTAAATGGTAACGCCTCACTCACTCACTCACTCACTGGCTTTACGGCCCTTCTAGGCATAGGCGTAGCGAGGGGGGGGGGTTTTGGGGGTTTGAACCCCCCCCATTGAATAAAAAATGGAAAATTGTATAATTTTTTTAAGTCTGCCCATAAATTGCTTAATACAAGTATAAAGCGTGGGAAGCTTAAAACTCGTTATTTTGCGTCTTAATTTTTAAAATTTTCCGGGGAAGGACCCCCGGAAGCTTAAAACTTGTTATTTTGCATCTTAATTTTTAAAATTTTCCGTGGGAGAACCCCCGGAAGCTTAAAACTCGTTATTTTGCATCTTAATTTTTAAAATTTTCCGGGGGAGGGCCCCCGGACCCCCCTATCCTTCCATACTCGCCAGACCCCGCGGATGTTATAACCCCCCCCCATATGGTCGGCCTGGCTACGCCTATGCTTCTAGGGCCAGTGCCTGCCGAACTATTGAAGCCCACAACTTCCTGTCCTGTGTCTTTCTTCTCCAACACCTAACTCCCAATTCTTTAATATCCTCCTCCACCGCTTCCATCCATCTCTTTCTTGGTCTTCCTACATTTCTTCTCCCGCCAGGTTTTCCTTTATATCTTTCTTTCCCATGCCGCAATCAGTCTCTCGTTTTCCTTTTACATACTCCATGTTTCGGAGGCATACATTACTACTGGCCGTATCACCGTTCTGTAGATTCTCTCTTTCCCCCTTACTGATAATTCTTTGGCTTTCATTACATTTAATAATGCTCCATAGCATGTATTGCCGGCCTTAATTCTTTCTTGTATTTCTTTTCCAACATCATTATCTTCTGTGATAATTGTGCCAAGATATTTATAGCTTCTAACTCTCTCAAATTTGTGCCTTCCTATCTGAATATTATCTACCAAATTCCATTTGTCCTGGTTTCTTGATGTTATCAGGTATTTAGTTTTAATTTCATTGATTTCCAGTCCCATTTCCTTACCTTCCTGTTCTAGTTCCGCCTTGGACTCGTATTCTGGAGGTCCCCCGATCAAATCCGATTTGCCGGAGCCGGCCGAATTGACATGGATTTTTTTAATTTTATTTTTTATTTTTATGTGAGTGCGCAATTGTCAAGGTATCACAAATCTGTAGTTCTGCTGACGCTGGTCGATTTTAATCTGATTAGAAAAACTTATTTTCTGCATATCATAATTGCAATTATAATTGATTCAACAAAAACATACTGGCACTTTGTTATATCAGTTTACCTGATTTTATTATCAGTATATAAATTCAGCTCATTCAAAGACAGATTTATATCCACTTAATGTACTAGCTGATGGACTTCGGACATTGTTCAAGTATTGCCATTCTTCGGTGCAATTCACTAGATTTTTAATTCTTATTTTCTAAAACTTGGCACAAAAGTTCAATCTTCTTGATAATACGGGAAATCAAATTAAAATGAACTGAAATGATTCAAAGATAATAGTTAAAAGCTTAAACGTACATAAATTACAAACATAAAATCTTTAATCCTCGGGTGTATTTTCGTATTTTTATATGCTTCCTTCAATTGAAGGCTTCACATACGACAATCTTAGCAGAAATAATAAGTGATTATTACTCATGGCGTAGACAAACAAATGCATAGGAATACAAAATATATTTGCATAATATAGTCTTATGTTATAGGATTTATGGTAAAGTTCTCTCCCAAAAAAGTAAGAAAAACTGACAAGTTCCATTCGTTATAATGTAAATAAGCCTGCTCATATCATTATATTGCGAAAATGAAAACTTTTTTTTACTGGAAGTGAAAAATATGTTAGACATTTTTTTGGCTACAGATTTACTCGAACGCCAGAAATAAAAGAAACAAAATAAATAACCGACCTTACAAACAAAAAAGCAAGCAAACAAACAAACAAATAAAAATAAACATAGGCGTCAACTATACAAAGAACGTGAAAACACGTTATGGAAAATGTCGGCAATAATTTGTGATGTACCGATGTTTCCTTTAAAGAATCGAAATGCATGAAGGGAAAGATTAGGAAAAGAGGCATGGTACCATTTTTGTAAGTGGAAAGAATACACCCTTTATTAAAGTTAATGAACTGCATGGATAAAAAAGAATGAGAACAGATAAGAAACAGTCTAGTGCGTTCATTGCAATGTAACCGAAAATGCTATTATACATGAATAAAGATTTCCATGCATTATCAAATCTTGAAATATGCATGCAGAAATGTACGCAGATATAATATATGTATGAAAAAGGTACACTAATGTGGAATCAGTAAGCCATGAAATGGATATAACAAGTTTGAGAATTGTAACAAGCTTAAAGAAAAACATGCATTTGCTTGCATGGAAATCCTGTCTTTATACATAACAATGGAATTGTTCACGTTAATGCAGTTAAGCAATGACTACTGATGCAATGATATTTTAAGAATTGCTATTGCGTGACTTAGGAATGAAAACATACGCAGCGCATAGGTTAAATCATGACTACATACTTCCGGATCTAATTTATGTTCTCAACGTGTGGAACATATTGACAAACTTTTTGCAAAGTTGGGCGTTGTAATTAGGATAAGTTATGGAAATCTAAAGTAAAAAAAAAAGATGTAAATAATTAAATCAAATTACTGTACTACAATATCAAAAGCACGTTGTCATTGTACATAACACTTTCCATTTCAGCAATTCAAATGCACAGAAATTTGAAGTTAAATAATTTGTAGCTCAGTCTCTTTCCAGAACATGGATTTGCAATTTTCTTGCTTGTCGTTCTGGCATAGTGCAAGTGGCCTTATGCCAGAGTGCGCATTCAGCTGTCTGAACCACACGCTAAGCTAGTTGTTCAGAAGGCAGGACTTGTAACTACCCTTCAGACAAGTGTATACGAAAAAAAGTAAAAGCGTTATAGCTGTAAATGAACAACACTAGGAGGTGCCCGTGGCTTCGCCACGATAATTCTTTTAAAAATTAAAAATTAAGAGTATAATAATTATTAAAGCATTATATTTATTAACACTTGCACGCGAATCATTCATAAACTAAGCCATTAATAATTAATGAAACAGCTAAAATTCCTGCTTTAGAGTACATTCCACGACATGAAAGCGCCCCTAGGAAAACTATATCAGAATCGATTATGCAGTTCCAACGAACCTGTGAACACATAATACGTATTGTTTCTCAGCTGTTTATTGACATGAATATGATGTGAATTTTATTTGATCAATTCAGTGTAATTTTCAGAAATTATATAATGTTTCAAGGGAAGGAATGGTTTGTTTGGATTATTATTATCAGCGATATTTCAAGAGATAAAACCATCAATATTTTACAGCTGTTGCCCCCGGCTTCGCCCGCCATTATTAATTGACTCCAGGATTTTTAAGAAAATTACACTGGTAGATTATTAAAAATGTTTGTGGTTCAGAGCTATGAAAATTGTAAGTAAAAATAAAATTAGAATATTTGTTCATTGTGTTCATTTCACTTAGGCCTTGTATAATAAAGAAACGGTTTTCCTTCCTAATTTTGTAGTCGTCATGAAAGTTTAGACTGCGAGAGACGAACATCGCCGAGTATACCCGATGTCTCACGAAGCGGGCGAGCAAGCACGCTATTTAGGGCCGTTGAATTGTATAAGAGTAGATTTAAACAGAAAAGTTGGAAATGTCTTCCAGCAAATTATGAAAATTAAAATTTCCTCTTTTAAAGTGGCGGTAAGAATAAGTCGTCGATGCCCTTTGTGTTACAACCTGATAAGTTACTTAATTTAAAATAATAATACTAATACTAATACTAATAATAATAATAATAATAATAATAATAATAATAATAATAAATGATTAGTTGATACTACAAAAGAAATACGTAAGATTACAATGTTCAATGCCGATGCAAAACATCCATGTAGGGAACTTTTTAAAACGGAATAATTAATAGTTGCCTCACTTTATGTGTACATGGTAATGTTACTACTAAAAGTTATATTTAAAAAATACTGACCTGTATGAATTAATACAGGTACACACAAAGACTTTTTAGAAAAGGACCCTGAAACAATAAATTGGTACAAAATTAATTCGAAGACCACTAGAAACATGATTTTTTCTTCAGACGATTAGTGGGGTTGCACACCAAAGCCGGGCCGGGCCGAGCCGAGCCGGGCGAAAATCGCTTGACCACTAATTATGCAGTATTTCAATGGGAGCTTTCAAATAAGACGCCGGGCCGGGCGAAGCGAAGCCGAGCGAATTGAAGCAGTCCTGCTTCCCGCTACTTCAAGCGGTTTCTGCCTGCGTTTTTGTTCAGTCAAGCTCGGTATCCTGGCCTGGACAAATGGATTCCAATATATAATCGAATGTATGGGTACTCATTCTAAAATATCCCCAAAAACGTTCTTCATCTTCTCTGAGTTTCTCGTATTGAGTTGCGAACTGTTCGCTTTTCTCGTGATCTTTATTGAGATTGTGAGTCCAGTATCGCCTTCTTTGTCTCACATACTCATCAAGTGAGGAACTGTCCAATAACATCATCATCAACAAGTTTGATGACATTATTATTGCACTACTGCTAGGAAGGATAAAGGCACCTCTCACTACAAGGCTCGAAAACCTACTGAGCGAATCAGCGTCAGTGTGAACGCATCGCAGATTTGCTCGGCTTGGCTTGGCATAGCTTCGCCCGGCCCGGCTCAGCTCGGCTTTGGTGTGTGAGAGGCCTTAGGCTAACCTGCGATTCGGTCAAAACAAATTAAATACTAGACACAATTAATGCTAATTTTCTGAATTTTTTTTGGATTATCTTCTTCGTTCACTGAGTTTTACCTCCCTGATACATGGTCCACGCCGCCCGGGATTACAGGACCGCGACCTGTCAGGGAGGGAAGACATGTAGGATCTCAGCGGATCAGTGATCAGCCTAACGCCGGGGCCACCTAAGAAATAACACGAACACAATATACAATAATTCCGAACATGATCCGGACGGGTTGAAGATGATAATGACGGCCAGAGATATCCGAAAACTACGAGGGCCTAAAGTTTTCCGACATTCTTCAGACAGATGAGGAAAACCCACCTAGGAAACTTGCCCCGACCAAGAAGCGAACTCAGACCCGCTGTGTGAGGAGAGGGAGTGCATTCTCTACGCCACAGCCAGGGCCGTCGCGTGGTTTGTTGGCGCCCGGGGCAAGATTTCGTCAGGCGCACCCCCCCCCCCAAAAAAAAAACTCAATCCCACGTGCACCCACCCGACATTCCACCTATCTGTAAGGATTCAAACACAAACACACAGAGAGCGACGTGACGCGACACTATCAAATAAATTAACATTTGGGATTAAACACGCAATGAGCGACGCGACTTGGGGCGACGTGGACTGGACAAGTTCCAAGCCGCATCGCGTCCAGTCGCTCGTTAGATAAGTTGCGCGGGTTGCGTCGCTGTCGTGTTTTTGTGCCCAAAAGAGACACCTAATCGGATTACCTTACAAAAATACCATAAATAAAATTATTTAATTTTTTTAATAAGATTGTATTCAAAATCAAATTAATACAAGTTTAGTAATGTTAGAAAATCTTAACGATCATAAATAATACTATAGGCGTTATTAATGGACTACAAATTAATAGTGTGGGAAACCTCGATACATACATTGAATAGAATATAGAAAAGGGAACCGCGTTTATCAAATTAAGATAAGGTACTAAACATTAAATGGCATTCGCCTGGTTTTTGCACGAGCAAATGTCGTTAGAATTTCCTTCAAGTCTATTTTTTGTGCTTCATCGTTTTCAATGGGCAAGATGGCCAGAGAATTCAGTCTCTCCTGTGACGTAGTTGATCGTAAATATGTCTTTATAAGGAAACCTTTATTTTGGGATAACTTAGTACAAATATAGGCCTAAAGTTATTGGTGTCAAATATTTATTTGTTCAATAAAAACATACGTTTTTTCAAAATTCAGTTATACCTGAATTTAAAAAATATGTTATGTACATCCTACTTACTTTTTCAAATTTTGTTGTTTTATTTTTGCCGTTGCCACGGCGCCCCCCTGGTCGCGGCGCGATTGCCCCGCTCGCCCCGCCCACGCGACGGCCCTGGCCACAGCGGTGAGCGTAATTTGAATTATCGTTAAATTTAAATAGGATTCTTGAAATGTCATGTGAAAAATATTAAACTATTGTCACTGGCCAAGAAACTATTGTGCCTATTCATAATATTCATAATAAGGGCTGCAAATTATTAAGTGCCAGAATTGTACTTCCTAAGATTATATGGTGGACAGGGTGGACTTCCAGATGAGCTAGAAATTTGAAATTAGGCAAACTTATAGTTTTAGCCTATAACCGATGGGAAAATTCCAAAAGTTCATTAAAAAATCCCCCTCTAAAATGAACTTTGAACATTTTTGACTGTGTATTTGTACGACTTCAATTGTTTTGACAAAAGAAAGGAACATACCTATTGCTGACGTGGAGAATTTGTTTTAAATTCGTTTTGTTAATATTTTAGTTTTCCCACTTATTCCTTCACATATGATAATCAAACTTTCTCAAGAAACCGTAGCCTAAAACTGAATAGTTTATTAAATATCTCCATCTGGAACTTTGTTTTATCGGTTTACAGTTTTTTTTTTACATCCAAATTGAGCTACAACTTAAATATAAGTATACTAGCAATTAGGGATGGGTCCTCGATACTTTCGATACCTCGATACTCTCGATACTTGCATGGTAACGGCATCGAACGATACTTCAGAAAACTAGCTCGATACTTTTTCGATACTTTTGTAGGCCTAAGTCTGCAATTCTGCAATTAAGTGAGAATGCTAGTATTTTTTAACAAAAACTTGTAAGTGGACTATTTAAAAAAAAAATTTTAGTTTTAATGTAGAGTTTCAAAATAATTAGAGGCCACTGATGATATTAAATTTTGTCTCATTGAATATGCACACATAATTAATTTAGTTGGTAATACACAGTTCTCTAAAATTTTAATGTTTAATGTACCTATTTATTGAAACTGGAAATGTTGAAGGTATCGAGTATCGAGTATCGAAGTATCAAGGAAAAATCATGCATCGGTATCGAGTATCGAGAAAATCTGGTATCGACCCATCCCTACTAGCAATAAATATGTATTATAGTAGGTTATTATTCTACCATACTCATAGGAGACGAATTTGGGTGGCAAGGTACTTTCTGCCCCCAAAATTTAAGTTTTTATCACATAAGGCCTATGTATAACTACCAAAAATCCAACTCTTGCTCCCCCCAACAATAATTTCAAATCTGCATATCTGTAAACCTACTACTACTACTACTTCGCTCTCAAGATTAAAAAGGGATTCTGCTATGGATCTACATTACGATTGCGGGATAAACGATTTTGCCATAACAGGGTCGGAGACATCTGTCGCAGCTGAACACAAACAAAAAGAGTGAGGCGACTGAGTTGGCGCTTGCGCTGAATAGCCAAGCTGTAATCCTGCAACACAGTGACTCGTGGAGCCACCAGTAGACTAGACAACGCCAGGCTCAACGGAGTGGGGGATACGGACCAACGCCAACTTCAATTACCAAGTGAAATTAACCACAAATATTTGTGTCTTCTGTACAAAGGTATGTTTCATTCTTAAACTATGTAATTTAATGTTATTTCTTGCATGAATCGCATGACTGGCAGTGCAGTGTCCGCATGTTTTCCATGAAACAGCTCCTAGGGCTGTACAAGTATGCAAGCGGAAAACAACACTAATGTCAATTAAAATTTATTAACACTCAAATTGTTTGGGTTCAATGCACTTCAAATTCTTCGCTGTTTGTGTACACTGAAGAATGTTTATTTATGCATTATTTTGAGTTCGAATCCAAGGCAGGATCTTTGAAAAACTACTTCTCTTTTTTGAATTTGTTATAATGTAACAATGCTGTTTGAAACGCAACAATGAAGAAAATCACACAAAAATATCAAACACATTCAGTGACGTAATTTTTCGCAGCAAAAATATTTTGGGCCCCAAATTGCCTTTTTAACGCAGACTACGTGTTCTTAAAAGTAGCTTGTTTTAAAAAGCTAATAGGCCTAATTATGTATTCTGCCGATACTTATTTTATCCTACCAAACACTGTATTTATATTTTATTCTTTAGCTCATAATCAAGTTTACAACTCAGCAAAATTAAATATAATGACAGGCGTTTTCTTAAAATAAATAAAACCTTGAAAAACAGGAATGTCTCATAACTTTTACGACTGTTTTATACCTATTTTCAAATCAAGCCGTTCTGTCAATCGTTTTGCCTTCTGGTTTCTTTAGTGGCAAATAATTCATTTACTGTACTTAGCGTTAACTCAAGTTTCCATGCCCTCTCAACGCACTGAGTGCACTATTGTTGACCCAGTACTTCTTAAATAGTTCTTAATTTCAGCTTTAGAAAGGAGGATCTTCCAGCAGTAGATACAGTAACAGACAGGGCCGTCGCGTGGGCAGGGCCGTGGCAACGGCAAAAATAAAACAACAAAATTTGAAATAATATGTTAGATGTACATAACGTATTTTTTAAAGTTAAGTTAACTGAATTTTGAATATTACGTTGTTTGAATTTATTGAACAAATAAATATTTGACACCATAACTTTATATTTTCTAAGTTACCCCAAAATAAATATTTGCTCAAAATTGAACAGCTGGATTTGCTTGTATACTGTTAATAATAACAACCTAATAATAATGCGTATTTAACCCCATTTTGATTATATGTATTTGATGGTGTCGCGTCACGTCGCTCGCTGTGTGTTTGTGTTTGAATCCTTACAGATAGGTGGAATGTCGGGTGGGTGCACGTGGGATTGAGTTTTTTGGGGGGGGGGGCGCCTGACGAAATCTTGCCCCGGGCGCCAAAAAATCACGCGACGGCCCTGGACTAACAGAGTGTGAGGAACAGAATAAATGCAATGCATAGGTCCGGTAAGCTTGATGCCAGATGCGAAAACATGCCAGATTTCTGCGCGCGATTCAAAATATCCGAAAATTCTCCTCGATGTTAGGGGCCCTCGCGTTGCAGGGTTTGCAGAAGGTGGGCTAAGTTACGCCAATGAACACATTCGCACATAAGCATACTTTATCAAATTTGAACAGTGCTAATATACGAGTATACTTTTTTTTTCAATGCTTACCTAACCTCAGTATTTTAGGAGTTAATCGGTCAGCAACCTTGCAATTAATAGAGATTCGAGATAGAAACACGGTTTTCGGAGCTCAAAATACGGAGCATGACTTATTTTGGAACCTCGGAAGAGTTGTTTCTTTAACAAAATTACCAGTCACACCCTTTATAAATATTTCTCTCCTAAGGACCCTTCTTCAGGCCTCGAAAATATGAAGGAACTGTAGAATTACTAAGGCCAAAGAGGTCTCTCTCTCTCATATATATATATATATATATATATATATATATATATATATATAGGCCTACACAGACACACATTTAAAGGGAGATTCACTGAATTTCCATAGTTGCGTGAATCAATTTAATTTTTATGACATTCATTAACATAACCAGTGTAACTAGCTTTGTAGTCCATGTGCCAGACCCCCAAAATCGACCATGTCATTATAATTTGGGGGGACTGAATGAAACTTATACCACACGTTCCTGGGGTCATGTGGAGCAAAAAAGTCGGGGGGGGCCATCATGAGGAGGTAGCTTTCAAAAATGGCGGCCATTCAAAATGGCGGACGCTTGTGAATCTTTAAATTCAAATATCTCGGGACTGGGTTCATCAATCTTGAATTTTGTTTTTTCAAAATGTAGGTTATTCTTCTGGCTACATGTTTGTTCAACATGTATGTGGCCAAAAAACCAATATTTATTGGTCAAAATTCTAAAAATCGGAAATATAGATTTTTTGACATTTACGTTTTGCGGTTTATTACTCTAACCGTTGGGTATATCGAAAAAGTGTCTGAAACAAAAGTTGTAGAGACACATCTCACCTTTAAAACGCAAAAATGAAATCCAAGATCGGATCAATAGAATCCGAGATATCCAGATTCAAAGCGAGTGGAGCGGGGTTGAGCGTGTTGACCGAGCACTCGGTGCAGCCTAGCGAGAGGCGAGACTTAGCGTAAAATCCTGCACTTTATTTATTTCTAACCTCAGTAATTGCTTTATTACTAGATAAATTTACATTACCTACTAATGCGCACTATTTTTAACATGATTATTAAACACTTACTCATAAATACAATTAATAATTATATCATTTATCTGGGAAATGGACATCAACAGTTACCAACTCATATAATATACTGTCAAGGCTTTTATATCCGATTTTTAAGATGAAATCGTTAAAGGAACTTCAAATAGTCGAAACCATTTTAAAAAAGGAAAAAGTATTACAATTTAGGTATGTATCGGAGACTTTTAACAATACTTTCAGAAATGAACACAGGACGTAAGCAACTAAGAAATAAAAATTCCTATAAAATGCCTTATAGCCTATAATATTATGAACAATCTTGAAATAAGTCTTCCTCACAAGAATCACTGTAATCAGTTATTATAATTGCACTCTTCCTCATCTGCTGTTGCTTTGGTACACCCCTTGCACCCACAGCTCTCGGTGCATCGGATTTAAGTAATTAATACAATTAACAATTATACAATTTATCTGGGAAATGAACATCACTAATTATGAACTATACATCCCTTAACTCTGTACTTCAAGATGAACATGTTCAAGCCACTCTACTTGGTACATCTTCTTACAAGTAATGAAGAAATGCTGTCCTTTCGGATGAAATATATCGCCCTAGTGGAGCTACTTTCCGTTTTTCTTCGGACTAATTGAGAAGGCATTTTTTTTATGTTTTTAGCTGCTGTTGAAAAAATTGTGCCTTGAATTTTTGCGCTGGATAGAGTGAACTACTCACATTATCTATCATAACACTTTCTTGAATTATCTAAACTAGAAGGAGAGCCCATATGTTCACCAATATTATGTAGAAGGAGGTTTTCAGAACAAATAAGAAGCAACAACCCATTTTCTAGAATTCCAGTGGACCAAGCCATCAAAAGAGACTGTAAACAAAGACACCCAAACTCCTGAAGGTACTAAGGATTTCAGTCTGAAAAAGTAGGCTGTAGTATGGTAATATGTTAATGCTGAGTAGAGCTAAAGAACCTCCTCAGCATTCTATCATCCAGAGAAACAGATTAGTGACACCCTGACCTCCAAAGCCCAAGGACACTTAGAGATGAGAAAGACGTGACAACTCTCACTGACCTTCTAGCCGAGTGGACGATCCCCTTCGATCCCAACCCTTAAGATATTGTACATTTGCCTACTGGAATATATGTTCTTCTGATCACATTGATTCGGAAAACAAGGGGAAAATAGCTTATGAAGAGTTCACGTTTCGGCTAGCTAAAGGAGAAGGGTTTCATAATCGTATTAAGAAAGTGGGTCTTAAGATTAGTAGACTAAAGAAGAGCAAAAAAACCAAGGTTGAAAACAAAGAAGTAATCCTCCAGTGCAATCGAAATTTATTCAGCAAAATGACCTTCATTGCAGAAAACCAACAACTTGACATGATGGAAGGATTCAGATATCCTCTGGCACCGGCGAATGTTAATGGGCCTTTGAAGAAAACCTACAAATCAGTATTATCTAATTTTTTGGAAGCATACACCACCCCTGCCAGTCTGCCGGAAAAAGATTTGGCCTGAATCATTGATTCAATAGCCGTGCTTCAGTCCATCAAAGGATAACAAAAACGTTTTACAAATTCTCAACGAATTTTCTCAAGCAGGTTTTTAATATAGGTCGGAGGGTTGACATATATTATTCAGAGGTTTCGATCAAATCTTTGGAGCGGGAAAAAAGCGGAACACTTGAAGGTATCAAATTTAGTGAAATCAAGGGTGGCCACAGAGTGGTTTGTTAGAGGACGCTTCTAAGGAACAGTTACGGCAAAAATATAATGACAAAATTATTTTTTTGCAGTTTGTAAGAGGAGAAATTTGAAAACATAATTGGAAACCTAGAAATCTTCGTAGCAGTTGGTGAGATCTGCTTCATGATCATTTATATTAGGAGAAAAAAGAAAAAGCTGATTCCAGAATGATGCTGCATGCAAGGAACGCCGCTACATCATCTGAATCAGTTCTTTGCTTTTCAAACAATACAGATGTATTAGTTTTGGCTGTAGGTTTTTGCAAAACCATAAAAAGCAAAAACTTCTGAATCGGGAAACAAACAAACCAGTTTTAACAGATATGCAAGTTTCCCAGATAGTATCTGCCTTAGGCGAACAGCTTTTTACAGCTCTTATTGGGTATTACTGCTGGTCTGGCTGCGACACAATCAGTGCTTTAGCTGGCCAGGGGAAAGTTAAAAGCTTTTGTGCAAAAAGGAACAAAGATTTATTGAAGCATTCAGGAAGTTAGGCAAAGATTGGATGATGTATAATGATGTTGATGACAGCAAAGAAGAATTTGTCTTCCAGTCGTATGCCCCCAAACGCAAGGTGAAATGAGCTGCGCTACCAGATGTTCAGAGGGCCAGATTGAGAGCTTCCAAATGTCTCTTTGTAAAGACACCTTGAGAAAACACAATAGACGTGCCAACTACCAGGCCGGAATTTTGATCAACTGTGCACCAGAAAGTTACTCGTGCTTAGCAACTCAAATCTGAATAATCGAGAGCTGTTGGTGCAAGGGGTTTGCCGAAGTAACGGCAGTTGAGGACGAGAGCAATAATTATAATACCTGACTTCAGTGATTCTAGTGAAGAAGACTTAATTCAACATTGTTAATAATATTGTATAAGGCATTTTATGGGAATTTTTATTTCTTAGTTGCTTACATCCTGTGTTCATTTCTGAAAGTATTGTTAAAAGTCTCCGATACATACCTAAACTGTAATACTTTTTTCCTCTTTTAATTATTTCGACTATTTGAAGTTCCTTTAACGATTTCATCTTAAAAATCGGATATAAAAGCCTTGACAGTATATTATATGAGTTGGTAATTATTGACGTCCATTTCCCAGATAAACAATATAGTTGTTAATTGTATTTATGAGAAAGTGCTTAATAATCATGTTAAAAATAGTGCACATTAGTAGATAATGTAAATTTATCTAGTAATAAAGCAATTACTGAGGCTGAAAATAAATAAAACGCAGGATTTTACGCCAAGTCTCGCCTCTCACTAGGCTGCACCGAACGCTCGGTCAACATGCTCAACCCCGCTCCGCCCGCTTTGAATCTGGATATCTCGGATTCTATTGATCCGATCTTGGATTTCATTTTTGCGTTTTAAAGGTGAGATGTATCTCTACAACTTTTGTTTCAGACACTTTTTCGATATACCCAACGGTTAGAGTAATAAACCGCAAAACGTAAATGTCAAAAAATCTATATTTCCGATTTTTAGAATTTTGACCAATAAATATTGGTTTTTTGGCCACATACATGTTGAACAAACATGTAGCCAGAAGAATAACCTATATTTTGAAAAAACAAAATTCAAGATTGATGAACCCAGTCCCGAGATATTTGAATTTAAAAATTCACAGTCGTCCGCCATTTTGAATGGCCGCCATGTTTGAAAGCTACCTCCTCATGATGGCCCCCCCCGACTTTTTTGCTCCACATGACCCCAGGAACGTGTGGTATAAGTTTCATTCAGTCCCCCCAAATTATAATGACCGATGGGTCTGGCACATGGACTATTGTGGTTTACAAGGTATTTCGCTGTAGGCCTCACAGGCATAACAAATACAGCATTTTTCAGTTCTATAGTTCGTACACCAGATATAATAAATCTGATGTGAATTGCTTTACCTTTCGTACTGGGACGTACAGCATGCGACCGCATTATGGGAGTGGTTATTCAGTTCTCTAAATCTCACTAGGAGCCGTTTTGTTCAAGAAGCATGACTTAAAAATTGATAATATGGATGAGAATTTATTAGAAAAAAGCGGATGCACGAAACACCAGAAATTCAGCGAAAACACACTAAATTCTAGATCCTCATCCGTAAAAAAAATTACTGGTAGCCTACAAATGGGGGGGGGGAAATAATAATGCATGTATGTATGTATGTATTTATTCACACTGCAATTGGGCTTTGCCTGGTGGCAGTGGTATCAATTACAAGAAAACATTAAAGACTAAGAAAACATTAAAAATTATTACAGATACTCATTCTAATAACTAATAACCTAATATTCCTAACAAATTATGGAATCAAAGAAATAAATTAAATAAAGAAATTAAATATGAGTTAATTAAGAAAAATACTTAAATACATGCCAAATTAAATAAAAAAAATATATAAATACACTACATATCAAGTATAATAATTATACACTTCTAACTAAACAGATACAAGTTAAAATAATTGATTATATAGCTTAGACAGAAATAAAAGAGCAAAGAGATTCATTTTCAACAAAGTGGCTACATGGAATCTAAATTATACATTTTAACTTTCCTTTGAAGTTAATAATAATAAAAAAAATTAAAAAATTAAACGTGCTAAAAATTATTTCACACCTCACCAAGAAGTCTATCAGAGGTATGACATTACCTTGGGTCAATCTAGAAATGAATGGAATCCAATAAAAAGTGTTGAAGATACAAGCACTGCAAGACTATAAATCTCCACGTAAGGACTAGTCTTGCATTAAAATGATCGCAAAGTTCATGGTATAAAAATGACTTCTAATACCTTGGGTTTTGGTTTGAGTTAAATTCACTGTAAACCGAGAGATATGAATTTGCTAATTACAGAGATTAAGCCTTCATGCCCACCCCCGATACTACCAACCGAACACTTTATCAATTAACTAAGAATCTGGAGCCTCGAGTTAGTTCCTGATAGGCCTACCTCCTAGGGGATTTTCCTTGGAACTGGTCGCTTTAAGCCTCATGAGAACAAATTAAGAGGAACTTTACTAAGAAGAGTAGCGATTCTACTGTGTTATTAAAAAATCAAGATATGGCATAAATTAATGGCATAATAGCTATTTCATCAAAATAATAGGATTCTTTGAATTATTCTTAGGCTAAGTGAAAACACCGGCTGATATACGAAGGAGAGATACATCTGTAGTTACTTAATCACTGTATAAATTTAAATATTATAGTCAACTATTCACAAGAGTCTTCACACACAAGGACGAAAGAAAGTAACTGCAATGTGTTTACGGATACTGTATTGCGTGTCACTTTAAGGTCATGCTTCTAAAGTAGGGCCCGTTATTTTTATAAATATAAGTGATGTGGAAGTAAATCAAAGACATTAACGTACATTTTACGAAGGAATGATAGACTCGTATACCCTCAAAATGTCGCCTGATACAAGAACGAAAAAATGGGTAGATTCAAACTCCTGCTAATCATGAACAAAAATGGATAGACTTGTGAAGCTCAAATATTAGCCCCTGATACATTCACTTAAAACATATAATTATATTTGTTTATAAATTACCATTTCCACCTGTGCTCACTCAGTACATAAAACCTTAAAAATTGTTTAGCCTACTTTGAAAAACTTAATTCTTGTAATACATTCAACAGATATAGGCAGCGTAAGCTAGAGGTATAAAAACTTGCGATACATACATTAAATTAGTCAAAAGTATTGCTGAAAATTCTTAAAACTGTAAAAATGTATTTCAAGTCCATAAAATAAAAGTCTTGTATTAAAATGCAGATATTGTCCTCTTCTTACTACGCGTTTCGATGTTAATACCGGTACATCATCTTCAGGCGATTTTCTGCACGATTTGTAGAAATTATGTTGAGGGCTGGATGTGCAGCCTTCCGTCAACAGATGTGTACATCTACTGTAGGCCTACTGCAGTACATCTATTGACAGAAGGCTGCACATCCAGCCCACAACATAATTTCTACAAATCGTGCAGAAAATCACATGAAGATGATTTATTAATAGCTATCGAAACGCGCAGTAGGAAGAGGACGGTATATGCATTTTAATACAAGACTTTTATTTTATGGACTTGAAATACATTTTTAACAGTTTTAAGAATTTTTAGCAATACTTTTGACTAATTTAATGTATGTATCGCAAGTTTTTATACCTCTAGACTAGTAGCTTACGTTTCTTATATCTGTTGAATCTGTTCTTCAAAGTAGGCTAAAATGAATTTAAGGTTTTATATACTGAGCACAGGTAAAAATTGTAATTTATAAACAAATTGTATAGCTCAGTAGGAAAATGATAATAATTGAAATAGATGTCATTATAGCCTATATCTAAACGAAGTTACACGCCTGATTGCCTGAACAAATCACACCCGTATTGATTATTGTATTATACTCTTGCATGAAGCATTCGTTCAATTTAAATATACTTTTTCACCTTATTTAGTAACTGTTGTAAAAAATTATAAATTGTAGTTTCTCTATTTCCCGTACAGTAAATACATAATTATATAATTGTTAAATTAGCTGTAGGTTAACCATGAATACAACACAAACACGAAATGAATTTTAAGTGATTAGCCCAAATCTGGTAAACTGATATAACAAAGTGCCAGAATGCCTCTGTTTAATCAGTGATAATTGCAATTATGATAAGCAGAAAATAAGTTATTTTTGTAATCGTTTCCGAGTTAAGCTTCAGATATTCATTAAGCAGGGCTTTCTTTCTTTCTTTCTTTCTTTTTCGTAGTTTTACCTCTCCCTTTTAAGATTTAAGCGACCCAAGCCGCCCGGGCCTTACAGGGCCGCGACCTGTCGGGAGAGGGATTACCTTTGGATCACATACATACTTTTTTGACCAGACAAGGACATGGAGGGCCTCCCCGGATGAGTGATCAGCCCAATGCCGGGGCCACCTCCGAGACAACACGAACACATAGGACGATACACACCATTCACACACACACTCACTCAGAACAAGGCGAGGATGAGGATGAAGATGAGAATGACGGCCAGATGATAAGCAGGGCTTACGGAAGAAAAAAGGTCTAAAGTTTGATAACCATTTGTGAAGGAATATGTGGGTAGTGTTATTTGTCAAAACTAACTGTATTGCAACTCCCAAAGCCGTATATGAACACTGTAAAACAATATGTTGTCATGAGAGCTGATTTGCATTTGATAAATTCAATTAGGCATTACTCCCTTACCAGTCAACCGATTTGATCCAAAATCAATAAGCATCGCCCCACGGACGTTATAAATGCATATACCAAGTTTCATGAAAATCCGATAAAGCGTATTCGAGTTATCGCGCTTACAGACATTTCCCGTCCACCACACAATCTCATAAAGTACCATTTTGGCACTTAATAACTTGATCGACCATCAGTTAGCAATTGGCAGTTCAACCATCATTGTCTTAGATGCATTACGTACACGGATATTTATCGTCCACATGGGACTACAGAACATACAGATATATTTATTAATATGTAGGCCAAGTACATGACCCTTGAATTATAAAAGTCAGGGAATAGACAATGTTGTATGGAAGATTCCGTTGCGAAAGTGCTTACATTCCAATCATGTACAGCTGTAGATTTCAGGAAGTATCAAACTTGAATGTATGTTACGCAATGTTCGTTTAGTGCAAGAAAGTAATGAATTAAGCATAATTTAGTATACGCGATACATCATTTCAACTAAAATACAGAGGTAAATGTATGAAGAGAACGGAGATAAATAAATAAATAATGAATGGATGAATGAATGAATAAATAAATAAATAAGTATGAGTGACGATTGAAGGTGTAACGATTTACACTTGTATAATACCGTTAACTTTAATCTAAATGTCTCATTGATTCCGAAGGGGTGGGTTTATCGAACCTATCGAGATGAAATGACTTTTAAGTGAGGAAATTGAAAACCATAGTAATTTGTTATGCATCTTAAACATATTTTATGATCTTTGGAACACGTTGCTAATATTAGGTTTAATTATGTGGACTCCCTATTTGTTTCTACCTCTGAAGGGGTTAGTTAGATGAAATGACTTCAAGCGAAGAAACTGAACATTTTATTGTTTTTCTGTCAATTTCCAACTGATTTTGTGACCTTGGCTCATGTTGATGAAACTGTTGTATTTTTCTCTTTCTTGGTGTTTGCTTCTTACATTTCGGTGATGTTAAACCCAAACTAATATTTATTAAACATTAAAGGAATATTATGACACTATTATTAGGTTATAAACCACTGAAAATACACTAATTAAAAAAAGGTGGTTCTGTAAAAATGCTTTCGGACCACAAAACTTCCTACGGCCACCTAACTGTTAGAATATAAACTAAATTGTTGGTAGATGTTACCTGGGATGATTCCATTGTTGGCGCGAAGATTGAAATACGTGTCTTCTATTTCTAGTGGAAATTAATTGAATTACTGGTGAATTGTAATTTATATAGAGTTTAATTTCAGTGTTAAGTGTTTTTAAGGTAGTAAGACTTATCTTAAGTGATTTTAATCTAACTGCAGTTAATTTATTAAAAAGATACTGGCAGCTGAAGTTCGCAATCAACTAAATTGCCCGATACAGGGTGTATTCACAATGCAAAACCAATCAACACCAGGTGAAGAAGTAAAGTCAGTGGATGAAATCATAACAGATCAAGAAATGTCGACATCTAATACAGATGCCGAATCATTAATAGTTAAGAAACCAAGTAGGATGTACAAAAGAGCACAAGCCAAAAGTTCAAGCAATGAAGGAGACTTCGTGTTACCAAAGAAGGTTGCTAAACCTTTCACCACTCCTACAACTACGGTAAGCATTTCTAATTCATTTGCTCCTCTGGGTTTATATGTTAACTCAGGGTCTTCATCTAATTCATCATTGGTTCAACACATGAAAACTAATGCAGAATCTATTCAGCATGAATTACAGGAAAACTGTAAAGAACCTATTATGGCAGCTAGTCTTACCATTAATAAAAGCAGAAAACCAAAACCTATTATTATAACATCGAAAGTTCCGTATTATAGGCTACGAGAACAATTTAAACAGTTTGCATCTGTAATGCCAACATGTCAGCTCTGCCCAAAAGGGATTAAGATCTTACCAGAAAATGAAATGGACAGTAAGAAGATAAAAGAATACCTGCTCACTCAAAAAATTGAGTTTTATACTTTTGTTTCTGGAGAACATAAGAAAATAAAAGTTGTCTTGAGAGGCTTACCTATAGATACTCCCACCGAGGAAATTGACGGACAGCTAAGAGCTCTTCAATATCCCATTGAAAGCGTGAGACAGTTAAAACGACAGATTAAGGACAGCCAGACTGGGGTAAACAAGTTGGATGTTATGCCTTTGTGGGTCATTACACTTCACGATATTCCCAACACCCCGAACATCAGGAATTTAATAGGATTGTTCGACCTAAAGGTCACAGTTTCGGACTATCGTGGTTCCCATGGACCTGTACAGTGCTATAAATGCCAAGGTTTCGGCCATAAAGCAGATGGTTGTTACATTCCAGCAAAATGCGTACGTTGTGGTCAGAATCACCCAACTAAAGAGTGTACGAAAGACCCACTTCATCCTCCAAATTGTGCCAATTGCAAAAAGGCTCATCCTGCTAATTATAGGAAATGTGAGAAGTTTTTAGCTTATGCAAATGGCCGAAATACTCCCTCACAAGGAAAAGATAGACAGAAATTTATTTTTAATAATGCTGACTTCCCTTCATTGCCAAAATCAGACAGTTATTCTAATCTTGAACCGACAACCCAAGAAAGTTCATCCAAAAACACAGATCCATTGGGTTTACGCTCTTTGTTAAAAGAGTTTAAAGAAACAATGCACTTCATAAAAAATTTGATGAATGGCATTCATTCTGCTTTTAATAACTGTAAACATGAAACAGATCCAATAACAAAACTGTTTATGTTAGCTGAGGGAATTACTTCAGTCTTAACACAAGATGGATAGAAGAAACCACGTAAATGTCCTTCATCGGCCATTGTCTGTAGCTTATTGGAATGCGGATGGAGTCCGTAATAAAAAATATCTGATACCTAATTTCCTAGAAGAAAATGAAATAGATATATTCATGATAAATGAGACCCATTTAAATTCCAATATTAGGATGAATTTTAATGGATATGATGTTTATAGGAATGATAAGGGGTCATATGGAGGCACAGCGATATTGATAAAGTCTGGCATTTATCACAGACAAATTGAGACACCTAACTTTAGCTATATTGAAGGAACTTTTGTGGAAGTTCAGTTTACAAATGAAAGCATAGTTTTTGGAGCAATATATTGCTCTCCCTCTAAGCCCTTAACAGAAGGTGATCTAGACAGTTTAATTTCAACTGGATCCAGTTTTCTACTAGGTGGCGATTACAATGCTAAAAATATTAGTTGGAATTCCAGATGCACAACTACAAGAGGTAAACTTTTGGAGGAACATTCTCACAAACATCATTATCATGTATTGGCCCCAACTACTCCAACTCACTTTCCATACAATGATCTTATATCTCCTGATATCATTGACCTAGCCTTGTATAGAGGAAATGCCTTGCCTGCCTCTATAGTAACTACAGATGACTTCTCTTCTGATCATGTTCCTGTAATAATGTCTCTAAACAGATGTGCTAAAACTAGACCTTCTCTTTCTGGAATATATCGTAAAACAAATTGGTCTGAGTTTAGAAAATATTTAAATGAATCTTTGCACGGAAACCCACTAATATCTACTGTTGAAGAGTTAGAAGCATCAGCTGAAATCTACACGAATACTTTAACAGCAGCTATAAAAAATGCTACAACAGTTATAGAATACAGCAACAGTAACTCTCCTCTACCAAGAGAAATAAAAGAATTAATTGCAGAAAAGAAAAGGAAAAGGAAACTATGGCATTTAACAAGAAATCCTGTATATAAAAAGGAATTTAATAGCTTAAAAAACTTAGTGCATCGAGCTGTCATGAATTATACATTAGATAAATTAGATAAAGATGTATCAGATGCCAGTAGCTCCTCTCAGATATGGAAAATTACTCGAAGACTTGTTAAACCTCGCAGTAAATCCAATTCGCAACCAATTCGAAGTTCAAATGGACTCGTTTATGAAGACAATAAAAAAGCTGAGGTAATTGCAGAACATCTTGAACGACAATTTACAACTTCTCAAGAAGACGAAGACTTGAGAGATCACTTTGACGATGTCCGTGGAGCAGTGAAAGAGTTCTTGGGGTTACCTTGTAAAACTCAGCTAAGATACACAACGCCTTCAGAAATTAAAAATATTTTTAAGTCGCTTTCTGGTAATAAGTCGCCTGGTAAAGACGCAATAACAAACAATGCTCTGAAGAATTTGCCAAGAAAATCTGTGACTTATTTGGTTAAATTATTTAACTTAAGTATGAAACTTGGTTACTTTCCATCAGTATGGAAACACGCTGTAATTATAACAATACCGAAAGTACACAAGAACCCTCAGTATCCTAATAACAGACGACCTATCAGCTTGTTATCTACAATAAGCAAAACATTAGAACGAATAATATTGAATAGGATATACGAACAACAACTCAATATCATTCCGGACCATCAAATGGCCTTCAGAACAGGATGTTCAACGACACATCAGCTACTTCGCCTTACTGAGGTTATAACTAAGGCCTTTAATACAGGATCCTTTGTGCCTGCAGTGTTCTTAGATGTAGCTAAAGCTTATGATTCTGTATGGCATGACGGCTTAATATACAAACTTATTCATTGCGGACTACCTGATATGTACATCAAACTGTTAGCTTCCTATCTACAAGACAGAACATTCCAGGTAAGATCCGGGTGTGCTCTATCTTCAATACGTCCAGTTAAGGCAGGTGTGCCTCAGGGATCTGTTCTGGGACCGATATTATATAATATTTTTACGGCAGATATACCCATCACAGCAAACACGAATATTGGACAGTATGCGGATGACACGATGCTGTTTGCATCTCACATTAACCCTCTATTCGCTGTGCAATGTTTACAGGAACACATTAATCAAACTGAGTCATGGTTTAAGAAGTGGAGAATCGGATTGAATCATGAAAAAACTCAAGCTATGTGTTTCACCAAGTGTTCCCTCAAAAGAGTGCCGAAACTCTCTTTGAATAATGTACGATTGGAATACAGTGCTGAAGCAAAATACCTTGGTGTAATCCTTGACCGAACGCTGTTATGGCATAGACATATAAAACTCGTGAAAGGCAAAGCCATAGGTAGAATAGTTCAGATTTTCCCGCTTCTTAAGTCAGGAGCAATCAACATAAAGAAGAAACTTCAACTATATAAGACTTTAGTGCTGCCTATATTAACTTATGCTGCCCCTGCATGGGCTTATGCTCCTGATGCTACTCTAGCACCATTACAAGTAGCACAAAACAAAGCTCTCAGATTAATTCACGGCTCAGACTGGTATACAAGAACTTCACAAATTCACGAAGACTTGGAAATGCCATATGTACATGAAGTGCTCTGTGACTTAGTTGTTAGATTTTATTCGCGACTGAACCAGAGTCCAAATGCAATTGTGAAAAAGCTCGGCCAATACAATGAACAGGACTTTCCACGATACCGAACCCCCAAAATGGCTCTAAAAGTATAGTGAAGTAGTCGATACGGAAATCCCCCGAATTTGTGAGTGGTGGATTAATTAATTATGTGTTATATAATCCTTGATGTAAACTGTTTCATGTGTGGTCAGGGATCATAAGATTCGATGCCACAACACTAGTTGTAAGAATATATACCTGGGATATTGTAGCTGTTGCCTGTAGGCACCATTGCCAAGTAGGAGGTATAATTGCTGGGTCATAACCATTAGACTCGTGATATACCATGTTGCCTGAGAACAACATTGCCTGTCCAGTGGACAAAAATTTTCTGCCAGATAAAGGGCCTCCTTTCACGATCCTAAGGTTAAAGAGATAGCTATTTTAGATACAAGTTACTACTTTATTACTAAAATAAGAACTTGGTACATGCCAGGAATGCAATAGAAGGTACACAAGTTAGGCTCTGTAGGTACTCAAGACAAGAGCATAACTTAAGCTGAAGAAGATGGAGGATAAATTAAGCAGAATGCCGCATACAGAGTTTATAGCAGGGGTAGCCACAACGAGGCTCGCGAGCCGCATGAAATCAAGCTAAGAGTAAATTGATACAGACTTAAAAAAATATATAGTTAATTTAATTTAATGAAAACATATTACGAGGAAGTGAAAAACTTATTTCTGATTTAGCGCAGAGTTTATTTAGTTTTCAGAGCAAATTAAGACTATTTCGGAAAGACCTTGAAACTAAAACATTGGTTCATTTCAAATGTTTGAAGAAAATTACTGAAAGCTATCCTAATGTTCAGGTGGAAACTTATGGACATTTGAGTGAATTCGTGCGAACTGCGCTTACCGATTAATTAAGCCAGATTTCAAACAACTAACAGAAAAAATGAACACTCGAAAAAGCACTAGTCAAAAGTAAAATCTTATTTCTTGTTGTGTAATTGAACAATAATAATTGTGTATAGTAAAAACAATATGGTTCGCTTCGAACAGCTTCATAAATTTGCGGCTCTCAAAGTTACGGTTAGTGGCCACTCCTGGTTTAGAGCAATCATGACCAAACCATAGAATACTTGCGAGAGAAAGAAAGAAAGAGTAATGGGCATGATATCGGAAAAGAAAGATTGCCAACCCTGTTTCATCCCCGCAATGCAGTATAGAATGGTGCATTGTAACTTCTCATTTTAAATCTAACAAGTTAACAATCTGCATTAAGTTACTGAAATCATCTGCATGTGCATATTATATTTCTCTTTTAAAATGCAACCAATTGTTAACGAAAGGGTTTAGAAACTTATTGAAAGAGATTAGATTATCATTAATAATGGGTATGGCCCTGATTTATTGGTGAAATAAAATGGTGTTAACTTCCTTCTATTTCGGTGGGTATTTCGTGAAATAAATTACTTTATACTACATTGGGAACACTGCACAATGATAAACTTTGCTTCTTTATTTACATGAACTAACACCTCCCCCCTCATTTCTATATTCTTCTGCCCTTGTATGAACTGAAGTAACTTTCGATTTAGACATGACTAGAGTTAATGTTCAAATATAATTACGAGAAATATTATCGCAATTTCTATTAAACACCATCAGATAGCCATTTGCAACCAGAAGTGCCAACCATACCACTGTGGATAAAAGACGAAATCTGTTGAATACAAGTAACAAACATTCTACGCTCTTCTGCTGTAATCGATCATAGGCATCGCTAACT
The DNA here is from genome assembly GCA_964059195.1 of Ectobius pallidus. NCBI lineage: Eukaryota > Metazoa > Arthropoda > Insecta > Blattodea > Ectobiidae > Ectobius > Ectobius pallidus. The sequence continues at coordinate 58,913,627 of CAXKWD010000009.1, forward strand.
TAGCAAAGAGATAGCAGGAAAGGAGAGTACTCAACCAGGTCACAGACAATCTTTGCGTAAATTCTGCAATCTTTGTAATCGATCACAAATATCGATATATCGGTAAATCTTCGACAGCCACAGAAACAGAAACAGCGCAAAAAAAAGCATACTGCTAAGAAATAAAAAATAAAAAATACAGTACACCAAAACACAATATTGTGGTTTTAAGACTAATTTTCGTGCTCATTTCTCACTTTAAGGACAGAAGGGGGATATTTCGCGCTTACAGGCACATTTCGCGGAATCGAGTAAATTTCGCGATATTTCGTGGATTCAATTTGGTTCATATTGGTATTTTAAGCATATAAAAGCTAAATATAGCTAAGGGAGGTTGTTTTATAAAATTTCGCGCTTATCTTTGTTACAAAGAAATACGGCCCCTAATAATAGGTTATATGTCTGTTTCAAAACTCCTGGCCGTGGCGTTTGGTTAATTTGAAAACAAATTTTAAGAGTAATAGCACTAATAACTACTAATGAAATGTCTTTGAAACATGATGAAGGGAAGTGGCGACCACGTCAAAACTTAAAATGTCACATTCCTTTTAAAATACAGTATCGGTATTTGAGGCGCCTATCCTTAAAGCACCACTCTTCAAAACATGTTCATGTAAGTAAATTACATCCGATTAATATATCACCGTAAAATAAATGGTGCATGTGTGATAAGATAGTACTATTGGGGTTTTTAGATTGATGAAAGAAACTGGCATGTGCCATTAAAAAATGAATATAGCCTACAACCTCAAGGTTTAAATAGATTTAGGGATCCTCCCGAAATATTGATGTATCCTCCTTAATGTTTGTTTGCTGTTTAAATTTATTGTAATTAGACATTACAGAGAATGTAGTGACATCGTCAAACAAATATAATCCACTAATAGCACTATAAAAATGGCCATTTATGAAGTGATGTATAATTAGTACCAAATGACCTAACATCATTACATATTAAATGATTAATATTAAATAATAATTGGTCCGACTATCCGTTTAGAAATCCTAAGTCAAAAAAATAAATTTTAAAAATTGATAATGAAAAGTGAACAAAGTTAGGCTTGCCTTAATTATTTCCGTTCTTAAGTGGGAATATTTTAATGGAAATACATAGTAGGCTACAATGTCTTAATACAGTACTTTTATATTTTTTACTTCCTCTGCCTGTACCATAGGTACTATAGGTAGAGGAAGTATTGTTTTCGACCCAAAAATTCGAAGTTGAGTTATTAGCATATATACACGTTTCAAGGCCCCCTGAATCCAAAAATACTATTTTTGGAAACATGTCTGTCTGTCTGTCTGTCTGTGAACAGCCTAGCTCAGAAACGGAAAATCATATGAAAACAAAATTTCGTATTTGGCTCAAGTACCTTCTGAAGATGTGAGGCGAAGATTGGCGACAAGTTTCTCTTATTTTTAAGGGGACTTTACATGAAGAAATTTTCGTTTTTCGCGATTTTCTCGAAAACGGCTCTAACGATTTTCTTTAAATTTTGCACAAGTGTAGCTTATAGTGAGAGCTAAAACTTTTATTTGAAACTTTTTTCGAAAAAATGTCTGAAGGTAGTTACAAGCCACCCACTGTTCACCCACTGTTTGTAAAAAGTTTGTGTTGTGTGGTGAACAATTGAATACACACTCTTTCACGGCCTCTTATCTATATATATATATATAAATGAATGTATGTATGTATGTATGTGTGTGTGTGTGTCCTTTATGCATTACTAAACCATTCAACCGATCGCCATGAAACTTGGGGAAGTTGTTGGGTACATTCCCGGGAAGGTTTCTGTCACACTACATTTTTAATTCTAGCCTTCGTTCGCGAGTTATGAGTGAAAAACGGCAAGAAAACGTGCATTTTTTACGCTTTCGAAGCATAAGTTTTCAGTTATTCATTTCAGTTGTCAAATCAATTGCAGAAGGCTTTGTCTATTTTTGTCATAGGCTACTTTGGAAACAATAGCATCGCGATCGCTTTGGAAGGCAATGGATATCTCATGTTATTATAAACGCCAGAGAAGTTAATGATAAGGTGATGATAAGGTAATATTAAATATTTATTTAACGTGGAATATGCTTCTTATGAAAGATGGTTTACAGAAAATTCCGGGGAAGTTACTTACTGTTAGTTCGGGGTCCAGGCTACAACATTTCTATATGTAATCATAAGTAAAATCTCTTATGTAGGGTCGTTAAATCTGCCTGAAATGTAACGGAATTATAAGTCTGGACAAATGAATATAGAAACTATGGCCTCAGTAGGCTTATTCCATTCTTCATCTATATAAATAAAAACGAATATATGTCTGTCTGTCAAATACATTTACACACATTTTTTTCATCGTGAGTTTAATCGATTTCAATTCTCATAATCTTCTGAGATTGCAACAACGCTCGACGGGTAATCTATATAGATCTTCTATATAGCCTACATAAAAATGAATGTATGTGTGTCTGTCCTTTATGCATTACTATGTCATTCATCCGATCACCATGAAACTTTGGGAAGTTGTTGAATACATTCCCGCAAAGGCATACTACATTTTTAATTTTAGCTTTCGTTCGCGAGTTATGAGTGAAAACGGGATTGAGACGTACATTTCTTGCGCTTTCGAAACATCAGTTTTCAGTTGTCGAATCAATTGCAGATGACTTTGCCTACTTTCGTCATACCTTGGAAATAAAAACATCGCGATCGTTCGAATTTTGTAAGCCCACCATGGCCGAATCATTTGTTTATAATGTCAAGGCACGCAGACAGATGAAATTTTCACCCTAGACGGAAGAAGAATAGTGAATATAGCCCTAAATGGACAAACATTATGCAGGGTTTTTTAGGCCAGGGAACTCGAATCTGAGGTTATTTTTCCCATGCTGCGCTTTCTAATCGTGGAATTCACTTCAAATCCAGATTTACAGTTGTTTCATTAATTAGGCCTATCAATCGTTTAGTTTAGACCTATGAATGTTTCGTGTGCAGTGTTAGTAAATATAATAGTTTAATTATTTTGCTCTTAATTTATAATCTTCCTATTAATTATTGTGGGCGAAGCCGCGGGGATCTGCTATAAGCTATAATAAGCTGTAGCTTATCTAGCGTTTTCTGAGGAAATAGTTTGTGTGTGATAAGTCGTTCTTCCCCATTTCAAATTCTAAATACCTATATAAAGACCTTAAAGACCTCGAGTTTGAAAATCGAAAGTCCTTCATAAGTTATTTTCGCATTTACAAAATACAAAACCCGAGCGACGCCGGGCCTTTTAAGCTAGTTCTATATAAGAATGAAGTGAGAAAGACATATTGGAGGGAAATATTCGATAAAGTTCGGAAATTATTCTTAACGACGGAAGTTTCAATAAATGTCTGCAGTCACTTGTTTTTCTTTGCTATATAGTCTGCACTTTTATTAGTCGCATCATTTTCAAAGAAGAGGTTATCAGGTATTTATCGTATAATTAGCGTTAAATTGTGTCTTGCGTTTCTTACAAGGATATGTGAATACTCCTAACTTTTATTTGGGCAGAGGAAGTTATGTGACTTTCACATCAGATTTTTTACACTCAGATTTCTTCAGGGAAATATATTAATCTTATTTAAATATATTATTTTTATTATTTAGCTCATTTTGCATGCTTTAACTGCATAGGCCTATAAGTCATATCACGTGTTAAATATCTGTGGGTTTATCAGCAGTCTCTGTAATTTATTCATGTGCATCTGTTTATATTATTCTGTGATGCCTTCTTGACTGATATCAGTTAAATGATTATGATACTACAGCAGGCGACATGAGTTATGGAAAGAAAACATAGCCTACAGTCCGGCGTTTGCTTTTGCGAAAGAGGAACCATGAAAACCCCAAGTCAAACTGGCCAGCCAGGTTGTTTCGGCTGTGAACCCGGGACTTTTTACTTGTGCTACCTAGCTCGGATTTGTTTTTATGTATACTATAGAATGATAGAGGAAGTATTGTTTTCGATCACCAAATTTGAAGTCTAGTTTTTAACATAAATACAAGTTTTGAGGTCTCCTGAATCCAAAAATATTATTTTCGGAAACATGTCTGTGTGGATGTGTGTCTGTGAACAGCCTAGCTCCAGAACAAATAATCGTACGAAAACAAATTTTGTATTTGAGTCACGTACCTTCCGGGATGTGACATGAAGATTGGCGACAAGTTTATCTTATTTTTAAGGGCACTTTACATGAATTTTTCGTTTTTCGCGATTTTCTCTAAAATGGCTCTAACGATTTTCTTTAAATTTTGCACATGGGTTGCTTATACTAAGAGCTTAAACTTTTATTTGAAAATTTTTTTCGAAAAAATCTGAAGGGTAGTTATAAGCCATCCACTCTGAATACGCGCTCTTTGCAATACGGCCTCTTGTAAAGCAAAATCGTACGAAAACAAAATGTTGTATTTGGGTTAGGTACCTTCTGGCGATGTGATACGAAGATTGGTGACGACTTTCTCTTATTTTTAAAGAGACTTTACATGAAGAAAATTTCGTTTGTCGCGATTTTCTCGAAAAAAGCTCTTACAATTTTGTTTAAAATTTACACATGGGGTGCTTACACTAAGAGCTAAAAATTTTAGTTGAAACATTCTTTTGGAAAAAATTATCTGAGGGTAGTTATAAACCACTCACTCTGAACATGTACTCTTTTCAATATGGCATCTTGTTCTATATCAGAATCTGAAGTGAAAATGCATTAGACATGCTTAAAGGGTTTAAAGAAAGTTACGAGAGTACATTAATCAGATGTTATTTGGGGTATGTATCCTTGGAGGATGCGATGTAATGTGGTAACGACAGTTTTTTTTACAACCAATTTACATGTAGAGAATGCCATGCATAATTATTATATTATACTAAGAGGCTAACTTTCATTTGGGCATTTTTTTATGAAGATGTTTCTAATATGCTTTGAAGCGTGATTGAAGTTATAATTATTTCGTTTATATCTCGATAGGCCTACCTATTAACTTTATAAAGAAATGTATGACAAAAAATGTTAATTTTAATTGTCTCTACAACTTTACTGTGCAGGTTTTGATGTAGCTTCTACCGTAATAGAAAAGACGAAAATAATGACGAGCAACCTACACCCCTAGTCATTTTTAAAAGAAAAATGAATTCAGCTATTTTATTAATCATGGATAGAAGTTTTGAAAATTACATTTATATTAAAACAGTTGGAGCATTTAAAAAAATAAAATGTTGAAAAAGTTTTCATGAAAACTCTTCTTATTTTAATAACAGAATAAAATTCTAAGGCTGGCTATAAGAACCCAACTAAGCCCCCTAATCCAAAACTAAAATTAAATACAACGAACCGATTACCCGCAGCTGATCTACACATAGATTGCAAAAATACTTTTTCTGCTTCTAGGCATCATGAATCATGTTTTCGCGGTGTTATCTCAATTTCGATTTTTATCACAATAAGGTACCTTCCTTTATACTAGCATGTTAATAGCACTATTGCATATTAAATGATTCCTTGAACACTTTCTAGTATGAAGAACTCAACAAGCATCTTATTATCGTAGCTGTTTTATTGATTTATACACGATCGTAAAAAAATCCATTACTTTAGCAGTCAGTCAACCTACTGTACTCTCATTTAAATTCAATTAAAATTCAAATAGGGTACGGATATCTCCGATGAAACGAGATAGACTACATGCATATTTCAGAATGAACACGGCCAGGATCTTATACTTGCGGAGCGTGTATTTTCGTACTTTTTGTAATTACGAATTACATTTACACCTTTTAGATTAGCCCACTTCCCATGTTTTTCTTTATAGACCTACAGTACTACACCTTACTAATTATAAGTATAAAACTATGAATTTTCATTTTTCGATGACTTAATTTACGAGAATTCCCAATCTAAAGCCATAGTGTACTTTTCACAGGAAACATCCATGTGTTTGTAGTTGCACGCGGCCATTCATAGAAACAGCATTCGAATTTAGTTCATGATTTAATATACACACAAATTAAAACTGCTCCCAGAGTTCATTACATAAATGATAGATAATCGATCAAAATTCTTAAGTCTCAGGAAATATGAGGACAGGGTCAAAATATTCCAAAAACAGATAAGCTATCTTCAATCTGGAATATACTGTAGGCCTACCACAGTGTGAAACAACACATAATTCACAGCTAGTGTGTGTGGTGTTTAGGCGCCCAGGTCTATAATAGTATCAAGGTTTCTCGCTGACCTCTATCGAGATCTCTTTAACCAACATGATTCCATTAACAAAACTAAACTCCGTGGCGCGACATCCCCGAAGGGGCAAGGCCTACCACCCGACCGCTGCGTCATCTACCTATAGGCAGATGGCAGGATTGGGGGCATGTGGTCAGCATGCCGATACCCACGGCCGTTAATGGTGGCTTCCATGACCGGAGCCGCTACTTCTCTATCAAGTAGCTCCTCAGTTTGAATCACGGAGCTGAGTGCACCCCTACCAGACCTCCCTACCTCAGAAAAATCCGAGGAGGTAATGGGAATCGAACCCGGGGCGACAGATCCGTAGTCAGCGACGCTAACCACAAGACCACAACATGATTCCATAGTTCCTTCAATATCTCAAAATCCAAATTTTAGCCCATCGTAGAGAGAAAACATGTTGAACATGCAAGCCGGTAATTTTATTTCTGAACCCTCGCTTTCAGGTTATGGATATTTATAATGTGCTGTAAATATATGAGAGAAAAGGTGCTTTGCTTCCCTTCTGAAGGAGGCATTCTGCGGGTTTTGAGGCACGAATCGTTCAAGTTTTTATCCGGGTTTCAACGACAATCATACTAACTGTTAGACCATTGAATACAACATGAAGTAGAAGTAACTTATATTCGTTCTCGCTAAGAGTTCTCCTTATCTTGTATAGCCGACTTTTACTCGGACGAAGTAATTTTCCACACACGAGTCGATCTACACATCAGGAATGCACATTGCTTCCTGCAGCTCTGTGTTAGACCCATTCTTTCCAATTTACTGTCTTAATCAACTGCTTGTTCATTTTCAGCGAAACTAACTTAACTCTTTTTAATATTTCCATTTCAGGTTCCCTTCGCTCCCGATAAAACTACGCTTCAAAGATGTCTCTTGATGAGGTGAGTTTATATTAATTCACATATTAAACCATGGATAAACAAAAAGAAATTACCCATTTGTTTCAAAGTTATTTTAGGACTTTTTAATATCAGGAAAGGGAATGAAGTTGGACAGACGGAGAGATGGAGGCAATCCCATAGCTCTGCGGCCATTCGTCCATTGTGGTGATCCCCTCATATATGTATGAGATGATATGGAATTGCCCTACGATGCCATGCAGCCATGACGAGGCCACCCTGGACCCCTCTTCATGTCCTCCATTGGCTAGGGTTGCCACCTTTTGGTGAGGCAAAGGAGGGACACTTATCGAATATATGCATATCGCCGATCTTCATACCTAAATTTGTACATGGAATAATGTATTAATAAGAGGAAGATGGTATATTTTCGTTAAAAAGCCAAAACTGAATAGGCTATGTAACAGTAACACTAACATTAGAAAATAAAAGGCTAGCAAAATAATAATAAAAAAAATATATATAATGCGTCCCTCTTAGGCATAATTCGGGAGCTGAAAATGTTCTTAAAATGCGGGATGTCCCGCCAAATTCGGGACAGGTGGCAACGCTACCATTGGCTCATAATGGGGAGTGATGAATGGATCGACCGGTCAACATTTTGTAAATACCGGACAACTGATCGGTCCGCTCCAAGTAGAATTCCGGTGGTCTAAGCACTAGGAGTGCAGTGTGACCGTCTGATTACCCGTAAAACTGATAAATGTATTAACTCTCTAGTCAAAGAGTGGGGAAACAGATACCCTCTGTCAGTTTGTAGTTAAATCACAACTCCCATAAAAATGCTGACAGCTTCTTGTCTCATCCACGTGGTATCTGGGTTGCCAAATTTGCGATTTCTTTTCACTCCCTCTTCTATGGCTATCCA